>JAXCHB010000222.1:0-747500 GCA_036926305.1 Uropetala carovei | reverse complement strand
CATCTTGATTAATTCGCAACGTGAAAATTTTCAAGTCTGCTGTATCCGGTTCCTCGGAACCTCCCACGGGATTTCGACTGAGGGCATCAACGTGACTCATGTTGCGTCCTCGATCGTGAAATCATACTCTTGTAATCGAAGCCACCACCTTGCTATCCGCGGTAACAATTCTTTCTTGGACATGGTGGTCTTTAAAGCATTACAGTCAGTAACAACTTTGAAGGGTCTGTTCAATAAATACATTCGAAATTTGTCTACGGCTTCAACTACTGCCAACGCTTCTAGCTCATAACTGTGATAGTTCTTCTCTAGATCTGTCGTCTGTCGGCTATAATATGCCACAGGTTTTTGAGATTCTCCTTCTCGACGCTGTAAGATAATCCCCGCTAGTCCATTCTTACTGGCGTCAGTGTGAACTTCATGTTCGGCATTTACATCAAACAACGCAAGTGCCGGATGCTCGATTAATCTTTTCTTCAGCTCTTGAAATGCGTTTTCTTGTTTCTCTGTCCACTCAAATGCCGTATCTCTCTTCGTCAAGAGCGTTAACGGCTTGCTTAACGTAGCGAATCCTAGTACAAATCTTCTAAAGAAGCTCGTCAAACCAATAAATTGTCGCACTTCGTGAACATTCTCTGGCCTTCGAAATTCTTTAACTGCCTGAATTTTTCTCTCGCCTGGTCGGATCCCATCTTTGATTATCTCAAAGCCCAAATAGTCTACTCTGGTTTTGAAAAATTCACATTTTGATACTTTTAGCGCTAGCCCCAATTTCTTCAGTACTTGCAGCAGTCTTTCTAATTTCTCTAACCCTTCCTTCACCGTTTTGCTGGGTATCAACAGATCATCCATATAGACTAGGACCTCTCCTGGTTTTGTCATTCGCACTACCCTTTTCATCATTTGATTAAATACTGCAGGTGCGTTTACTACTCCAAAAGGCATTTTTGTGAACTCGTACTTGAGGTGACAAAAGCTGTCAAGGGTCTCGTCCCTGGGGCCACAGGGATTTGATAGTATCCTGACACCAAGTCTAAAATGGTAAAATAACTGTTTCCTGCAAGCGCATCTAATTGTTCCTGAATGGCTGGCATTGGGAATTTTATTTTTTTCGTCTTCAAATTCAATGCTCTGTAATCGACGCACAGCCAGTCTTCTCCATTAGCTTTCTTCACTAACATTGCTGGGCTTGCGTATTCTGATGTCGACTCCTGCACGATACCCATTTTCATTAACTCATCGACTGCCTTTTGCATAGTTGCTCTTTGGGCATATGGTAGGCGATACGGTCTTAAATTCACAGGGTGGTTATCCAACAATTCTATCTCGAAACTGGCAGACTCTACTGTACCCAGTTCACTCAAATTCTTCGCAAAACATTCTCGATACTCATTCACCATTTCGTATACCGCATCCTTCTCCCCTTCAGACAGGTCGTTATTCAAATTTATTTCTTCCATTTCTATCCCGGTCCTCTCTTTGACATTTCGAACTTTGGCTTCCGAGTCACTTTCTTCCTCCTGCTCAATTACAAGTTTCTTCCTCTCCTAATTACAAGTTTCTGATAGCTCTTCTCAACTCAAATCCCCGCTTGGTCTAGGTCGCTTCGTCCTAGAATTACGGCATCGTCTAGCGAACAGTTTGGGACCACAAGCACTTCTACCTCAATGCTTATGTCGTCCACTACAAGGGTTAACTGTTTGGAGCCTATTACGTTACTTTTCCCACAGCCGAATCCAATCAGACTTTTTTTGACTCGCAAAGTATTCTACACCTAGCTGTGCAGCGACATCTTGCCTCATGGTCACAACATCGCTCCGTAAATCAATGAACCCAACAACTTGTTCATCATTAACCTTTATCCATTTATAGTATTCGTCTTTAATTTGGTCGTTCGGCACCGAAATTCTTTGGACTTGCCTTTTCATTTCCAAATTCTGTCTATTAACTTGGGTTCCCTGAGGGCATTCCTTCATCATGTGTCCCTCTTTATTGCATCGGAAACATCGCCTGCTCTGCTGTCGTTCCGGGCAATCCTTAGCCATGTGTCCCTGACCGTTACAGTTATAACACCTCGCCTGCGTTGTCTGCTTATTTCTCCCCACCACATTACCTTCGTTTGGCGGTTCAATTGGGACACTATAACGGTTAGCAAAAAACCGTCTTTCACCTAATCTCACTCTTTCTGTAATACTTTCATAGTGTTTTATCTTGAGCAGTAACCCTTCAACATCTTTGAACTGACACAAAGCCAGCGACCTTACTAATTCCTTGTCACCTAAGCCGTTCAAAATGTATTTAATCAAGGATTCTTTATCTATGTTACTTCGTCGCGCTATCGCTTTCATGGCATACACGTATGACTCATAGGTTTCGTCGCGCTGCTTCTTCCTCTTCGTGAGACTCATGTGGACATCGGCCTGATCAGCTGTTGATGGGAAGCTATAAAGTAACCTTTCTTTAAAAGTCTCCCAAGAATAAACTTCTTCCGCGACACTATTTAACCACAATTTAGCTACTCCTCTCAGCTTATTCACAGAGTAAGTAAGCAATACGGAATTGTCCCACGAATACGCGGAAGCGACCCCTTCCACTCGCCGCACCCACTGTTCGGCAGTAAATCCTAAGGTCGTAGACGTGTCAAACTCGGGCAACAATCTTTCTGCCATGTCTCGGTGAGCAACTACAGTTGTCGCCATCGTACTACAATGTCCCGCTTCCATTATTTCTCTTTCGCGGTCTAACAACGCGCGCTCTCTCTCCAGCAACTGTCTTTCTCGTCGTAGAATCTCACGTTCAAGGTCATTATTGCTCGCCCTAGGCGCTAAGTGGTTCTTTGGTTGGGTCACAGAGGGCGTCGACATCGCTCTCGGTAGCTCAGGAAAGCTCGCTGCTCGCGTCAAGAACGCCTCGCTTACTCCTGTTCCCGCCACTGGATACGTCATTTCTGGTTCCCCACTGAATGCCATGCGGTCGCTTTTTTTCGCTAATTTCGCTTTTTCAGGCCTGTTTCGACGCTCACAACCCTAGTTAAACTTGGGGTATTGTTCACTTGGGAATCACTTTCTTTCACGTACTTACGGAGAAGTACAGTCTTCTTCGGCAAACAGTTGGCTCTCTCACGTGCTATTTTCCGAAAACTAGTTTTTGATCTTGTTATCCTTATCTGATCCCGATCCCGCCGCTGCTCTGTCAGAAAAAACTCTCTAACTTCTTCCGCAGAGAGGCACACCTGAAAATAACGCAACAACTTGTCCAAGGGACTCCAACTTTATTTAAACCCGATTTACACCAGCATTCTACCTGCCAGCAGAAGCTCTTCTACGAGCCAGAACACGGCTCCTGACCACCACGAGTCCTGTCACACACTCCTTCTCTCGCATCACGTGATCTCCCAGTCCTCTCCTTCACCGTCCCGCCTCTGGCAGCACTTCCCGGGGCAGTCGTCCTCGCTTGCGTAACATATATATATATTATAGGATTGCAACTAGTAGTTGAGAGGGATAGGAGGGAGCCAGTGGACACTTACTTGGTGTTGTGGACGTCCATGGCGTTAGAGGAAGGCTTTAGCTTGGAGCTTTCAGGCATCTGCTCTTCTTCGGCACAAGAGTATTACTAAAACTAAACCTAAGTGTCTCACTGGGGGTAGAGGGGATGGGAAGGGGATGGGGTTCGTGGGAAGGAGGCTAGGGTATTTGAGGTGGGGGTGTCAATGAAGGTTTAGACCGGGAAAGGAAAGAGAGCAGAGGATTTCTAAATGTGCAAGCTGTTGTGGGGCGGGAGAGTCTTTTGGGAGAGCCCGGATTGTGTTGACAGTAAAACATCTATTGAAGGATAGGGAATGGCTTACCGCATGATCAGCAACTGGAAAGGGGCACTTATGAGACGACACTGTCCCGATGACCGTTATATCTATCTATAACTATATCTATAGTTCACCCTGCAAGCCACCGCAATGGTGTGTGGCAGGGGGTGCAATAGCACCAAGGTAAAGCGCATAATAATGTATAGTAAAATGCGTTCATGCGGATGTTGAGGGGTGTGGTGGTAAGGCCCACGTAAAACGCCGGGCATTGTGTGCAGTATGTGTATATATATATATACAGGGTGTTTCAAAAGGTAAGGTCAACCGGCGAGGAGGCGGTGGAGGACATTGATTTGAGCAGAAAACTTAAATAAAGTTTTTCCCATTTCACTACCGTTTCCGAGTTACAGCGACACTCCATACATTACTTGAGGATGCATCTGTAAATATTCGTCAGCACATGTGATATCAACTAGATTGTGCACCGGCGCATTTCACACGCTCAGTACATCAGTGTTTGCATCAACACTATCCAAGACGATGGATCGGGAGAGGAGGTCCTGTGTCTTGGCCGGCACAGTCTCCCGATTTAACTCCGATGGATTTCTTTTTATGGGGCTGCCTGAAAGAAAAGGTGTACGCCACTGAGGTTGCAAACAAGGAAGATCTCCTGCAATGAATTCATGCCGCTGCAGAAGAAATTAGAGGCCAGCAGATGTTGTTGGAGAGTGTGCAAATCTCTATTAGATTCCACGTTCAGGCATGCTCGCGTGAGAGGACGACATTTCGAGCATTTGCTCCAATAGTGAGCACTGAATGCCCCATCCCTTGTGAGTTTTTATTATTAAGATACTTGCCGAAATGTTTAAAACGCTGTATCTAACAAACTGTAGCAAATAAAGAAAACTTTTATTTACAGTTTCTAATCTAATCATTTGTAGTGAAAAAGTATGAAAAGTAGTGAATTGAGAGAAACTTTATTTAAGTTTTCTGCTCAAATCAATGTCCTCTATTGCCTCCTTGCCGGTTGACCTTACCTTTTGAAACACCCTGTATATGGGGGGTGTTGGAGAGACACATTTGTAGAGGTTCGAGCTTTCGGGATGATCCCTTTGTCAGCACAAGAGAGACTCAACACCTAGTTGCCCTATATATATATCATCATCCCGAAAGCTCGAACCTCTACAAATGTGTCTCTCCAACATCCCAGCGGCTCTACTTCCAGTAAGTGTTCACTGGGTTTCCTTCAACACCTTGTTGCCCTAAATATCCTTACTTACCTTTCCTCTTCCATAGTATTTATATATATACACACACGCACGCGCACACACGCACGCGCGCGCACACACACACACACACAGAGTAGAATCTCGTTAATTCGGAAAACGATAAATCAAAAATTGTTTCTAATCGAATTTTTTATCAGCTTCTGGCACAAAAGTCATTATTTTCATACGAAATTGTACGGATAAATCGAATATTGTGATAATTCATAATTTGAGCTAGGTATAAATTCATGCACGTAATTCAAAATAGGTACATACAATGTAATAACATGTAATTTCATTTGATGCGTAGATCTTCACAGAACACCATGTACATATGTACTTCATATCTTACGTATTTTTCCTCAGTATACACTTTTAATTGAAATTAATTGCATAACACAATTATTAAGGCAAGAAAACGTAATAACACAAAAAATAAGAACGAAAAGGCAAATAACGGAATAAAAACACAGAAAAACTATTAGAAATGGTAAGTTCAAACAAGGGATGACGGGACTTCATATTTCATGCTGAACAATGCCCATAAGAAATGACAGCATGGTGGTGGCTGTTACATGTAGTGTATGTAATCACCGTTATTTATTATATTAGTTGTTATGATACGTCTTAAATGCTTTATTTGAAGTTAGTAACTTGAAACAGATCCCTCTGTATTACCTAACCTATGAACATCTTATTTTCTAGCGTTTTGCTTGTAATGCTTTTAAAATTATAGATGGGGGTTTCACTGGAAGTAAGAGCCCATACTCGTGACTTAGAACACATGTGTATTCTTTAGTGGTTTCTCTAGTTGTGTATTCATTAGTACTGTGTTCTTTAGTGGTGCATTTTTTATGTTTTTAATAGCCTCATCATGGCATCATTGCACAGTTCGTATAAATCTTTAACAATTGGCAAAAAATGGAGTTGCTCCAAGATTTTGACAAAAATTAGATTCAAAGGGAAATTGACTGAAAAATATGCCATTCCCAAATCTACTCTTTCAACAATTTTAAAAAATTGCAAGAAGATTGAAGAGGCATATTACAAACTAAAAGAAAGCAGTGCGCTTTATCGACTTTGATCAGCAAAACACGAAGAATTAAGAGTCGAAGCTGTACGAATATTTTTCTCATGCACGGGCAGCAAACATACCAATAGCAGGCCTGATTTTAATAGAAAAAAATTAATTCCTTAGCAGATCGAATGAATTAGGAAGGCTTCAAAGCTTCGTGGGGTTGGCTCTCTCGGTTTAAAAAACGATTTAATATCCCATGTTTGGCAGTATGTGGGGAAGCCCAAAAAGTCGACCAAGAAGATGTTTCAAATTGGATACAAAGTAAAAGTCACATTTTAGAAGAATATGAGCCAAAAAATATATTTAATATGGATGAAGCAGGTCTTTTCTATAATATGTTGCCGGACAAAACTTTGGCACTGTAGGGTGAAAAGTGCCATGGAGGAAAGCGAAGCAAGGAGCGCCTCACTGTTGTTCTCTGCTCTAATATGGATGGATCATTGAAACTGAAACCTTTGGTGATTGGAAAGCATGCAAGGCCTTGCTGCTTTAAAAATTTGGATCAAAAAACCTTATTCGTGGATTACGAATCTAACAAGAAAGCTTGGATAACCTGTAATATATTTCATAGGTGGCTGATTCGGTTCCAGCGGCAGATGGCAGGGCTCAACCGACAAATATTATTATTATTGGATAACTGTGCCCCTCACCATCTGCCTGAGGTAAATACGCCAAACATCGAGCTTTTATTTTTACCACCAAACAGCACAAGCGTGCTCCAACCACATAGAAAATTTTAAAACTCATTATGGGAGAAGATTGGTGGGCTATTATTTGCTGCAGATAGACAATGGCCGTTCTGTAGGAGATATCAAGAAATGGTCGATTGTGGATGCATGCCGAGTGATATCAGTTTTGTGGGACAGATGATCGCAAACTGTTTTACGAAAAGCGGCTTGAAGAAAAGCGGGGAAAGTGAAGCAGACGAAGCGGAATCAGCCGAAACTGAGGAAATTCCAGAAAACATATAATGAGATCAGTCAGTTTCCAAGATTTCGCAGTGTTCGATCAAGATTTGGCGACATCGGCTATTTGTGATACGTCTCTGGAGCCTGCATCGGGACACAATGAAATGGAACTGTTCGCAGCCGAAAGTGACGAAAATGATAATGCAGAAGGAGTACCAGTGTCGAAAGTCGGAAGAAGTGTCACCAAGAAAGAAGCACTGATGGCGTTGGAAGTGTTGCCCTGTTACTTTGAGGAAAAAGTAGATAATCCGTTACATGTTATTTCATGTATTGACACTGTTGTCGATGAGTTAGTGTTACGAGATCGTAAACATAAACAAACAAAGATCAGTAATTTTTTTAGTAAAGAATGGTTATTTATTAAATTAAATTCTCTGATATTATTGATATAGTATATTTTAGTGCAATGAGTGCTATCTTTTTTAGTTACTTGTGTGATTATTTTTTTACGGCAGTGGTATTTTTACATATTAATTTAAGGAAATATTTCTGATACGAACTTTTGTTAGTGCAAAGAGTGCAATATTTTTGAGTTACTTATATGATTCATTTTTACAGAAGTGTTTTTTTGCTAATTGAAGGAAATATTAGTTAACAGACTTTTGTTAGTGTAACGAGTGCATAATTTCAAGTTGTGTAATTATTTTTTCTCCGGAAGTGGTTTTTTAAATACTAATTTAAAGGAATATTGGTGATACAGGCTTTTGTTAGTGCAATATTTTCGAGTTATCTGTGTGATTACATTTTTACAGAAATGTTTTTAATACTTATTTAAGGAAATATTAGTGATACAGATTTTTGTTAACGACATTAGAATAGATGTTCTATTCTCTGAGAAGACGTGACAGAAATTCAAGGCAGGTGATAACTTTTTATTGTAATGTTTTCTTTTTTTAATTTGGAAATTTATTGCTTTTATTTTACATTATTGACTTTGTGAATTTTTTTCCCAATATGTGAATTTTTTCCCAATATATTCGTAATTTGAAGTTTTTAAAAATTTTCGGTCCCTTCAATTTCGAATTAACAAGATTCTACTGTATATTGTGATGCCCTTATTTCTACGTGTCCTCACGCAGGCAAGGACAACACACCTCACAGGGTTATTCTATTGGATACTTATAATAAACTACAAGAAAAACGTTTGGGTGCCAGTGCTAAGGAAAATATATTATCCCAAGACACAATATAATACAAGAAATACAAAAATTCAAAATATAAACAACAATCTGATTTACAAAATCTCTTACAAATACGTGTTTCTTAACACGTGTAAATTACACATATAATACCCATCGGTACGTTCTCCCTGGTGCAGCTATCAGCTCTCAGATGACCCAGGAGACGCCCATCTTCGATCCTCGCAATTCGGTAAGCGAGAACCTCCTACTTCCCGTCTGACACGTCCGATGACTCTTCGAATGCCTGATGTCGGAATCGTCTATCGGATGCCTGGTGACTTGTTCTTACGGATGACTGCTCCTTGAGAAACTTCTTGACTGGTTTCTCCTTGGCTCTCAGGTCAGCAAATCACCTATCAGAAGTCGCCTCTCACAAGTCGCCTCTCACAGGTCGCCCAAATACAAGTCCCAAATACATATGCTAATACAGATATCGTAGAGTAAGCCTCCCAAATACAAGTCCCTAAAAACAAGAGCATTGAACAGTCTCGGCGAGACCCTTTTATTCTCTCACTTCCCCTACATCACCTGTCTGACCATTCTTCCCCTATTCTCTCTTCACTTCTTCTCCGATGATGCCAAACTTATTCACCAGTCAAACTTACGGGTCGTTCTTCCGACCAGTCTGTTAGGAGCGGCACTCTCGTTTACGAATATACTATTAAAAATACGCTTATTATAACGCTTCACTTTTAGGAGTATAGTGTGGAACACTACTATATATATATATATATATATATATATATATATATATATATATATATATATATATATATGTATATATATATATAAATAAAAGCTTGTCTAATTATTCCTCATAAGTTTTTAATTTATCCCACCATAATTGATAGGATAAGTTAAAGACATTTCTTCTACCCTATTGAAAATTTATTACAATAGTTTTAACTACAATTTAGATGTATAAGGAATCTTATAAGATCTGTTAATATTAACCCCTCAATGTCGAGCGACGTGTATAGCACGTCCAACAAGAACTTCGTATGCCGCCGAGCGACGTGCTCTGCACGTCCGAGGAAGTGCTTGCTTTCTTTACTGTTTAACTCACTTAATATTTCTTACATCTATAAAATTGTATACATCTATAAAATTGTATTTTATAATCTAGGTGAAAGCTTGTATTGAAATTTTTGTTTTTGCCCCAAAAATTCGGTGCACCAACACATTATTTTGTCTAATTACGCAAGGCAGGTTCATCAGTCTGAATAAGGCATACGTATTTTGATAGAGGAAGCTTTGACCTCTTCAATAATGCACGTCCTGTAATTTTACTATTGTTATTGTATTTTATAATCTAGGTGAAAGTTTGTGTTGAGATTCTCATTTTCCCACAATATTACCGTGTTTCCACTTCTAAAAATCGCTTTTCAATGCACAAGGAATGATTTCTTTAGCTTTTGATGTTGGGCCTTCTCACAGAAGAAATATAATCTCTTCCCTACCACATCTTTTTATCTTTGTTGATCCTTGCGAGAAAAGTCTTTGCTGCTTGAGTTACGAAGGAAAAAGGTCTCCTATATACTATATACACACAGCCTACTTGAGATGCTTCTAAAATCGCTTTTCAATTCACCAAGAATCCTCCTGTCAAAATTGGCTCTCTCCGTGCTTTGCTGCATTTTACTTCACAAATCCACCGAAAGGTTTGTTCCATTGTAGTTTGAGTTCCCTTCCCAGAAGATATATAAAACATTGGTATCTTTTCACAGAGAAGCTTACTAGATATTATGTTTCGAGTGTTATAAGGTAAATTTCATGCTGTATTCAATTATGCATGTGTACATTTTCTAAAACAATTGGGAAAAGACTTGTGAGCTAATATGTAACTTAGATGTTTTCTGTATTCTGTGCCTAAAAGCATTTAAGATATATGCAACAACGTATCTCTGCTTCTAATGAACTAAATGTAACCATTTTTTCTATGTGACTTCTGTAATGATTAAGAATGACTGCATAACTAAAACGTCTATATTATTAATGAAACACCTTAAAAAAAATCATAAATACAACATTTAGTTAAAAATTTCCAGTCAAGACATGGAAAAGTTGACATACGACAAACTTTTCACCTAATTGGTTTAGATAGGTACATTCAGCAAATGAAATGTTTACTAATGTTTATATGTTTCTTTGAATAAGATTTCATGTCAATACTTTTCATAGTTCATGCTATGCTGAAAGTTATATAAACCATGAACATGCACCGTAAAATTAAGCGATTACTGTTCATTCGCTTCTATGTAGCAATGTTTATGTGTGACACATGATATTTTAAATGATACTGTTTAAAAATATCATGTTTTATGTAACTACCTAAAAGATTTCATCAAAATAAATTGAAAACATCAAAAGTTATGATTTTTTAAAGTTTTTCCAAATTTTGCATGTTTTTGCAACTTTTTCGTGTTTTTTAAAAAAACTTCTTCGTCCGCTCATGAGGGAATTATTAAATCCTCCTCCATCGTAGAGGGGTTAAAGGCCTATACATGGAATCATAAATAATTATAAGAAATTATATCTTAACCTTTATCCACCGGATTTAAATACCCTCTGGCGGGGTCCTGCTGCCGGATTTAATTTTGAACATTTAAATATTTTGTGTACGTCTTTTGCAAAAATCGCATATCTCGTGAGCTATTGGTGATAAAATGTTCAAATAAAAAGCATTTTGTGGGGTCAAACTATCATAGAATTACATCGTTCTGCCTATTTGTAGAAATAAACAGTGAAATAACCCTAATAGACTAAATTACGATGCCGAAATAACTTATTGTTGATATAAATCAAAATAAAGTGCAAAAATACTGCATTTAGTCACTTTTTGGCAAAGTGGTTCCTGCTCAGTCTGCAGCTGACACAACCCCAGTATTTACACTTCCCTATAGAGTCGAGCTAGTGTGGTATTCCTCGAAGCAGGGCTCAACACATAGTCCCACGTTACACACCTGGCACCTATATTTCGGCCTTGAGTATTTGCTCTTTGAGGAACACACATGGCAATGGATAAGGGTCCCCGAAATGGGCCAATGCTTATTGTCCTTGGTCTCTAAGTGCTTTATTTGCATTCCACTAGCACTAGGTCACCCCCTTGAGAGAGTCTGGGAAGGAAGAGCCCTAGCGCCCTCTTCAACCATTTGCCGCACAAGGGAAAGTTGGAATTGCCGATGTGAAAATGCACCACCGCACGAGGGAAGGAGAATCCAACTATTTAGGATAGTTAGATCGACTAAATGAAAAAATAATTTCTTTGTCCATTTCCAAGTGCGGCGACCGATGGTGTAGCTGTTAGCCATCCTATCTCAACTAGTTATATAAAAATAAAGGAATCACTAAAAAATAAACAGACGAACAGCTACAGATATTTTGAACGCACAAGTCTACATCCGCTCTACTTCGTAGTCTGCAAATGAATGAACGTAAACGTAGTAAAACATAGGTATATGCATATATGTGGAAAAGGAAGAAGAAAATAAGAAAGGGAAGGAAGCTTTGGGGTAGGGCTTAGTCCTGGGGTTCAGTTTATTGCATCTCTTTGGGTTGCAACGTAGTAAAACAGAAATGCGGAAAAGGAAGACTAACAAAGGGAAGGGACGTTTGGGGTTCAGCTAATTGCATCTCTTTGTGTTGCGAGAGAGTCTCACCTCAGCGGAGACGTACACTTTGAGTGAGGCACTCTCGATTGTTTGTTTACTCTCCCCTTCCCCAATACACAAGACCTTCGACCTTGGGAGAGCAGATGGAAAAGAAGGATGCCTCATCTTTCTTCTCCTCCAAAAATTTTGATTCTATGACAAAAACGACATCTGTGAGCGGCCTCGGAGCTAAGCGGGACACCAGTGTCCCTTTCGGCAGGCTTACCCAGAAATTTACCGGGACACCGGTGTCCCTTTGGGCATTTAAAGGTTAAAATATCCTATGTGCTTTCATTTAAAAAATAAGAAATTTTCAAACTATATACAGTGGAATCCTGATTTAAGGTTCTCCCATTTAAGGTTTACCTGCATTTAAGTCAGTTTTTTTGCGGCTCCGACCAAAACTCCATATAAATAATGTATTGTATCACCCGATTTAGTGTTTCTCGATTTTGTGAATTGCCCAATTAAGGGACAAAATTCTGGTCCCTTGCGGGGCATTGCCTCGATTTCAGGTGTGTTTACACCGTGACTCGAGAATATTTCATTTGTTGGAGATGTAATATATTAATTCAATCTTACCATCAATGGCACAACACATACTGGCATTATTACTACATTAAATAAACTCAAAAGAATTAATATTTAGTCATGCTGTTTTGTCAATCCACATTAAATATCCAAATCTGTTACGTACTTCACGAAAGTTGAGATGACGTCTTCACGTGAACACGGATTTTTTTACGTTTCAATTCGCAGGCGCTCGCTCACTAACGTGGCGCGTTAGCTAGTTGGACCATCCCCGTTTACCACAGCCATATTTACCTTGTCAACAAGAAATGAAGACAATCCCCCCAAAAAAGGAAAGTCTTATTCACAACAATGTTGTTATTACATCGAAGTTGCGATGTTATTAAAACTTTGGATCAGTAGCGTAGCTAGAGGTTTCGGGCCCCTAGGCAAGAATCGCTGATGGGCCCCCTAAGTGGAAATATTTTAGTAAAAAGATTTTTTTATATATACAGGGTGAGTCTTAATTACATAACTTAAATGTAAGCATCGTGTTCTACACCTGTAGACAAGCAAAAAAGTTCATATAAACATATGGTCGCAACTGCTCCATTAGCGAGATATGGCAACAGGAAGCATGAGAAAAGAAAAGTAGATGGATAACGTAGTTTTGGATCAGACGTTTATTAGCTGTGAACAGAACGGCTTCTGGTAAGTTACAGATGATTTACAAAAGATGTTCAAACTGTCCACCATTACAGTCAATGCACAACTGAGTCCTGTTGCGCCAAGAATTCCTGGCTCACTGAAGGACGTCAGGCATTTCGCGTATTGTCGCCTAAGCAGCTTCAATGACATTCCATAGCTCATCGTGCATATTACATCTTTGGGCGTAAATGATGCTCTTCAGATGGCCCCACAAGTAAAAGTCGGCAGGAGTGAGATCGGGTGATCACAGAGGCCACACAACTGGTCTGTTTCATCCTATCCATCGGCCTGGGTAGTGACTGTCCAAATACCGCTTGACATCGTGAGCAGAATGAGCAGGAGTCCCATCATGCAATACCTGCATTGTCTGCCGCGTTCCCTAGAGTATGTCATCTAGTAGTTGTGGTAATTGTCGAGATAGAAACTATAAATAGAAGGACCCTGATAGTTGAGGCGGTAGCTCATAAGGACCTAGGAGGAGATCGCCAATTATTCCCGTCCAAACAATTGCAAACTGCTGTTGGAACCGTGTTTGCTGAAATGAATGTGGATTTTCATCATCCCATGTGTGCTGGTTACGACGATTCAAAATCCCATTCCTTGTGAAGCATGCATAGCCATTCGCAGAATGCTCTTCAACGCTCATAATCCAGCGGTGGTTGCAGAGCTTGAACACGCTGTACATGGAATGGATGCAACAGCTAATCATGCAACACCTTCACCACTGTTCGCTGGGAAATGTGGTGAGAAGCAGCCAACCGCCTGGTACTAGTACCAGGGGACTGTTCAACGGAATGCAGAACATCCGCTTCCGCATTGGCGCTCCTGCGACTTCGTGGTCTACCAGCATTTGTCATAATTGGCCGCATACGACCTGTATCTCTCAGACGACGTTTCAGAGAAATGGATGTCCTGCGATTTTGATGCCGTCGTTGCGGATACATTTCGGCGTAAAGACATGCAGAGACTGCACTGTTACGCTCTGCTTCAGCAGTATCATATGTGTTAATTCAGCTAATGAATAGTCCGCATTATGCGACATTCTTCGATACGTAACGTGTCTACCAGAACAGTAACCATGTGTGACTGAATGATTACTTTCTCCGTGTCGTGGCGCTGCCTCGTTGTTGCCATTGTTGCTATCGTTGCCATTGTTGCTGACAAAGAACGAGATGGGAAGGGAAAGGATTGGAAGGGGAAACGATCGAGTTTTTTTATAATATTGCCTTATCTTGCTAACGAAGCGGTTGCGACCGTATGTTTATATGAACTTTTTTGCTTGTCTGTGGATGTAGATGCTTATATTTAAGGTATTTAATTAAGACTCACCCTGTATATTATTGGTGTTTATTTTTCTCTGTAGAGGGGGCCCTCTTGAGAAAGAGGTGAAAACGATAATCTGATGACAATTCATCAAAGTGACGCTTAACTATTCGTTGTCTTTCGCTCGTGGGGCCCCTTTTGTTCGAGGGCCCTTAGGCATTGCCTACTCTTGCTATATGGTAGCTACGCTACTACTTTGGATGTATGTTCTTACTCATCAGTCACTGTAGCATTTCCCTACTCTGCACAAGACGCAATCAAATTTGCGAGCCCACTTCGCATAAAGGGCCGAAATGTAACAAATGAGACTAAAAGGAAGTTGGAACTGTTAGCGTTGTCATTTTATGCACGGTCAGCTGATAACAGACGTTGAAAAGTCTGCCAACGATCCCCACACTGCTTCACTGAGGGATAATTATTCAAAACTTGTAAATACAGTAAAACTCAGGTATAACGCGCCTCACTATACCGCGGATTTGGATATACCGCGGATCTAGTCATGTCCCCCAAAATGATTCCATTTATTTTCTTCATAAACACCCTTGTTTCAAATTTTACCGCGATTTATTTTCTTCGTAAACAACTTGGTTCAAATTTTACCACGATGCTAAACTCCCGTCGCTGTCTATAAGAATGATAAGAAATTGTAGCTGAAGTCCAGAACCGTGGAGGAGCAGAAAAATTATTGGAAGATGACAGCTAGAATGAAGAGATGTGTGAGGTTGAGGCCCCGTAAATAAGCAAAGTATTGGATAACATCAGTGAAATGATGAATTGGATGGAGAGACAGAGTGATTGCGATCATCTTCATCTTTTACATTTGCAAAACATTAAGACATATGTGACGAAAGAACGCCATCAGCTGTCTCCCCAAAAGAAAATATCAGACTACTTTAAAAACACCGATTAAAGTAAGTTATGCATTTAAATCAAAATACCATATCAGTTTTTATAGTAATTTGCAATTAAATTTGTTATAACGCATATACTTTCATGTTTTTTAAAATTATTTCCCGAAATACCACAGGTTGCCGATAACGCGGGTGTACATTCTGTATCCCGAAACCTGCTTTATAACGGGGTTTACTGTATTATCTAATATAACCCATGCGAGGCCAATTATATCATGTATTCATTATAGCATGCGAACTTAAAAAACTGAAAGGATCCGCACGCTTGATTGATTCCTCCTATATAGGAGTGCGTCAATTGTGTTTATTTGCTTAAAAGTTTTAAGATAGTTTGTCTCGGAAAAATTAAAGATACTCAACCATCTTCATTCTGTGAAATTTTACGAATGAAAAAATTGATCGTAATTAATCTATACACTTCATATTTGTGTTTTAACTAATAAAACATATTTGACATTGATGAACTGCTGCTTAGTCTTTCAATTTTAGATAACCCCCATTTAATGTTTTACTCGATTTAAGGTACAAAAAACTTGTCCCCTATGCAAACATTAAATGGGGATTCCATTGCAATTTGTATTTTCATATGAAAATCTTGTAAGATCTTATAAGAAGATATAATTTCTTATTAGAACTCAAATGATTTTTATTAGAAATTTTCAACCCATAGGATCTTACAAGATTTTCATACATAATCATCTGGTTTGATTTACTTAAGATTCTTTCAAGGTATATAGCCTTTATAATTTATAAGAATTACAGTAGGTAAAAGAGTAAGATGCATTATTTAATTTTTTAAATAATTTTGAGATTCATAATAAAGGGTAAAATGAATTATGTGAATTATTTATTTTTCACTACTTTATAAAAATAAATAACTTCACATAATTCATTTTACCCCTTTATTATGAATCTCAAAATTATTTAAAAATTAATAATGCATCCTTATTTTTTACCTACCATGGTAAAAAATAAAGGCTATATACCTTTGAAAGAGATTGAGCTAAATCAAAACAGAATGCTCTGTCAAACTTAACATTTACAAATAAGTTGTTCTTTGATTTCTCAGAAAAAATAATGAGGTGACGTTCCTCAATATTACAGAGCATCATCCCTAATTGTACTTGTCCATAATGTTGGTGCTTCTTCAAAGTTACTCCATTTTCATTCATCGTGAGATATGGAAGGCTACACAGTTCTTCAGTTGTTTTTTCCCTTCCATCTAAAGGACATTTTTTTTCAATCAGAATTTTTTTGGATATGACAAAGCCATCAGGACTATGTCCTAACCAAGGTGCCAATGGATTTATTAATATTCCCACCCTGGTGACACTTTCTCCCATTTCTTGTTCATAATATTGTATGGCCTCCTTCTCTTTTACTTGACCGTATTTGGTCTTGTCATTCTCCCAGAACTTAGGAAAAATTATTTTATCTGCTGTTTCATTTCCTTTCTCCAGTCCCTTTAAAATATGTATACAGTCCATAGCATGAAATGCCAGTAATTCTGATTTGTCTTTCCATCATCCAAAGATGTCCACATTTATACTGGCCAAGGGTGGTGAATAAAAGGCTAAAAGATTTCATTCCATCCACTTTCACATATTTATAGTAAAACTCCATTGTTTCAGTACAAACAAAGTTCAAATTCACCTCTGACAAAATGGCACTAGAAGATGTAATTGAATCCTTTAATATACCTTCCACAGATACTGGAAAACTATGCAGCACTGCTTCTTGCTGTGGAATTTTTCTTCCTGCCTTGTGAATAACAAATGCTGATGTGGTATCATCTTTAAAATAAAATGGAAAAATATTATCAAAAACTAACTTATCATGATTGTATTAAGGAAAAGAAGGAATTATGTACTTAATACTTACGCGTATATGTAGATGTATATATTTGCCATTTTTCCAAAAGAAAATACGAAATTTCCAAAATATTTAACATCCAAATACCTAATCTTCACATGATGTTGCTTTTTCAAGTATTAGAGGTAGATCATTTATTAAAGAAATATATATGTATATATATATATATATATATATATATATATATATATATATATATATATATATATATATATATATATATATATATATATATATATATATATATATATATATATATATATATATATATATATATATATATATATATATATATATATATATATATATATATATATATATATATATATATATATATATATATATATATATATATATATATATATATATATATATATATATATATATATATATATATATATATATATATATATATATCTCACACCGGTAACCACTAAACACCACCTCACACTCCTCCTATTCCCGATTCTACCCCTTCCCTTACCCTTACTGCCCTCTTCCACCCCGGGATCCACGAGGTCCTCAAGGAAATCCTTCATGCTGCCCACCCAATTCTTACTTCCACCTCCCACCAATCCCCCTTTAATTCCCCCATTCTTTCCTTCCGCCGGCCTTCCAATTTGGGAAATATCCTGTGGAAGAAAGAACTACCCACTCCCAACACTCCATCCGCTGCAGGATCTCAACCCTGCGGCAAACCCCGTTGCCTCACATGCCCCATCCACCCACCCTCATTTTCATTCACCAGCCCCGCCTACAACATCACCTACCCCATCCCCTCCAGAAGTAATTGCACTATGAGGAACGTCATTTACCTCCTCACCTGCACACTCTGTCCTGCTTTTTATGTTGGCCTCACCAGTAATCCCCTCAACATTGGAATTAATGGCCACCGGAACAGCGTAAATACTAACCGTCCCCTTCCGGTGGCTTCTCACGCCAATTTACACCAGGCCACTTTTAATAATTGCGTTACTGTAAGGATTATCGGCGCCCTACTGGATGATACCCCCGCTCCCCTACTTCGACAGTGGGAGTTAGCCTACATCTTTCTCCTTGACTCTTTCTCCCCACCTGGTCTTAACCTCCGATAACACTATTGGCCGTCCCTCCTATCCGTCTCCTCCTATCCCCGAACTCCTCTCATTACCCCTCTCCCCCTCCCCATATCCCCCCCAATGTGTCACTTTAAACAGTATATGTTTCTCCGTCGCTGAAGAAGGGCGTCAGCCCAAAAGCTCCAATTTTGTGTCGTTTTTGTTCATTTGTGTTTTTCGTGTGTCCTCAGCACCCCCAGCGGCTCTTCAATCTAGGTAAGTGTCCACTGGGCTTCCTCCAACACCTTGTTGCTACCTTTATTATTACCTTTCCTTTTCCTTAAGCTATTATATATATATATATATATATGTATATATGTGTGTGTATATATATATGTATATATATGTATATATGTGTGTGTGTGTGTATATATATATATAAAGTCCATTCTTTTCTTACCTGCTCAGCATCAACATAACTCCAATTATATGTTTGCATTTCCCCGTACCAGACTTGCAGGAAAAAGTAGCCCGCATGGTAACATTTTCCATGCCACTCATTTCCACATTTATCTCATGTGGTACTCCTTGCAAATTTGAAGTCTGTAGACATAGGGCCATGACGTGAAGGAATCCTTCGCTTCTGCCTACACAGCCAATTTCAATAGTATGCCTAGCCTTAAGAAGTTCACTGCCTTCAATGAATGGCCTCTTAAAATCCCCGACATATTCCACAATGTCACTCATTTATAATATAGATTCAAACATACTTTTGTGTTTTCTATATTATAAATTAAATAAACAAAAACAACAATATAGAACTATATAAACAAGGAACAATAACTCATTAACAACAACTCAGCGATTGCCTACTACAGCCGTATGATGAGACAGTATCCCACCTATAGTCTTTTGTGTTATAAAGCAATAAGCACCGATATATATACCGTATCTGCCCGGATACAAGCCGATGTTTTCAGTCAAAATCTATCATGAAAAAATCACCCCTCGGCTTAAATGCGAGTCCGAGGAAAATTTGGGTTATGGTTAAATCTCGAAGTCTCTCATTGCCGTCGCATTCAACTGTTAGTACTATATTTTTCGTAAAGTAAATATTTGACCTACGATGAATATATATATAAATATCTTAGCGAGATCGCTTGCGTAAATTGACGGTTACGCAAAATGCGTTGACGGCTTTGAACGCTCAACTGTTTGAATCTCGGTTAAACTTTACATGGATCGTGTACAATTATAAAAATGCAGTTTCTCAAGGCAATATATATGCTAATTTCATTGGAAATAGACATGGATGAAGAAATATCTTGGCGAGATTGCTTGCGTAAATTGACGGTTACGCAAAATACGTTGACGGCTATGAACGCTCAACTGTTTGAATTTCGGTAAAACTTTACATGGAACGTGTATAATTATAAAAATGCAGTTTCTCAAGGCAATGTATATACTAATTTTATTGGAAAAAGACATGGATGAAGAAATATATTGGCGAAATCGCTTGCGTAAATTCACGGTTACGCAAAATGCGTTGACGGCTTTGAATGCTCAACTGTTTGAATTTCGGTAAAACTTTACATGGAACATGTATAATTATGAAAATGCAATTTCTTAAGGCAATGTAAATGCTAATTTCATTGGAAATAGACTTGGATGAAAAATTTCTTGACGAGATCGTTGTTACTATATTTGACCTTTTGTGAAAATGAAGACGAATGAAATTATTGTCACTGAATGTGGAACATTATTCAACTACACAAAATTATTAATTGGAGTAATATTTCAAAATGCCAACAGCTAAACAATTTCCCACACATTTCTTCGATCTCGAATAATATATTCTAAGATGTGCATGAATGTCCGGCACACTTCAGTATAAAATCTACGAAATTTACGTTTTTGCCAAAAAATTGTGGAAATTTTTGGGGGGTCGGCTTCTATTCGGGCAGATACGGTATATATATATATGTCACACGATACAATATATACCGTCCGTCCCACCCTGTATCTCAAAAGCCGTTCGTCGTAGAGATATGCGGTAAACAATGTTTTGTTTCTACAAGCTAGGAAGGCTCCTAGAAACTATTCTCATTTTCATAAAGTCCCGGGTTCGAACCCAGGAGACAATTTTATTTTCCCATAAGTTTACATGGGATTTTTGATTTTTCAGAGTGCAAGGTTTTTTTCCTTCATTCATTAAAACACATAAATATGGACCGATTTTCTTCGTTTTTGCTTTATTCAATGGCTGAAATTCTACACTATCTTATTCTTGTGATGTTTACATGTTACACAGTCGAATCATTCAGAAATACGTAATTGTTTTCAAAATTTTACGGATATTTCGTACTCTTTCCGGACGTTGTCAATGCGACTGTCATTGTTGCCTCCGATTCAATTAATGCCAATTATACCTTCAAATAGGTGAAAGAATAGTGTTATTCGCTTCGCACTTTGTTTAAGCATCGAAATTATTACTGTAGCAATGTCAACATTGATATATAGCAACAAATATTTACGGGTAAATATTCAGTTAACTGCATATGGGAAGCGTTTCTAACTATTCAATCAAAGCAACTGAATCTTCCTATCATCATTTGAATGCTGGAATCTTATTTCTTTGTAAGTAGAACCATTATATTATACATCTGTAATGCTTATTAATGTAAATAGGCTCAGGCATAAATTTCAAATTAAATGAGAATAGAGACATACGTTATTTTTTAAACACATTACATGGTTACCTTCTCTTCATTGATATTCTACATAAACGGTTGCATTGATTGTTATATAAAAAAGAAAGGACACATTTGAATAAAAAGAAAAACATAAAAGCTCGCGTTCAATTACTGTGTAGGTAAATGGAGAAACAGGAGAAAAAATCTGCTATGACCGGGAATACGAACCCGTGCCATCCACTTACCGGGCGTATACTCTACCACTGAATTACCTTAGCAGACTAATCCTCCTGTTTCTGAGCGGCAAGTTTCTTAGGTTGGGACTTTTAAAATGCAGATTTCTGACTGACTTTGCATAATAAATTGTCAATACGCACACACAGCCGTGCCCTCAGCAAGATTCGAACCCGTGAACTTTACATTGGGAACCAAATACATTAAAATCGCGGTTTCACTATTCGTGGCTTTCTCAGGAACGTATCCCCTGCTAATAGCGAGTGTTTCCTGTATTTCATATTTCTCAAAGAATGAATATAAGGCTAGTTAATTCTTGGGCAACTTTGGTAACAATTTAATTTTGGAAAAAATGGCTCCTATGGTTTTCATCAAATTTTGTATAGTTATTTGTTGATGTTTATAATGATTCTACATTGTTCATATTTTTCACAAGATAACTAAACGATGCATTAGTATAAGAGAAAGTTTGTACAATGTATGTTGTACCGATTTTTGTTTAAGCAATTGCAAGATATAAGGCTCATTCTCAGAAAATATTAAACTTAAAAGTTGTTACATATCTTGGAAAATTTCTCTATTTAGTTTCGTTTCCTGCATTATTAGTAGGGTATGGATTTTTCGGGTTTTAACCGATTTTTACCAGATTTTTACCCTCCGAATGGTGTTTTTGAAATTCGGGTAAAACCCGGAAAACCCCGAAATCATTAATTTTATCGCACAAAACTTTTTAGATTAAAAATTTTATTTTAATGCTTTTATTCATCTAAGAACTTGGATGAGCTCTGTGATGTTCATTGAACTGAAATATATATATAGTATTATATATTACATATACTAATAATTATTCATTAGCAAATCGAATATCCATTTTACTAGATTTTAGAATTAATGTCTACATTTGTCCACCCATTCTGTACTCGTGTCGAGCCATATCCCTTCATCGGAGGTTAACTCTCCAGCGGTTAAGATTACCCCTTTCGCAGCCACCTCCCCGCGTGCGCATTTGGGGACCTTAGGCTTGTAACATAGCTATACAGTGTAACAAATGTCAGAAAATAACAAGTGGTGCATTGTGTATCTGTCAGAGTAGCACAAAGTATCAAATTAAAGGAAATGCACACTCGACCGAAGATACCAATATGCTCGATATCACTCGAATCTACAGTAAGCCATTTAGTTTATTATCATACATCGACACGGTGAGAGCTCTATTGGCAAAAATACTTTTGCGGATGAATAGTTAAGAGATTTAAAGTCTTATTTTGATGAGGATATTAGTAGATGTTCGGGTGAGTATGAGAAATATTTATTAGTCCATTACTAGTACATTGGTAAACTTACTTTCTAACATAAACTGAATCTCCTTGGCTTGGTAGCACCTTGAATAGGCAAGGACGAGTCTTACAATTAGCTGGTTGCCATTAGATCTTTGATAGGAGAGGAATGAGATATTGAGAAACGGCCTGAGTGACTATTAGTTGGTAATGCCACGAAGAAAAATTATTTTACAAATATATTGTTTTCAAAAGAAGTTGAAAAGGGGGCAGAGAGCGTTCCTCTCCCCTTGGAGGTGTAAAACAAAAGATATGATACTTTCAGCAAAACCTAAGGTTAGTAAAAGGGTTTGATTATTCATTTCGACGGTGTTGCTGATTGTTTTATACATGAATAAGAAAATCCGCGAAAATTTAAAAAATCTAAGTATAAAATTGTTACCCTCTGAACAGTCCAGTAGAATTGTTAAGTATCTCTTTTAAGATGAATATTCTGTGTACATTGCAGCTTTGAAATAAAACATCTGCCAATTGATTCATTAACAAGGAAATCAAATCAACATTGCAGATGTTTACGTCTTCCATTCGTCTGATTTAATTACGAGACATCGTGATCATCTGATGTGGATGAATTTGTGATATTTTTGCTAAATGCTCTAGTGACTGTTTTTTATTTAGTTTTTAATTGCTTTTGTGATTTTAGTGAAAAAAAATAATTGATTCCTTCACTATGGGTAGAAAAAGAAAAACACCATCAGATTGGATTTTAGAATAACCCGACTTTAAGGTTTTCCAAACTACAGACAATAGTAATGGAGAAAATGCCATAGTATGCAAATACTGTTGCCTAAAAATTGTGGTTGATCCTAGTAAAAAGCCCTTTGATAGAGTGAACGAACATATTGCTAGTTTAAGACAGAAAAAATTACGTTCTGAATTTTTAAATCCTCTTCCCTCAACATCACAGCAACAAGTTACACTTAATGATATACTAGTAAGACAAAGAGAGAAGGAAAAAAGGCATGAAGGTGGAATTCATGATTTTGTTCGTGCCGTTTGTCAAGCTGGATTGAGTCTTAAAACTTGTGATGGTCCAACAGGTAATTTTTTAAAAGAATATTGTCCTGCTACGAAGACTATGCCAAAATATGAAATGTTACACAAAAAGTATTTGCCTGAAGTATACAACCAAGAATTTTCCAAAATAAAGGAATTGATAAAGTACTCAAAAATAAGCTTTATTATTGATGAAAGTCACGATGTTTTAGGATGACCGAATGTGAATACAATGTTAACATATTACGATGAAAGTCAATGAAGAAAATCAGTTATTGGTTGACGTTTCTTTTGTGACCAAGACAAATAGTGTTACTATTGCCACCGTTTTAGGAAAAACATTGAAAAAATTGCTAAAAAGTGGGTAGATGTTCTTTGTATAGCAACTGACAGTGCCGAATACATGAAATTAATGGTTTCAAATCTTAAAGTTGGAGAAAATATATCTCGTCTATTACATATTACAGATATTTCACATTTAATTCATGTTGCTGTGAACAAAGCAATCAATTGCCAGGGAATGACTACGGCAAGGAAAATAATTGTTAAGTTAGGAGCTGTTTTTAAACATTCGCCGAAACGATTTGGTCAATACTTAGAGGCATGCGAAAGTGCAGGTATTGTTGGAGTAAAACCTCCCGCTGTAGTACCGGTTCGATGGACTAGCTTTTATGAAAGTTTAAAAATAACTATAGCAATGTGGTCTGGTATACAACATTTTTTGAAGAATTCAGAAAAGGAAAATAGTAAGAAAATATTGGAAATCAGGTAAATAATTGAATATTTTGGAAAAAATGAATTATACGCTTTACTCTTATTGATTGATTGATGCCTATTATTGATTTACAAAAAAATTTGAAAGTGGAACTCCAATACTACAACAAATTGATCATATTATCAACATTCAGCTTAAGTATCAAATGGAACTTCCTTGGAAATTGCCAGAAACAGGTTCATTTGCAGCTGTCCTGAGAACAGTATCTAGTGCAATAAATGTAATTGCGGCCATTATGGAATTTTCAGAAGTTCTTTCTTCAAAATGGAATGCTACAATAAACGGAAATCTTGATACGTCTGTTAAATCGTTTTGGAAAATGGCATCCGTATTAGATCCTTTTAAGAAATCTTTGCATGACCATGACAACCACGCTCTCGTACAATTTTTGGGCACATATGATAGTCTGGATGAGCAGATTAAATCCGAACTTACTGCCTATTTATTAGAGGCAGCACCTCTGAACAAAGATTTGGATATTATTAAGTTCTGGGTTGATTGTGGTACCCGATACCCTAAATAAAGCAAGTTTGCCCTAACATTACTATGTATGCCCATGGGTAGCTGTGATGTTGAGCGTTCATTTTCTCATTTACGTCATTTGCAAACTCCAGAAAGGAGTAATGTTACAGAAGAAAAACTCGCGATGCAAATGTTGTTGTATGTAAACCATAAAAATAATTGTTAAATAAACATTTAAATTTTTAAATATTTTTTAAATCATCCGAATTACTCTATGTTAACCCCCGATATTTATCCAGATTGAAATTATTTATAGAACATGATAAATTTATGCCATATTTACACCTGAATGCAAACAAAAATAATAAAACCCGATAGTTACCCCCCGAATGGATTTTTTTTTAAACCTGAAAAATCCATACCCTAATTATTAGGTATCTTGAAAGTTTGTTGTTTATATCTAAGATAGTTAGTGATAATTACTCTAGGGCCTTTAGTTTAAATTCATTAACAGAGATGACTTCCTTTTGAGTTAACATAATCTTTTTCTAATTAATAAACCTCACAGAAAAGAACCTTTGTATATGGCAGGGGCAGCCGGAATTTTGTTAACAGCTCATGGATATCTCTTTTAATTAAAAATTGCGGGTGGTATATTTGTTCACTATATGGCACACTGTGTGGTTCACTATGTGCTGTATAGACTTGTAGTTATTGTTATTATTACATTACAGGACCCCTTATCCAGCATGCTCGGGTTTTGAGATTTTCTGGATTTTGGCTCCTTAGCTTTAGTACATGGTTTCCCAAACTGTGTTCTGCAAAACCCAAGGATTCTGCAGAAGCTAAATGGAGTTTCATTATAGACAGAGAAAGAGACCCAATATGCTCTTCCTTCTTTTACTTACAACAGGAAACATGATCCTTACTTGTATACTTTATACAGTAAAACCTCACAGTGTGGTAGTTGCGTTCCTTGAAATATAGGGAGTTAGGTTCTTGGATCTTATACTTTCTACATTTTTTTAGAATAATTTTTTAACCGGTACAGTAAAACCTCCATATAACAAAATTGGTGTGACCGAAAAAATGGGGGTGTTTGTAGTACTGAGGTTCATTATAGGGAGGTTATGGGGATTGCATAAATGCAGGGGGGGCAGAACAGCTATGCGTAAGTACCTCAGGCTTAATCATGTAGTTCATCTGATCAAGTGATGCACTGCCAAACTATTGAATATACGAGTAACAATATGTAAAGATTCTATGCTAACATTAATATGTTCATTATCATAATAGTGTATTCTATTAAAACAATAATAGTCAATATTAATGTCTCGCTATGAATAAATGTGCAAGATGAGATGAATGACTTTACCTTAATATACATTTGGTTTGTTTATGCACTCCATCTAATAATGGAGCAGATTATTAGTGAACGAGAGCACATAAAATATCTCATGTTATTAATTCTCTATAAAATGAATTGTGCATACAGGTAACACCAATTTACAAAAGAGTTACATTCTTCAAAAACCTTTCGTAAATCAAAATTTTGTAAATCGAGGTATAATTTCTCATTGACTCCCATTATAGTAGACAAAATACGTTCCTATAGCAAAATAATTTTCCTTTAAATATAATAAAATGACACTGTATATGTTTCTTAGGATATTTATTACGGAAAACAATTATTCTAAACATATTATTATTTTTAAAGATTACACTTAGCATTGTGGTTGCGTTCCTTAAAAAATATAATTTTAAGGGGAAAATATGTCAAGAGAGAGTTTTCTCCATCTGAAATAACTAAAATAAGGAAGGTTATGTTCCTTCAGAGTAGAGTAGATTCTGCTTATTATTATTATTACTAGAAAAAAACCTGGTGTTGCTCGAGCTGCTATGGTATTTAGCATTTTCCATTTTTACAAACCTATAAAAATATTTTTTTTCATGATTAAATACTACATTTTACATGAAATCACCTTTGATGCAAATTCTGTCTTTAAAAAAATATTAAGTTGATTCTTTCAGATGAAGAAGTGTTTTTATCTCGTTCATATCTTTATTTTAAGTAATTTAAATTTGCAAGTATTGCGCATCAAGCAATCGATTTTTACATGTTATCTTATGGAAATTTGTCAATCCGCTATATTGGCAGCACTGACTAATCCCGGTTGACCAAACCTTGACCGTACACTGAGTTAAGTTTTAAGTAAGAACTATACCAAATTTGGTTGTTCTAGGTCTTACAGTTGGTCATGCATATTGATTATCGAATAATATTAATCCCCTATATTGGCAGCAATGATTAGTCTCGGTTGACCAAACCTTGACCATTCGCTAAGTTAAGACGTAAGTAAGAACCAAAGAACTGTACTAAATTTGGTGGCTCTATCTTGATTACCCACGTCGAATTTCATAAAAAATTTCACTGCGATAGGACATGTAGCACCAGGGGGTGTCAGGAAGAGGAATTTCAAGACGTCTCAAATCCAATTAACAACAATTCTGTTTAACAACAATACAGTTCCATCGCAACAAATTTTCACCTAAAATACATTAATTTTTGTGTTAAAAACTAATTTATGGACAGATTCGACATGTATTTAAAAAACGACAATAAGAAAATTCATTTTTATTCCTTTAAGCGATCTTTTATTCAAGTTCCATTTCCTTATGATGATTCTAAGTAATTTTAAAATGCAAATGAACAACATGCCGCACTCATTCCAGATGCAAAGGTTTAGTTCTTTAGTTTTTATGGCAGTTTATTTATTTTTTTGACCTCCCTCCCTTTCCAAGCCAAAAATTTTAAAAATAATCCCAAGGTGCACACCCTCAGGGTGCTCTTAGAATTAGAAGGGTGGGCTATCTACAGCCCTTGCACTGCGACCATTGTTGGTCTATTGTGCATCCCCAGCCATTTATCCTACAAGCAAACAAGCACTTTGAATAAATCTCAGTAGCTTGTTAGCTTGTCAGCGAGCACCCATTTTCCTACGCTACTTCATGATGTTTAAGAGAGGCGGAGAAGGGGGGGGGGCAGACGGTGCGGCTCAGACCGTGCGTCGCTCACTACACATGTGCAACATGTCTTGCATGCACACTCGCTCGACGCTCTGCTCGCTCACTTGGTACATTCCCACTCGCTTTCTTTCTGCGTTAAGTTTCCAGCACAGCTTACATTGTGTTTTGAAATTTCTATGGTTTTAAAATGCCGAAAGTTAGGTCACAGTTGTCTAAATCATCATCAAGGGCTAGGAGAGCAGCGCTATCGAGAAATAATGAAACACCCGAAGAACGTGAGTTACGACTTTCTCAAATGCATTCAATGAACAATGCCAGGCACCTTGATGAGACAAGCCCTGAGAGAGTGCCCCGTTTGAATGAAAATCGCTTGCGTAATTCTCGAAATAGAGCAGCCGAATCAAGTACACAGAGAGACGCCTGTTTAAGAGAACAACGAGTTCGCATGGCTCAATGTAGGAATGTTGCATCCAACCCAACCCACAGATTCAAGTCAGCATTTTCATACTATCCTGCCATAAACTATGCTGACCATCGTGACATTTCGATAGGGGAAATGGAAAAAATTTGTGGACATTGTCACGCGAAAAAATGGCCCAAGGAAAATGATGGGATGTGTTGTTCGAATGGTAAAGTTTGCTTACCAGAATTTGAAGATCTTCCAGAACCACTGAAAAGTTTATTGCACTTTTAATATGAGATAGGGAGGGAGAGAGATGGATGGTTATGGAGGGGGGAGATGGAGAGAGGGAAATAGAGGGAAGGGGTGAAGAGAGGGAGGAGGGTGGGAGATGGAGGGGGAGGGAGGGAAATGGAGGGGAGGGAGGGAAATGGAGGGGAGGGAGAGGGAGAAGGGAAGGAGAGGGTGGAAGGGAGGGGGAGGGAGTACTATCTTATTATTGTGATGCTTACATGTTACACGGTCGAAGTTTTAGATTCACTAAATCCGTTGAAACTCAACAGGCACTCCTGCTAGTTTATTTATATTAAAAAATGGTATTTTTGATCCTAACGTGATTTTTATGTGGATAACAATAGTATCAGAGAGTTAGGCACTCTTTCTTTTGAAGCAAACCCACTGGTTTTTCCAATGGAAATTCCTGGTCTTTTCGTTGGTCCGTACTTTGTGGATTGAGATCGAACCGAAACTGAACCACTTTTGCAAAAAATTACGGTTCGGCTTTTCGTTCATTGAAAAATTAATCAGTGGTTTTGGTTCGGTTCGCGGTTCAGCAAAATGGCTCTGGTTCGGTTTGGTTCAGCGGTTTGGTTCGGTTCCGTTTGCAGCTCTGGATACGATTGATTATTAAACCATACTTTATTGGACCAATGGGCACCAAAGGTGTATTAAAACATTCTTCCCTATAGAAACGCATTAATACAAAATCGGCTAGCAGTTCCAGTATTTAAAGAGATCTTTAGGTATGCTGGTTTGCGTCCAACTCTCTGGTACTCATGAGGTATTTATGTGAAACAGGTCATTTTCCCCGACGAGGTTTTAAATTCCACCTGCAGCTGCAGAGAAAGATGCTTTGCTAGATGTTCTTGGTGTAAATTTTTTTACTGTTTTCAATGCTACGTTGATTCCTACCATACACGAAGGTGTGAAATTTATAACTAAAAAAACGTTAATAACTAATATGTCAATTCACAGGAATACCCTTCCTTCCTATCTTACAATTAATCAAACCACCATATTTCTGAGGGATTCATAAAGAAAATAAATATTTTAATACATATTAATCAGCACGAGTGCATGGTACCTATTCCTCGCTCCTGCTCCGTAACTCCGGTTTCGCAGTCCACTCGTAAGAATCCTAGGCAGATCATCACGGTAGCATGACGAATAATATGAGCAAAAGATCAGGAACAAGAATGGATGTATCTATATAGAACTGGCTTCACCAATTCATATTATTAAAAGATTGACAATCATATCTTTTCCGCAAATTATAGATCATATAAAACATATATTAGTGTTTGAAAAAATATTCTATGGATTGTCATCATGTACTATGAATATCAATAATAGTTACATACAGAGATCAATGAAAGAAGATCTGATATGACAGTAAATTCTAGCATGTCTCCCATTCGTTGAACGAGAGAAGATATGAAAAATTCTGAGAAGGAAAATGTAGAGATGAAAAAAAAATTAAAAAGTGATTGCGGACACGGAATAAATCTTCACCACGAAAAAGCTAAAGAGGAATAATAAAAAAGCAAGGGAAAAAGTGACCGAAAACAGGTGCGAACCCCAGACCTACAACTCCCAACCAATATGCTACTGATGTTATTGTTTAGATCTGCGGTCGTTCGGGTAATTATCCAACGGGCTGGAAAATGGAGAACTTGAAACACAATTTACAGAAAAACTACTGCTAATATCCCTCCAAAAGGGGGGTTGGCTGTGGCCCTGGAGTCTAGCAATACGCATCTACGTAATTTCAGCAAAATCCATGATCCCACGTCCGGGTCCTCCCGTTGTAAGATGATTGACGAGTCACTCAATGGACAGGAACAACCAAACCTGAACGTGCAGAGATGCAGAATGAATAGAGAGGATTGGTGCCTGGTCAGAAAGGTGGTTAATCAGTCTAGGATAAGATGGGCAATACATACTTTTAAATCATTTAAGGCTCCTGGGACAGATGAAATTGTACCGGGACATTTACAGCAAGGGATAGAGCATTTTACTTCTTCGCTATGCTATATATTCAGAGCTTCTCTAGCTATGGGGCATATACCAATTGCTTGGAGACAGGTAAAGGTGACGTTTACACCTAAACCTGGGCATGCAAACTATACCGCGGCAAAAGCATATCGTCCAAGTTGTCTCCTATCATTTGTACTTATAACTACGGAGAAATTGATAGACAGATATGTCAGGGATAGGGCTTTGCACCGATACCAATTTGACTACCAAGCTGGTAAATCAACAGAGATAGCACTCCACAATGTGGTAACACGCATTAAAAGTGCTTTCAACTGCAAGGAATTGGCACTTGGAACCTTTCTTGATATTGAGAGGGCTTTCGATTGAACCTCATTTGAAGCCATAGCAGCCAGGAGGCATGACACTGAAAACACCATTTGTATGTAGATTGATTCCATGCTGAAGGAGAGAAGCATAGTAACCTCACTTCTCACTTCTAGGAGATACCCAGAGGGTTACCACTACCAAAAGATGCCCGCAAGGGAGAGTTTTATCACCCCTGCTATGGAGCCTTGTTGTGGATGAATTTCTGAGGGAGCTCAATGATGAGGGTTACCATGCAGTAGGGTATGCTGATGACATCACTATTCTGATTAACATGAAATTTCCTTCAGTGGTCTCAGAGGTGCTACAGACAGTTCTAAGGAAGGTCCAAAGTTGGTGTGAAAAAACCACATTGGGAGTCAATCCAAACAAAACGGTGGTAGTACCATGCAACAGGAAAAGGGATCTAAGGGGCCTTAAGGAACAGACCCTTTTTGGAAATAATATTCAGCTGTCTACAGAAGTCAAATACCTTGGACTTATATTGGACAAGGGATTGACGTGGGGTTCACAGCTGCAAAAAGTTACAAGAAAGGCCATCACAGCCTTCTGGACCTGCAGGGGCACTTTTGGCAAGACATGGGGACTAAAACCAAAAGTGATATATTGGCTATACACTATGGTAGTTAGACCCATTGTGACCTATGCTGCCATTGTTTGGTGGCCTAGGTTTAAATATAAGGCCAGCAGGAACGAACTCAGCCAGTTGCAGAGATTAACCTGCTTAGGCATCACGGGAGCAATGAGTATGGCTCCAACGGCAGCAATTGAGATACTCTTGGGACTCACTCCTCTACATTTAGTAGTTGAAGCAGAGGCCCAAGCAGGCGAATATAGACTCAATTGCAATGAACAATGGAAGTCACGGCCTACAGACCATGGGCATTCCAGGATGATTTGGGACAGATTTGAAGACACCATTTTAGCAATGATGTCGGATAAGATGATACCAAAATATTCATTTCAGAAGCCGTTCAGTGTGCTCTTTCTTAATTGCACTGAATGGGAAAAGGGGCTTCGACTTGATAGAAGAGGAGGACTAATCTGATATACAGATGGGTCCAAGACAAATGCAGGCACTGGGGCTGGGATGTACTGTTACGGAACTAGGATGAAATTTCATTTTAGCCTAGGGCAGTACGCAACAGATTTCCAGGCTGAGGTGTATGCTATAATTGCATGTGCAATGGAGAATATGAAAAGGAACTATAAAAAAAAATAGGAACATATATGTTCTCTCTGATAGTCAGGCGACATTAAAGGCACTTGACTCATACCAGATTGACTCTAAATTAGTCTGGAATGCCTCCAATCCCTAATAGAGCTGGCAGAACACAACAGGATTCAACTGCTATGGGTGCCGGGTCATAAAGGGATTGAAGGTAATGAAATAACTGATCTGTTGGCAAAAAAAGGTGCTGAAAGTTCCTTCTTGGGACCTGAACCTGCGTGTGGCATTTCTATGAATGTCTCAAGGAAGGAAGTCAGGGACAGAATGAACAAAAGGCACCTTGCCTATTGGAGGTCCATTAGTGGACAGGAACATGCAAAATCCTTTATACAGGGAATATCGCAGAGCAGAGCTAGGGAACTATTATGCTTAAATAGGAACCAGTTAAGAACAGTGACGGGTCTATTGGCTGGACACTGTCACTTAAAGGTACACTTATACAACCTAGGGTTGGTTGAAGACCCTAAGGCCCGGTTGCATAAAGATTTCGTTATGGAACCAATAACTATTGGACTCATAAAGTTATGGGACTCATAACTTCCCCCGTGTTTCTTGAAGCTATTGTCATCATAAGTTACCTTTCAATAGCTATTGCACCATTCATGTAGTTTTGTGGAAGCCGCTAGGTGGTAGCACGCGCGAAAACAAAAAAAAATTAAGCGAGAAACTCTTGTTGAGATGACAAACTTCAATATGGCATCGTTTTCTGCAGTGTAATTGTAATAGATAACCCACACTCATAGTTTTGGTAGTTAGATCATAGATACAACATTACGTAATGAATAGGCAATAATGCAAAAAATGTTAATACGAATAAATCAAACTGTAATTCATAAAATAAAAAATAATAACAAAACGTATTCTATATTGAACGGGACAAATGGGAAAATGATAGTTAACAATAATTCATGATGTACATATTAATTATTGAATTACAGCGAACTTTAATTGATAAACAATCATAATATTAAAGAAAAAAGCACGCTAATGTCTACAGTAATAGTAATGAGACGGTAATGTCAACAGTAATTACAACAACACGCTAATGTCGGGTATGTAAATATAGCATATAAGAAATTGCATCTTACTTAACTCAAAGAAATTCTGCTATTTATCGTAATGTTATAAATGCACTGTTCCCGTCAATGTGCACACTGTATAAACAATGTAACGAAAAACAAAACGTAAGGCATAGGTATGTTATGACAAAACATCCGCCATCTTAGATTCTTATGGAACTCATAACATCTTAACCGTAGAGATAAGTTATGGAAAGGCTTATGGAACCAATAAGTGCTATTGAACGTTTCAGAAACTGCTTTAGCGATTTTTCATAAGTTATGTAGTACATAGGCCTATCGGTTCCATAACTCGCATTCAAGAAACCGGCCCTAAGTGTGGTAAGTGTGGAAAAAGTGAGGAAACAGCCTCACATATTCTATGCCAATATGAGTCCCTTGCTGGACTCAGATTTCATCACTTGGGCTCTTATTTTATGAGCCCGAGTAACTATCATAAGATCCCAACTAACAAGCTACTGAGATTTATTCAAAGTGCTTGTTTGCTTGTAGGATAAATGGCTGGGGATGCACAATAGACCAACAATGGTCGCAGTGCAAGGGCTGTAGATAGCCCACCCTTCTAATTCTATTCTCTTCTAGGTAATGGTCAAGGTTTGGTCAACCTAACATTTTTTATGGTGTTATTTTTTCAATTGGCCATAAGAGTAGCATGGGTTTCTGTGCAAGCCAGTAAAAAAATACTTTTTTAAATTACTTAAAATTAATATATGAACTTGGGACAAAAACTGTTATATAGAAAAAAAAGAATGGAGTTGCATAATCTTGAAAGCAGAATTAAAATCTGTGCCGAATTAGCTTCAATAATTGATTGTAATCACATGAAAAGGCTTTTTATTCTCGCACAGTTTTTATTTAACCTGGTTAGAAACTCGAGAAAATTTCATCATGATCATCTGCCGGGAAAGTTTCAAATCTTTATTTTCCCATAAGTTTACAGGTAATTTTCGATTTTTTAGAGTTCAAGATTTTTTCTTTCGTTCATCTAAATAGGTAATTGCTTAATTTTTGCTTGATTCAACGGTTAAAACTGTGTACTATCTTATTCTTATGATGTTTACATGTTACATGGTCAGTCTTACTGTTAGATTCACTAACTCCGTTGAAATTCAACGGGCAGTTCTGCTAGTGTTTAATATTTTATGGGTCGTGTGGACTATTTGAAAGGTATAGCCGAAAGGATAGAGTCGCTATACATGTTGTAATTCGGAAAGCCAATGTCGATTTAAAATTTCCCTCCTAAAACACTTAAGGCAAGTCGAAGCACTTACGTTGGTACCTCTCACTCTCCCTTCAGTTTCCATCCTCCCCCACCCTCTACCTCACTCGTTTCATGTTCCTAAGAATCCATTAGGAACAAAAATTTCTCTTCCATATCATTATTTTCATCTCAAGCTCAGGGGCAGTCGGATTTACAGCCCTTGTGACCACAAGGGGAAACAAAAGAGAGGGATGGGGAGGAAGGCGTAGAATGTAAGAGGGGTGGGGAAAGAGACCCTGGGAAGTGTAACAAAGCTCGATGCGGTCGAAATAAGAAAACTCAAGTGCCGCCTTTTATTATCGGTCACCAGGGTAGGTAGAAAATTAGGTTTAATTTTTTGTTGGTTGGTTGGTGATCATAGAAAAATGCGATTAACTAGATAAAAGCGTTACACCCTCCGCACCCTCTCGCGAATGTCTGCCTTCATTACAATCCCGTCTGAAAACTCTTAAGAGGTTGGTATTCCTTGGCGTCAAGATTAGATGTGAGCGTAAATATGTTATTATTTATCGTAGAATTCCGTTAGAAAGACGCTCTTGATCAGCGCAATCACCCGAATATGTTTGAGTCACAATCGCACTAAGTTAACAACATAAAATAGTTTAAATTTTATTGCAAAAGACGTGGTCGGCTAATGCCCCCATGGTAAGAGGGTAAAGAGACCTGAGCTCGGATTTGAGGATGGGTCTCGAGGTATGGGCCCCTAACCCGAATTAACCCCTCAAGCGCGCAGGACATTTAACTATAATGCGTCACGCAGGTCGGAAGAGATTTAGGGAAATTCGCAGTTTTTGCGCGAAATCATATAAAAATTCGTAACTTATTAGATATTTATGGAATTTGACTGAAATTTTTTGAGGTTTTACGTAAAACTATGTATATTTACCTATGTTTTTCACACCATCTTAGTTATTATTATTCGCGTGAAATACCTCTATGAATTCTTTCACTCAATTACGGAAGCCATTTACTCAGTTTTTCTATATCCAAAGTTTACGGAGTACTTCACATCTACTGTTTTATCTTGGATTTCAACTTCTTCCCCGTAAGTTTTTCAGAAAAAAAACCTTCAAATAAGGATTCTTACCCCTCAGCGCCGTCCTGTGTACTGGGTACGCCGCGGAGATTGCTAGTTTTCTTTATTTTTTTGACACAGTAAATTTTCTTAAATATGGTTAACCTTCATAATTTTAAAAGAGGAACCTTTGGCCTACCTATTCAAAACTATTGCCATGGTCTTGTTTACATTAGCTGAGACAAGGGGCGAATGAAACACAGTATCCTTCCCCGTGTATACAAGAAATGACCATAAGTAGCCAGTACTTGCATCACAGAGCTCGAAGGTCTTGATTCCGAACTTGGAGGACTTCAGAGGGAGATACTGCTTGAAAGATAGACGGCCCTTCCACAATGTTAGGGACTCGTCTATTGAAATTTCCCGTTTCGGTAAAAAAAATTCCTTGAATTTTTCGTTCAGATGTTCAGTAATCGGAAATATTTTTTGTAGCTTTGGAGGACCACGGTAATTATTCTTTTCTTCGTTATTATTGAAATGCAAAAATTTGCAAATAAGCTCAAATCGATCCCTAGTGATGACATCGCCGAAGCATGGTGTGGATAGAACTCTTTTCCTCGAAAAATAGGAACGAAGCGTGGGCTTCTGCACAATTCCCATCAACATAAAAATTCCCAAAACAGTGTACATTTCCTCCACGGTAACTGGTTTCCACGATAAAACTCTTGATTTCATCGAAAATGTACTCTGACTTGCTTTGATGTATTGGTCAGCATATCGGTTGGTTTCATTTACTATGGCACTAACAAATTCCTCATCGAAAAACAATTGAAAAGTACCTACAATGTCAGTCAAACCCTTAGCTGCCTTTTGAGGTCCGTAACCACCAATGAAATTCTCCTTTCGTCCTACGTAATTCTCCGTGCCCTCCCAGAAGTAGTTTTCTACATTATCCTCCTCATGATCACTATCATTATGTGTCAGTGAATCAATTTGACTACGTTCATCCAAATGATTCTATCACTGTCCGAACTCACGCTTTCTTCCGAATCACTTCCAAGTAGGACTTCCGTCTCCTTGTCAGCACTCGGTATTGCTTGACTATTTTCACGGGTTGAGCACATGATTACTCCTAGTATTTTGAAAATAAGTAAGCAAGTAAACGTAAAATTTACCACAGTAAAGAAAGGCGAACGAAACCTGCCTCCGCACAGTGCAAGGTTTCACTCAGACTGATTTTTTCAGAGCGACAAGAGAACATTTTCCGTGCGATACACGCGCCAGCATATTTCCCACGCTTTCCATATCGCAAATATCTTGGAAATACAAAAGATAAATACAAAATATGATCCTCTAGTCTGTCTCACTCTAGCTATATTCCCTCACGAAATACTAAACCAAGCACATGGCCCAGACCTCCTCTCTCTCCCTCTCAAAGTGATGACACAATATAAAAACATGTCTCAAGAGCGGGATAATGTCTGATAGCAGACAAATGGGGCCTATATCCTCTTCTTACACCTCACAGTTGATTTCGTGCAAAGATTTCGTTGAATAGGGGCTTTTTTAGAAGCCAAAATTCCCCAATTTTCCTATCTACGTGAAAATTTAATCACAAAACTTAACGTATAATAAAAGTAAAAAGAAGGAGAGTAAAAATTACAGAATTAAGCACAATAGGAAGGCCAAAGGTTCCTCTTTTAAAATATATAAAGGTTATCCATATCTAAGAAAATTTACTGTGTCAAAAAAATAAAGAAAGCTAGCGACCTCCGCGACGTTCCCAGAACGCATGATGACGCTGACAGGTTAATGACGGTCGAGGGGTCAGCTTCGCGGTCAGTTTAAAATGTGGTCCCAGTTCGTCGACACAAGCCAACAAAAATATATCACGTGTCACTACTAGGTGCAATGCTCCGCTTTTTCCTATATTCCCCTCTTTTGTCGACATCCATCGAATTATTCGGATTTTCAGATATGACATGGTTTATTTTCGGCACCTTTGCCATTTCGATATTGACTTGTCATCTATCCCTAGCCACCTCATCCCTATGGATCTTGTTGTCACGAGTCTTTGGATACGAAAATTTAGCCAAACCCACTCCCCATTCTCCGCTACCTAAATCCACTCCTTGTGGTAGTTTTGTATAAAAATGAGCGATCGTATTATCCTTGAAATACTCTCAAGAGCTGTCACTGAGGATTGTGAGATAGAACTCGTTCATTTCAAATGTTTTACCATCAATGCTTTTATCCAAGAATGAAATGAATCGGGATAACCTTTCCACTTGACGAAATACTCCAGACTGTGACCTTTTCGTCCACACCTCAGTATTTTATCAATTTTGAATTCCGTGGCTATAGATACGATCGTTCGTTTGAGTTCAGGCTTGTAAAAGTAACCTTCGATGGGTTCTTCACCCAAGTCTTCCAATTTGTACGTGGAGACCACATTCCCAGGAATTACTGGTGTTATTTTAAACGTCTCAGTAGTATAATTTGGAGTATATCCCTTAGCGAACGGCATCCTCTCTTTGCTGATTCTCACGTAATCTCCCACAGCGAACCTTGACTTTCTACTTTTCCCTCTCACTTTAGTCAATAATCTTTTCCCCACCTCGTAGGAGATCACCGTTAAAATGCATCCGAAACCTTTGTTAAATTTTTTCAAATTATGCATATCGTTCAAATCTGCCTGCCATGTTTCGTTGATGTACGAAACGTCATAATAATTTCTTTGAAAACGATTACGTAGTGGTCTATGCAATGTGTAAGTATCTTGGGAATCTTACCAATTTCAAAAGATTTTCTTCAACACCTTTTTATCCGTTGCATTCCACAATTTTTCTGTGGTGGAAAAACTAGCGGGATTTGATTGATCGTTATAAATACTTTCGAAAGTTACGTTAGTGGCGTCCATGGGATTTTTGGTTTGGGGGCCCGTTCCGATCGTCTTGGAATATCTCGTCCTCATTTTGGAGTCATTTCTCGGACTAACGCATCTGCGCGATTTAATCTCCCCATTACATTTCGCCATCCTTTATCCAAACACTGATGGTCTAATTTAAGATGTTTTGTAATCTCCTGCAGATTTGGTGTCAATTGTGATCTTTTAACTATAGGCGTTTTCTCTCTTTCTTTCACGATTGATATGTTCACGGGTCCTCTTCTTTCTTTCACGATTGGAATACTAATGGGTAACCTCTTTTCTGCCGCAACGTTTAAATACGTATCTAACGCACGCTTGTATAGATGCCACTTGTCTACATCGTTCAAGCTCCTTGTGTTTAATATTTTACGCATCTCATCGTCTAATTTCCACATTCGAACATTTGATTGTTCCTTATCGAAGATCTGTGGGCGAACTAGAAGCATCTTCTTTAAGCCCATTTTATCAGACTTCCTATTACTCCACTAAGAATCGATCCTAATAACATAGGAAGGAATCCTCCTTTTTGAATTAATAGTTTTCTCTTATGTTTTATGGACTTATTTTTAGCGTTAAGTGCTCTCAATATCTTGCAATGCTTACCGAGTTTCTTCTTCAAAGCAGGACTTATCCTGTGGTTTCCATTCAACGTATTCAAACAGCATTCGCACAAAGCCTTAATTAGGTCGTTAGCAGATGCTTTTATAATCACGTTACGTAACTTAGGTTTCGCTACCTTCAATGCATGCAGCAAATGTTTGTTAGATCTCAACCTTTTTATCCTCGATCAGATGTGAAGGTGAATAAATGATCGTAGTCTCGTTCGGGAATATTCGTGCTCAAAATCGAAATCTATCATCCGTCTCTTGAGAAAGGTCCAACATCAAATAGCTGTAATGTTCGCAAGTCGCTTCCTTATATACCCTTACCAACTCGGATGAATTCTCCGGATTCACTTGTCTTGCCAAATAACTGAATTGAAGTTTATCATGAGGATTTCTGAATGCTACGATGTATATATATATATACAATATATTTCTCGATTGAGGGCTTTGATAGAAGACGTTTTGTGTTATGAGAATAACCGAGATATTAAAATGATGGGAACCTTTAGTGAATAATTCGCTAACCTGTTTATTATATGTTTCATGCATTAAATCATCAATGATGTATAGAGTTGGAATCCTACTCGGGTTGTCGAAAGAAGGAATATGATTTTCAAACTCGATACCTTTCAAGTGAGGTTCACTACTGGGGCTGCAGCACCATACTATGCGGTGAAATTCACCTTCGACTAAAGTATGTGTATTTTCCAGAAATCTCAACACGAAAGTTGTTTTTCCTGAGGAACTCGGCCTGGCGCAAATACAGGTGAAGGGTTGTTTCCACCTCAGAGGCATAGTGAAGACTGATCTAAGATCTGTTACCGATAAATTTTTATTCAAGTATCTCCTTCAGATTCAAAGGCTTCTTCTCACCTTCTCTTGAAATTTTTTATTTTATGGCTTCCCCACGCAAATTTCATATCCATCCGTCATTCATTATTCTTTCAATATCTTCTTTACTCTCTTTCAATTCCTCTCGATGTAAAAAAAAGACTACGTAGCCTCAGTTCCACCCGAATTAAAACACTCGTTCCATCTCTTCACTTTATTTTCCCCTCTCCCCCCTCCCTTCCTCATCCGCCTCCTCAAATCCTCTCCATCCCTCCTCTTTGGATCGAGAAGCAGGGAAGCGCACGTAATGGAGTGGGGGAAGGGAGGTGGGAGGTGAGATTTGCACTTTGACCCCATCGCTATGTCTCTCCCTCTCTCTGAGGAGCTCAGGAAGAGGGAGAAATGTGTGGCGGGGGAAAAATACTTATCATGCAGGTATTGTCTTAAGCCGCGATTTTTTTAGAATGTGGCTTTTGTTTTCCTATTATGAATCAAAAGCACTCGTTAGTTACATTTCAATGTAAATAAAGCTAAGCGGATTCTAATGTTTTACGATTTTCCAAAAAAAATTACGCTACTATATTAAATTCAGACTCATTACTAAATGCAATCAATCCCCGAGTTTTGTCTTACAAAAGTAAAGCATATGCATGTTAACAAAGTGAAGTCGCACGCATTAAACGACGAGCTTCGCGACCCGAGTTTAACACCGCTTCCCACGCCCCTACCCTGACATTATGTGGAGTCTGCGAGAAACGTCGTGAGACATCGGGGGGAGGGGGGGGGGGGGGTCATATACAATCCCCTTTATGTACAAATATGTAAATATTTTTACTTTATTTGACGATAAAAAATTTCGTCAACAAATGCGAAAAATTTCCTTTGGGCAAGACTCGAACCTGCGACTTTTTTGGCAATCACCCTGCCGCTCTACCGATTGAGCTACCGAAGGTTGAAGGAATGAGACTGAATTTGGTGAATTTAAAGAGAAATTATGAGACTTAAAAAGAATGCCTTCAGGCTGGGATCAAACCAGCGACCAACTGTCCTAAATGAACAACGCTCTCCCAACTGAGCTACTGAAGGCTAGCTTAGAAATGAAGAATTTAATGTATAAATTTAGTATCGGCAAAATTTCTTCGGGCTGGGTTAAATGAAAGACGGAATTTTTTAAAATATATATTTATTTCATTATTTTGTTTTTCCAATTTTAATCTAGGAGTAGTATGTTTATTATAAATACCAATCTCCTCCTCACTTATTGAATCTTACATTGAGTTGAACAGTGAAAAAAGGAAAATAGCTGCGAACGAATTTGAAAAAACAATGATTATCATTTGCATTATATTTAATGAACGCTTAATACAACAAAATATGATTGTTTTATCTGAATAATATAGAGGGATGAGTTGAGTAGGGGGTTGGAGGGTGGATAAAGTGGCAAAAATTTCCTCGACAAAAGTAAAATTGATAATTTTTTCACCTCGAGAGATGAGTGATTTTCTATCACACCGCATGTGTCCTTAAGAAAGAGATGGAGCGTGGCAGCATGTGAAGAAGGGAGGGTAAGGAGACGCGACGTGCTGGATAAGCAGAGAGATAAGAAACGCGTGGAAAACCTCAGAGGCCAAGGTGATGGGCATTAGGTCATTTTATATTTTGTCTCTCGCCTTACCCGGGGAGAAGCCGAGTTCACCTTTTAATATAACAATTATTATCATTTGCATTATATTTATTATAATAACCATACCTAATAAGCACCTGATACAATAAAATATGATTGTTTTATCTGAATGATATAGAATAATTCTTAATTCCTCTCATCACGTGAGGATATAAATGCGATGTTTTTCTTTCCGCGACAATGTTTTTGACGCTACTTGAATATTGGTAATGTAAATTTGTATAATTCGGCATACATGCATATCTACCCGCATACGTGCTGCTTCACGTTTATCGCATATTAACTTGCTTAAGCTATCATTCATTCGTTCGCATAAAATATGAAAATTTCACTAAATGAGCAATTTCTTAAGTTTCAGAAAGTTTTAGCATCTGAAATTGGGAATTTTTTACATTATAGGTAAAGAGAGGATGATAAATGAGCAACTATTTAAGTTTCAGAAAATTTGAATGTTGATAATTCAAAATTTTTTTAGTTTTAGCCTAATAGAGGTTGATAAATAAACTTTTAAGTTTCAGAAAATTTTAATGTTGATAATTCACAATTTTTTAAGTTAAAAAATATCATTAATCAAATCAGTCGACAAATATTTATCAGGAATTTCCATAGAATTTCCATTTTTTGAATCGGGGTTTAGAAGCAAAACTCCATCACCCATTTCTAGAATTCACTTGGAAAATACAAGATCATTAAATAGCTCTCATATTAGTTTTTAATATGAGAATTCTGAAATAAGAGCAAACCACTTTTTTTAATGGTGAATGCAATGATTTTACTCCGAGAACCTTTGTTATTACCGATGTAACTTGTCGAAAATCACCGAATGGAATGTCTTTATTTCCTCTAATATCTCTTAAGATTAAATCAATCGATTCTACTGCAGTGCCTGACACCATTGGTACATGGTAATTCCGCATGTGAATCTCATATTCGAAAACTTATGAGATATTTACGAAATAAGTAAATACGCCCGAATAGCTCATTGTCAGTCAATACAGCAGTTGGCTTTTAACCTACTGGTCCAGGGTTCAATTCCGTGTTTGGACTGGCTTTTTATTTCAAACGTTTTTAAATTGAATCTGAAATAAATCTTTAAATATGCGTAAATTGAATAATAAATCTTTTTTAAAATTATTAGTTTTAATTATTCACCCACAAATAGTTTTTTTTAAATACAACAGTTTTAACCTACTGGTCCAGGGTTCGATTCCCTTTTTTATTTCAAACGTTTTTAAATTGAATCTGAAATAAATCTTTAAATATGCGTAAATTGAATAATAAATCTTTTTTAAAATTATTAGTTTTAATTATTCACCCACAAATAGTTTTTTTTAAATACAACAGTTTTAACCTACTGGTCCAGGGTTCGATTCCCTTTTTTATTTCAAACGTTTTTAAATTGAATCTGAAATAAATCTTTAAATATGCGTAAATTGAATAATAAATCTTTTCAAAATTTATTAGTTTTAATTATTACCCGCGAATAATTTTTTAAAATACAACATTATAAATTTGATATATCTCATTCTATAATTCGAATAATGGGAGGTAAGGGAAATATTTTTCTCGCGATGTTTTTCTTTCCGCAACGATAAGAACTTATGTTTCAAAAGATATTCTCTCGTAGAAAGAGACGAAGTCTACTTCACAACCTCACACCACGAGGGCAAAGGTTAGGCGGAGAGCGTCGCAAAGTGAAACATCGCATTTTCCACGCTTCCAGAAGAGGTGGGGGAGGGCTTACGCATCATTCTCATCTCTGGGAAGAGAGCATTTGCTGAAGAACTGCCATAGAGTTAACGAGCTTTGTCGTTGACTTCAGACCGCTAACATCAAAAGTAATTAAAACTCGATTTCTTTCATTAAATTTAAGCTTTTTTCTCGTCGCTCGATGCAACTCTTTTTTTCTCGTACATACATTTCATTTCAACCAAATGGATTGAATAACATTCCTACCGATACTCTTCCCAGAAAATTATGATTCTGGGTGGAGTATTGTAAAGATTATCAGAGAATATTATATCCGATGCAATATCTTACTGCGAGAAACGGTGGTTAATTTGGTTTGCTATAAGTGAACAAGATAGAAGTCTTGGTATTGAGTGATGTTGCGAATATCTTTAACGTTCAAATCCTAAATCGTGCTTGCTTACTTCGGTCTTTCTAATTTTTTCAAACGTTAACATGTTATTCTTTCTCTTTTTGTAGATGAATAGCTTAAAATCAAAAATTATTGTTGTCAATTTCGAACCAGCTCCAGTGTACATGAAGGCCTCTGACTTGGTGGAGGGGGTTAATTACCCGATAATAAATATGAATAAGGTGACGATGCGTTACGGCGATGCCATAGCGGCCATCATCACAAACCCGGCAGTGGAGCAATGGATGGCGAAGGTGTTCATGCCTAAAAAATATAACACCATATCCAAAGAGGAGACACTAGAGCACGGTTTCTTAACCTATGGGTCGCGACCCAAATTTGAGTCGCCAAACTATTTTGAGGTGGTCGCAAAACATTTTCCACAATTTCATGAGTCTACTTACTAAGTACACTACTTCGAAAAGTGTATTAAAAGTTAGATACTACTATTTTTTTAAAATTTAGTCACTACAATGTAGTCACTACATTCTAGTGACTACACTGTAGCAACCATCTTCGGCTAGTGTCGGCTCGGCCATCGTGGTATTAAAAATAATTATCAGTATCGGTGTCTTTTCGAGTATGCGGCAGGCAGTGCGTAGGTTTTGGATACGTTTTTGTAATATTTGTCTTGTGAATGAACAATGATATACGTTACACATGTTAACATTATTTTTATATATTAAACTGAAATATAACCCCAAAAATGGCAAAAACGTCAATATAAAGAACAGTTTTTAGACCTAGGTTTCACATACATACATTACTGAACGTGGAGTAGTCAAACCACAGTGTGTGATCTGTTGTGAAGTGCTTACTAATGAGTCATTGAAGCAAAGTAAACTTAAAAGACATTTTGAAGCAAAACACAATGCTTTTATAGGAAAAGGACGATGTTATTTGAAAGAAAAGAACAACAGATTAAACGACAGCGTCTGGATGCTCCAAATAACAGTGTTGTATATTCTGTGCAACAAGCTACATTGGATTCTTATTAAGTTGCTTGGCGGATTGCAAAGCAGAAGAAGCCACATACCATTGGGGAGGACCTTGTGAAACCAAAAGCTATTGAAATGGTATCACCTACGGAGATGAAGTTACTAAGAAATTGCAACAGATTCCATTGCCAAATGATACAGTTCGTGCACGTATTAACGACATGTCAAAAGACATTAAACAACAAGTAATTGCAGCTATAAAAACAAGTGGAGTATTTAGTATCCAGCTGGATGAAGGTAACGATACCCAACTCATGGCTTATGTACGATATCCAGGTGTAAAAGATATGGAACAGGACATTTTATTTTGCAGACCGTTTTCCACCACAACAACTGGAGAAGATATTTCTTAAATGATAGATTCATTTTTTAATGAAGAAGGATTGAACTGGAATGAATGCTTCAGTGTATGCACCGATGTTGCACCGGAAATGCTTGGAGCTCGTCAAGGTTTTTGTGCCAGAGTAAAGGAAATTAATCCGCAGGTTAAAAATTTTCACTGCTTTCTACATAGAGGAAATCTTGCTTCTAAAAGTTTGTCACCAGAGTTGGAGACCATAATGAATGACATAATTCAGATTGTTAATTTTATAAAAACGAGGTCTCTCAATAGTAGAATTTTTAGCCAGATGTGCTCTGATTTTGGCATGTTATTCTGAGGTCAGGTGGTTGTCTCAAGGAAAAGTCCTTCAGCAAATTATAGCATTATACAATGAGGAGGAAATTGTTTTAACCAAGAAAAATCACCCTCTGTTTTCAAGATTCTCAGATTCGAAGTGGATGCTAGAAGTAGCCTATCTATCTATCTATTTACCGAAATCAACAACCTAAATATCTCTATGCAAGGCCATGATCAGATACTTATTGGGTTAACTGAGAAGATAACTGGTTTCAAAGGAAATCTGAAGTTGTGGAAGAGGAAAGTGGAGGATAGGAAAGTTGCTTCATTCCCGAATCTATTTATTGAAGACAAAAATGTTAATTTCACCGACATACAGAATATCATCGTAGGACATTTAGGAAAATTGATAATAGAATTCAATCATTACATTCCAGCAGGGGATATCGCGAAATACAACTGGTTGCGCATCCCATTTAATTTTGAAGCGAATGATTTGCATGATGATTTTATAAATATTACTAATTTGCAGGAGCAACTTATCAAAGTACAAAGTGATGAGACACTTCGTTACAATTTTAGTAAAAATACTGCATTCTTGAGTGCATTCTGGTTGAATGTAAAAAAGGAAATACCAATCTTGGGAAATGAAGCACTTTACTACTACATATCTGTGCGAGTCAGGTTTTTCAGCCCTCACAATTACAGAACCCAAGTTACGAAACAGATTACAGCCAGAGCATGACTTATGATGCAGCCTTGCAAACATAAAACCGCGATTTGAAGAACTTTCGAAACTTGTAGGAAGTCAAGGTTCACATTAACATGCACAAGATTATAATTTTTTTACATATTTATAACATGTTTTAGAATATTACTAATCTCATTTGGGAGGATTTCCTTATGTATGAATATATGCACATATATGTGTATTTTTATTTCATTACATCATTAAAATGTAACATTCGTTATACTGATTCGTGTGTCTTTTATTTTATAACTCTCTTTTATTTCTGACTCATGGGTCGCGAGACCAAAACCATTAGTTTAATCTGGGTCGTGGCTCAAAAAGGTTAAGAACCACTGCACTAGAGTATAATAATTTAAATCAGAAAAATTTTAAACTTGTTAAAGGGGTTGGGAGTATTTACATCGATATTGATTAATAAAAAAAATTAAAGAACATATTGTTCTTTTATTTACTCAACCTTTCAAAGCCAACACTCGAATAATTGAGATCGCAGCATGTGCGCATTTCATCGCGCTTTTTTAGTTCAGGTTTTGCTAACCTACAATTTAAAACTCATTCAAATTTACCACTACATGACTATCTACCTGCAAATTTTAAACCCATTCAAATCTGCCGCTGCAGTTCTATCAACTTGTAAATTTTAAACCCGTTCAAATTTACCGCTGCAGAACAACCAACCTGCAAATTTTAAACCCATTCAAATTTACCATCTTAAAATGGCAACATCGCAGTTTTGATATATCGAAATTGACTTGGCAACACTGCACAGATCACACTTCGGTCATCTTTTGTTTTATTAGTTCACCACACCACCTCTAGATGGCGCCACCTGCTGTGCCAGAGTCTTTAAAAGGTCACTACTCACCTCGGCAGCATTAAGGTGTCTTGAAGCATACGCCAAGGGGTGCTCCTCTCCATTCACTTCCTGGGACAAAACCACCCCTAGGGCAAAGTTCGATTACTATGGGTTTCTCAAAATTTGGGTATATCAGCACAGGGCTTTCCGTTAGAGCAGTTTTCAACTCATCCATTGCCAGTTCGCAGTTTTCCGACCAACTAAACGTTACACCCTTTGCAGACGTGTCAGGGGTCATGCCACTGTTGCATAATTTTTTACGAATTGCCTATAATAGTTGGCTAACCCCAGGAACGACTGTAGCTCCCTCACGCACGTAGGGGTGGGAAACTCTCACTGCCTAGAGCCTTGCCGGGTCAGGAGAAATTCCACTTTGCATGATGATGTATCCCTGATATTTCACCTCAGCTTGCGCAAAATGGCACTTCTCAAACTTAAGTGAAACACCGCTTCACGCAGCCTCTCAAAAACACTCCTCAGCCTCTCTGCGTGCTCCTCTATTGTTGCGTTAAAAATTAAGGCTGATTTCCACATATAGGACCGGGTGCAGACCGGTCGACGACTGGTCGACGACCGTGCTGGGCCGTGTGCATTTCCATATGTAGGACTGTGTGCCGGCCGTGTTGTGCCTGCTGTTTTGGTTTTGAGATCAGTCATAACCATGAGTAGCTCTGAGAATGACATTATTATTCCTTGTGCCGCTTACTTTCACCAGTTTTAAATGGATTTCAAACTTAGAAGAGGACTTGATTCAATTCAGTTAAAATAACCACATAACAAACTTCTTATTCCAAAGAAAATCCTTTTATAATATGCAATGTTAACCTAGAATTCATTCATTCTGAAAAGTGAATAAAAGTACCATGTAGTACATATATTTCTTTCAACTAAAATAGCCACTCTTAACCCATTCAACGCGGCACGGAAAATCCGAGTTCTTTGCCGGTGACTGAATCCAGTTTCCTTACATTTCCAGTAGAATTTAGTGCAAGAAATGCAGATATGAAAAAATTTAACGAAAAAACGCAAAAATAGATTTTTAACGATTTTTTGAAATACTTACCGATACAACGAGTTATTACAGAAAAAATATGCAAATCGTCGAAAAAAAGTAATAATATAAAAATGAATTTTCCTATAATATAAAAAGGACCTGGAAAGAAAAGAAAACAACCTTTAATCGATAATAAAACGACTAATTTTCATTCACTGACGGTAATTTAATCGAGTACTTACCGAAAAATTATTAGAGGAAAAACACGCAAATCGTCGAAAAAATTAACGATGTACAAATGAATTTTCTTATAATATAAAAAGGAATTGGAAAGAAAATAAAATAACCTTTAATTCATAATAAAACTAATTCTCAATCACTATAGGAAAATCAGAGTGAGTACGTACCCAAAAAAGAAAAAGTCGAAAATCCGAAGAAAATCTACCAATTACAAAACGGACTTTTCTCAAGCGCTGGTTAGGGTCAAACTGATGGCTGGAGACGCATAGGAAACTCATTCCGCCGGCGGTCCCTTACCCAGACCGCTAGAAACAGATGTAGCGCTATGACTGGAATTGCAGTCATGCCGCCAGCCGATTGAACCACGATGACTGGAATTCCAGTCATGCCGCATGGAATGGGTTAACAGATTTTAATGGATTAATGCATTAGCATTTCAATTTCATGAAATAAGCAGAATTCCGCTAACAAAAAAATTTGTTCAATCTTCAATTGCCTCTGATAATACTTTAAATAGATTTTGGAATGAAATGTACCTTTATATCGTTCAGCTTCCGCTCACCACTCTGGACTTCTCAGTTTCCGAAACAACAACTTTCAATAGTTTTAAATTGATTTTTGCTTTGAAATGGTACTTTCCAGTTAACGGGAATACCTCAAAAAATAAACACGTATTGTTGTGATATGTTGTGATATTTTGTTTGTTAACAATACGTTACAAATCTCGTTAAGATATCTACGTTGATCCCTTAATGATGAATTTGTGGAGCTTGCCGAGGAGTGGAGGAAGCTGTATCTTTGCTTCAAGACCATGGTATTTTATCTAAAGGGCATATTTCCAGCTATTTTAAATGCCATAAAGATATATTGGCCCCCTAGTAACATAAATTTAGATTGTATTAGTAATTATGTTGCTTTTATTAATAAATAAGTTTCAAAAAAGTGTGATTTTTAAGTAATTCCCCTGTTGTTACGCATTGTTAACAAACAAATATGTCGTAACATATCACAACAATACTTGTTTATTTTTTGAGCCATTCCCGTTAACAGGAAAGTACCCAAAATACTTGAGTCAATTCAGTACAACTTCCACTTTACATACTGTAAATTCCAAAGTAACTCCTTTTATAATAGACAATGCTAGCCTAAAATTAATTAATTCTGTAAAGTGAATAAATAAAGTTCTTTCTTTAAACTATAATAGCCACTGTTATTAGATTTAAATGGATTATAAGCCTTAGAACTTACTCTGTATTAAATAAGCACCAAAATTCCTTTTATAAAAACAAATCAGTTCGTTAAGAGATCCACTGTTGTTTCTTCGAAAATTGCCAGTCAACAGTTTTAAATGTCCTTTTAATTTTAATTGAATTTTAATTTATATTCGTTTCCAAACTTCGGCTCCTGTACTAATACAATTAATTTTTCCTCATCCATTACTCCTAGATTTACTCCAATAATAAATAGGTTGACTACTTCCAACAGAGGTAACAGCACTAAACTGACTAAACCACGTGGTGAAAGAATTCACGAGCCAAATTCGTATAACATCGCCGAGAAGGCGAAGATAACCGAAGCAGGCACGGGCGCCCTTAGGTCGCCCTTTCACCATTTCTACATATAGGACTGTGCACATACCGTGTCGGACTGCCATGGGCCATGTCCTTGGCAAATCACTTTTGAAACGACCCATCACAGCACGGTAGGGACACGGTCGTCGCCCGGTCCTATATGTGGAAATGGAAATTTCTCTTCCAATGTTATTTATATGGATGGGACACTTTTTTGATCTTTGGTAAAACGACACAGGCGTCGACCGGTCTGTGCCCGGTCCTATATGTGGAAATCGGCCTTTACTATGCCATCCAGATACACCAAACAATGTGAAGGCTTCAAACCCCGCAGGACACCATCCATCACTCGCTGGAACGTGGCTGGGGCATTCCGCTGCCCGAATGGCATTTGTATGTACTTGTAATGGCCACTCTTTACATTAAAAGCTGTTTTCTGTTGATCTTCCCTGTGCATTGGTATTTGGTGATAACCACTAGTTAAATCCAACGTGGAAAAGTATTGACAATTCCCCAGGTAGTCAAGCATCTCGACAGTGTTTGGTAGAGGGTACACGTCGGGAATGGTAATAGCATTCAGTGCTGTATAATCAACACAAAATTGGTATGTGGGGTTGCCATCTAATGATTTCTTTGGAACCAATACAATTGTTGCCGCCCACGGGTTATCACTTAGGACAATAATTCCCGCATCCAGCTGTTCTTGCACCAGCCGTTCCACAATTGGTTTTTGGTGATATAGCATGCGATAAGGCGTCCTATAGATGGGTCCTTCATCCCCAGTCGGAATATGATAAGAGGCTAATTTGGTTGGAGGCGGTAAACCCCCCTGAGAAAAAAAACTGTTATACTCCTCTAGCACCGACATTAAAGTCTCTCTTTCCACACGACTTAAATCATTCAGCTTCTCAGAAAAATTTACATCATCCTTACTACGTCTCGCCACTCGTACCCAGCTATGGCTTTCCCTCAAGTTGCTATCCCCCTCCCCAACACCTAGGGCCGTTACAGAAGCCAGTACTGTTCCTTTCCTCAATGTTATTTCTTCCTCATTAAAATTGGCCACTTGGACTATAACTCTATTGTTTTCATCCACCCGGCAAACACCCCTGGCTATGCAGCAACCATCAACATCTACTAATTTGGGCTCCATCATGACGTCAAGTCCTATCGGAATACTCCCTCTAACCAATTCTACCCTCAATAATTTCTCACTCCTGTCTTCCGACACAACAACTTCTGGAAAACTTTTCCCACACCTGCTAGCTGTCCTTTCCCCTATACTCACGTGTTTCAGTGGTTTCCTATCACCGCACAGGGGCTACTTTTCATTCCTTACTCTGAGGGATCCCCGACTAATATCTAACAGACATTTATACCTTTCCAAAAAATCTAGCCCTAAAATCCCATCAAATCCATCCAGCTTCTCCACCACCTGCATCATCACCTCATATTTCACATCATTCATACAAAACACTACAAGTTTCTCCCCAAAATTCCACACCAACCCACCATTAATTCCCCTAATTCTAATTGGGGATCTCTGCATATCGTTCGTATCACATACACTCTGCAAAACTAATGAAACTTGTGCGTCGGTATCTATCAAAAATCGGCACCTACTTCCCCCTATCTCTATTACCACCACTAGGTCGCCTACCTCCCCTTCCCCTTGGACTCATGGGAGCTTATCCTTACCAGGGGCTGGGTTTGGCGGTCTCTCCAGCTCCGTCGCCATTTAAAGGAGTGCGCTGACGAACCGAGCACCCTCGGGCAAGGTGCCCCTCATTCCCACAGTTAAAACAGCATCTGCCGACGCTGCATTCTCAGGTGAAATGTCCGGGCCTCCCGCAGTTATAGCACCTTCGACTGTCTGGGGTGTAGAAGACCCTTCGGGGTGCTAGCTCCCCCCTCGGTCATCACTTCACCTCCTGAATGTGGATGGCACTATGGTCAGCCTCATCAAAAGTTTCGGGAGTGGTTAGGCGGCACTGCCGACCCAGCTCTCCCGGTAGCCTGCGCAAGAATGTATTGAGGGCTCGCTGGTCAGCCTCGAATCTCGTAGTGGCGACTCGCTCCGCTGACCACTCTGCCGTGTATGTGCGGGAGTTAATCTTCTGCACCCGGTCTGCAAACATTTCTATGTCCTCCCGTGGCAGCATCTCGAGGGTGACAAGAAGCTCCTGAAAGAAGCGCGCACTCCATAACCTCTGCCTTAAACTCCTCGTAAGAGGCGGCTTCACGACACTCGTCTTTACTTCTAATAAATTCTGCCGCGTCACCGCTCATGCGAAGTTTCTTCACATCCGACCACCCTCTGAGGTCTGCAACCCCCTCAAGTTTATCGAAAAATGCTTCTATGTCCTCCTCAACTCTTCCCGCAAACTCCCCCATGGTTGCAATCAGTGAAAACCCTTGCCGACTTCTTTCCACGACCCCCTCACTCGCTTCCCTCATTGCCCTATTTTCTGCGTCTAACTCCCGGATTTTCACTCTTAAATCGTTAACGGCTTATTGGAGCTCCACTTTGCATCCCCCCAGCCAAACTCACACGCGAAGCCATGGCCTCACCTTTCTGATATGTATCACCCCCTGAAGAGTATGGATGGTCACCCAAACTCACTTCTGACACCAGTTGTTAACTCTCAAATGATTTGGGTATTTATCCATTCTTCATCTGAAGAAGAATCCGCGAAAACATCATCAGAAACTATGCTGGTGCTTGCATTATCAGTATCTGCCTGCTCCGTGCTAATGTGAGATTGCTTTCTAGACGCCACGTTGAAACTGAAGGGCCAAGGGTTTCCACGAAAAAAACGTGGTGCTTTAGAGTCGCTTCCTATGTTAGTTCTCCCACATACTGCATGGTCCTGCCACCTATGGCCCAAGGAAGGAACTGTCTCAACGTAGAAAGCATTAGGGCGATTATATTCAAAATACCCATTATGATTTATGAATATATTCGTCATACCCACTTAAGAGATTAATTTGTGCGCATCATCAAACTCTTCATTTTTCAGTATATTACCTTGATATCAGGGATCTAAAAGATATGCTGCATTGTGCACATCAGTGATTATTTGGGACTTGCGTTTTTCTATCATTTTATTTACCAGTTTTTCTCAGCTGCTGAGACACAGTGGGCTGGCGACCCTGTTTCGGCGCTCAAAAGTCGCCACTGATTTCTCGTGCGTTAAATGAAAAAAAGTTTCAAACAAACGTTGTTGCTTTCGTTAACAGAAACATGTCTGGTCCATTATACATAATTTGGAGGGGTTTTTGATCACGTGACGCACTGTATCAGGAAAACCATTGGTCGGATGGAAAATCTGTTTGTGCGATTGGTTTCTACTATGAGGGATAAGCCATAACCATAGTTATTTTTAATGCTGAAAAGATAATTTTATTGTTCATCGTCACTATCATATGTAAAATCAATATCATGTGAATCATGGTGGGGTTCTTGGAGAAGCTGTAAGACTCCACGGGGGAGACTTGTGCTTTTCCTCTTCGGCAGCTTCCGGAGCGATGTGATCACTGGGTCTGACGATATTAATAACATGTGGAGCAGGTCTTCATTACAGGATATCCTTGAGCACTTTCTCGAGTTAAACTCCCTATAACGCTTGAAGTCTTTATTTCGGCTCTCCTGAGCATCTTCGGCAAACATTCCGATTGGAAGAGGAGCTGCTCTTATGATATCTGCCCCATGTAGTAGGATCTTGTGCAGGGTGGGAGTCATAGGGTACCAAATATAGAGAGAGATATAATCTTTTGCCGTCTGAAGGGTGTATTTCTTGAACGCTTCTGTATTAACTTCATATCCGCTTGACAATGCGTGCAGAATGACAGAGAAGCGAGTAATCAGCGCTTTGTCAAGGCCAGTGATGTTTGCTGTGGGGATAGGGTTTTCAAAAAAGCGACGCGCAGTATTCCCATCATTTGAAGAACCGGTTCTCTGCTTAGGCATATCGATAACTAAACCTAACTCATCTCTAAATCTCTTCTGAATTTCCTCTTTCCTTTTCATTACGCTATCTTTGGCCTCATCGCCCTTTGCCTGTGATTGTTTGATATCTAACTTATAGGAAATGTGCAGCAAACACTCAAAAAGTCTAATCCATGCATGTAATGTTGATAAACCATACTGAAATGTGGTCTTATTCACCTTCTTCTTCGTAACTTTCTCGAGATCATTCATTTCCGAGGGCTTTGCGCCGCACACATTACAGCTTACAGTAGATGCAGTGCCAGTTAAGGCATTGCAGACCTTGCCATCTATCATCGTCATATATAATTCATGTTTGACTGACAGTTTGAGGCCCAAATGACACGATTTGGATAACCTTAAAGTCTTGATTTCGTCATTCATTTTATTACTTTCCAGCTTGATATGCACTGTCGTTTCCTTTGTGAACTCAAATTTTACGGGCCTACAGTAATGTACTGAAGACGGCCGTGGGTTTTGCCAAATAATTATTTTAGAGTTTTCGTAAGTTGTGAATAATTGTAGGGGTACAACCGAAGTAATGTAGAGCGTTCTATCATCAAAATTGGAATCGGGCGCCCTTTGTTTGTACATTGAATGTCCACTGCTTCCGTCAGATCCCCACTTCCATACAAGAGTGAGACTGGACATGAGATGTGGGGCAAGGCTCTTGATTACAGGCTCCTGAACTGATAGCAGGCGGTCAGTTGTCAGGTCCAGTAATGCCTGCAGATTGACTTCAGCGCCGCGCTCACTGATAATGATCGAGTCCCTCAGAGGATAGCACCGTCTTTTCGCTTCCTTTACTGACTCATAAGATGGATATAGCTCCGCAGCATTTTTTGAGAGAGCACCACGTCTTATCAGTAAGTACTGCTCTTTCGATAGCTTCGCCTCTACAACCAAACCAAGAGCCTCATCTGACGAATATCCGAGAGGCTGGTCAACACAAGTCTGAGCCGCCTTCCATGCTTGACCAATGCGAGAAGCTCGAGTAGGAGTGCCAAACACTGCTTCATTCACTAACTGTGCGGCAGCGTCCGCACCACTTGCCCGCAAACTCATTGTTGTTGCAAAGGTGAGCTCCTCTGTACTGGTACTTTCTCGCAGTTCCGCTGTCCTCCTCCTCTTCGATTGAAGTGAGATCTTGTCAAAGGTTTTTTTAGGACGTCCAATTCCTACGAAAAACAAATATTCTCTCGCTAGATGCGCGTTCACTCTACCTCAAAATATTTTTGAATAACCCAAGGGGAACCACAGTTTACTACAAACTTACCTGAACTGCCAGAGTCATGATCGCCTTGCAGTAACTCATCCTCTTTCATCAAGTCGACTGTTATGTCGAGCCAGTCTGCATTTTCACGCAAGAAATTTTCTAGAGTTCGTTTGCTTTTTTGCCACCTCCTACCAACGTGCGCGCAAAACGCGTGTGTGCGGTTGATGATTGCCTCTTTATGGGCAGGTCGTATTGTGTCCTCTAAATTCCGTGACCTACAAAAATATTTCAATATTATACATTATACCAACCTCGATCGACTATTTTTCTGAAAAAATCGACTATTTTTCTGAAAAAATCGACTATTTTTCCGCCCTCTAGTAATTAGTAATCAATTACATGCATACCGCTCAATATGCTCATATAAGAGCCTGCACTTGGTCGCGGCACTCTCGCACCAGTGTTCTCGGAGGGTGAGGAAAAGCTCCCTTCTTGATGTCATTGCAATATTGCACTTCGAAAGGCTCACGCGCTCTGAAAGCTGCAAGCTCACACTCCGAACCGCAATTGTGACTAGTTCTTCATTGCGCGCAATGAAGAAATAGTCACAAAGTCACAACTTCTTCATTGCGCGCAATTAAGAAATAGTCACAAAGTCACAACTCGACCGATACGGTCCCCCCTCAAGCCATTATTGCACCGCTCGCCCGTCCATCCCTCCCTGCCCGCCGCGTCAGGAGCAAGTGGAAACTTACACACGCACACTCGCACGATTCAGTACTCTTCCCAGTCCGGCGTACGACATCGGTGACTTACTATATATGTTACTAACAATCGGAAATCTAAGAGACGGCCAAGCCCCCATGCGTCCCAACACGGGAGCCCGAAATGTGCAAAAACGCGTTCATAACTTTCGTTACATCTCGCTTGTAACTGGTGGATTTTTCGAGAAAAGGCAGCTAAAGGCAGCTGAATTTTGTACAGAAATGCAGTACAGGGTTCATATTAATTGGTGCATACCATGACAACACGGTTGTAGATGGTTGTTTTTTTGTAGGTCCAAGTAAACATTAAACTTTGAGATTTATGACATCTGTGTGCACCTTGAGCTCGTTTGCAGCAACTAAACGGCAAGGGTTCAAATCGGAGGTTCATACAACTACATTAAGGGCTATTGTAGAAAATAACATGAATAGAAATGACCAAAACACCGGTCAGTCGCTAAAAATGACATATGCATAATACACAGGAATTCAGCTATGGCACATTTCACCCAGATACACGAACTTCCCAAGCTCAGCCAGAGAATAATGCGATCCACTGGGCAAAAAAATGCCCGATTTCTGATGAACAGATCTCTTATCTTCACTTTTACACCATTTTGAGTTACTTTGATTGAAGTTGGTTAAATCGACTTTTGAGCGCCGAAACAGGGTCGCCAGCCCACTGTGTGAGAGTGGTATTTCTTTGCATTTGTCATTTATGTGGTCCTGAATTTTCATGAATTCAGACTTCACATCTGCCAGTGTACATTTGTCACCTTCAACTTTATGTATTGCTTCAGAAATGGGTATCAACATATCTAAAAATTTCAAATTTCATACCCAAAAGACAACATCATCTAATATGTCACTTCTAATGTCTCGTGAACAGATGCTAGAAATACTATCCTCTGTTAACTTTCAAATGATTTGGGTCCATCAGAGGGAGATCAGGAAACAGAAAGGATAAAACAAGGCTTCGGCTGGACACAGAAATTTATTCGTTTACCAAGCTTTACATCTCGAGACCGACTGCCCCTGAGGTATCCCTCATTCTTTTTGCCCTCCTCTCGGCGTCCCCCATGTGACCCCTAGGCCAGGTCTCATTGGCCACCGATTTCGTCATTGTAGTAGCACCACCAGGTACATAGGTCACTGCTGATGCTGCTAGGAGGAAGAGCGGGAGGAAGTGGGTGGGTTGTGGGAGGGAAGAAGGTGAGAAACGCAGTGTCAACTGGAGCTAAGAGTGGAAAAGTGTTGGGATGAAGGAAAAGTATTCGCACATCGGATGCTTGAGATGGATGGGAGGGGGGTTAACTGCGCACTGGGTTCTTACACCTTTACTATAGCTGACTGCAAAGCTCTCTTACATAGTTGAAGTTTCTGCAAACACAGTATGTACCACTGATGCCGAACGTGTAAGAGATGGAATGCTCAATATTGAATTTATATTGTGCTGTTTATGGCATCGAAGAAGTACAGCAGCTGGAACAGGGTTGTTTTTGAAGAATTTGACACCCTGCTTAACTTTTGAATTGTGGGATTGAATTGACTGAATACTTTCTAGATCATGAATAAAGAGCTGCAATGTGTGGGCAGAGCAACTGTACAGCTGTATATGTGAATATTTTTTCTTCACAATATTCCATGCACATCTCATGTTTGCTGCATTATCAGTCACAACAGAAAATACTGTCGCGAGCACAGCGACCACGACAGGGTAGGCCCCCATCGGACGGGACTATTGGAGGGATGGGCCCGTTGGACGGGACTGTCAGTGAGCGGGGGAAAGGAGAACCTTCATGACCTACTTATGGAAGACACCGAGAATGTTCAAGTCGACACGTAAGGAAGGTTCTTGAAACCTATTGGACGGTATATAAAGTCAGCAACGGGAAGTGAAGGAACAGAAAGCAAGTATAGGTTGGTGAGCGAAGAGAAAGGAGATAAGGAAACAAATTGTACGAGAGTATTGGAAATAAAGGAAAGGTTTCAACAGAATTCAGCAGTGTTATTTGTACAAATCCACCCCCCCTCCCCTCCGGATCGTAACATTTTGGTGTCAGAGGTGGGATAGTATGACGAGAGTGCCGGTGACATTGCGTGACGATCAGCAATGTATGACTATAGCCCAAGCTGCCACCGGGAACGCCTAGGAGTTGGCCCCGACACAGGAAGAAGGTGCCATCGCGGGAATTGAAATGGGAAGCAGCTCTGAGAGGACCATGGCGCAGTCTGCGGCAGGCCTCAAAACTCTACTGCAGGCTATTCAAGCTATGCGCACGGAGCAATCCCAGATGCATAAGGAGCAAGCTGCACAATTGGGTCATAATGAAAACTGCTTGGAGGGAATGGAGAACTCACTCTCGAAATTCGGCGCCGAGTTGGAAGTGTTGAAGACCAGTATCGACGAGCGTTCCCACCATCTGGAAAACCAGGAAGATCACATCAAGGGCTTGGAGAAGGCCGCATCCGGGTTTGAGGACAAGATGACTTCGGTGGTATGCAGCGAAATAAGGCGTATGGGCGGTGCAGCCTCGAGCGATGCTCCGCCTACCACCAAATTCAAAGTTCCACCGTTCGATGGCACAACCTCCTTGTCAGCCTACCGCTGCCAGTTTGATGCAGTTGCCGAGTCCAGCAGCTGAAGAGAAAAGGATAGATTGACGGCACTGACACTTGTGCTTCGTGGTCAAGCCCTGGAGGTGTTGGAGGCTCTGCCCAGGAAGGAGCGTGATTACAAGGCTCTGCTGGAGGCATTAGAGAGTCGGTATTGGGAGAAGCACCTGCAACATGTCTACCGCTCTCATCTTCGTGACCGCATCCAGAGAAGCAACAAAGGACTTCAGCAGTGGGCCTTGGAGGTGGAAAAACTGGTACGATGGGCATATCCCAATTCGGACGTGTCTGCAATCAAGACCACCTTCATGCAGGCATTTGTGGATGGTATCCGTGACATGGAGGTGAGGGCAGCGGTAAGATTGGGACACCACGAGGGCCTAAAGAATGCCCTAGCCCGTGCCCTGGAAGTAGAAACTGTGCGCTAGGATCTGCAATCTCATCGTGTGTGGGAGGTGACAATTGAAGAGGCCTCAGCACGACGTCCAAGAAGATTCTCACCACGCTGTTACCAATGTGGACAAATGGGGCATTTGAGGAGCAATTGCCCGAATAAACAGGAGGCCAACCGCACAGAGCGTGATGACGAACAACCTCACGCTGATGATTCTCAGGGAAACAAGTAATCGTCAGGACTTCAGGGCGGGTGCTGGCTGGACGGTCAATAGTCCCAAGTGTTATCATCTCACAAGTGCGCTACGGCAATAGTCTGGTGGTGGAGGGTCTGATTAATGGCAGAGCCTGCTGTTTGATGGTGGACATGGGAGCAACGCGATCCATCATTAACCCGGACCTACTGGGTAGCTCAAAACAGTTACAACGCTGCAGCAGGCTTAGTGACCTTTGGACCGCAACAGGCCAGCAAGTACGCGTTCTTGGAGAGACAGCCATCACGATAAGGATTGGAGAAAGAGATTTTGAACATCGAGCTATTGTGGCGGATATCACAGACGATTGCATTATTGGATTGAATTTTATGAAGACCTATGACTGTGTGTTGGACGTAACTCAAGGTGTTCTCATCTTACAAATTGAAGAAGTTTTCCTTCTAAATAACACAGCTAAAGGATGTGTTAGTTGTCTCAAGGAAACCATCCTGCCTGCTAGGTCGGAGAGGCTGGTGCAAGTATGGCTTGTGTACCTGGACAACATCATGATCGTAGGTCGAGATTTCGACGAACATCTACGGAACCCAGAGCAACTGCTCCTGCGACTCCGTGCTGCCAATCTCAAGTTGAGTCTGAAGAAATGCACACTGTTTAAAAAGAGGGTGAGTTACTTGGGCATGTTATTTCTGAGGGTGGAATAGAGCCTGATCTTGGAAAAAGAGAAGCTATATAAAATTGGCCTAGACCAAAGGACAGGACCAATGTTCGAGCATTTCTCGGACTAAATGCCTATTACAGAGGCTTTGTGAAGAATTTCTCCTCTGTTGCAAAACCAGTTCACAGACTCACGGAGGAGAAGCGACTATTCTGCTGCGATGAGGATTGCAAAGGTGTGTTTCAAGAATTGAAAAGCCGATTTTGCGATGCTCCTATTCTAGGGTACCCGGACGAGAAAAGTGAGTTCATCGTGGACACTGACGCAAGCAACACTGGCATTGGCGGAGTTTTGTCGCAAGTCAGAGAAGGTAGAGAAGTGGTCATAGCCTATTTCAGTAAGTTGCTCTCCAAGCCAGAGAGAAACTACTGCGTCACTTGCCATGAACTATTGGTAGTCGTTAAGATGCTGCAGCACTTCAATAAATATTTAATCGGACGTAAATTTTGCCTGAGAACTGATCACGCAGCTCTTCAATGGCTCCTGAATTTCAAGAACCCTGAAGGCCAGGTTGCTTGATGGCTTGAAAAGCTTCAAGAATACAACTTCGCTGTTGAATATCGGAATGGGAAATCTCACCTCAATGTCGACACTTTGTCATTACGGCCGTGCCCCTTGGAATGTTCACACTGCGACAGACACGAGTCTAAGGGATTGGGGGTGGTAAAGAGGGTCCGATTGGAACGAATGGAAGCTGGCTGAGATGAAGACTCTATAGGGCCCAGAAGGAAAGAAGGAAGATTCTGATTTACGGACCATCTACAGCTGGAAGGCGACTAGGGTTCCAAAACCCAGTTGGAGTGAGGTGTCGCCCATGAGTCTAAGGACTAAGAGTTACTGGGCTCAGTGGGACTCGCTGATTTTGGAAAATGACGTTCTTCACAGAGTTTGGGAATCTGCGAACGGCAAAGAGAAAATCCTGCAACTGGTTGTGACCCGCAGGATCATTCCCGATGTTCTTTGCGACATACACGACGGCATCCCTGAAGGACATTTAGGGGTCAAAAGAACTCTGCTGAAAGTACAACGGTGGTTTTATTTGGTTGGATGTCGCATCGATGTTGAAGAATGGTGCCAGAAGTGCACTGCTTGTGCAGCTGTGAAGGGCCCGCAAACACGAAGCCGTGGAAAGTTAAAGCTATACAATGTCGGGGTGCCGTGAGAGAGGATCACAGTAGACCTAGCGGGGCCATTTCCAGAGACAGGATGGTAACCACTACATAATCATAGTGATGGATTACTTCAGCAAATAGCCCGAAGCTTATGCTGTGCCTAACCAGGAGGCCGTAACAGTGGCGAAGAAGCTTGTAAATGAATTGGTCTGTAGATTTGGTGTTCCTCTTGAAATCCATTCAGACCAAGGAAGCAACTTCGAGTCCGTCTTTTCCAGGAGATGTGCCAACTGCTGGGGTTGCACAAAACCAGGACGACACTGGCTCACCTGCAATCCGATGGAATGGTTGAACGATTCAACTTTATGCTGGAATCCAATTGGGCGAAACTGGTTGACAGTCATCAGCGCGACTGGGATAAATTCATACCACTGTTCTTGCTGTCTTACCGAACTGCCGTCCATCAGAGCACCAGAAGAACTCCAGCTGAAGTCGTTTTTGGGAGAGAACTTCGACTACCATGCGATCTCTTCACAGGTTCCGCACCGTACGCTCCAAAGCCGATAGACGACCATGTTTCAGAATTACAGGCACAGTTGGACACATTCATGACACTGTGAGGGCTAATAGTCTGATATCTGGGAATAAAATGAAGACGAGATATGATAGAAGAGCAACGGAAAGAACATTTGACGAAGAAAGCATGGTATGGTTGCACAACCCGAAGAGATGAAAAGGGAAATCGCCAAAGATACAACTACAATGGGACGGACCAAGATTACTACAAGAATCAACGACGTAACCTATCGGATACAATGAGGGATCCGCAATAAGCTCAGAATTGTCCACGTTGACCGATTGGCACCTTACTTCAAATCATGCTTGGGACGAGCATGTCTAAGGAGGGGGGCAGTGTCGCGAGCACAGCGACCACGATGGGGTAGGCTCCCATCGGACGGGATTATCGGAGGGACGGGCCCGTTGGACGGGACTGTCGGTGTGCGGGGGAAGGGAGAACCTTTGTGACCTACTTACGGAAGCCACCGAGAATGTTCATGTCGACACGTAAGGAAGGTTCTCGAAACCTATTGGACGGTATATAAAGTCAGCAACGGGATGTGAAGGAACAGAAAGCAAGTAGAGGTCGGTGAGCGAAGAGAAGGGAGATAAAGAAACGAGTTGTATGAGAGTATTGGAAATAAAGGAAAGGAGGCAACAGAATTCCACCCCCCCCTGCGCCCGGATCGGAATGCCGCTGACACCATGTGACGAGCAGCAACATATGACGAGAGCTCAAGCCGTGTTTAAAAATTTGTAGAATAATGGTTGAGGAGCTGCTACCATGAAATTAATGATACCTTCATTTCGAACCTTGCTCCAACCATCTGAGACAATAGATAGATGAGATGCCTCTTCATTAATATTACCAATTTTTTGTTGTATGTTGTCATAAACCTCATCAAGATGATGTCCAGCCAAGCATTTTCTTCCTGGTAGAGTATAAATTGGGTGAAATTTACAAAAAAATCTTCAATATAGGGGTTTTATAGGATGTGAAAGGGAAATTACTTGCATATGAGGGCGAATCAAAAAGTTCCCAGAACGATGTCGCTAGCACCATATCTGAGTTCAAACAATAACATACCATAGTTGTCTGAAATTAGCATGATCTTAGCTATAAACATACAATATTTGATAAGAATTCATTCATTTGGTATAAAATAACCTCAATTTTTTTAACCCATTGATTCATGAGCATGGACAATTTGAAATCTGAGATCCGAGTGAACATTAAGGTTTTGACAAAACTTGGTTGAGAACCAACTGCTATCATTCGGGATTTGCAGTAAGTTTGGTGAAATGATGCATCAAAGGAAAAAACATTTTATGAATGGGTGTAATGTTTTAAGGATGGACAAGAAACCATTGAAGATGATCAGTGAAGTGGGAGACCATCAATGTCAATGAACGAGGAAACTGTGGTCGCCGTCCAATCGATTGTGGAAGGAGATTGACGAGTGTCAATGCAAATGACAGCTGAACGTTTGGATATCTCATAGGGCTTAGCTTAATCAATTCTAACAGAGCATTTAGGATTGAGCAAGCTTTCTGCTTGATAGGTGCCAAAAGCGTTGCATGCTGAACACAAGACTCAAAGGGCTGATCATGCAGTTGAGTTTCTCAAACAAATTGATACCAATCCTGAAGATTCCTTCTACAAATTAGTGATAGTGATGAAACCTGGATTTATCAGTGTGATCCAGAAAGCAAGATTCAGTCCAAACAATGGTTACCAAGGGAATCAAGTGGACCAATCAAGTTCAAAGCTGAACGGTCAGTCAAGAAGATTATGGCAACAATTTTTTGGGATTATGAAGGCGTGACCTTTGCGAATTTTCTCGGACAATGGACTGTCACAGGAAGTTATTCCGAACAGGACTTGTGGAAATTGAACGCAGCTGTTGTGGCAAAACTGCCTGAAAAACTGCATTGTTGAATTTTGTTTCACCACGACAATGTGCCAGCACATTCATCCAAGTTGCTATACTTTGAGAATTGCATTTGGAACTGCTTTCTCATCTGCCCTATAGTCCAACTTGACTCCTTTGGACTTTTTCCTGTTACCAACATTAAAAGATCACATCAAAGGAGTTTGCTGTGAATCAATATCTGAGGTTAAACAAGTAGTTTTGAACTGACTTCAATTAAACAATCCAAATTTCTGCAGAAATGGGCTAAAATGATGGCAACAATGTATGGAGAAGTGTTTAGAGTTAGATGATGGATATAATGAAAAATAAATGCTTGTTTTGGGTTTATTCTATTTTTATGAGATCATTCCGGGAACTTTTTGATTCACCCTCGTACATAGCTTTTGCAAACACCCTGTCAAGTTCAGTCTTCTGTTGTGGACTCATTCTGTCCAAAAATCCTAATAATCCTGATTTCTTTTTTGAAGTATAACTCAATAAAGAAGAATGGCTGGAAACTGACTGCTGCTGAGAGGTATTTGGGGCCCACATCATTTGCCAAAGATGAATTGGTGGGCATACAGTGTTGCCAATTTTTAGCGAGTTTTTACTTATGAGACTTTTTTTTATGGTTTAGCAACATGTCGCTAATTTAGTGATTTTCTCCTAATCTGATGACAAATTTAGCATCTTCTGTATTTGGAAAGAAATGCATACAATATTCAAAATAAACAAATCTAATTACTTTTGTATAGCTTTATTAAAATCAATATAAGTATTTGGTAAATCTTAAAATACTTTGCTGTAATTTCCCCAATACTACAGGAATACTTAATATAGTTAAAATGTTTGTTGAAGATTCAGCATAGCTGACTCGTATTGATTTTCTGTCTAGATAACTTCATATAATTACGTGGACAGAAAACTCAGAATCGTTAAAACTTTGGCCTGAAATCGCTAGCTACAGAGATGCAGTTGATGAAAATCATTTTGAGGATATTTAAATCTGGTATTAATAGTACAGTAGAACCCTCAAATTCGTGGGGGTTATGTTCCCGAAAACACCGAGAATTTGGAATCCGCAAAAATAGAAGCAAAGGCCTTATGAGAAAATGGGGGTTACGTTTGCAGCTCTCTATTATTTTGACAACAATAAATGATGAAAATGTAGGCTAAAAGTGGTTTTGAACCAATACAATGTGGCATTTAAATCTGCCGTGGCCATACAGTTTATCACATATTGCCTGCCCACTGATGCCATACTCTGGCCACTAGCATGTTTATTTTGCAACTCAGTTTTCTCACTTAAGCTTCACTTTTATCCATAATATCACAAATATCTCTCTCAACCTTCTGAGAATATTTCTTCATGTATGTTTTGCATATGAAACATTCACTGCAATGGAGAGGAGGATTTTATTGCTCCAGTTGCCTAGAAGTATCCTATACAGTTAGAGGAAAGTGGTCCTACTGGTTAAAATTCACAAGGGGTTGCAAAAAAGGCATTAGAGGTCACACCTCTGCTTTCACTACTGCAGGGGCAGGTATAGGCATCCCCGCATTACACATGGGCTTTTGATTTTCCATAACTATACATAAATTAATTAAAACAATCATAAGAACACCTGATGCTTCATAATCACAGAACTAAAAAAATGTGCACAGCTCATCATAAAAACCATGGACATTCTATGATAAAAAGCATTGCTTTATTAAGTTAGCTACTATTAGTGAAAGTATATTTGCCCATAAATAAATAAGTGAACTTTTCAAAGTTTTTGATTTTTACTTTTCAAAGACAATTGTCTGTTTCCAAATGTAGTAGGCATTCTATTTTTGGCCTCCAACATTTTACAGAGTGAAAATCCTCTATCCTCTAACTTTACAATAATATTCGATGACAGACATAACTGAATTACATCATTTAGGGATTTGTGGATTCCCTGAAATTATTTCATTGTAAATGTCTCTCATAGTGATTTTAGAGGATTACAATTCAGCCTTGTTACCCTGTATTAGAGATTCAGTTAATGTGCAAGTCTCCATCACAGTGTCTGAGGCATAATGCAAGCCCCATGGTCAGAGTAATTAGTCAGTGTGGAGCTTAAATCTGAACACAATATATTAGCACAACTTTGACACACTTTTTTAAAGCACAACCTGTAGAGCAGATCCTGCTATATAATTAATATTGGTTAGTTCACAGGGATTAAACATGCAGTAGTAGATGATTTCAGCCTTACTGCAGTTTCTAATGCAGCTGCTGTCTTTAAAGAAAAATACTTCACTGCATTTCCAAAATTCATTTTATCAAAATGAGATGGATATATGCACTCCTTTGACAAGTGGTGCAATAAATGCAGGCCACTATCCTTTACCATCTCTTTCTCCCAGAGTTTATTAATATATACAGAGTTCACGTTCACAATGGGCAAATTCTCATTCTGAGCAACAAAATTAGGTAAAACTATATCACAGTTGTGCATTGCATTGCACCAATTTTTTAGTAAATGGGGAGGATCTGCAAACACATGAACCATTTTCTCTTTGCACAGAAAATATGTTTTTTCATTTTTTTACAACTATTCCTAAATTTGTCCAAAGACTTTTATTGGATGGACCCATATCAGATGTGAGGCCACAAACATTTAGGCCAATATAACGTGCTTTACTAATAGTATCCAGCACAACTTCCTTTAAGAGATTGCCTGGTGTACCTGATGCTGTAATATGAACCCCAACAATCTGTTTCCAGGAAGATGTTATTAATATTCCCTGAGATCTCATTCCATCTCATCAAGGATAATGGTACAATCTCTTCAAATTCATTCATATTTTCAACTATGCAATTCAAAACATCAAACACATTTTCCAAAATCCCAAAATTTACATAAAACCCTCGAACATGGTTGAATAGCTAGGAAATGGAAAGCCAGAGTTCCAAAGATGCTGGTAACCCTTTTTCCCTAGTGAAAACCTCATTTTAAATCCTTTAATTATTCCTTCATCTGACCACTTCCCTATTTCTGAAGGCTTCTTCATCAAGTTGTCAACTTGCTCCTGGGAAAGAAACTCACGAACAGCATTGATTTCACTCCCAAGCGATGTGTTTTCCTTCTCCAGTTCTTCAATTCTTTTCCGTAGCTGAGCTACTTCTTCACATTTGCAAGACATTTCATTTTCTTCAGACACTGCTGTAGATGGCTCCACTTCCATCTATAAGACAGAAAATAATTGTATTCTTTTTGACAATTTGAATTTAGTTTTGTTGCACATAAAATTGCATACTACACTAGCACTGAAATACAATTGAAAGACTGGGCTAATGATAGGTATGAGTTGGAGGTTTTTCAAAATATAAGGATGGCCGCTGTCCTACGACAGACACTGATGGCTCTTATAATATGTTAGCTTATTTTGCCTTGGTCAGGCTTCAGGTAGAGGTAACAAATTTGAAAGTTAACTTCAGTCTTGTGATTGGCCAGACTAAGTGGTTTGAATGGCATGCATGGTTAGGTTGGGTTGTTATAGGTATCCACCCTCAAAATATTTTAAAAATATAAGACAGTGTTCGGACAGCTCTTGTTGAATTGACATGGAATGACCCCGATTTGTCTTGGGAGAAAGCATGCAAATATTATTCATGTAAATGGGATGAGTGTGAAAAAAGTCTGGCTGGCCTCTGATGTATATGGCACTTTGAAAACCATAGTAGCCATAATTTATAATAATGTGCTCATGTTTTCTCATGGTAAGGTATTATGTTCAACATTGAAGGTTTGAAGGGGTAAAATTACCTTAACATCCATGTAAACTAACAAAATAATAATATAAATGATAGCATATAATTCTGGGTGGTTTGAGGAATATATGTAAACATATTACTCTAGACCAGGGATCGGAGGCAAATTTTCAATTTTCTTATGTATTACAACATAAGAAGAGCCACGGAGGATGTTAATGAGGAGCTGTGCATTAATCCTTTTGCGATAGGAGTGCTTTAGATGATAGAAACATATTCACATATTAAGCGCTTCATTAAAGCATTAGCAGTTGATAAACTAGCTTATATATCATGAGAGTCGATTAAGTCTGATGTGCTTTTAGCTGGAGTTGGGTGGTCAGGAGCTGCAGGTCATAGCCCAAAGAGCACATATGGCTTGGGAGCCACGGGTTGCCAACCCCTGGTCTAGACTTATGTTTGATTACACAAAGGAACTGACCATTATATCCATCATAGCTTGATCATTAAGCATAGATATAACTTTGTTACATTTTATTTAATACTCACATGAACTAATTTCATCTTGAAAATGCTCCTCCTGGGCTGATCAAGTCTTCTTGGAGGATTTGTCACATCAAAAATTGTTGGCACTGCATATGGTGTAAGTTTTATTTTATCATCCAAAAGCTTATTTTCAAATTGGCTTTCTTCAAAATACACCTGTAATGAGAAACAACATTTGAAACATGCCTTAACAGTAATTTTTTTATTAGTTAAGAAATTTAGTTAGTTCTAATTTAGTTAAAAAATGTATATTCATCCACATGTATTCATAAATAAAAACACTTAATAAGCAGTACCCATTAAGGTGTTCCATATTTCACTAAAAATAAAACGCGTTTTACAGACCAAATTCATAGTTGTTCACAGTTGTTGGCATTAAGCCATTTATTCTGTGTACCTACTGGAATGCACAAATTATTTTCATTTTCCAAATAAACTGTGAAACTATTATAACATCAATTTCATAATTATGAGTTTTGGTAAATAAATATTTTTAAGAAAAGGTTGAAATTATGCATTAACATAAAGTAAGTTAGTTATGGATTTTCATGTCAAAGAGAATTATCAAGATATTGTTGTGAATCCCCAAAATATATAAATATACGAATATAAACATTACAACATGATTGTACCGATTTGGTATACATCAAAGCTTATATATAAATAAATAAATACACACACACACTCAGTGGAACCCCTATTTAAGGTTCTCCCTTTTAAGGTTTACCTGCATTTAAGGTTGTTTCTTAGCAGCCCTGACCAAAGCTCCATATAAATAATGTATTGTATGACCCGATTTAGTGTTCCTCGATTTAGTGAATTGCCCGCAATTAAGGGACAAAATTCTAGTCCCTTGTGGGGCATCGCCTCGCTTTCAGGTACGTTTACACCGTGACTCGAGAATATTTCACTAACATGACGCGTTAGCTAGTTGGGCCACCCGCATTTACCACAGCCATATTTACCTTGTCAACCCGAAAGGAAGACAATTCCCCAAAAAAAGGGAAGTCTTATTCACAACAATGTTATTATTACATCGAGGCGGCAATGTTATTACAACTTTAGATGTATGTTCTTACTGGTCAGTCACTGTAGCATTTCCCTACACCACACAAGACACGCAATCAAATTTGGGAGCCCACTTAGCATAAAGGGTCGAAATGTAACAAATGAGACTAAAAACTGTTTCACTGAGGGATAATTATTCGAAACTCGTAAATACAGTAAAACTCAGGTATAATGCGCCTCACTATACCGCGGGTTCCGATATACCGCGGGTCTAGTCATGTCCCCCAAAATGATTCCATTTATTTTCATCATAAACATCCTTGTTTCAAATTTTACCGCAATTTATTTTCTTCGTAAACAACTTGGTTCAAATTTTACCGCAATTTATTTTCTTTGTAAACAACTTGGTTCAAATTTTACCGCGATTTATTTTCTTTGTAAACGACTTGGTTCAAATTTTACCTCGATTTATATTTTCGTAAACAACTTGGTTCAAATTTTACCGCGATTTATTTTCTTCGTAAACAACTTGGTTCAAATTTTACCGCGATTTATTTTCTTTGTAAACAACTTGGTTCAAATTTTACCACGCAGCTAAACTCCCATCGCTGTCTATAAGAATGATAAGAAATTGTAGCCGAAGTCCAGAACCACGGAAGAGCAGAAAAGTTATCGGAAGATGACAGCGAGAATGAAGAGATGTGTGAGGTTGAGACCCCTTAAATAAGCAAAGTATTGGATAACATCAGTGAAGTGATGAATTGGATGGAGAGACAGAGTGATTGTGATCATCTTCATCTTTTACATTTGCAAAATATTAAGATGTATGTGACGAAGAAACGTGATCAGCTGTCGTGCCAAAAGAAAATATCGGACTATTTTAAAAACACCGATTAAAGTAAGTTATGCTTTTAAATCACAATACGATATCGGTTTTTATAGTGTTTTGCAATTAAATTTGTTATAACTCATATGCTTTCACATTTTTAAAAATTATTTCCCGAAATACCACAGGTTGATGATAACGAGGGTGTACATTCCGTCTCCCAAATCCCGCGTTATAATGGGGTTTTACTGTATTATCTTATATAACCCATGCGAGCCCTATTATATCATGTATTCATTATAGCATGCGAACTTAAAAAACTAAAAGGATCTGCATGCTTGGTTGATTCCTCCTATGCAGGAGCGCTTCAATTATGTTTATTTGCTTAAAAGTTTTAAGAAAGTTTGTCTAGGAAGAATTAAAGATCACAAATTCACTGCTAGGAGGTGCAATGAGGGTCACAGCCATGAAGTGTCCACTAATTTTGCAAAAAACCATAAGCTAGAAGAATCACCTTTGCCGGAGGACTTACAGTTGGTATTATTCTCAACCATTTTTCTGTGAAATTTTACAAATGAAAAAATTGATCATAATTAATCTATACACTTAATATTTGTGTTTTCACTAATAAAACATATTTGACGTTAATGAACTGCCGTTTAGTCTTTCAATTTTGGATTGGATTTAATGTATTACTCGATTTAAGGTACAAAAAACTTGTCCCCGATGCAAACGTTAAATGGGGGTTCCACTGTATATACCGTATTTAATCGATTGTACCTTTTTACCATCTCAGAAATCGGCACTCGGCTTAGAATCGGGGACAAAAATAAGTAGTCGAGGAATTTATGTCCGTAACGCGAGATATAAGTGTATTAAAGTGGAATTAAACTATCTACTTTAAATATATGCAAAAAAGAATCAAATTGACTGAACACATACGAAGAAATAAATTATGTAAATAATACGTGGTGCCTCAAAGTTGTAAAAGAACGCAGCGATAGCGCTCGTATGCGTAAGGAGCTAACACTGAGACATGATAGGCGGTGGAGGGAGGGCAAATTCTTCGATTCACGAGTAAAATGAAACCTTGTGTTAGCTCCTTATGCATACCAGCGCTATTGCTGCGTTCTTTAAAACTTTGACGCACCACGTATTATTTACATAATTTAATCCCGGGGTATTATTAAATTAAGATCCCAGGGGATAACGAGGTCAAATTACTTTTTTCATGGAAGTTGTTATGAATAAGTGAATAAAATGTATTTTATGTCAATGTAATTTTAGTTAATACTTTAATCCTCTCACTTCCTGAAGTGTGGGGCACCTTCTGGCCTTAAAAGTCAGGAGAAAGATGGCCGCCAAATGGGAAACATTAAATAAAACAATTACATTAATCTCCAAAAATATATATTTTGAAAGATCTCTGAAGTAGGAAAATTACTGCGAGACATATTAGATTGTTCAGGGTCTTAAAAAAATAGCAAATTTCGATTGAATATTTAAAAAAAAAATTCTTCGTGTACAAAGTTAAGAAAAATCTGCCAAATACAATCTAAATCTCGTGTTTATATGGTATACTACCTCATTTCCGAGAGAGAAGCCATCCAGTCAACGTTTTTTGAGGTGAATTTGAAAGCGTATTTTCCGATCGATCCCGCGATCGGGAGTATAAAAATTTACGGGCATTCTCAGGCGGTCTGGTCGCGAGAGGGTTAAAATCAAATTTTTTTTCTTGCGTGGCCTTGTGAAAAGTAGGGGTCGGCTTACAATCGGTGTCGGCTTACAATCGATTAGATACGGTATATATATAATTATTTTACCAGCTATTTTTCATTTTATGTGCACTTATGACATTTTAAATTATTCTCAGCAAATTAGCATTGTGAAATTTTTACTAACCTGACTGTCGTTCATACACACAGGTTTAAATTTCCGAGAGGAGCAATCAGAAGATGGACCTTAAAAATTTTGTAAATGGGAGTCCAAAGCAGGCATTCCTGACTGATTTACTTGCAGTGAATTAAGGAACATCTCTGTCAGAAATATCAGTATTTAAAAAAAAAGCTTAATTTTTCGGTATAAGAACTTTCGCTTTGTACTTTAACAAAATATCTTATGTAACAGCTAAGTTGACTTTTACCAATTTTGCCTCTCATAAAAACAGCCACAAAATTAACGTCGGGTGGAAATTTACTGATTTCAATTTCTCTTAATAAGTAATCAAGGTAATCATAACAAACTGCCATGCTACTGCTACTTTCTGTAAGTACTGGTCAACATAGGAATTATTTCACTTGACATTACTTAGACATTGCTTAAACTCCACTTAGTTGTGCAGCAATTTTCCCCACAACTCCGCACTTAACGAAGCACGAAATAACGCGACGAAAACGCAGAAAATCGCCGAATATCGCCGCGGTGCATTTCGCTGTCGGCGTCATTTCCGTAGTCGGCGAACAGAACACCGATGGCCTCACCGAATGGCCCGCCGAATGGCTGCTCCCACAGCAACGCGCTTTGTATAGGGCGAATATTACCCCTATTTCCCATTCCCTCCTTTTCGTAGGGTTATATCACATAATCAGGAAATTAACCAATACGAAGTCGAGGAGTCGCCCATTTAAGCTACCCGCCGTACCCCCCCCCCCCCCCCTCGAGCGGCGACGTCAGGCAAGAGCGGCAGTCGAGAGAACGAAGGAGACCACCGAGAGATACGGAGAGCGAGGGTCGCCGCGGAGGTCGAGAGGAAGAGAGAGAGAGAGGGAGGGACAGAGAAAAAAGCGAGAAGAGTTGTTCCTCGCAAGGGAGAGTGTGAACAGTTTCCTGTCGGAGAGACGGTAACGATAAGTCCACAGTTTCTGAAGTGGTTAAGTGTTGTTAATACTTTATTTTATTTTATTATGTGTACGATATAGCATTTAGTTGGAGCTGTATGTGGCTTTAATTCTTGGTCGCCACAGTTGCACGAAAAGTTAATAAAATTTAAATCATTGAAGCACGTCACTACAAGCTGACAGAGGAGTAGCATTTAATTGAATTAAATATGCTTTATTTAGCCCGATGGGCTACAAAAATTATTACAGAATAAATTACAAATTATACACGTACAACAAAAAGCATGAGTACGAGTTTGAAATTATTCATATAATGAATTACACTACTTCATCGAATGTTTGCGTTTATACTTACATCATTAAAACATGACCTTAAAATGTACTTACGTTGCATAAGTAATTGTTGGACGTAGGAACCCAATCCTTTCTTTGGTAATTGATAAGCCATTTCTTTCTTCGGATGGGATCCGCAGGAAACGGATAAAACTTAAAAGTTTTTTGCCTGGAATTGTTTGTACAATTTGGAACTGCACATCCAACCATCCTGAAAACGTTCTTCTTTCAGTAGCTCGGCATAAAACTCACTGAGAGTACAGGAGTACTTGTTTTCCTTCAATGCAAGGTAGCAACACCGATAGAATCAGCGGTCTCCAAAGCATGAGATTCAAAATGGCGGATTAGCCTGCTCGTATAATCTAGGGCTTTAGTTGTTACCATTACGATCTGCTGAAGAGTGTTGTAAATAATAAAACTGGTTCCACTGATGCATATAGGTATTCAGCTGAAGAGAAAGCAAAAAGATGGTAATTTAAGTGGAGAAGAATTACCCCAATGTGATTTGTTTGTATTTGAATAATAACTTTATTATTTTTATTGTACATTTTTTTTAATCTTTCACTTTTCTACTTATTTTATAAGGTTGGACTATAAATACTTTTATTCTTTCCATTTTGTAAAAATTCTGCATTACAGTATGCATAGTATGTGTTTAACCCCTTTTCCAGGCCTCCTGACGTAGGTTTTGCTAAAAGTGCCACAGGTTTTTTACCTGTTTTGCAAGGCTATAGAAATTAATTCATATCTCATCCAGTTTTCAATATTTAACTGTGATTTTTTCCACAAATGTTAAATATGGTCTATTGTTTGCAGGGATTAAAGAAATATAGTCAATTTACAAATAATTTTGCAATAACAAACAAACTTTTATTTTGAAAAAAAATTGATTTTCTAGCACTGAAACGTATTTTATAACATAATGACAATCAATTTTAGTTATTATTTCCTCAATAATAGGTTTATTATGAATACACTGAAAAAAATTCACAACAGCAAGTTTTACAGAAGATTGGATTTACATTTTTTAGTAAATGCTTACACTAGCAAAATTACAGTGACACATTTCAGAAAACAATTTATGTTTGAAAAAAATATTTACAGTAAAAAATAATTATGTTTATAACAAAATTTTAATTTTAGAACAATACAGGCAGTCCTCGACTTTCGTACATAATGCGTTCCTGAAAACATGTCCGAAAGTCGAATGTATTTACATGTTATAGAGGGGTTCCATTCCCAGAGAGCCAAAAAATATTATAAAATCTTTAATTATGGTATAAATGTTTAATTTTTTTGTGCAGGGGCCTTTTAGACACAATCGTCGATTTTATAATATAGAGAGATAGGGCAAAATGCAATAAAATATTTAAATAATTGCACAAATAAACACTGCTGTATGGACAAAGATGGCGACGTGGTGGAAACTGGTGGCCTGGTGGCTGGCAACCAGCACCACTCGAAATATTCGTTCGTCATTTAGCTGATGCGCGAAAGTCTGATCGGCGCACAAAAGGTGGTTCAGGGGTGTCAATCTATGCTATCTTGGGTTCTTGTTCCCTTGTATTATCCTAAGGTTATCACACACATAGTGTAATTGATAATTATCTTTTTGTTATAATTTATCGTTATTTGTTTTTCATTATTCTTTTTTCTCAAGAAATTTTTATTACTCTCAGAGCTACATTTATTTGTACTGTTTGTAACACAGTGCTTCCATCCTTATCATAATCTAGTCATTGACTATAGTCATTAAGTATATCTTGGTATTAAGTTCCCTCTTTTTTGTTTATGTCTTATTTATTTTTTGTATTTTTGGTGAAATTATCTTTGTTTATGGCAGTGTCTTTTCTGGCAGAGGTGGAAGACCAGCTTTTGCTGAACCCCAATACCGTTTTACAGGCTGAGTTGGATAAGAAATTACTTTGTGATTAATGAAACATTCTGTGATTTGTGACTACAATGTGATTACCGGCTGTAAATAAATATTATTATTATTAATGTGCGAGTTGTATGAATATCGAACGCAAGAAAGTCGAGGACCGCCTGAAGTGCACATACAAAATCCCTCTTTTTTCATTAAAGCATTTGCTATTTTCATAGTTTTTTTGTAATATTGCCTAATCATGGCCCCAAAGAGAGTGATGATTGAAATGAAAGAAAAGTCGGTAAAAAGGGCAAAAAAAGTGACGAGTTTGGAGAAGAAAATTGCGTATAATTAATTTGCATCATCAGTTGGTAAATTACTTGGTGTGAACGAGTCCACAATAAGATCGATTAAGAAAAGTGAAGAAGCGATCAAGAAAGTCCCGCTGAGTTCAACGTCATCGAAGTGTGTGTAGATCGGTTCCTTGCTCTTTAATAAAATGTGGCGTTTATTCAGAACGCCACAGTACGTATTCTATTATTATATTTTGAAGATCAAAAATGCAAGTTACTTGCTGGAATGGAGACTGTAAGACCCAAACCCTATTTTTTCTAAAAAACCCAATTACCATTCGCGAGGTTTTTCAGGAATTGTGAGTGACTACTGTAAATAAAAATCCCTATTTATGGGCAACAAACAAAGCAGTTGTATCAATAATTACAGTCTGTACTTGAATTCATCAATACAAAAAATATAAACAATACAAATTTCTTTTTACTTCTTGCCTCAAATTTATTTTTTTCATTTAGTATACAAAAAACTGATTTTAATGTTGGGAAGAAGTACTTGCTGATGGTGTCTTATCAACTTTCTTGAAAAATTTGTCAAGAAAAAGTTGAACACTAACCTTCGTTTTCTCTTGATAAAGGAGTCTGTAACAAGCTGTATCCCTATCAACAGCTCTACGTACTTGTGAACTTCTCTCTGCATTTGGATCATATTCTTCCATGATGCTTAAGAACTGTTCAAGGTGCGTGAAGGCTTCATTCATTTTCTTCACTGTCAAAGTGTTAGTGGGAGGAAGTTGGTAGTCATCATCTTTGGCTTCAGGTGGTGTCTTATTTGCCTCTTGTAGGTCAGTTTGATCTTTATTGGACATAGGCTCTGATTGAGATGCACACAGTTCATCCACATCTTCAATGCTGACACCCAAGTCCAGTTCATTCATAAGCTGAACAACTTCCTTTGTGGCAGCTTCAGGATTCTCCTCAACACCTTTAAAATCTTGCACTAAATCTGGGCACAACCTCTTGCAGCAACCAATCATTGTTGATTCCTTTATCTCAGCCCAAGAGTCCCCAATATTGTTCACTGCATTCCAGACGTTATAATCTTTCCAGAATTCCTTCATGGTAGGTCCACCTTCCTTGTCAGTTGCCCTGATAGCAAGGTTGATTTGTTCTCCTAATGTACTGCTTGAAAGTGGCTATGACTGTCTGATCCATAGGCTGAATTTCGGATGTGGTTTTTGGAGGCAGAAACACAATTTTAATTTCTGGATAAATTTCCTGTAACGATTTTGGGTGTCCAGGAGCATTGTCCAAAAGTAATATTGCCTTAAATACTAAATAATTCCTCCTGCAATATTGCCTAACTGCTGGAACAAAATGAAGATTAAACCAATCCTGAAAAATTGTTCCAGTAACCCAGGCACTTGAATTAGATTTCCAAATGACTGGCAGCATTTCCTTAGCCTTCCCCTTCAAAGCTATTGGATTTTCTGAATGGTAGACTAGCATTGGTTTTATTTTAAAATCACCCGCTGCATTGCCACCAAGAAGCAATATGGGTCTGTTCTTAGCTGCCTTATGCCCAGGTGCAACTGCATCTTCCTTTGCTAAATAGGTTCGTGCAGGCATCCTTTTCCAAAATAATCCTGTCTCGTCAACATTAAAAATTTGACAAGCAGAATAACCCCCTTCTTCAATTATTTTGGAAAACTCTTTTACAAATTCTTGTGCAGCTTTTTTATCTGCACTAGCAGATTCTCCAGTCAATTTAATGTTATGTAAACAAGCCTTGCTCTTGAACTTATCAAACCAGCCTTGGCTTGCCTGAAATTCCGGAGTATCAGCAGCCCCTTCTCCTAAGCGTTTTTTCCAATCTTCATACAAACTGAGAGCCTTACCTTGTATTATTGCAAGACTCATTGGAACGTTTTTTTGATGCTGATCCTCAATCCATAATGTTAAAGATCGCTCCATTTCCTCCATCACTACACCTTGCCTTTTAGACACAGTCTTCGACCAAATATTTCCAGCATTTCGTACGTATTCTTTAATTTTGTCCTTCTCCTTCACAATTGACCCTACAGTCAACCGGCTTAAGTCCAATTAGCGTCTGATTGAAGCTAAAGATTCACCACTTTTGGCACGCCTAATTATTTCCATCTTCGTCTCAATCATGTTAAGTTTATGAGTGCAACGTTTCTTTTCATTTGTATTAGCACTTTCAGTTTTCCGTTTCTCACTCATGTTTATAAAATAATAGGTGTAAAATGCACAAACAAAGAAACACTGCTGTACATACAAACAAAGACGGTAATCAACGGTAATGTTGCCGAGACTGAATAATAATTTATTGATTATTAACCGACTTTACAGTGGTATTAATCTTGTCAAATTTCAGTACAACATTAAAAAACATTACACACAAGTCTTACATTACATACAATACGTATATTATTACGTAGCATACTTTAATTTATTAAAAGTGTTGGCTTGCCTGACAGACAGCGCCATTATGGTATAGCTCGAAATGTTTGATTGTCAGCTGACGAACGAAAGTCCGAATTCGGCGTTGTTTAGTGTACATAAGGTGGTTTAGGGATGAGAATTTACAATGTACGAAAGAGTGAATTGAACGAAAGTCGAATGTATGAAAGTCGAGGACTGCCTGTAATTACTTCATATATAAGCAGTTTTATATGAAATGTTGGTTTTTTGAATGACATAAACATTTTCAGCTTTTGATGTTTTGATCTCCACACTGGCATGCATAGCAGTCCACAATATTCCTAGTGTATACAATGATGCATTATTTTAGATATGATCAAAGAAAGTCATCTAATTCATTTAAAGATATTGATTTCATTAATTAGGTAATAAAAATATTATATGAAAAAACAATTTATAATTATACTGTCCATATTCAGCAGTGGTGGTGTACTATGCCCTTTTCACATTGAATACAAATTGTTCGGGCTCTGCACACAGGTACCCCATCCTTACGACTGCAAACAACGCATACCTTTTGCAGATGTCCTGGCAGTTTACTGATACCTATCGCTCCTGTTGGTACAGCATTACCACTCCTTGCAGAAACTGGAATACCTGTTTTACCCTCATCTTTCACTTCAAGCCACTCCTTTTCTATAGACGCTATTATACTAGAAATGAACTGTAGTCGAGTTATTTTCCTCCCAGATGAATTTTCCTTGTATATAATATAAGCATTAGACACCATTCTAGCAAAAATACTAAAAATAACTTTTCCAAAATTTTAATATCTTCCTCTCATCCAAATAGGTATAGACCATCATGTGTGATGAATCCCATGAAATTATTATACATTTGTACAACCTTTGGTTTAACCGTTTCCCTTACACGCCCAAGCTGTTTCCTTTTTACTGTTTGCTCATCTGCCTCAGCATTTGTTGAAAGGAGGAGTACAGGATTTTTTTGTGATTCCACCATCAGAGTAGAGAGAAATTGAAGCCTTGAAATTTTATTTTGTCTACCTAAATACATAGCGATAATCAGAACTTCCATGGGCATTTATTTGCTGTGATTATGTATTTTTGGAAAAATTTATGTACCTTGGTTCATTTCATAGCGCCTATCAACCACCAAAATTTTAAAAAATTGGGAGCAGACATCCAAATACCTTTCCTTGTAAGAAAATGTTAGATTTACTACACAATACAGTGGACATGTGTGTATGGAAAATGCAGCATGTTAAAACAATAATTTTAAATAAACCTGCAGGTCATAGAACTAGTCAGCATGCTAATTTCAAATTGGTACCTATAGAATGAGCTGCCAATGTAGATGGATTTCAGGTCCTGCCGGATTTTGGGTTACCTGATAAGGGGTCCGGTACTGTATTTTTATCATAGAACTAACGTAATTGCCCATCAAATATAACAAGTATTGCGTTAAAATAAAATAAAAGTTAACCGCACCAACTTTTATGTGCACTAAAATTAAAAAATTAATACAAAATCCATATAATCGAATGTTCCAGAAAGGAATAATAGTCATGGGCATATAAAAGTTGTTTGGCAAAGATATATGTTAATGAATATTTATTCGTTAAACATACTATATACATGTATATCCAGATTTACATTGGGTGTGCATTCTGAAACAGTTCCATATGTGTGTGTATGTGTTTACCAAACCTTTTCTCAGAACTTTGCTAACAAACTATCATATGCAAAGTTTATAGGGCCAGTCTGAGGTAGGACTATCTCCTTGCTAATACTGCATATTTTTACAACACATTTTCTCATTTTTATGAGTAAAAAATATATTAGATAGAGAGACATTATTTATCAGTAACAGAAAATCCACATTTAAATATTTATTTGGCATAAAATTTTCAGCTACTTCAAATGCAATATTTATGGGGAAAATGCTAAGATGAACAAAGTTAGTAAGCATTGTTTCATCATCATGCCAAACATTCTGTTTTTGGCCTTTAGATGAGTGAACAAAATAATTGGTTTTTTAAATATTGCAGTGAGTAAAAGATATCAAAAAGCAAAACAAAACATCTTTCAGCTGTTTCTTGTATTTACTGAACATTGTCAGCTGTTGAAAGACTTGTGTTAGAATTTGGATTTTTAATGTATTTCTCCATCTGTTAAGTATTCATCTCATTGTTAAGTTCAGTTAAAGGATGCTGTATGGTTTATTTTTTATTGATTTGACCACATTTCCCTGCTCGCTGACATACAAGCTTTTATCCGCCTACTTTGCCTCAAGGTTGCCCCACCCAAAACCAACCTCTCTTCTACCCCAGATGCACTCCCACAATCTCTTTCCGCCTTTAAACCCCCCTCTCAATATATCCCACCCTCTCTCCCTCTACACCACCCCGTCGAGCAATATTCCAATTATTTAACACACAGAGTCACCCAGCCCGATTTTTTCAATCTCCTCGACCACCATGACAATTTGACGAAAGCAGAAAGACATGCCGTCTCGACGCTTAAACGGAACCACGGCATTGGAATTCTCCCCGCAGACAAAGGGACTGCTCCCATTACAATGACGAAGCCTTCCGCCAACTATCTGACCAAACCTCCCTCCCTCCCCTCCATCCCCACCGACCGCCATTCCTCCGAAATAACCACATATCTGCAATCCGTGGGAAAACAAGAAGGCCTACCCGATTTCACCATCTCCGTTATGATTCCCAACAAACCCCATACCCCTACATTCTACCTTCTCCCAAAAATCCACAAACCAAATATCCCTGGCCGTCCCATAGTTGCCAGCTACAACTCTCCCACGGAAGGCATCTCTGCCTTTGTGGACTTCCACCTTCAACCCCTCGTTCGTCAATTCCCATCTTTCGTCCAAGATACTAACCACTTTCTTCAATGCTTAAAATCTCTCCCCTCTCCCCTCCCACCAAACACAATCATAACAACAATAGACGTCTGCTCCCTTTATACAAGCATCCCCCACCACGATGGACTGTCCGCCCTGAAAAAATCCCTGGACTCGAGACCACCTGATGCAAGACCCTCCTCCCATTTCCCAATGAAGTTGGCGGGAATGGGGCTCTACAAGAACAACTTTATCTTCAGAGGGCGCCACTACCTACAAATAAAAGGTACTGAGATGGGCACTCGCATGGCGCCCTCATACTCCAATGTCTTCCTAGGTGAATAGGAGGAACGTTTCCTCAACATACACCCCAGTCCACTCCTGTGGCTGAGGTATATCGATGACATTTTCCTTCTTTGGACACATGGCCCTGACTCACTCCAATCCTTTTTACAGCACCTCTCTTCCCACCCCATGCTCTCCTTCACCCACCACTCCTCCCTCTCCAGCATCACCTTCTTGGATGTTGACCTCTCCATCTGAGAAAACCAAATACACGCCAAAGTGCATTTAAAACCTTCCAACTGCCTTCAATATCTCCACTTCCACAGCTGCCACCCCCTCCACACTAAAACTTCAATCCCATACGCCCCATCCCGCCGAGGACGGAGAATCTGCTCGGACAGAGACTCCCTTACCGAGTACTGCTCTGTCCTCAAAAATGCCTTCTCCAATGCGGATGCCCTCCGGACCTGATTCGGGACGAAATCTGATGGGCTGTCACACCCAGCACCCCTAACCCACACTGCAACCGCCCCGCAACCCCCGACTCTACTCCCAAACTCACCCTAATCACCACCTTCTATCCCGGCATCCACGATACACTAAAAAGCATCCTAAAGGCAGCCCACCCAATCCTCACTTCCTCCCCCAACCAGGTCTCTTTCCCCACACCCCCAATCCTCTCCTTCCGCAGACCTCCCAGACTTGCCAACATCTTATGGAGAAAAGAACCCCCATCACCCACTCCTCTGCACCCTCCAGGGTCCCACCCCTGCCGCAGACCACGATGCCTAACATGCCCTATAAACCCACCTTCCAACTCATTCTCAAACCCCACCACCAACATCACCTACCCCATAACTTCCCCTACCAACTGCATCACCCGCAATGTCATCTACCTACTAACCTGCACCCAATGTCCAGCCTTTTATGTCGGACTCACCAGCAATTCCCTTAACATTCACATGAACGGCCATCGCAACAGCATTAGTCTTAAACGACAGCTACCCGTGGCTGTTCATGTGAATAATCACAATCTCAATTTCAATGTTTGTTTCACGGTGAGGGCCAATCGCGCCCTCCCAGACGACGCTTCCGCCCCCCAACTCTGTCAATGGGAACTGGCCCATATCCAAATCTTAAACTCTTTCTCTCCTCCTGGTCTCAATATCCGTTAATATTTCCTTCTTTCCACCCTCCCTTCCCCCTCCCCTCTGCATCCTCCAATCCCCGACCTTTCCACGCTCCCTTCCACCCCCACACCTTCACCCCAGTGATTATCCGCGCTGTACCGGACGACACCCCCACCCCTCTACTTCGACAGTGGGTGTTAGCCGACATTTTTCTCCTTGACTCTTTCTCCCCCCTCGGTCTCAACCTCTGATAACCCTATTGGCCGTCCCGCCTCCTCCTATCCCCAAATTCCTCACATCCCCTCCTCCCCCCCATATCCTCCCCAGTGTGTCACTTCAAATAGTACGTCTCTCTGTCACTGAAGAATGGCATCAGCCTGAAAGTTCCACATTTGTGTTGTTTTTGTGTTTTTCCTCTCTCCTCAGCACCCCCAGCGGCTCTCCAATCTATGTAAGTGTCCAGTGGGCTTCCTCCAACACCTTGTTGCAACCTTTATTATTACCTTTCCTTTTCTTTAAGCTTATACACACACACACACACACAGTAGAACCTCATAAATCCGGCACCCTCGGGACCTAGCACGAGCTGGATTTTAGAAAATTCCGGTTTTTTGAAAGTGTTGCACGTAGCCTAAGTATCCAGGGGCAAATCGGCCTATTGCAGGATAAAACAAAAGAAAGCTTTTTGTAATCTATATAATGTATTTCAGAATTTAATCAGAAATCATGCCAGAATATTTTAAAATATGAAATACACAAAATGTATGTAAATAAACATGCAAAATATTAAATAAATCATAATAGACGCCTTGCCCTCTTGCCACCCTTGACTACGCCACTGCACCTTCATACCATATCACGGCCTGTACGTAAAAATAAATAAAATACATAACATTAAAATCCAAAATTTACGCCAAAACTTATAAAAGAAAGAATCATTAACAAGTGGACGAATTTGGAATAAGGTCATAGCAAATTTAATGCACAATTACCAATTTACACGTTTCTACTCTCAATGGCTAGATGATAAGGCTGAGACAGCGTCTTTAGTTGCTGGAATGTAAGTTTCATTTCATTGCAGTGTTGGAAGTTTTTTGAAGGTTTTTCTGCAAAATTGTCTTGAACATATCACACAGATTGCTTCATACATTGTGATCTTTCCTTAATAATTTTATCTTTAATTAGGTACAAATTCATCATATCCTGTGATTCGACGCATGACCGCTGCTCTAAAGCTGATATTGTATCAGTGACTAATTCTATGCAACGGTCAATTGAAGGTTTCTTTGAAGCTGCATTGTCATCATCGTCACTTTCACTTTTTCATAATTCTCACGTTCGGGTTCCATAACCATTTTAACTATTCACCGTCAGTTAGCTGATTCACTACAGGCACTTCATTGTCGATTTCCATCCAGTTTTCAACGTCTTCTTCTTCCAGACCCTTCGTGAAAGCGTTATTCGTCGATCCCTTAGCAAATTCCATAATTTCAGACACCAGTCTCTTATTGTCACTGACATTGAAACCTAGAAAATCTGGTGGTGATTCATCACATCCTTCAAACATGCTTGCTGGCCACAAATTATGCCAGGCATTTTTCAGTGTTGCGGCCGTTACATCAGTCCACGCTTTAGCCAGTCCAAATCGCGTCCTTAATGTTAAATTCCCTTTCAAATCCGTCCTCACCTTGGCCTCTATTGCAAGCACAAGCAATTTCTGCATAAATTGCTGTCTGTAATAGCATTTTAGTGAGCCACTTTTTAAAGCACGAGGGTATGCACTTTTACCAATTACAGTTTGCTTTAGTTTGTGCATACCTGCTGTTTTTGCGCACGCAAGAACCGTCAGCCTCTCCTTTGACTCCTTCACTCCAAATGCCATATCCTCATCGGCGGTTGCAAGTGTGCTCCGAGGAAAACATCGCCAAAATAATCCTGTCTCGTCCGCATTATATATTTGCTCTGCAGCAAAATTTTCATCCAAAATTAACTTCCTAAACTCCTCTACAAATGTTAATGCAGCATCCGAATTGGCACAAGTTTTTCGCCAGACACTGCTAATTTTCGTATTCCATGGCGAAGTTTGAAGCGATGAAGCCAACCTTGCGAATAATCGCAAGCTTTATTGATTTTCAAATCATCGTGGAATTTCTTTGCTTGCTGTATTAGCAATAGGCCTGGTACCAATACACCTTCACTTCTTCTTTGTCAAAACCATTCAAACAATACTCTATCGACATCGTTGACCCTGGAAGTGTGTAATGTTTTTCGGCTACTAATAGCCTTAGGAGTGTCACTGTCTGCATAAAATGTCAGCAACTCACTTTTTTGTTTCTTCAAGTCATACACACTAGAACTGCCTACGCTATATTCTTCACAAAGTCTCTTAACCGAAGCACCTTTTTCAAGTTTTATTAATAAATCTACTTTTTGTTCAATAGAAAGAGATTTATGTTTACGCTTCATAATACTACTGGAGGGGTTTTCAGCTTTTTTTGAAGACATTCCAATATGAACTTGAGTAATATCACACTAATGAAAAACACATGCGATTGCTACGAATCTGAACACGCGACTATATACAAGTTATACAATGTGACTTGAAAAACACATTTGGAAAAATATGTAAACACTTCAATGCAGCTGTCCTTAGACAAATTCTTTAAAAGTTCACTGGGGCCTCCCGTCGGCGAGTCTCAAGCAGAGAATGAAATTGTGTCCAGACCAGTCGCGAGAGTTAAGGTATGTTATAGTAACGCGAATTTGATGAATTTCATTTATTTAAACCATAAAACACGTTTTAAAACTCTAGTTGTCCGACTATATTCCCTAACATGTACCAACATGTATTGGTCAGCTGACAATTGGAGTCACTCACACACACAATGTAACTGCTGCCATCAAATTGGTTCTAGAATTCACGAATTTTGATGCAAAGCGGTGTGTTTATCGTTCCATAGCGGATTAGGCTACCCGTGGCAAAAATTTGAAAAAGTGCACTTTTGAAAAGTGCCGGATTTTTGATAATTCCGGATTTTCGAGTGCCGGATTTATGAGGTTCTACTGTATTAAAGAAACTATATGGAATAATTTAATTTTGCAGGGAATTAGTATAATTTTCTACAGACAGAAATTTTTTATTTATGAGCTGTAAATAATTGATAGTTTGTTTGAGAGAAAAAAATCTTTTCTTTTTTGACTAAGTCAAATGTGTTATATTATATAAAACGTATATGTTCCTGTAAAATTTATAAATCTAAATAAAAATTTGACTGAAGGTTAAACAATATAATATGTTTTTCTCAACATCTTTCATTTCTCAAGAATTCTCGAGAAATCCAAATTGAATTTTCTTTTTCCGAGAAATGAAAGATTTCGAGATATCACAAACAGTACTTATAATGGGTATTGTAATAAAACTTATAAAATCACATATTTTATTGATTCTAAATGCATTTTAATGCTAATTCGATCAGGATTCGGATTCCGTCTTCAATAATAATAAACTTTGTTCTTTTCTTCATAGAACCATTCAAGTCTCAAGTTCGTACCATGTTTCTGAGTAATTTAAAAATTCAAGTGAAAAATATGCTGCACTCGTCCCTATGTTATTCAAATGGAGAAAATGAAAAAAGAAAATATTTTTTAAAATTAGACAGGTCAGACAAATTGATATAAAAACCTGTACTCGTTATTCCAGTTAAAATGATACCTTTATCTTGTTACTACATGCTGTAGCTGCAGAGCTATAAAATTACATACAAACACTTTATTTTATAGATATATAAGATATAAGATGGAGATTAGTGAACCATGTGCATTTTCAGATAGATGGCTAACACATTTTAAGATTAGGTATGGAATCAGACGTCTAAATCAGGGGTTCCCAACCTGGGGTACATGTACCCCCGATGGGTATGGGAAGCCAAATCAAGGGGTACGTGAGATATTTGATAAATAAAAATTTTTACATGTTCAAAAACTGAAAAGAGCTTACACGATATCTTTGAAAATCGCTATGCCTCTGTTGCCTACCTATAATCCTCACCAAAACTTATCAAATTCAATATTGTTTTCCTTTCAGGCATTTGGATTTGTTTTTGGCTTTTTAAAACATGTTTATAGTTCTAAACAGTCTGAACTGATTTTTATTGAAATAATGGGCAGAGATAAGCAGTCGTCATTTTTTCCACATTCAAATTTGGGTTTTGAGCAACATCAGTCCATTGTTGATACCAATAAAGATAATCGAAACATGAAGTATCACTTGTTGGATTTAATGTCAATAGAATAAGAGAAAAAACTTAGCACTCATTGCATATTATAATTTTCAATTAACAAATTTTCAATCCAAAAATACAATGCAGTTCAAAGTCACTTATCCTTATGATACACAATATTTACTATAAAACAGTTGTCGAAATATAGGAGTTTAAATTCATAAACTGCATTTATTGGTAGCATGTGTCAACCATTACTTGCCTTATTTTGGTACGAGAAAATCGAAAAATTTCCATATGAAAAGTCTTTTATCTGTGTAGTTTCCTGTATACACATACATGGTAAACAGTAAAATTTACCTCCTCTAAAAAAATTGAGAAGGGGTACATAAGGCCTTACTCTAAAGCCAGGGAGTACGTTGACCGAAAAAGGTTGGGAACCACTGGTCTAGATGTTTTGGGAGATAAAAAATCAGTTGACCAAGATGCTGCCAATAAATGTTGTGATTTTATTAATTGCACTGTATGTAATGGTGCCATGATTGTCACTATTTGCTTCTCTTTTGTTTAATATCAATTTGCCTCAAGAATTTCTGCTAATACATTGAGTTGGTGTGGATAATTGCTCTCATTTTCTCGGACAAGGAAAGAATTTTTTTGTTGGAAAATCCTAAAGGTTGGACTATGTCAGCCCTTACCTCCCATTGTTATTAGAACAAAAGAGAAGCTAATAATGATAGGTATACGAGAAACTCTGTAGGATGTAATGTAGTTAGTAAATATTAAAACAATGCAGTTAAACGTTTTGAATTCTTGTATATTTGAATTTCATTACTTCCTTGAATGTCAAGCAATTATTTAAAGAAAAAGCTTAAAGAAAAGGAAAGGTAATAATAAAGGTGGCAGCATATATATATATGTATATATTTTTTTTTCATTGTAATTTTCAATGTTAATAGCCGCTGCAAGACCATTCTATAATTTTTTCAAATTTCAGCTTCCTAGCTCGACCGAAAGTACATAAACATTAGTGAATTTTTTAAAACTTTCATGAATTTTTAACGGACAAATAAATAAACATATTAAAATTTCTATAATCCACTTTTGCTTTTTTAGCGAACTCTACCATTAGAAAAAATTTTAACATTGTGGTGCAATTAGTAATGTTTAAATATTGAAATATTTGTTTTTATCTTTTTGGACTTTTAACGGCCAAAAAAATTTAAAAAATTTTAGTTTTAAATTTTTCTGTATGGGGTTGCCACAAGACCTACCTACTTGCCAAATTTCAGGTTTTTAGCTCATCTGGAAGCGTCTCATAATTTGTATCTTCCTCTATCCAATACTCTCCTATGTAAGAAGCATCTATATATAATTGATTTACAAAAAAATGCAATTTACAGAACCATAACATCAGGGTAGAAAATGATGTGTATGTATCACACTACAAAATGAAAATCAGCAAAAATGGACCTAAGTCAATGTGTGTCAAGCTGTATAATAGATTACCACCATCTATCAATGAGATCAGTGATGTGGTCAAATTTCAAAAGTCTGCAAATAATTTTCTATCTAAAAAATGTTTCTACTCTCTGAAAGAATTTTTAATCTGATTCCTTAGTATATGTAGTGTGTTTTAATGTATGCAATTGACTTGTCCTATATCCCATTTTGTATATGGTGTCACCTGGATCAATGATGATATTTTTTTATTTATTTATAAATTATTCACCTTTGTAATTAGCAATAATTATTGTTGAGGACTCTGGTGTTAAGAGCAGTCATATTCATTAATCTGTATGGAGAAAGTCATGTACTGGACACAATATTTTTAAAAATATGACTTCAAAAATTAAGTATAATATTTAAAATTACTAATACAGGTCGAGCACCTTTAATCCGTAAATCTGATTTTTTTGGTGCGTCAACACCAAATTGTAGGAAAAATGGTCTGCTCTCAAAAAGGTGCTATACTCAAAGGAATGTTGCTATAATGCTGCTACCGCTGGATAAGTGCAAAACTACTTCAAAATAATACTTGTAATAACTAATACATGAATAATGAAATGCAATCTATCCTACTTATTAACCACGTTTAAATTATTAAATCACACTACAATTAAATCTTCAAAATTTTTGCCACATCGCTAAACACAAAAATTTGATAGACAAAATGAGGTATCTAAATCTAGCGACAAAATAGCTAAATTGTCATCACTGGGTCTGACATGCTGAAAGAATTCTTTGTTAATGAACGTAAGTTACAATGTAACCTGACGCTGTGTCATTCATCATCACAGTTCATAGTGGTTGGTTCCTAACATACCGTAAGACGTTTGTGGTTATTTATTGTATTTGTGATAGTGAACATGTCAGAAAGACCATCAGATACCCTTATGGGTAACAGTATGAAAACAAATAGGAAGTGCCGGCCGGGTTAGACTGGTAGGCCCCTGCCTTCTAACCCAAAGGTCGCGGGTTCGAATCCCGCTTTGGGCATGGATGTTGTGATGTATGTTCATTTTCTCTAATAGAATTTGATGGTGCAAAATAACCTTAGCTGTTGACGTACCTAAAAACCTAATTACTACTACTACTACAAAAAGGAAGCGCAGTTCATTATCAATTGCTAAGAAAGTTGAGTTATTGCAAAAACTTGATTGTGGTGCATCTGTGAAGTGATTAAGCGAGGGCTATGGCGTGGGTATCATCACCGTGTATGATTTAATAAAACAAAAGGATCATTTATTGAAATTTTTTTGTGAAAGTGAATCTTAAAAGTTAATGGGCAATAGAAAAACAATGCACAGATCAAAAAAATGATGAGCTTGATCGTGTGTTGTTGGAGTGGATCCGTCAGCGGAGGAGTGAAGGGATTCCACAAGCCATTCTGTAAAAATTCATTATGGAGATCTAATAAGGCGAAAATTAACGGCTCTACGGTAATTGTTCGTTTGTATTTTTTATTTTAATATAGCGTGTTATAATAAAACATGTAATAGGTAATTGTTCATTCGTATTCAAGTTGGTAAAAGGTAGCGTGAGTGTTGTAGTGCTCATAGAATAATTTACAGGATACACTTGCACAAGAATGCTCTGCATACTAACTTAATGTGTAATATCCAAAAACCGAAATTTTCCCAATTCCAAAATACTTTCTTTCCCGTGGATTTCAGATAAAGGGTGCTCGACCTGTAGTAATAGCTGTAGTCAGTAATGCTTTGATTGATTAAATAATAAAATGAAATTTATTTTCAGGTGATTGGCTGAGGAAAATTGATGGAAAAGAAGTTACATTCAAAACAATCGATAGGGTTCTGTCCAGCATAATTTCATCATGCATGGTGAGAATGTTATCCAATATAATTTATCAATTCAGTTGTTTTTAGAGTAGTTTGCAATTTATAAAAATCTGAAAATCTTATGTCTAGGACCAGTGGTGGACTGGCCAGGGTGTCAGCTTGCCCGATGGCAAGTGGGCCCTGTGAGCCCCTGATGAAGTGGGCCCCCTTAAACATTAGACAATACGTTAAAAATGTTAATGACCTTTCAGTAGCTTGAAAATATAATAGAAGTTCCAATATTATTACTGTATGCAACTAAAATTTACGTTGTATTACTAGTTTAATAAAAAAATTTTAATAAAATCATTTTTCGAGGATACTTTATATTTAAGAATATAATAAATAACTCTGAAAAAATAATTCTGATTCGGGTGATGTGAGGCCGACGCATACGTTATATAGACTCGGATCTTTACTATTGCAACTGCGCAATGAAGCTTAGCTGGGAATCCCAGCCTGGGATCGTGACGTGCAGTCGGAGTCAACTTTGTATCGAGCTATTGCATACATTGCAAAGACAGCAAATATTTTTCATTGCGTCGGCCTCAGTTTGAGTGTGCTTCGTCAGCTCTTCACCTCGTGCTTGCTGTGTTTTATTTGTTTTATAAAAGGTATGTATTTAATTAATATTTTTATATACTGTGGCCCTATGCCCTTTAATTTAAATATAATGTATTTTCTTTCATTGTATAAAATTAGTATAAAAATACTAGGTAGTAAATATATTTAAGCTGCAGTCTCAAATAATAATATATACGCATAATGCAAATTCAATAAATAATGATACCTTTTATTTACTCTACAGTTAAAATTACTGTGATTGTTAAAATTGTTGTTAATAATAGATGCATCTATAAAACATATTTCCATTGATGTGTTCTTGGGGCGAGGTCCATTATGTATTTCTAGCAGAAATACATAATGGACCTCGCTACCATACCGTAGAAATTTTCTACAATACGCTACAACAGTTTACAAACAAAATGCAGAATACAGCAACACAATAATAATAACAACTTATTATTATCAAATGCAAACGTACAAATAGCCAACTTCTGGCAAATGTTGGATTCAACATTTAATTGTAGATGTTCATTTTTCCCAATGTGGAGTATTTTTAATTAAGTTTTAATTTCAGGAATATTACCCCTACCAGCATGGAAAAGAAAAAGCATAAATCTGGATCACTGAAACGCAAAGAGCGACAAGAAGCAGAAAGGCAGGAATCAGCCAAGCGATGCAGGTCTATTACAGATTTTATAATACCACAACCACCATCCACATCAATGTACAGTTCCACACCAAATAATCAAGAAGCAAGAAACAATACTAATGGTGATGATGCAATGACTTGTGAGTTACAAGAACAGGAAAGAGCTACTTTGAATGTAGAGACAAATACAATAGCATCCTTTACTCACCAGGGGGGCCCAGTACTTCTTCTGGCTTCATTGTTCCGGTATCTGTACTAACTGTAGTTGCAACATCTGAACACATAGCTTCAACTAGTTACAGGGAATCAGATATACCTTCAGGCATAAATGACTTGATTTCTGAAGCACATCCTATAAATGAACCTACACAAGAAAATGAAAGATCAACTGCTGGAATCTTCCAATATCCATCACGAGCAAATCTGAAACAGTTTTTTGCTGAACATCCATTTCAGTCACTTGATGATCTGCCATTTGATGTTCGTTTGTATGAGAGGAAAATTATGAATGACTCAGTCCCAAGAAAATGGCTAACATATAACAAAGAAAATAGGTGTTTATATTGTTCATACTGCTTGGCCTTTGAGTCTCCCAACACTTGTAATCCATCACCCTTTGTACGTGGCTTTAGTGACTACAGGCGTATTAGCCAGAGCTTGGCTTTACACGAATCGACAACAACACATGTCAGAAATGTTCAGCAATTTATCAGTGTGGTTAATGATGGCACCTTAGATAATTTTTTTGCATCTTCAGTAATTAAAAAGAAAGAAGAAGTGTTGAAGCAGAGGAGTATTGTCATGAGGATTATAGACATCATAAAGATGTTAGGCACTTCCTTTTCGAGGTTACAGAAATGAATCGGCCTACACTCTGGATAATGAGGTTCTGAATCATGGCAATTTTTTAGTTACAGTGCAGTTGATGGCAAAATATGACCCCATTATGGCAGCTCACGTTTCTGCAGTACAAAACAAGTCTACACAAAGAATCAAACGATTAGAACAACAAGGAAAGGCTCAAAGTAAAGGCCATGGTGGACTTGTTACATACCTGAGTAAAACAACTATTAACATGTTAATCCAAATTATGAAGAATATGGTACAAGAAAGAATTAGTCATGAAGTTTCTCAAGCAAAATATTATTCTATTCAAGTTGATTCAACACAAGATAATTCATCCATCAATCAGTTTAGCATTATTATTCGGTATGTGCTTAAAGGTGTTATCTGTGAGCGACTACTTTCAGTTGTGCCAATTAATGATGGTACAGGACAGGGACTTTTTGATCTATTGACTGAAACATTACAGCATCTTAAAATTGATCCCAAAAAATGTTTATCTGATAGTACAGATGGAGCTGCAAGCTACCATGGCCAGTATAATGGTTTACAAAGTAAAATTACTGATGTGGCTGATCAACATGTTCATATATGGTGCTATGCCCATGTCTTGAATTTGGTGATAACTGAAACAACAAAATGTTGCGTGCCTGCAGTTTCTTTTTCCAATTTGCTCCAGAATTTAGCAACTTTTGTGAAAACATCATAGAAGAGAATGGCTATATGGATAGAAGTTGTTGGAAAACATCTAGGACAAGAAAAAATGAAACATTAAGCTAATTGGTGAGACAAGATGGTCAGGAAAATCCAATGCAGCAACAACTATATTTGGACGTTTTGATGATGCTGCTGTCAGTACTTTTGTAAATCTATTGACATGATACAAGATTCAGACAAGTTTGATGCAAAAACAAAACAAGAAGCAAATGTTTTACTTCAAAGTCTTCTAAAGTTTGAAACAATATTGACAGCATTTACTTACTTGTATATATTTGAAACTACAGCCCCGTTATCAAGTTATTTACAGACAAATGGTTTAGATATGTTTACTGCATGGAGTTTAGTAGATTCAGCTACAACAAAGTTGAAGGAACAGACGAGAACATTTGATAACGTTCACAGCAAGGCATTGGAATTTGTAAATAAATGTAATGACAAGATTTCACAGTTGAATATGGATGAAAATCAAACATTGGAAATTGACTCTTTGGAAACAGCATTGCCAGTTAAGAGGCAGAGGAAGAAGAAAAGAATGGCAGATGAGCTTATAGATGATGAAGGAAATTCCTCAGATTCTCTAGCTGATTTTTGAGTAAATGTGTTTAACCTAATAATGGACCGCATTGTCCAGTCACTAGATTCACGCTTTGTACAACACAAAAAGTTGTATAAAGATTTATCCTGCTTGGACCCAGCAAAGTTTAAAACTATTGCAGAGAAGGGCCTTGAAGATGAAGCATTGGAAGGTATTATTAAGCTGTCTCCACAAATCAGCAAAGATCAAGTAATATTGGAATTGTTTTCTTTTGCTTCGAACTTTGATGTATTAAAGCTATTGATTAATGATGGTGAGAATATGGATTCCAGTTGCAACAAGTGTAAAATTTGTAGCAATTGCCCATCGTGTGTACTAAAAATTCTGGCATCCAACAGACTTCATGACAAGGCATATGATAACCTTTATGAACTTTATGAAGTCATCTGCACACTATCAATTGCTCAAGTCCAATGTGAGAGGACATTTTCAAAGCTAAAGATCATAAAGACAAGGCTAAAAAATTCACTGTCTGAGGAGAACTTGGAATCATACATGTTGCTATCCATTGAAAAGGAATTGTTAGATGAATTGGATGCAGAAGCAATTATTGACAGATTCGCACAATCATCTAGTGAATTCAAACGATTGCTCTTAATATAGTGGACTGCATAAAATATGCTTTTGAACTACCTGTTAATGTGTAAAATGTTCAGTACAAGCAAACTATTTAAAAATATCTGCCATTTATTTATAATTTTTAAAAAAATAATTTAAAAATTCAATGATAACAATCTGTATTTACATTTAGTATCTACTGTATACTGCCAGTAATATGTACACTGTAATTACTAAAAAATATACATTTATTTCGAAAAAATTTTAATTGTACCTTTTTTCCACTTATGTATTTTTTGAAAATTTCATTTATTTCTTATAAAAATTAAATGATAGCCTTATAGTTGTGGGTGGGCCCCCTTTGTCTCCTGGCAACCAATATTTTAAGACCCAGTCCGCCACTGTCTAGGGCTTGATTTTTTATTTTCTATATTGCTCAGTTACATTGCTTCTCATTTTAAATATAGGTTCACCTAGTGTTTGAGTAATGCCAATTCTCATAATGCTGTTTCTTTTAAGCCACTGATTTTGTTTTATGACTCTTCTTCACAATGCTTGGGTGCATCACATATTCCATTGGCTCATCAGCCTCATATGCTCCGGAAGCAGTTATGGAAAGAAGAAAACAATGCACCTAGTAACAAATTTCAAATGTTAATAGAATTTACTTAAATACGACCTAGGTTTCATAGCAGTGCAACATCTTCAGATACAAAATAGAGTATTTGCACATTTTTGGAAAGTATTTAAAAAATAATCTTTGACTAATAAAATACCTAAATTCAAAATATAACTGCGATATCTGCTTTTGTTAATTTAATATCAATTAATAAAGTTCGGAAAAACGAAGTTACGGAAAAACATATGTTCGCTATGTTGTGACGTCATCTGCTATACTGCTTCGTAGGCATTCGGTCAGTTTCAGTGTTAGCATGATTCGGTATTTATTAGGTAGGTATTCAGTGGTAGTTGTTTGAACGTTTTGTTTGTTATATGCTTTTAGAATGCTTTTATATATAATATAATATTATAATTTATATTTATATATATACTGTATCTGCCCGAATACAAGCCGATGTTTTTTGTCAAAATATATCATGAAAAAATCACGCCTCGGCTTAAATGCGAGTCCGAGGAAAATTTGGGTTATGGTTAAATCTCGAAGTCTCTTATGCCTTTGCGTTCAAATGATAGTACTATATTTTTTGTAAAGTAAATATTTGACCTACGATGAATATATATAAAAATATCTTGGCGAGATCACTTATGTAAATTGCCGATTACGCAAAATGCGTTGACGGCTTTGAATGCTCAGCTGTTTGAATTTCGGTAAAACTTTACATGGAACGTGTATAAATATAAAAATGCAGTTTCTTAAGGGGACTCATGACTGAAAATCCTTAATTCTCTATTTTTTGTCATACAAACTTGAAAATTTGTAAAATTAATATGGATGATATATTATAGAACTGTACCAAGTTTGAAGTATTTCTATGAACAAATGCGCAAGTTATTAAAATTGTTATATAAAAAAATGTTAAAATATAAAAGTTTCCAGGCGCAACAAATATTACTTTTGAATGCCAACCACTTCCTGTAGTATCTGTTACACCTTTCTAAACAAAACTTAGTTGTTACAATTGCTGATAGTTATGAATTATGATAAATATACAATTTTTATTCTGTTAAACATTAATTTTGTGAAAATTGTAATTTTTTTGACATAAATTTGCTCTAAAAGTAATTTATTCCTCTCATGATCGTGATAAAAATAACGAAGAAATGAAGTACTAGATGGATTTAAGCTTTGAGAAAAATTTCAATAGTGTAGGTTAAAATTTATTGTGCAGGGAGCATTTTGAAAATCTGAAAAATGCATTTTGAGAAAAACAGTTTTGTATTCAACATTTAAAAATTTGGTTACATAGCAGCAATCTGGTGAAAGCTAGTGTTGGCCTGCTCCATAGGTCTGACCTTCCTTCTTTTTAGCCACTTCAGCTGCAATTTTCTTTATTTTTAACTTTCTTCTAGCCTTTTTAGCAGTTGCCATGCTCTGCTGGGCACTTTGCTGCTTTTGCTTATTATCCCTCCTTTCCAAAATCTTCGTAGTACTTAAAGTAGCTGTTGCCCCTCTTTCACCCTCTTTAATCTTTTTATAAGTAGAGCAACCCATGTTGAATTCCCCAACAGCATTGGTAACAGAAAATTCAATTTTTTTTACAGAAACAAATGTTTCTTTAGGACACTTCCTCCATATCATTGCATGCAGACTTTTGTGTGCATTTTGAGTAAGTCCCTTTGTGCAGTGCTCAAGCAGTTCCACATTAGTTAGCCTGTCGTACAATGGCATTATTTTTTCGACCACTTATTGTTTCAATTGGACAGGCATATGGGCATGGTCTCCAGGTTCTTCTCCAAGCGCTAGACGTTTGTTATAGAAACACCAAGATTCTGGTCCTGAAACATTCGCGCGCAATTCAAAATCATGTTGTGTTTGTGGAGAAAGGCACAAACCGCCAACGTTTTTTCATGCAATTTCTCCATCACATAAATTAACCCTTTGCTGCTTGTACAATATAAAGTGCCAGAAGCCCTTTACAATGGCCGAAAAGACAAATTAATGCTACCCAGAAATGAGGGATGGTATGAGGAACATTTTTATAAGAAAAAACAAAAATTGATATTTTTGCCAAAATTGGCCATTTTTTCAGTCATGGCTCCCCTTAACACGTTCATTGCAGAAAAAATAATTGGCACATTCCCGTGTATGGGTGATATTTTTTTCAGAGAAATTCACCATGACTTCGTGTTTTAGGTTAAAATATTATGTTATTTAAGAAATAAATTGGAATTTCTTTAAATATTAATTATTTAACTGCTACATCTTATGATGTCGTCCGCATGCAGGGTTGGCCAAAGGTAGGCAAACCCGCAACACATTTCGGCGACACGTAACGATATTGGATCTTTCACGGCATCTTCAGAACTATATAATGAATTTAATCCTTACATTTTGAAGAGAAAATGCACGAGGATGTCATATTATACCATCCGACCCACGTATAGTCCCAAGATTGGCTAACTCTATTATTACATCTAAAATATCGCCAAAAAAATTATTCCAAATATCTTTTTTTCAGTTTGTAAACTTGGAGAGAAAGTCTAGCTCACATAATTATTGATCTTTTTAAATGTATGGATTATTTTTCAATAAATAATAACTAATAGATAATATTAAATAATGATATAATAACACAATTCACTTTCAAAATAATTTATTGATTATAAAATGTTATTAAGTCTTTGTTTTTATGATTGCTTTTATCATATTTTTTATAATTAACATTATTTACAATTACAATAATTGTTTCCTTTCAGAATAATATATACAAAATTTTCAATTTACAATAAAAGTGTCTGTTTACATTACAAAGTTTTCAGTTTACATTAGTGGCAACTATTTGTAATACAAGCCTACTATATACAGTAAAAAGTGTGCAATGAAAGTCACTATTTACAGTACGTAAATGTTTCCATTTCCAATAGAATAATATATACAAAATTTTCAATTTACAATAAAAGTGTTTGTTTACATTACAAAGTTTTCAATTCACATTAGTGGCAACTATTTACAGTAAAAAGTGTGCAACGAAAGTCACTATTTACAGTACGTAAATGTTTCCATTTCCAGTAGAAACTACAATTTATGCTATATGCTATTTAAAATGAAGCCCGCTATTAACTATAAAAATTTCTAATTGCAATAGAAACTACTATTTACACTACATATATGTTCCTATTTACAATAAGTATTTACAATGGAATATTAATATATTCCATTTTTATATACAAACAAACATACCCAATTGTTTCCAGAAATAACATTGAAGTAAGATGCACCAATAGAAAAATTTAATAACCAAAATAATTATAAATTTATTCTATTGGTTCATTATTCTTTGATGGTATTCCTGGAAACAATTGGTCAAACAAAGCCCTGGCTCACCTTCACAATCCCCGCAGTAAGTGGTTACAACCTTTCTTACTTTATTACCCGAGCACACCCTGCAAGGTTTTTGTTTTCTCCTCCTCTTTCCGGGTTGTAGCTGGAATTCCTTGATGAAATGAGAATCGATGGTGATAATGGAGGAGGTAGATGGTTGACACGCAGGTTTTTTATGCGAGGGGCGCCGATCTTTGACGCAAAGATAATCAATTACGGCCAAACGAAATGAATACAGATCCATATGTTCCCCGCTGTATCTATGGTACAAAAAATAGGAGTTCAACATCATCATTTTGATGATGTGAAGACCTAGTTTTTTGTACCACTTCAGAGATTTACGTTCGGAAATATAATAAGATAACATTTGGTCGACCCGATCAATACCCCCCATGCATTTGTTATAATGAACAATACATTGGGGTTTATTTACTGAATGGGTATGACAAGAGGTTGTTTCAATGAGATCCCCTGAAAATTCAGAGGATATCATTAAAATCTCTCATTTATCATTCCATTTCAAAACATTTATCCCTTCAGTGGTCCACTGTTGTATCATTTTGTTTCTCCGTAACTTTTTCTGTACAACCTTTTTAGGGTTGTCTTTTCTGTTGGCTCTTAGAGTTCCAGTACAATAAGACTGCTCATTGACTAGGAGCTCTCGAGTCAGGCCAACGCTATTGTAATAGTTGTCCATATATAACAAGTGGCCATTCACCAGCCCTTCCATTAGTTTATGGACAACTTTGTTAGCGTGGCCTTTTCCAGCAAGATTTTTATCCATAGCCCCAGCATAAATTAAAAACCTATGAACCAACCCGTCCGGTTCTGTCAACATATAAAGCTTGATTCCATGTTTATGTTTCTTATTCTTTATAAATTGACGGAATGACAATCGCCCCCTCCATGGCACCATCGATTCATCAATGCACAACACTTTGCATGGGTAGTGGATCCTCTCCATTGTATTATGGAAAAATTCCATAAGAGGTCTTATTTTGAGCAAAGGGTCTGCTGAGGTAGATTCATCGACTACTGGATTACTAACGAAATGAATGCTTTGAAGAATGGCAAAGAACCTATCCGTAGACATTCTTCTTGAAAAAAATTTCAACTCAAACTTTTCATTGGTATTCCAGTAATCGATTATCCTATTCAGCTGAAGGACTCCCATATGCAACTGGAGCCCTAGGAATACTTTGAGTTCATCTTTCTCGAGATCTTTCCAATCAGTAATGCAGGCTCTCGGGGACACTCCTCGGAGGAAGAGCTCCTCGGCAAATTTATTTGTTTCCTGCAATACCAATTGGAAAAAATCGTCGTTAAAAATTAAATCAAAGTAATCCTTGGGAGCATTTCCATCTGGGAGGACTTTCAAACCACTTTGCCCAAGAAAAGGAATATGGAGAGGTTCCTGAGGTGTATCTAACCATGAAAAAGTTGGTGAAGGAATGGGTGAAGGAAGAGGCGAAGGAACGGGTTAAGGAAGAGGGGAAGGAAGAGGCGAAGGAATGGGTGAAGGAAGAGGGGAAGGAAGATATTCTGGAGAGGCTGGAGGAGGAGAAATTGAAAGAGGAGTAGGAGAAGGTGGTAAAGATTGGGGTGGGTCCAATTGGGTAGGTGAAGGTGGTTGTAAATCGTGGAAAACATGTGGAGGGGATCCTGGGGAAGGAACATCTGACGGACATGTGTGGGTTGGGTTGGGTTGGGTTGGTGTTTCGGGCTCTAAAGAAACAAAAGCTGTATCTCCTACCATGGGTTGGGAAGGATCACTGCCTTCGTCTTCATCATCCCAAACATCCTCCCCATATTCCTCGAGGAGCTGGCATACTTTCTTGGAAGAAAGGTCCGAAATAAAGAATCGCTCCTCTGTTTTCCGCCTCTTTGACGGTAGGGTGTTTGAAATAAAATTCTCCGTTGAACTAACAAGTTTACAAAACTGAAACTTAGAAATTATTTATTAAAATAATGAAACATACCGGAAGAAGGGACATTCTGCGCATAGGACGTCGACGGTTGCGAATCCATATTCGTTATTTAGGTACCTATATACAACTGAAAAAAGATATTTTATTCTATATAAAAATCTTAGCTACTATATTGTAAAGGTAAATAATAATAACAAAACACACAAGCGAATAACTCTTACTCGATACTCTTCGATCGGACAATCAAACGAACGGTCGACGTAAAAAAGGACCAAAAATCCAAAATTCTGAAAATAAAAGGGAAGCGAGAGCGAACATCATAAGATGTAGCCTGCATGCAGGGTTCGCCGGCAGTACATCTTAAGATGTAGTCCGCATTGAACGTGTTAAGGCAATGTAAATGCTAATTTCATTGGAAATAGACATGGATGAAAAAATATCTTGGCGAGGCAGGTTGCGTAAATTGACGATAATGCAAAATGCTTTGATGGCTTAGAACCCTCATCTGTTAGAATTTCGGTAAAACTTTACATGGAACGTGTATAATTATAAAAATGCAATTTCTTAAGGCAATGTAAATGCTAATTTCATTGGAAATAGACTTGGATGAAAAATATCTTGGCGAGATCGCTATTACTATATTTGACCTTTTGTGAAAATGGAGATGAATGAAATTATTGTCACTGAATGGGGAACATTATTCAACGATGAAAAATTATTAGTTGGAGTAATATTTCAAAATGTCCAACTAAACCATTTCCCACACATTTCTTCAATCTCGAATAATGTATTCTAAAATGTGCATGAATGCCCGGCACACTTCAGCATAAAATCTATGAAATTTACGTTTTTGCCAAAAAATTGTGGAAATTTTTGGGGAGTCGGCTTCTATTCGGGCAGATATGGTAATTATAATATGCTTTTATAATATAATGGAAGACACGGAATATGGCTGGTTTCTTATCTTATGTTCCGGGGTAATTTTCCCAATTACAAAGCATTTATTATCTGCTCTTTTTATTTGAACGTATCCCACAGTTGCATCACCGCAATTTTCTCTTGATGACCTCAAATGTGTGATAATGATGTCAATATAATTTTTAAATAAAATTAATTTTGTAATAATTGACAGGGTAATATTTATCGTAATCTTATAGTGATACACAAGCAGGCATAAATCCTTAGTACCTGATACACATTACAGTTTTCACACACGTATAGGCATATAAACGTTAAGTATTAGGTACTTATTAAGTATGAATTCAGAGGTGAATAATCACGAAAATACATTATACATTAATAATAATGAATACATAATGACATTTCCAACATATATGGCACTTAATGCAAACGTATTGCCTGAAATGCATTTCTACGTTATCAAGATACTAATAAAATTAAACACGCGGAAGTACTGACATATAGTACTTGATTGTTAAAAGACGAATTTGTAAAATTAAAAGGTTTATAATCTACTTAAACAAAGTTATGTGCTATCAGTTTACCAAAACAAAAACAACTCACCGTTTCAACTTCACTCCACGTTTTTCAGAACTGATATAGTGAGCATTTGTGGTCATAAACTGTCCCACCATCAAAGCATCCACCACAGGGATATTATTCGAAGATGCCTTCGTGAAACCTGATTCCATTATGCACACAATATTATCAAAACTTCCAAGCACACAGTATTTATATGTACACTGATCGGTCAAGCCAAGAGTTCGAATGGTAGGAATACCGCAATACACTCTTGCTAAGCCCAGCCGGGAAAGGTATGGCAGATGACGTCATAGCCAATCACAGGGCGTTTTATCCTGCTTCGAGGTCTAAGCTTCAATGGCACTTTTTAAATTCAAATATTAATAATATTATCAATAATTAACAAATTCTGTTGTTGACAGACCAAATTGTTTATCTATATATATCAATTTCTGTGATTTATAATGATATTGCAGACTTATGTAAATACTCTATTATACAAACATTAGGTATATATATGCAATCAGGAAAGGGAAGGAGGGCGGAAGAGGAGAATAGAGAGGTCTTGTCATTTGCTTCCATTTGAAAAGAGGAGAAAACCGACTGGAAGTTAGAAGAGCAGGGAAAGGATGTGAAAATGATGTCTTAATAATGAGCTGTGGAGAGTCAATTATGAATAATTAACTTCTCCAACATGTCCGATCTCACACCTCTCATTATGCTGAATCATCGGATCAAAGCATTTCATTAAGGTGGATAGCAAAGTGGGAAAGAGAGGAATTGTAACATCTCCCGCGTTCTTTCATGTGGCATTTAAAATTACACTCAGTTTGTCCTGCAGATATGCTACATTACAGATATTACAGTGTAATTTGTAAATGTCACTTCTCTCCATGTAATCCAACTTGTCCTTCACTTGACATGGTATGTTTCATAAATGGTGAAAGAGCATCTCTGGAAAAATGTAGAGTGGCCTTCAAAGGCAGGTCTCCAATGAAATTAATCACACACCACCTCGGTTTCTTCTTCTGTTTAACATAAATTTCCTTTGTTGGCATCTTAACCAATTTTTAGGCGCGTTTTGCCTCCAGCATGGGCACCTATTGTCGTCGGTCTGTCCGTCCATCCTCATGTTCGTTCTTGGCTTCTACCAAATGGATTTTCATGAAATTTGATATTAAGGACTTACAATCAAAGATAATAAGAAAATCGCAAAAATGAATCACGTAAGCCAATCAGTGGTATCACTTTACTGATGACAAAAAATGAACTTTCCGTCATATCTCGTAAAGTATTGCTCATATAAAAATATTTTTCAAATTCAACTTGTAGAACTCATAAAGAAGAGTATATCTTTTTATATACATATTTGACATAGGAGTAGCCCTTATCAAGAAAATCAATCCAGAATGTCTAAATTCGAGTTGAACTTAGAAATTTTCCTGTATGGTTACTTCTTCATTGTTGCTAACATAAACAATCTCACAAACAAATGTTTAATTTACTTATGTGTGCATGGAGTATTATTAAATAGGAAGAAAATGGATTATTTATGATGAAGAAAAGAACTTTAAAACACTATTTCTTTTACGTATAGGTATATAATTTCTTTATAATATTCCATTGCACGAAGCGCACCCATTCGTTATATGCTGTACACTTTCCTAACTTGTTTATTCAAAATTCAGTTGATCACACTACTATAAAAGCCGTTATTGAGGGTAACGGTCATGATGATTATAAGTTTGTTATTGAAATTAGACTGACATTCTTGTGCTGATGAAGCAATGCACTGTGGAGTGAAAGGTTGGTATTTTGTGGATGTTTAAAAGAGAAGGAGATTTTCTGGTTGTTGCTCCTATAGATTAAGAAGACATGCTTCCCTTTGGATATTGATATGGATAGGTCCAATAATTAAGTACTCCTTCAACCTCTTTTCCAAATTTGAATAGAGTATTTTTATAAACTTTTCCTGTAACTTACCAGAAATTGGTTTCTCTGTTTCAGTACCTCTAGGTTTTTTATATGGGAGCTATGTTAACAAGAAGCAGTGCATCATAAATTTCAATCACATTTTCAAATTACAGTAAATAGTAAAGAATTTGGATACCTAAATAAGAAACAGATGCAGAATTGTATATTCACCTTGGAATTGCTAACCTGTAGACTAGGTATTCTACTTACAATTGTTCTTAAATAATTGCTTGACATTCAAGGAAGTAATGAAATTCAAATATACAAGAATTCAAAACGTTTAACTGCATTGTTTTAATATTTACTAACTACATTACATCCTACAGAGTTTCTCGTATACCTATCATTATTAGCTTCTCTTTTGTTCTAATAACAATGGGAGGTAAGGGCTGACATAGTCCAACCTTTAGGATTTTCCAACAAAAAAATTCTTTCCTTGTCCGAGAAAATGAGAGCAATTATCCACACCAACTCAATGTATTAGCAGAAATTCTTGAGGCAAATTGATATTAAACAAAAGAGAAGCAAATAGTGACAATCATGGCACCATTACATACAGTGCAATTAATAAAATCACAACATTTATTGGCAGCATCTTGGTCAACTGATTTTTTATCTCCCAAAACATCTAGACCAGTGGTTCCCAACCTTTTTCGGTCAACGTACTCCCTGGCTTTAGAGTAAGGCCTTATGTACCCCTTCTCAATTTTTTTAGAGGAGGTAAATTTTACTGTTTACCATGTATGTGTATACAGGAAACTACACAGATAAAAGACTTTTCATATGGAAATTTTTCGATTTTCTCGTACCAAAATAAGGCAAGTAATGGTTGACACATGCTACCAATAAATGCAGTTTATGAATTTAAACTCCTATATTTCGACAACTGTTTTATAGTAAATATTGTGTATCATAAGGATAAGTGACTTTGAACTGCATTGTATTTTTGGATTGAAAATTTGTTAATTGAAAATTATAATATGCAATGAGTGCTAAGTTTTTTCTCTTATTCTATTGACATTAAATCCAACAAGTGATACTTCATGTTTCGATTATCTTTATTGGTATCAACAATGGACTGATGTTGCTCAAAACCCAAATTTGAATGTGGAAAAAATGACGACTGCTTATCTCTGCCCATTATTTCAATAAAAATCAGTTCAGACTGTTTAGAACTATAAACATGTTTTAAAAAGCCAAAAACAAATCCAAATGCCTGAAAGGAAAACAATATTGAATTTGATAAGTTTTGGTGAGGATTATAGGTAGGCAACAGAGGCATAGCGATTTTCAAAGATATCGTGTAAGCTCTTTTCAGTTTTTGAACATGTAAAAATTTTTATTTATCAAATATCTCACGTACCCCTTGATTTGGCTTCCCATACCCATCGGGGGTACATGTACCCCAGGTTGGGAACCCCTGATTTAGACGTCTGATTCCATACCTAATCTTAAAATGTGTTAGCCATCTATCTGAAAATGCACATGGTTCACTAATCTCCATCTTATATCTTATATATCTATAAAATAAAGTGTTTGTATGTAATTTTATAGCTCTGCAGCTACAGCATGTAGTAACAAGATAAAGGTATCATTTTAACTGGAATAACGAGTACAGGTTTTTATATCAATTTGTCTGACCTGTCTAATTTTAAAAAATATTTTCTTTTTTCATTTTCTCCATTTGAATAACATAGGGACGAGTGCAGCATATTTTTCACTTGAATTTTTAAATTACTCAGAAACATGGTACGAACTTGAGACTTGAATGGTTCTATGAAGAAAAGAACAAAGTTTATTATTATTGAAGACGGAATCCGAATCCTGATCGAATTAGCATAAAAATGCATTTAGAATCAATAAAATATGTGATTTTATAAGTTTTATTACAATACCCATTATAAGTACTGTTTGTGATATCTCGAAATCTTTCATTTCTCGGAAAAAGAAAATTCAATTTGGATTTCTCGAGAATTCTTGAGAAATGAAAGATGTTGAGAAAAACATATTATATTGTTTAACCTTCAGTCAAATTTTTATTTAGATTTATAAATTTTACAGGAACATATACGTTTTATATAATATAACACATTTGACTTAGTCAAAAAAGAAAAGATTTTTTTCTCTCAAACAAACTATCAATTATTTACAGCTCATAAATAAAAAATTTCTGTCTGTAGAAAATTATACTAATTCCCTGCAAAATTAAATTATTCCATATAGTTTCTTTAATACAGTAGAACCTCATAAATCCGGCACTCGAAAATCCGGAATTATCAAAAATCCGGCACTTTTCAAAAGTGCACTTTTTCAAATTTTTGCCACGGGTAGCCTAATCCGCTATGGAACGATAAACACACCGCTTTGCATCAAAATTCGTGAATTCTAGAACCAATTTGATGGCAGCAGTTACATTGTGTGTGTGAGTGACTCCAATTGTCAGCTGACCAATACATGTTGGTACATGTTAGGGAATATAGTCGGACAACTAGAGTTTTAAAACGTGTTTTATGGTTTAAATAAATGAAATTCATCAAATTCGCGTTACTATAACATACCTTAACTCTCGCGACTGGTCTGGACACAATTTCATTCTCTGCTTGAGACTCGCCGACGGGAGGCCCCAGTGAACTTTTAAAGAATTTGTCTAAGGACAGCTGCATTGAAGTGTTTACATATTTTTCCAAATGTGTTTTTCAAGTCACATTGTATAACTTGTATATAGTCGCGTGTTCAGATTCGTAGCAATCGCATGTGTTTTTCATTAGTGTGATATTACTCAAGTTCATATTGGAATGTCTTCAAAAAAAGCTGAAAACCCCTCCAGTAGTATTATGAAGCGTAAACATAAATCTCTTTCTATTGAACAAAAAGTAGATTTATTAATAAAACTTGAAAAAGGTGCTTCGGTTAAGAGACTTTGTGAAGAATATAGCGTAGGCAGTTCTAGTGTGTATGACTTGAAGAAACAAAAAAGTGAGTTGCTGACATTTTATGCAGACAGTGACACTCCTAAGGCTATTAGTAGCCGAAAAACATTACACACTTCCAGGGTCAACGATGTCGATAGAGTATTGTTTGAATGGTTTTGACAAAGAAGAAGTGAAGGTGTATTGGTACCAGGCCTATTGCTAATACAGCAAGCAAAGAAATTCCACGATGATTTGAAAATCAATAAAGCTTGCGATTATTCGCAAGGTTGGCTTCATCGCTTCAAACTTCGCCATGGAATACGAAAATTAGCAGTGTCTGGCGAAAAACTTGTGCCAATTCGGATGCTGCATTAACATTTGTAGAGGAGTTTAGGAAGTTAATTTTGGATGAAAATTTTGCTGCAGAGCAAATATATAATGCGGACGAGACAGGATTATTTTGGCGATGTTTTCCTCGGAGCACACTTGCAACCGCCGATGAGGATATGGCATTTGGAGTGAAGGAGTCAAAGGAGAGGCTGACGGTTCTTGCGTGCGCAAAAACAGCAGGTATGCACAAACTAAAGCAAACTGTAATTGGTAAAAGTGCATACCCTCGTGCTTTAAAAAGTGGCTCACTAAAATGCTATTACAGACAGCAATTTATGCAGAAATTGCTTGTGCTTGCAATAGAGGCCAAGGTGAGGACGGATTTGAAAGGGAATTTAACATTAAGGACGCGATTTGGACTGGCTAAAGCGTGGACTGATGTAACGGCCGCAACACTGAAAAATGCCTGGCATAATTTGTGGCCAGCAAGCATGTTTGAAGGATGTGATGAATCACCACCAGATTTTCTAGGTTTCAATGTCAGTGACAATAAGAGACTGGTGTCTGAAATTATGGAATTTGCTAAGGGATCGACGAATAACGCTTTCACGAAGGGTCTGGAAGAAGAAGACGTTGAAAACTGGATGGAAATCGACAATGAAGTGCCTGTAGTGAATCAGCTAACTGACGGTGAATAGTTAAAATGGTTATGGAACCCGAACGTGAGAATTATGAAAAAGTGAAAGTGACGATGATGACAATGCAGCTTCAAAGAAACCTTCAATTGACCGTTGCATAGAATTAGTCACTGATACAATATCAGCTTTAGAGCAGCGGTCATGCGTCGAATCACAGGATATGATGAATTTGTACCTAATTAAAGATAAAATTATTAAGGAAAGATCACAATGTATGAAGCAATCTGTGTGATATGTTCAAGACAATTTTGCAGAAAAACCTTCAAAAAACTTCCAACACTGCAATGAAATGAAACTTACATTCCAGCAACTAAAGACGCTGTCTCAGCCTTATCATCTAGCCATTGAGAGTAGAAACGTGTAAATTGGTAATTGTGCATTAAATTTGCTATGACCTTATTCCAAATTCGTCCACTTGTTAATGATTCTTTCTTTTATAAGTTTTGGCGTAAATTTTGGATTTTAATGTTATGTATTTTATTTATTTTTACGTACAGGCCGTGATATGGTATGAAGGTGCAGTGGCGTAGTCAAGGGTGGCAAGAGGGCAAGGCGTCTATTATGATTTATTTAATATTTTGCATGTTTATTTACATACATTTTGTGTATTTCATATTTTAAAATATTCTGGCATGATTTCTGATTAAATTCTGAAATACATTATATAGATTACAAAAAGCTTTCTTTTGTTTTATCCTGCAATAGGCCGATTTGCCCCTGGATACTTAGGCTACGTGCAACACTTTCAAAAAACCGGAATTTTCTAAAATCCAGCTCGTGCTAGGTCCCGAGGGTGCCGGATTTATGAGGTTCCTCTGACTATTGTGGATGGTTTCAGTAAATTCACACTAATTGAACCAATCCGTTCACCTTCAGCTGCCCAGGTGATTTCAATATTAACTAACAAGGTCTTCTCAGAATTCGGTTATCCAAAATTTCTGGTCTCTGACAGTGCAGCTCAATTTAAATCCAATATGTTCCACAAAATGTGTATCAAATATGGGATTAAACATATAGTTACTGCTCCGTACCATCCCCAACCAAAGCATGCTGAGAGAGTAAATAGAAATTTAAAATATTCCCTCAGTATCCTGGCAAAGGATAATCACCCACAATGGGACAAATACATTCCTAATTTGATTTTAGCTTCCAATTCAGTCCACCATGGTAGTACTGGCTATACTCCAGCCAAAATATTTCTTGGTCGAGAGTTATCACATCCCCTCTCAAATGTTTGGTCAATTCCCCAAACATTGTTTGATCAAGAAACTATCCGGCCTGACATGAATGTAATTTGGAAGGATGTGTTTGCAAACCTGAAAAGAGCTCACGCAAGGCAAGCACAGACCTATAATAGACACCATTCAGGGAACCCCTTTAGGGTTGGTAACCATGTCATGTGTCAGAGATTTACCCAGAGTTTCAAGGCAAAGAAGTTAACTGCCAAATTAATTCCAAAATGGGAAGGACCTTACCCCATTTTAAGATTTCTAACTCCTGTCACGGCTGTTGTGGCAATTAATAATAGAAGGGAAAAAATTATTAATTTATGTAATGTTAAGCCATTCTATGGCTCTGTGTAAAACATTTGACTGGCATAGGGATTGAGAATCTCATTGCCCATTAATTAGGCCTAGTGCCTAATTAATGCAATCACCCATGGACTTTAAAAAGTCTACAACTTAATACCACTTACTGTGAGGTGTGAATCACCAATTATCGAGATGTAGCATAGTAGAGGAAACTTCTATGGAGTAATCTACTGATGCTCCGTGGACATAAATTAATCTCTAACCTGGTCACGGCTCCCTTCTATTTATTTTTGTTAATCCCCATTTCAGGCTTAAGGGCCATTATCCCCATCTTAGTATTAATTACTGAGTGTTGTATGGTTCTTAGCGTTCTTCGTTAACCAAGTTGGTGGTTCATTTATATACACATGGCCATTGTCTATTAATAATATCAAATCTATGTTGATACCCAAGAAGGGTCCTGGCCATTGTCTATTCTTAGTATCTAATCTATGTTAATACCCAAGAAGGGTCCTATTTATTACTAAGATATTAAACTTAATTTTTAATTTTTATTAGGGCTGAAAAATTCGAAAATGTTCTGCTGGCGAAGCACAGGGTGCAAATTGTGTACACATTCAAAGATGACCCTCTCTAAACAGCCCAAAAGTGTGTTTGAAACATTAGACGTGGTCGCATAGCGCTCGAGCACACTAAGAGCGGACATGACTTCTGCACGGGTGGGTGGCTCCAGTGGTTCCTCTTCATTCTCATCTGAAGAAGATGCTTCGAGTTCATTTACTTCTTCATCAGGAAAACCACAAACGTCGACATTATTGTCGATGTCTACGTAATTTTCAAATGTTAACCCCCTCTGGAAAAGGAATCGATAATTAATAAAAACGATTTTAAAGACTTACTACGATTCGCTTTCGGTCTCTAGCCTTACCTCAGTTGGCATGAGTGTCTGCAAGAGCTCCCACTTCTCGGGCGTCTCCTTTTCGCTGACAGCTCCTTTGTCGGTTGAATCGACGTCCGAATGGGTCCAGGCCTTCTCGAAGAAATTTTTAATATGCTCCCCGGAAACAGATTCCCAATCCGCTCGTATGGCTCTGACTGCATCTAGGACACTCCATGTAAAGGTATCATTGCCTTCCACTGCACGGATTGCAGCTCGCACCAAGCGAATGCGATATGCTTTCTTCATAAGGGTGATAATGCCTTGGTCTAGGGGCTGAAGATGGCTCATTGTGTTTGCCGGAAAGAAACAAACTTTCACGTTCCTGAGCTCCAAATCGCCAAAGCTGTGGGCAGCACAATTATCCATCGTAAGCAGCACCTGACGATTCTGCGCAATCATATGGCGATTAAATCATAAGAGCCACTCACGGAATGCGGTGCCATTGATCCACGCCTTCTTGTGGTGGGTGTAATCGCAGGGCAGCTTCGAGCAGTCGATGTGTTTAAAACAGCGAGGGGTCTTGGATTTTCCTATCACCCATGCTCAAAGGTTCTCGCTTCCATCCGAATTGCAGGTGAGAACAACGGTTAATCTCTGCTTGCTGCGGCTGCCTCCATGACATTTCTCTCCCTTCATACTTAAAGAACGGTTTGGCAAGAAATTATAAAAATCCCAGTCTCATTCATTTTGAAAATGTTCTGTGGGTCGTACTTTTCCTGGAGACGTTTGAAATTTACAAGCCATTCCTTTGCATCTGTTTCATGCACTTTATTAGCCTCCCCACAAATCACTTGAGGAGAGATCCCATGACGTTTTTGAACTTTTCAGCAGCCCAACAGCAGGAAAGACACTCCAGCTCATAGGATGCCAGCTTTTGTTCGCAGTTATTCAGAGTCCTGCTGGCATAAGCTACTGGCTTTAAATTCCCGTCGATTTTCTGATTAAGGACTGTCCCAAGTGCCAACTGACTGGCATCGACAAATAAATGAAACTCTTCCTCAAATTTAGGAAGTTGAAATACAGGGGGAGAAGCGAGACATTGTATTAAGTTTCAAAAATGAATCTTGTTGAGAATTGGTCCATGTGAAGATAACATTTTTCCTGCAGAGTGCTTTAAGAGGTGCTGCAATCTCCGCATAATTTGGAATAAATTTGGAATAGAAACCACACATACCAAGGAAACGTGACACCTCCTTAACAGACTTAGGAATGGGGAAGCTGGAAAGCACTCGTGTTCTCTCTGGGTCGGTCGTGAGTTTGCCGTCTGAGATCTGATGTCCAAGGAAAGTGGTAGACTCCTGGGCCAGTTTCATCTTCTCAGGATGGATGGTAAGGCCAGCTACTCTTAATTTCTCCAATACCAGTTTAACGTGACGAAGGTGTTCTGGCAGACTCTTGGAATAAATACATAAGTCGTCAATATAAGGATAGAAACATGAATACTTCAAATCACCTAGTACCTTATTGATCAACCTCGAAAAGACTTGAGGAGATGTTGTTAACCCGATGGAAGGCGATTATACTGATAAAGACCAAAAGGTATGACGAAGGCGGTGTATTCCTTTGAAATAGCTGTTAGTGGAATTTGATGGAAGGCAGAATTTAAATCAAGAATTGTGAAATATTTAGACGAACCCAAGTATTGCAGAGCATGTTCTATTGAAGGGGTAGGAAAGTTATCAGCTTTGGCCTGTTTATTCAATTTGTGGTAATCGACGACGAGTCTTTCGGAGCTGTCCTTCTTGGGGATGAGAAAAGCTGGTGAACTCCAATTAGAAGAAGAAGGCTTGTTTTTAAGCCACTCTCCATTACTAGCCTCAATTTTACCGGCAGCTACCTCAAATTTGAATTCCTAACATCCCCTCCCTCTCTTCTTTGTTACCACGTTCATCTCTTACTCACTACCTTCCCCCTCCAACTCCGTTGTTCCCCCCCCCCCCCCCCTCCCTTCCGCTTGTCTATATATTTCGCTGCTTCACCCACTTCCCTCACCTGATGATGACTATGACTAGTCGAAACATGTCGTAACTTTTACCTTTTGACTTGTGGAACTTTTACCAATTGTTTTTATAGTTTCTACCGTTTTATGGTTGTACTGTTTTTTATGGTTTTACTGATTTTATTAAATATGATGCAGTTCCACCACATGAAAGCTTCTACCATTGATTACACTTTGGTATAACAACACTTTACATAAATTAAGACAATAGACAAGTACAATTTTGACAATATGAGACGGTATCTTGTCTCGTGTACAAAAGCCAGATAAAATTACATAAGGTATAGTTTCAACATACTCTTGGATCTGCTTCGTAATTCACTGCACACACTGATAGCGAATACCATGCAGGTGCATAACTTGGGAGGTGCATGCCCATGCAGTGCATGGGAGCCCCAAGATATTTGGGGCCCCACAAAAATACTTACAAGGAGAGGCTACGGACTGTAACTCACAGATTTGATTCATCTTCTGCCAGTGGAAAGTTTAGGCCAATATAAGAATACCATTTTGGAATTACAGGCCAATGCCTTTTAGTTTAGGAGAAATAATTAATTAAAATGTACAAAAACAGACCAATCTCAATAAATCCTAGTAACTTTGGTTTCACACTCACTAGCAACCGTAGCCTAGGGATGTACATGCATGACTTGCGGTGCGTACTCTTGGTATTCGAGACTACTGGTGGTCAACTTTTTTTTCTCGTGTAAAATTTTCTTTTTCATGCTAGTTTTTATCCCATTTTTGGAAAATACTTATTCAACGCAATTTTTATTTTTTCACACAGGATAATTGTTTTTACTCAGTAGACCACAATTTTCCTCCATTTTTTAGAAAGTACTGAGAGTACGCACTGCGAGTCATGCGTGTACATCCCTAGGTTACGGTTGCTAGTGAGTGAGAAAGCGAAGTTTACAAACTTATGCATTGCAAATTAATTTTTGGCTTTTATTTTTACTTTAAGGTGAGAGAAAATGCTTGCAGAATGCAAGCACAATTAACTAGTATCCTATATTCTCCTCCTCTGTAAGAAGAGTGCTTATAGAATGACTCTGTAAGAAGAGTCGATATAGAATGATAGGATATAGGAGGATACTAATGTATGGCGCAAACTACAATAGATGGAGAGCTGAAGTTTTCAAAAATGGTAGATGGCATGGAGAAACTGCCAGAAAAATTGAGATCTCATACCTTAATCTCATGGGTACGACTCCAGAAATTCCAAAATTTCCGTTTTTTCCCATAAGAAAGCATTGTGGCATTTTTGATAATTTATTTTGGGCACTTTCCGACAAGATAGAGAATTCAAACTTGGAGGGTTGTTAGATATCAACGAGTTCTATAGGGAACTGTTATCACTTTTACAGCAAGTGTCCTGGGTTCGACTCCAGACAACCCGGTATATCTCTCATAAGCATGGAAAAAATGATTTCCTTCATATAGACCAGTGGTTCCCAACCTTTTATGTGTGTGACCCTAAAGTAGCAAATGGTATGTGACCTGTGACCCTACTATGGAAACGGAAATAGCCAGTGATATTTACTATAAATGAACTAATACTAATGCCTTTTCTTGAACACTACATAACATTGCCACTTATTTAAAAAATATTAAATTTTTAATGTTACTTGTAAAATTCAATATTTTTTGGAATAGTATTAAATACACAAAACATGCAAGATACAAATCTTTATTTAAATAACTCATACATGTGCTGGTTTGACAAATCATTTGCTTCTAATTAAAAACTTGTGAAATACTGAATATTGATATCATTGATCTGCCAAATTTTAAAAAATAATTTATTTTTTCATTTGAATAACATAGGGACTAGTGCAGATTATTTTTCATTTGAATTTTAATGTTACTTAGAAACATGGTACGTACTTGAGACTTTAATGGTTCTATGAAGAATAGAACAAAGTTTATTTTTATTGAAGACATAATTCGAATGCTGATCAAATTAGCATAAAAATGCATTTAGAATCAATAAAATACCTGATTTTATCAGTTTTATTACAATACCCATTATAAGCTACCATGACAACTCTCATTGTCGCCGAAATTCACAGTCCAATGCATTTATATTGAAAAACTTTTAGCGTAATATCGTTTTTCAATTTCTCTGTGCTTGGTTGCTTTGTTTATATGACAACCTAATATTTGTTTATTATAATTGAAATATCTACGATAATATATTTTGAAGGGTGTTTTTGTTGGTTTGTTTGTTTGTTCATGGAACCCCTCCTAAACGATAAAAGCTAGAATAACCAAATTTGGTACGAATCTTCCTTACATCCTAACTTAGTGAACGGTCAATGTTTGATCAACCGGGATTAACCTGTGCTGCCAATATAGGAGATTAACTTTTTTCCATAAGATAACACGTATGAATCCATTTCTTGACTTGCAAGGTATTCTTCCGTCAAGCATTTAAATACGTAAATATGGACCGATTTCCTTCGTTTTTGCTTTATTCGACGAATAAAACTGTATGATATCTTATACCTGCGAAGTTTACATGTTACACCGTCGACGTTTTGAGAAATATGCTATTTGTTTCGAAAGTTTGTGGATTTTTCGTAGTCTTTCCGGGCATAACCAAGGCGGCTGTCATTGTTACCTCCGATTCAATTAGCTTCAGTGAAGCTTATAAATAGATGAAAGTTTAACGTTATCCGATTGCTACTTTTGTTTAAGCAACGAAACGATCAATGTTTATGGATAGTAACGTAAATAGATACTGATTATTATTCAGGAAGCGTTTATTGATGAAAGTAATTGAACCTTCTTTCGTCTATTGAATACTGGAATCTTACATTTTTTGTAAGTAAAATCATTATATTTTACATTATAATGTTTATCAATGTAAATAAGCTCATGTATCTGGTGTACATTTATCGGAGTCAGTGTTCAATCATGGACAACTTTTTCAAGCCATAAAAGGAAATATTTCAGCGAGGCATAATTACACAAGAAATGAAGCTAGATTTGGCAAAAGTAATATGATAGGAAATAAAATTATCGTTATATTTGAATGTCATGGCTCAGAAACGGATTGTTACAAGCAAATATGATTAATTGTTAAGAAAAGTTAATTGTAATTTAAAAAGTATCTACTATATAGGTATTTTAAAGAGTTTTTGTTGTGCTGTAGTAGCTTCACTAAATCCGTTGAAATTCAGTAGGAATTTCTGCTAATTACTAATAAACAGTTTTTAATGATGTTTATGTGTGGCGTAGAGTTCTCCAAAGCAAGATGTTTTTAAAACTACGTAACTTAAATAATTGGACGTAGATTTTCCACAACTTGTGATTGGATAAATCGTTTCATTGTTTCCAAAGTATTGTTGATGTAAACAATTTACTTGTAACAGAATTCGTGGATGAGAGAATCGAGATAATGGTCTGAGGGTAATATTCACTCTTTTTCTTAAACATTCTCTATTTACTTTTTTGTCTTTCGTTAAATTTAATCATTTCGTAAGTTCCTTTGTTGATTTATTTTTTGATGATTATTGTGGTCTAGCTGGTTTTACTTACAGTTTTCGTTTTGAAGAAATCGTCACGAAACTTCGCATATAATTTTACCTTGCAGGTAACATTTAAGATTTAGCGTAAATTGTTAGTTATTATAGGAAAAAGTTGAATCAAAGCCAGCGTTCAATCATGGACAACGTTACCTATTCACGAGTTTCATGCTTACAAAACATAAAAGTAAACATTTCAGAAAGGCATAATTACACAAGAAATTATGCTGGATTTGGCGAAAGTGATACAATAGGAAAGGAAATTATCGCTATATTTGAATGCAACACACTTGGAAATGGATTGTTTACAAATAAATTTGGTCAATCGTTAAGAAAAGCTAAGTGAAAAAGTATTCTTTATAGGTGGTTTCAGGTTTTTAGTACAATAAAATGTTTTCGTATATTCTGCATGCACCCTAGCGATAGCTGATAGAGAAACTAAATTCACAAAATCCGTTGAAATTCAACAGGCACTTACACTTCTTTAAACATTAAACGTCATATCTCAGCTTCTATTACTCCAATATGGACAGTTATTTTCATCGTGCCTCTTGAAAGACTGCATATTACAACCATAGAGGCCAAAAACACATATTGTATATCAACCGCCTTTGAAAAATTATTAACATTACTCATAAAACCTTCCGGTATCTGCGTTTTTATTTCTCTTTAAACATAAAACGTCTTATCTCAGGTTCTATTGATCAAAAAAGGACAATTTCTTTTGTTGTACCTCATGAAAGATTGCTTATAGCAAAGACAGAAATAAAAAGCATATATTATTACTCTAACGCCTTTGAAAAAGGAATAACTTTTCTCATTCTCCAAAATGTTTGCTTGGGACATGAAAAAGTCAGTCTGCGGAGAACTTTTTTCTTAATTGATTTAGAGGGATACATTAAGCGAAGAAAATGTGCATAAAGTTGAAATTTACTTCTAGAAAAAGCGCCAATCCAACGTCTTTTGTAGTTCTCAAGATATGGGTGTATAAACAAAAGCGCGGTCTACGCCGACCGATAAATAGACCGAAGCGATATTTTTACCTTCGGCCTCCGTAACTTTTTTAAAAACCAAGGTTATATAAGCAACTCAACATATTTAGTGGTACCCGCTTTATAATTCAATTAATAAAAGCTGACCCTTATTAACTGCAATTATTGGTTTAGGTACTTCTAAATGAGTTATGAAGCTGAAACTTTTTCCATTGGTGGAATTTGCCATATATTGAAAACGGGATTATAGAAATTTGTAAATTTTTAATTGTTTGACCATAATAATCTCTTACATGTTAAATAAACTGACTGAAGTTTATGTACATTCTGAAGGGCAAAGAAAGCTGAAAATTTTAAGAAAGTTAGGGAATAATGTTCCGATGACAATTAACATTGAAAATTTTGTTAAAGTTTAGTATTGTGGCCGTTAAAAATTCAAAAATTAAAAAAAATTGAATTTATATAAATGCACTCCTAGAGATCCTACATCGATGAAATTTGGCATAAATGTGAGGTATTCGTAACAAATGTTAAAAACCTATGAATATTTTATAATTATAAATTTAGGGGTTGTTTTTACCCCAAAATTCTTCAATAAGGAAAACAGGTGAATCGGTGAAGAGGTTCAAACTTTTGCGTTTAAAAATTATTTCTCCAATATTAATGCTTGCAGAATGCAAGCACATATTAACTAGTGTGTGTATATATATATATATCTATAATATATAGACGCTTCTTACACATGATATATATATATCATATATATAGGAGGATACAAAATTATGAGGCACTTCCAGATGCGCTGGAAACTTCAAATTTGGTAGGGTTATAGGTTTTTGGTCACAACCGAAGGAAAAATCCGAAACTGGCGAAATTCATATTTTGAGGGGCTATTTTGGCCCCTTTTTGCCCCATTTTTTGCCCATAAGAATACATATAAATTGGTGTAAAGGTTTTTATATTTGCATTTTAAAATTACTTCCCATCAGGATACGATCTCGAGACTTAAACTGTCGGATAGGATATAAATTGTAGTTTCTTATTTTTGAAGTCAGAATTCAAATCCGAGTAGAATTAACGTAAATTTATAGTTTTTATCTCAAAAAAGTAGTAATTTTTCTTGGTCTTACAATAGGCTTCCTTGGTAACAAGCTCTATCCTATCATATGGGTAAGCTTTTAATGGGAATCAGAGGCTTATATTTTAATGCTGTTAATGTTAAAATACACCTAATGAAGGAAATCCGATATTGATATAATCCTCATTTTTCAGGCTGTTTTGGCCCATTATTGCCGAATTCGAGAACAAAAAAGGCAATGCAGCTGCATAGGACCCAGAGACTTGAAATTTGGCACGCTTATAGAAATTTCATTGAACCTAAGATAAAATTATAAAAATTCTCATTTTTTAGGGGCGGTTTTGCCCCTTTTAGGCCCCATGCGAGAACAAAAAATGCATCGTATTTTTTGTTCTCGAATTGGGCAATAATGGGGCAAAACAGCCCTAAAAAGGAGGCTTATATCAATATCGGATTTCCTTCATTAGGTGTAGTTAAACATTAATAGCATTAAATTATAAGCCTCTGATTCCCATTAAAAGCTTACCCATATGAAAGGATAGAGCTTATTACCAAGGAAACCTATTGTTAGACCCAGAAAAATTAACAATTTTTTGTGATAAAAACTATCAATTTACGTTAATTCTACTCGGATTTGAATTCTGTCTTCAAAAATAAGAAACTACAATATATATGCTATCCGACAGTTTAAGTCTCGAGTTCGTATCTTGAAGGGAAGTCATTTTATAATGCAAATATATAAACCTCTACACCAATTTACATGTTCTCTTATAAGGAAAAAATGGGGCAAAAAGGGGCCAAAATAGCCCCTCAAAATTGGAATTTCGACAGTTTCGGATTTTTTCCTTTGCTTGTGACCAAAAACCTATATTCCTACCAAATTTCAAGTTTCTAGCACATCTGGAAGTGCCTCATAATTTTGTATCCTCCTATATATATGATATATATATCATGTGTAAGAAGCATCTATATATTATAGATATATATCATGTGTAAGAAGCATCTATATCTATAATATATAGATGCTTCTTACACATGATATATATATATATATCATATATATATCATATATATATATCATATATATATATATATCATATATATATATATATAGGAGGATACAAAATTATGAGGCACTTCCAGATGTGCTGGAAACTTGAAATTTGGTAGGATTATAGCTTTTTAGTCACAACCAAAGGAAAAAATCCGAAACTGTACAAATTCCTATTTTGAGGGGCCATTTTGCCCCCTTTTTGCCCCATTTTTTGCCCATAAGAAAGCATGTAAATTGGTGCAGAGGTTTTTATATTAGCATTTTAAAATTACTTCCCGTCAAGATACGAACGCGAGACTGAAGCTGTCGGATAGGATATAAATTGTAGTTTCTTATTTTTGAAGACAGAATTGAAATCCGAGTAGAATTAGCGTAAATTTATAGTTTTTATCGCAAAAAAGTGGTAATTTTTCTGGGTCTAACAATAGGCTTCCTTGGTAACAAGCTCTATACTTTCATATGGGTAAGCTTTTAATGGGAATCAGAGGCTTATATTTTAATACCTTTATTGCTTAACTATGCTTAATGAAGGAAATCCTATTTTGCAATTATCCTCATTTTTTGAGCTCTTTTGCCCCAGCATTGCTCCATACGAGAACAAAAATGAAGAGGCAGCTCCATATGAACTATAGACTTGAAATATGGCACCATTATAGAAAGTTCATTCTAAACGAAGATAAAATAAAAAATCAGCAGATATTCAAATTTTTAGGTGCGGTTTGCCCCATTTCCACCCCTATACGAATGTGAACATTATAAGGCACTTCGTAATGAGATACAAACTTGAAATTTAGCAGAATTATGGGTTTTTAGTTACCACAGAAGGAATAAATCCGATATTGTAAAAATTCGTAACGTTATGGCTGTTTTGCCCCATTATTGCCCCATACGAGGAATAAAATTATAAGGCACTTCTAAATGATCTACAAACTTGAAATTTGACATGCTTTAAAAGTTGACAGGGAATAATTCGAAATTGTAAAAATCCTACAATTTGAAAATGCTTCTTCATTATATATTGATGGACCTTACTTAGAATATAGAGGGCATACAAATTTCCAGTGCAAACTACAATAGTTTGAGCTGAGATTTAATACATAATTGAATCAAAAAAAATAATCAGAGGAAAAATTGCAACAATTGGTATTTTGTTGGCCGTTAAAAATTATAAACTATTTACTAACTTTTCATGGTTTAGGTATTTCTAAATGAACTATGAAGCTGAAATTTTTTCCATTGGTAGAATTTGCCATATAATGAAAACAGGATTATAGAAATTTGTAAATTTTTATTCGTTCGACCGTAATAATATCTTAAATGTTAAATAAATTGAATAAAGTTTATGTACATTCTGAAGGCCAAAGAAAGCTGAAAATTTTAAGAAAGTTAGGGAATAATGTTCCGATGACAATTAACATTGAAAATTTTGTTAAAGTTTAGTATTGTGGCCGTTAAAAATTCAAAAATAAAAAAAAATTGAATTTATATAAATGCACTCCTAGAGATCCTACATCGATGAAATTTGGCATAAATGTGAGGTATTCGTAACAAATATTAAAAACTTATGAATATTTTATAATTATTAATTTAGGGGTTGTTTTTACCCCAAAATTCTTCAATAAGGAAAACACGTAAAGCGGTGAAGAGGTTCAAACTTTTGCGTCAAAAAATTATTTTCCGATACTAATGCTTGCAGAATGCAAGCACATATTAACTAGTATATATATGTTACGCAAGCGAGGACGACCGCCACGAGAAGTGCTACCAGAAGCGGGACGGAGAAGGAGAGTACTAAGAGATCACGTGACGCGAGAGAGAAGAGTGTGTGACGGGACTCGTAGTAGTGTGGGCCGTGTGTTGGCTCGTGGGAGAGCTTCTGCTGGAGAGCAGAATGCTGGTGTAATTCGGGTTTAAATAAAGTTGGAGTCCCTTGGACGTGTTGTGTTATTTCGGGTGTGCCTCCCCGAGGAGGAAGTTGGAGAGCGGTGTAGTGTTTTCTGACAGAGCAGCGGCGGGATCGGGATCAGATAAGGATAAGAAGATCAAAAACCAGTTTTCGGAAAAGAGCACGTCGTGAGAGAGCCGACTGTTTGCCGATGAAGACTGTACTCCTCCGTAAGTACGTGAAAGAAAAGTGATTCCCGAGTGAACAATACCCCAAGTATAACTAGGGTTGTGAGCGTCGAAACAGACCTAAAAAAAGCGAAATTAGCGAAAAAAAAGCGACCGCATGGCGTTTAGTGGGGAACCGGAAATGACGTATCCAGTGGCGGGAACAGGAGTAAGCGAGGCGTTCTTGACGCGAGCAGCGAGCTTTCCTGAGCTACCGAGAGCGATGTCGACGTCCTCTGTGACCCGACCAAAGAACCACTTAGCGCCTAGGGCGAGCGATAACGACATTGAACGTGAGATTCTACGACGAGAAAGACAGTTGCTGGAGAGAGAGCACGCGTTGTTAGACCGCGAAAGAGAAATAATGGAAGCGAGACATTGTAGTACGATGGCGACAACTGTAGTTGCTCACCGAGACATGGCGGAAAGATTGTTGCCCGAGTTTGACGCGTCGACGACCTTAGGATTTACCGCCGAACAGTGGGTGCGGCGAGTGGAAGGGGTCGCTTCCGCGTATTCGTGGGACAATTCCGTATTGCTTACTCATGCGGTGAATAAGCTGAAAGGAGTAGCTAAATTGTGGTTAAATAGTGTCGCGGAAGAAGTGTATTCTTGGGAGACTTTTAAAGAAAGGTTACTTTATAGCTTCCCATCAACAGCTGATCAGGCCGATGTCCACATGAATCTCACGAAGAGGAAGAAGCAGCGCGACGAAACCTATGAGTCATACGTGTATGCCATGAAAGCGATAGCGCGACGAGGTAACATAGATAAAGAATCCTTGATTAAATACATTTTGAACGGCTTAGGTGACAAGGAATTAGTAAGGTCGCTGGCTTTGTGTGAGTTCAAAGATGTTGAAGGGTTACTGCTCAAGATAAAGCGCTATGAAAGTATTACAGAAAGAGCGAGATTAGGTGAAAGACAGTTTTTAGCTAACCGTTATAGTGTCCCAATTGAACCGCCAAACGAAGGTAATGTGGTGAGGAGAAATAAGCAGACAACGCAGGCGAGGTGTTATAATTGTAACGGCCAGGGACACATGGCTAAGGATTGCCCGGAACGACAGCAGAGCAGGCGATGTTTCCGATGCAATAAAGAGGGACACATGATGAAGGAATGCCCTCAGGGAACCCAAGTTAATAGACAGAATTTGGAAATGAAAAGGCGAGTCCAAAGAATTTCGGTGCCGAACGACCAAATTAAAGACGAATATTATAAATGGATAAAGGTTAATGATGAACAAGTTGTTGGGTTCATTGATTTAGGGAGCGATGTTGTGACCATGAGGCAAGATGTCGCTGAACAGCTAGGTGTAGAATACTTTGCGAGTCAAAAAAGTCTGATTGGATTCGGCTGTGGGAAAAGTAACGTAATAGGCTCCAAACAGTTAATCCTTGTTGTGGACGACGTAAGCATTGAGGTAGAAGTGCTTGTGGTCCCAAACTGTTCGCAAGACGATGCCATAATTCTAGGACGAAGCGCCCTAGACCAATCGGGGATTCGAGTTGAGAAGAGATATCAGAAACTTGTAATTAGGAGAGAGACTGATGGGCAGGAGGAAGAAAGTAACTTGGAAGCCAAAGTTCGAAATGTCAAAGAGAGGGCCGGGATAGAAATGGAAGAAATAAATTTGAATAACGACCTATCTGAAGAGGAGAAGGATGCGGTATACGAAATGGTGAATGAGTATCGAGAATGTTTTGCGAAAAATTTGAGTGAACTGGGTACAGTAGAGTCTGCCAGTTTCGAGATAGAATTGTTGGATAACCACCCTGTGAATTTAAGACCGTATCGCCTACCGTACGCCCAAAGAGCAACGATGCAAAAGGCAGTCGATGAGTTAATGAAAATGAGTATCGTGCAGGAGTCGACATCAGAATACGCAAGCCCAGCATTGTTAGTGAAGAAAGCTAACGGAGAAGACCGGCTGTGCGTCGATTACAGAGCATTGAATTTGAAGACGAAAAAAATAAAATTCCCCATGCCAGCCATTGAGGAACAATTAGACGCGCTTGCAGGAAACAGTTATTTTACCATTTTAGACTTGGCGTCGGGATACTATCAAATCCCTGTAGCCCCAGAGACGAGACCCTTGACAGCTTTTGTCACCTCAAGTGGACTGTACGAGTTCACAAAAATGCCTTTCGGAGTAGTAAACGCACCTGCAGTGTTTAATCAAGTGATGAAAAGGGTAGTGCGAATGACAAAACCAGGAGAGGTCCTAGTCTATATGGATGATCTGTTGATACCCAGCAAAACGGTGAAGGAAGGGTTAGAGAGATTAGAAAGACTGTTGCAAGTACTGAAGAAATTGGGGCTAGCGCTAAAAGTATCAAAATGTGAATTTTTCAAAACTAAAGTAGACTATTTGGGCTTTGAAATAACCAAAGATGGGATCCGACCAGGCGAGAGAAAAATTCAGGCAGTTAAAGAATTTCGAAGGCCGGAGAATGTTCACGAAGTGCGACAATTTATTGGTTTGACGAGCTTCTTTAGAAGATTTGTATTAGGATTTGCTACGTTAAGCAAGCCGTTAACGCTCTTGACGAAGAGAGATACGGTATTCGAGTGGACAGAGAAACAAGAAAACGCATTTCAAGAGCTGAAGAAAAGATTAATCGAGCGTCCGGCACTTGCGTTGTTTGATGTAAATGCCGAACATGAAGTTCACACTGACGCCAGTAAGAATGGACTAGCGGGGATTATCTTACAGCGTCGAGAAGGAGAATCTCAAAAACCTGTGGCATATTATAGCCGACAGACGACAGATCTAGAGAAGAACTATCACAGTTATGAGCTAGAAGCGTTGGCAGTAGTTGAAGCCGTAGACAAATTTCGAATGTATTTATTGAACAGACCCTTCAAAGTTGTTACTGACTGTAATGCTTTAAAGACCACCATGTCCAAGAAAGAATTGTTACCGCGGATAGCGAGGTGGTGGCTTCGATTACAAGAGTATGATTTCACGATCGAGTACCGACCAGGACGCAACATGAGTCACGTTGATGCCCTCAGTCGAAATCCCGTGGGAGATTCCGAGGAACCGGATACAGCAGACTTGAAAATCTTCACGTTGCGAATAAATCAGGATGATTGGTTACTAACGATGCAGCTGCAGGATGTAGCTATCCAGAAAATACATCGTACCTTACAGCAACCTGCGGTCGCCAATGAGGATAGGCAGATCCACACAGACTATGTGCTGAAAGACAACCGTGTCTGTAGAAAGGTAGACGGTGGGGTCCGTTGGGTTGTGCCTAAGAACTCTATTTGGCGCATTCTAAAGGGAAGTCATGATGACATGGGACATTACGCAGAAGAGAAAACCCTAGAACACGTGAAGAGATATTTTTGGTTTCCGAAGATGAGAAGAAGGGTAAAGAAATATATTGCAGCTTGCATTGAGTGTGCTTATCATAAGAGACCGGGAGGTAAAAAAGAGGGGCAGTTGCACAGTTTAGAGCGTGTAGCCATCCCATTTCACACAGTTCACGTGGACCACTTAGGGCCATTCCCAAGGAGTAAAAGGGGCAACGAGTATGTTCTCGTGTATCAAGACAACTTTACAAAGTTCATCCTACTAAAGGCAGTGAAAACCACAAAAACCAAACCAGTGTGCGAAGCTATCAGTGAGATTACGAGCTTATTTGGGTGTCCTGAGCGTTTAATTACAGATCGAGGTACGGCATTTACAGCGAAGGAATTTGAAGAATTATGCGAAAGAAACCAGATAAAGCATATAAAGAATGCGACTGCTACCCCTCGAGCAAATGGACAAGTAGAGCGATCAAACGCATCCATTACAAACGCCATATCCACTATGTATGCACAAGAGGATGGAGGCGACTGGGACACGAATTTGAGAAACATCCAATTCGCCATGAATTCTATGTCAAATAAAACTACTGAGAAGAGCGCTTATGAGCTATTGTTTGCTTATAACCCAAGGAATTCATTGCAAAACCGTGTTATATTGGCGTTGCAAGAAAGCGAGCTCGATGAGACTAGAGAGACCTTAGGCGAAGCAAGGGAAAAAGCGTTAGTAAAGATATCAGAGACGCAGAAAAAACAGAAGGAGCGTTACGATCAAAGACATAAGGTGCCGAGAGTGTACCAAAAGGGAGATTTAGTCATCGTAGAACGAGAAGCGCAAGCGACAGGGTGTTCGCGAAAATTAGCTCCGAAATTTAAGGGTCCGTATCTTGTCTCAGAAGTGCTAGCGCGAGATAGGTATTCTCTCATGGATATACCAGGGGCAAAGAGGACACAGCGAGCGTTCAATTCCGTGTTTAGTGCAGACCGAATGAAACCCTGGTGTAAGCCCCCCCAAGGCGAAGTAGGAGATGACGACCAGGCCGACGAGAGCCAGGACGAGGGAGATGACGACCAGGCCGCGGACAGCAGAGGGAAAGAAGACGAGAAGCGGATGGAGAACGGCGCGAGCGCCAGAGGAGCAGTTCAACCGGAGGCAGACCGGACCGGGACCGAGGACGGCCCCGATGTCAGGAAAGGCCGACTGTTACGCAAGCGAGGACGACCGCCACGAGAAGTGCTACCAGAAGCGGGACGGAGAAGGAGAGTACTAAGAGATCACGTGACGCGAGAGAGAAGAGTGTGTGACGGGACTCGTAGTAGTGTGGGCCGTGTGTTGGCTCGTGGGAGAGCTTCTGCTGGAGAGCAGAATGCTGGTGTAATTCGGGTTTAAATAAAGTTGGAGTCCCTTGGACGTGTTGTGTTATTTCGGGTGTGCCTCCCCGAGGAGGAAGTTGGAGAGCGGTGTAGTGTTTTTCTGACATATATATACTAGTTAATGTGTGCTTGCATTCTGGAAGCATTTTCAAATTTTAGCATTTTTACAAATTCAAATTATTCCCAATCGATGTTGTGCATTATCATATAACCGTGTCAAATTTGGAGTTTGTAGCTCATTTAGAAGTGCCTTATAATTTTAATCCTCGTATGGGGCAATAATGGAGCAAAACAGCTCCTAACATTATGAATTTTTACCCTCTCAGATTTTTTCCATCTGTTGTAACTAAAAACCCATAATTCTGCCATATTTCAAGTTAGTATCTCATTAAGAAGTGCCTTATAATTATCACACTCGTATGGGGCCGAAATGGGGCAAAACCACCCATTACAAATTGGAATTTTTTCAAGTTTATCTTAGTTTGCCATGAAAATTCTATAATTGTGCCAAATTTCAACTCTATATCCTACGCAGCTACCTCGCATTTTTTGTTCTCGCATGGGGCCGAAAAGGGGCAAAACCGCCCCTTAAAAATGAGAATTTTATAATTTTATCTTAGGTTGCAATGAAATTTGTATAACCGTGGCAAATTTCAAGTCTCTGGGTCCTATGCAGCTGCATCGCCTTTTTTGTTCACGAATAGGGCAATAATGGGGCAAAACAGCCCCAAAAATGAGGATTATATCAATATCGGATTTCCTTCATTAGGTGTAATTTAACATTAACAGCATTAAAATATACGCCTCTAATTCCCATTAAAAGCTTATGCATATGAAAGGATAGAGCTTGTTACCAAGGAATCCTATTGTTAGACCAAGAAAAATTAGCAATTTCTTGCGATAAAAACTATAAAATTACGCTAATTCTACTCGGATTTGAATTCTGTCTTCAAAAATAAGAAACTACAATTTATATCCTATCCGACAGTTTAAGTCTCGAGTTCGTATCTTGACGGGAAGTAATTTTAAAATGCAAATATAAAAACCTCTACACCAATTTACATGTATTCTTATGGGCAAAAAATGGGGCAAAGAGGGGCCAAAATAGCCCCTCAGAATAGGAATTTTGCCAGTTTCGGATTTTTTCCTTTGGTTGTGGCCAAAAACCTATAATCCTGCCACATTTCAAGTTTCTAGCACATCTGGAAGTGCCTCATAATTTTGTATCCTCCTATATATATGATATATATGTATATATCATGTGTAAGAAGCATCTATATATTATAGATATATATCATGTTTAAGAAGCATCTATATATTATAGATATGAGGATACAAAATTATGAGGCACTTCCAGATGTGCCAGAAACTTGAAATTTGGTAGGATTATAGGTTTTTGGTCACAACCGAAGGAAAAAATCCGAAACTGTCGAAATTACTATTTTCATAAAACGGTAACTCGTGAATAGCGGAAAACCTGCGAAAGGCGGACAAAATTGTCGGTTTCTTGGGCTTCCGCCTTTGATAGGTGCATAAACGACAAATGAATTTCAATAGGATTCCGTAAAAACCTCGAAGTATATTTTTGCGCTCCCCTTACTCTAATCCAAATAATGAGAGTTTTGCAATATCTAGGTATATAATATCGGGCTTGCAGGAGCATGACTGTGGGGTGTTTCGGAAGATCTGAGAAACTCTTAAAAGACTAACTAAACTCAATGAACTAGAAATAAAAGAATATTCGCAAAAATTGTAATGAGTATTATCCATGAACATGAGTAAATATATTAGAGCGTTTTTTTAAATTTTACATGTGGTTATACCGTCACACATTCGGTCACTAGAGCCTCGTTTAGTTTAGTTTTGAGCGAAATCAATTTTGTGAAGAAAATTATTTAAAAGGAACCCCGTTTGAGCAATTGAAACATAATCTCTACGTTAAAGTTCATTTATTCATCGTAAATTTTCAATTCTTTTTTGTTTACAAAGCACTTGTGCGCAGAAAAGGGAAATTAACGTATTTATATCTATATCTATAGTTCACCCAGCAAGCCACCGCAATGGTGTGTGGCAGGGGGTGCAATAGCACCAAGATAAAGCGCATAATAATGTATAGTATCACTCTACGTCGGCTGATTTCCTTTCGTAACTTCTGTTCTGCTCAGCTATCGTTCTAGGGAAAAACGAGCCTTTATACCTCTCAGTCCTACAGGCTAGCTCTCTTATTTTACGAGGATGGTCCGTTCTACCAATATAAGTTGGCGCTCTTATTATTTCTTCGACATCGCTGGAGAATATATGCGTTCTAAATCTTTCGAGAAGTTTTAACCTAGAGCGTGATCGGCGCTCAGCTAGTGATTCCCATCCTAAGTCCTGTATCAAGGCTGTAACACTATTGTTTCTATCGTAACAATTTTTGACGAATCTAGCGGCTTTTCGCTGCACTCTTTCTAACTCTGAGATTGATCTTTTCTCGTACGGATCCCATATGCTCGACACGTACTCTAATAGCGGTCTTACTAACGAGAAGTAACATGTCTCTTTGACTTTTTCCTCACTTTTACCTACTATGCGTTTGATGAATCCTAGTTTCTGTTTAGCCTTCCCTCATATATTTCGTATGTGCATATCCCACGAGAGGTTGCTTGTTAAAGTAACGCCTAAGTATTTGACGGAATCGGCTAGTTGTAGGTGGACGCCTCTACAGTGTAATTCGTCGTGTCAATGTTTTTGTTTCCCCAGAATCTCATAAAGGAACACTTTCCTAAGTTCATTTCTAACTGCCACTCTTTACATCACTCGAGAATTGCATTTAAGTCGTCAGAAAGTAATAATTGATCATTAGGACTGTTAATCTCTCTGTAAACTACTGTATCATCCGCGAATAACTTGATTTTACTTTTAATAACTTTATCTAAGTCGTTTATATATAAAAGGAATAGTAGGGGGCCGATTACACTTCCCTGTGGAACGCCTAAGGCTACGCTGACTGAATCTGATTTAAATCCATCTATAACTACTATTTGTTCACGCTCATTAAGAAAGTCCCTGATCCACTCGATTATCTTTCGATTTATTCCACAGTCATTTAATTTCTTCACTAACTTACTGTGCGGGACTTTATCGAAAGCCTTCTTGAAGTCGAGGAAAACAGCATCTAACTGAGTCTTACGGTCTCCTGATCTTAGTATATCGGAACAAACAGAGCAAGCTGTGTTTCACAAGATCTCGTCTTCCTGAAGCCATGCTGATATTTACTTAGCAAGTTTTCGACTATCTAAGAAGTCCATCACGGAGCTAACGACAATGTGCTCGAGAACCTTGCAAGAAATTGGCCTGTAATTTTCTCTGTCGTCTTTTTTCCCACCTTTGTGTTACAGCGTTATAAAGGCTAATTTCCATTCCTTAGGTACAACGCCATGACTAAGTGACTTATTGAAAACTATTTCGAGATAAGTTGCTATTTCCAGTGCTAACTCTTTGAATACTCTAGCTGGTATCTCTTCTGGACCCGGAGATTTATTTGACTTGATATTTTTAAGCTGTTGAGCTATCCCTTTCGCTAATATGACTATATCGTTCATTTTTTCCTTGCCTGGTTCGGGCGCCACGACCTTCGCTCTCACGTCTTCGGTAGTAAATACGCTCTGAAAAAATAAGTTTAGCAAATTTCCTTTATCTGTGCTATCACTAACTACCTCTCCTCGGTCGGTTATTAACGGGGCTACGGTTGGGCGTCGACCTTGAACTTCTCTAACATATGACCAAAAGCATTTGGGATTTTCACTTAGATGTTCACTAAGAGTCTTTTTCTTGAAGTCTGTTAGTGCTTTGCGCATAACCTTTTTGGTCTTAGTCCGACAATCTCTGTACTTAAGTGAAATTGAAATTACTTCCTCCGGTGACTTACAGTTATTGATGCGTTCAAATTTGGAGTGAAGCTTTCTTTGGTGTCTGAGGGCACATCTAACCTTCCGATTATACCACCTTGGTTCCCCATTATCGCTAATAAATTTACTTGGTATATACGTATTAATACCAATTCTAATTTCTGATAGAAATGCTTTCCAAGTTTCCTCAACGTTTTCTGTGCTTGTCGATTTGCTGAAATCGCCGTAATCCTTGATTTCTCTTTGAAATCCTCAAAGTTAGCATTTTTATATATGTACACTTTTCGCTTAGGCTTGCGATATTTTGCCACAGTTATATCCAAAAGTACTCGAACTGATTGGTGATCACTGATTCCTTCTTCAACAGTTACTTCAGAAACACGCTCGGGGATGTTAACTGCTAGTAAGTCTAATATATTGTTCGCTCTCGTAGGTTTTTTGACTACCTGGATGAGGGAATGTTTACTGAAGATGTCTATTAGCGCTTCGCATGACTCGCGATTCCTACCGGATGGTATGAAGCTACAACTCTGACAATTTATCGAGGGTAGATTGAAGTCTCATCCTACTATGATAATGCTTTTACTATTCTTCTTCATTAGTGAATTTATTTGAGCCTCTAGATCGTATATTTCTTCTGCGTTTGAAGCTGGCGGCCTATAATATGCACATACATGAATGTTTCCCAAACCTTCACTGTTTATAGTACACCAAGTGCTTTCAATATTGTTTTCAGCAAACTTGACCGGAGAACTTATTAGTGTATTATTCACTGCTATAAACACCCCTCCACCGCTCCTATTTGTCCTATCTCGTCTGTGAATAATATATCGTAAGGGGAAAATTTCACGGTCGTGAATATCCGAGGTTAGCCAACTCTCTGTGCCTATTACTATATCTGCCTCTGTTTGTTCTAGTAAATTCTGAAGTTCCGCAGCCTTATTCCTGATACTCCGGCAATTTAGAGTTAAAATTTTTAGAGTGTCACTTATGTGTCGCTTCGGAATTATTTCAGAGATTTGGAGGGTGCATCCCTCATTTCCAATAGCGGCTTTATTACTGATATTATTATTATCGCATGGTTTATTGTGCCCTAAAGCCGACCTACATATTGATCTACGGTCAGAGTTAATAAATTTATTATGATAATTAGTGCAAGTCTTTAATTAATTTCTGCAAAAATTCATCGATGTAGCACCTATAAATGTGTAGTAATATAAAATTAATTGTTTAGAAATGATGAATTTTTAACAGCCACAATAATAAACTTTATTATTTTTTCAATATTATTTACCGCTGAAATAGCATTCCCTAACTTCTCAAAATATCAGCTCCCTAGCTCTAATAAAAGTGCATAAACATTATTAAATTTTTTACGGCCCAATAAATAAACATTTTCAAATTTCTATAATCCCGTTTTTGTTACTTGATAAGATCTACCATTAGAAAAAATTTCAGCATTGTAGCACATTTATAAGTAACTAAAGCATGTAACGTTTTTTATATATTTATAGTATGTGTATGCATAATGCAAGCATTTTTAAAAATTAGCATTTTTACAATTTCAAATTATTCCTAATCGATTATGACCAAAACCATATAACTGTGTCAAATTTCAAGTTTGTATCTAATTAAGAAATGCCATATAATATTCACACTCGTATTGGGCAGAAATAGGGCAAAACCGCATCTAAAAATTTGAATTTTTGCTTTTTTTTATTTTATCTTCGGTTGCAGCAGCATTTCTATAATCGTGCCAAATTTCAAATGTCTATGTCATATGGGGCTCACTCAATGTTTTTGTTCTCTTGTTGAGCAATACTGGGTCAAAACAGCCCCAAAAATGGTGATTATATCAGTATCGGATTTCCTTCATTAGTTTAACATTAAGGCCTTTAAAATATAAGCCTCTGATTCCCATTAAAAGATTTCCCATATGAAAGGATTAATCCAGTTGCCTAGGAAGCCTATTGTTAGACCCAGAAAAATTACCACTTTTTTGCGATAAAAGCTATAAATTTAAGCTAATTCTACTCGGATTTGAATCCTGTCTTCAAAAATAAGAAACTACTATTTATATCCTATCCGATAGTTTAAGTCTCGAGTTCGTATCTTGACAGGAAGTAATTTTAAAATGCAAATACAAAAACCTCTACACCAATTTACATTTTCTTATGGGCCAAAAATGAGGCAAAAAGGGGCCAAAATAGCTTCTCAAAATAGGAATTTTGCCAGTTTCGGATTTTTTCCTTTAGTTGTGACCAAAAACCTATAATACTACCAAATTTCAAGTTTCTGGCACATCTGGAAGTGCCTCATAATTTTGTGTATATATATATATATATCATGTGTAAGAAGCATCTATATATTATAGACTAGTTAATGTGTGCTTGCATTCTGCAAGCATTAAGAGCGGAAAAATATTTTTTAAACGCAAAAGTTTGGACGTCTTACCGTGTTTCCTTTACTGAAAAATTTTGGGGTAAAAACAAACCCTAAATTTATAATTATAAAACGTGTATAGGTTTTTAGAGTTTGTTACGAATACCTCACATATTTGCGAAATTTCATCGACGTAGCACCTCAAGAAGTGCATTTATAAAAATTTGTTTAAACTTTTTGAATTTTTAGCAGCCACAATAGGAAACTTTAGGGAAATTTTCAATGGTAATTGTCACTGGAACATTATTTCCTAACTTTCTTAATATTTTCAGCTTCCTGACACTTCAGAAAGTACATAAACATTAGTCAGTTTGTTTAACATTCAAGAGATTATTACGGTCGAACAAATAAAAATTTACAAATTTCTGTAATCCCGTTTTCATTATAAGGCAAATTCTACCAATGGAAAAAATTTCAGCTTCATAGCTCATTTAGAAGTACCTAAACCATGAAAAGTTAGTAAATAGTTAATAATTTTTAACGGCCAAGAAAATACATATTGTTGAAATTTTTCCTCTGATTATTTTTTTCGATTCACCTATTTATTAAATTTCAGCTCTCCAACTATTGTAGTTAGGGCTGGACATTTGTATCCTCCTATATCCTAAGTAAGACTGTCAATATATAATGAATAGGCATTTTTAAATGTTGGGATTTTTACAATTTCAAATTATTCCCTGTCGATTTTTAAAAAAAATCATATAAGCGTGTCAAATTTGAAGTTTGTTGCTCATTTAGAAGTGCCTTATAATTGTATTCCTCATATGGGGCAATAATGGCACAATAATAGGGCAAAACAGCCATAACGTTACAAATTTTTACAATATCGGATTTTTCCTTCTGTGTTAACTAAAAACCCATAATTCTGTCAAATTTCAAGTTTCTATCTCATTAAGTGCCTTATAATGATCACATTCGTATTGGGTAGAAATGGGTCAAAATCGCACCAAAAAAGTTGCATTTTCCTATTTTTTTATTTTATCTTCGGTTGCAACAACATTTCTATAATCGTGCTAAATTTCAAGTATCTAGGTCATATGGAGCAGCCTCACCGTTTTTCTTCTCGTGTAGAGCAAAACTGGGGCGAAAGAGCCCCAAAAATGGGGATTATATCAGTATCGGATTTCCTTCATTCGTCGTAGATTAACATTAATGGCATTAAAATATAAGCCTCTGATTCCCATTGAAAGCTTACCCATATGAAAGGATTAAGCCAGTTGCCTAGGAAGTCTATTGTTAGACCCAGAAAGATTACCACTTTTTTGCGATAAAAACTATAAACTTCGCTAATTCTACTCGGATTTGTATTCAGTCTTCGAAAATAAGAAACTACTATTTATATCCTATCCGATAGGTCAAGTCCCGAGTGCGTATCTTGATGGGAAGTAATTTTAAAATGCAAATATAAAAACCTCTACATCAATTTACATGTTTTCTTATGGGCCAAAAATGGGGCAAAAAGGGGCCAAAATAGCCTCTCAAAAAGGGGAATTTAGGCATTTTCGGATGTTTTCCTTTCGTTATGACCAAAAACCTATAATCCTACCAAAATTCAATTTTCTGGCACATCTGGAAGTGCCTCATAATTTTGTATCCTCCTATATATATATAGGTGGCGTGGCAATTTGTCGCAAGACAACTCGTCGCACGCCAATTCGTTGCATGGCAAACTCGTCGCGCGTCAATTCGTCGCAGGACTAACTCGTCGCACGTCAGTTCGTCGCAGGACGAACTCGTCGCGCATTGCCCCATAAGGAAAGCCCGTATATTGGTGTAGGAGTTTTTAAGTTTGCTTTTTAAAATTATTTCCCGTTAAGTTCCGAATTCGTGATTTAAATTATCCTAAAGATTTAGCGTTAATTATTAGTTATTATCGAAAGAAGTTGAATCAAAGCCAGTGTTCAATCATGGACAACGTTGCCTATTCACGAGTTTCAGGCTTACAAAACATAAAAGTAAACATTTCAGAAAGGCGTAATTACACAAGAAATGGAGCTGGATTTGACAAAAGTGATACGATAGGAAATCAAATTATCGTTATATTTGAATGCAATACACTTGGAAGCGGATTGTTTACAAACAAATTTGATTAATTGTTAAGAAAATCTTAGTGAAAAAGTATTCTTTATAGGTGGTTTTCAGTTTTTCGTAGAAGGAAGTGTATTTGTATGTTCTGCATACGCCCTAGAATTGGCAGCGAAACTAGAGTTGCAAAATCCGTTGAAATTCAACCGGCACTTACACTTCTTTAAACATAAAACGTCATATCTTGGCTTCTATTAATCCAATAGGGACAATTATTTTTATTATGCCTCTCGAGACATTGATTATAACAACTGTAGAAATCAAAAACACATATTATCAGTCAAACGCCTTTGAAAAATTAATAACTTTACTCATAAAACCTTCCGCTATCTGCGTTTTTATTTCTCTTTAAACGTAAAATGTCATATCTCGGCTTCTAGTGATCCAATAGGAACAATTTTTTTATTATATCTCATGATAGATTGATTATAAAAAAGGAAGAAATCAAAAACATATATTATTACTCAAACGCCTTTGAAAAACGAATAACTTTTCTTATTCACCGAAATTTTTGCTTGGGACATGAAAAAGTCAGTCTGCGGAAAACTTTTTCCCTAATTGATTTAGTGATATATTAAGCGAGGAAAATGTGCATAAATGTTTAAATTTACTTTCGGAAAAAACACCAATCAAATATCATTTGTAGTTCTCATGATATGGGTGTATAAACAAAAGCGCGGTCTACTCCGGCCGAGAAATTGACCGAAGCGATATTTTCACGTTGTGCCTCCTTAACTTTTTTTAAACCGAGGCTGTCTAAAGCCATCCAACATATAATATATATAATTCAACTAATAATGGCCGAGCCTTATTAATTTTAATTTTTCACTAGAAAAATAATGCCAAGTTATAATAATAAATAAGAATTCGCAATGTGATGCATACTTTTGATAATATTATAATGATACTAGCGGAAGTGCCCGTTGAATTCCGACTTCGACCGTGTAATATGTAAACATCGCAAGAATAAGATAGTGCACAGTTTAAACCGTCGAATAAAGTTAAAATGAAGAAAATCGGTCCATATTTAGGTATTTTGATGATTGAAGGAACAAAATCTTGCACCGTGAAAAATCTAAAATTACGTGTAAACTTATGAGAAAATAATTATTGAATCAGGCACCCCCTGCTCCCAAATTGTTTTATCGTCATATAGCCTATGTTACCCGCAGGCGTAAGTTATAGATGTTTGCGAAGTGCGGTGACAACATCTTCAAAGGTGTGGAAATCACAATTTGTGGATAATCGACGTCTAATTATTTACGTTACTGTTGCAGTTTTATAAACTGTTTGCTTATGGAGAACTGTATGCCACAGGGAAATATCATTAAAACCATTTATTATTAATACCTGCACTGCAAGCATTATTAGAATTTTGAATTTTGACAATTTCGTAATTTTCCAATCGGTTTTATCTAAAAACATATAACCGTTACAAATTTCAAGCTCAACTGAAAGTGTCTTATAATTTTTTCCGTCGTATGGGACAATATTATCATTAGAAACCTTTTATTAGTAATAATTCAAGAAATCAACATATATTTGGTTGCCATGTAATAATCGTCCTGAATTTCAAGCCTCTAGGTCATATGGAGCTGCCTCACCATTTTTGTTCTCGTGTTGAGCATTACTGGGGCAAAACAGCCCGAAAAAAAGGATTTATTACAATATCGGAATTCTTTCATTAGTCGTAGTTTAACATTAATGGCATTAATATATAAGCCTCTGATTCCCATTAAAAGCTTACCCATATGAAAGGATTAAGCCTGTTGCTAGGAAGCCTATTGTTAGACCAAGCAAAATTATAAACTTTTTTGCGATAAATACTATAAATTTACGCTAATTCGACTCGGATTTGAATTCAGTCTTCAAAAATAGGAAACTACAATTTATATCCTATCCCACAGTTTCAGTCTCGAGTTCGTATCTTGATGGGAAGTAATTTCAAAATGCAAATATAAAAACCTCTGCACCAATTTACATGCTTTCTTATGGGCAAAAAATGGGACAAAAAGGGGCCAAAATAGCCCCTCAAAATAGGAATTTTGCCAGTTTTGGATTTTTTCCTTTGGTTGTGACCAAAAACCTATAATCCTACCAAATTTCAAGTTTCTGGCACATCTGGAAGTGCCTCAAAATTTTGTATCCTCCTATATATATATATATACTAGTTAATATGTTCTTGCATTCTGCAAACATTTTCAAATTTTAGCATTTTTACAAATTCAAATTATTCCCAATCAATGTTGTACATAATCATATATACCGTGGCACATCTGGAGTTTGTAGCTCAGTTAGAAGTACCTTATAATTTTAATCCTCATATGGGACAATAATGGAGCAAAATAGCCACTAACATTATGAATTTTTACACTCAGTTTTTTTCCATCTGTTGTAACTAAAAATGCATAATTCTGCCAAATTTCAAGTTTGTATCTCATTAAGAAGTGCCTTATAATTATCACACTCGTATGGGGCCGAAAAGGGGCAAAACCACCCATTAAAAAAAGGAATTATTGCAATTTTACAATTTTATCTTAGTTTGCCATGAAAATTCTATAATCGTGCCAAATTTGAAGTCCCTAGGTCCTATGCAGCTGCCTCGCATTTTTTGTTCTCGTACGGGGCCGAAAAGGGGCAAAACCGCCCCTTAAAAATTAGAATTTTTGTAATTTTATAATTTATCTTAGGTTGCAAAGAAATTTCTATAACCATGCCAAATTTCAAGTCTCTGGGTCCTATGCAGCTGCATCGCCTTTTTTGTACTCGAAAGGGGCAATAATGGGACAAAACAGTTCCAGAAATGAGGATTATATCAATATCAGATTTCCTTCATTAGGCATAGTTTAACATTGAAGGCATTAACATATAAGCCTCTGATTCCCATTAAAAGCTTACCCATATGAAAGGATAGAGCTTGTTACCAAGGAAACCTATTGTAAGACCCAGAAAAATTACTACTTTTTTGAGATAAAAACTATAAATTTACGTTAATTCTAGTCGGATTTGAATTCTGACTTCAAAAATTAGAAACTACAATTTATATCCTATCCGACAGTTAAAGTCTCGAGTTCGTATCTTGACGGGAAGTAATTTTAAAATGCAAATATAAAAACCTCTACACCAATTTACATGTATTTTTATGGGCAAAAAATGGGGCAAAAAGGGGCCAAAATAGCCCCTCAGAATAGGAATTTTGCCAGTTTAGGATTTTTTCCTTTGATTGTTACCAAAAACCTATAATCCTGCCAAATTTCAAGTTTCTTGCACATCTGGAAGTGCCTCATAATTTTGTATTCTCCTATATATATGATATATATATATATATCATGTGCTAAACTTTTAAAATGCTTGCAGAATGCAAGCAAACATAAACTAGTATCTATAATATATAGATGCTTCTTACACATGATATATCTATAATATATAGATGCTTCTTACACATGATATATATATTATATATATATATATATATGAGGATACAAAATTATGAGGCACTTCCAGATGTGCCAGAAACTTGAAATTTAGTAGGATTATAGGTTTTTAGTCACAACCAAAGGAAAAAATCCGAAACTGGCAAAATTCCTATTTTGAAGGGCTATTTTGGCCCCTGTTTGCCCCATTTTTTGCCCATAAGAAAGCATGTAAATTGGTGCAAAGGTTTTTATATTTACATTTTAAAATTACTTCCCATCAAGATACGAACTCGAGACGTAAACTGTCGGTTAGGATATAAATTGTAGTTTCTAATTTTTGAAGACGGAATGCAAATCCGAGTAGAATTAGCTTAATTTTATAGTTTTTATCGCAAAAAATTGCTAATTTTTCTGGGTCTAACAATAGGTTTCCTTGGTAACAAGCTCAATCCTTTCATATGGGTAAGCTTTCAATGGGAATCAGAGGCTTATATTTTAATGCTGTTAATGTCAAACTACACCTAATGAAGGAAATCCGATATTGATATAATCCTCATTTTTGGGGCTGTTTTGCCCCATTATTGCCCCGTTTGAGAACAAAAAAGGCGATGCAACTGCATAGGACCCAGAGACTTGAAATTTGGCACGGTTTTAGAAATTTCATTGCAACCTAAGATGAAATTATAAAATTACAAAAATTCTCATTTTTAAAGTGCGGTTTTGCCCCTTTTCGGACCCATGCGAGAACAAAAAATGTGAGGCAGCTGCATAGGACCTAGAGACTTGAAATTTGGCACGATTATAGAATTTTAATGGCAAACTAAGATAAAATTGTAAAATTGCAAAAATTCCTATTTTTAATGTGTGGTTTTGCCCTTTTTCGGCCCCATACGAGTGTGATAATTATAAGGCACTTCATAATGAGATACAAACTTGAAATTTGGCAGAAATATGGGTTTTTAGTTACAACAGATGGAAAAAATCTAAGAGTGTAGAAACTCATACTGTTAGGGGCTGTTTTGCTCCATTATTGCCCCATAGGAGGATTAAAATTATAAGGCACTTCTATATGAGCAACTAACTCCAAATTTGACATGGTTATATGATTAAGTACAACATCGATTGGGAATAATTTGAATTTGCAAAAAGGCAAAAATTTGAAAATGCTTGCAGAATGCAAGCACATATTAACTAGTATATATATATAGATATTTATATAGGAGGATACAAAATTATGAGGCACTTCCAGATGTGCTAGAAAGTTGAAATTTGGTAGGATTATAGGTTTTTAGTCACAACCAGAGGGAAAAATCCGAAACTGTTGAAATTCCTATTCTGCCGGGCTATTTTGGCCCCTTTTTGCCCCATTTTTTGCCCATATGAAAACATGTAAATTGGTGTAGAGGTTTTTATAATTGCAATTTAAAATTACTTCCCATCAAGATACGAACTCGAGACTTAAACTGTCGGATAGGATATAAATTGTAGTTTCTTATTTTTGAAGACAAAATTCAAATCCGAGTATAATTAAAGTAAATTTATAGTTTTTATCACAAAAAATTGCTAATTTTTCTGGGTCTAACAATAGGCTTCCTAGGCAACAGTCTTAATGCTTTCATATGGGTCAGCTTTTAATGGGAATCAGAGGCTTATATTTTAATGCCTTCAATGTTAATCTACGACTAATGAAGGAAATCCGATACTGATATAAACTCATTTTTGGGGCTGTTTTGCCCCAGTATTGCTCTACTCGAGAACAAAAACGGTGAGACAGCTCCAAGTGACCTAGAGACTTAAGATTTAGCACGATTATAGAAATATTGTTGCAACCGAAGATAAAATAAATAAATAGCAAAAATTACATTTTTAGGTGCGGTTTTGCCCCATTTCTACCCAATACGAGTGTGAACATTATAAGGCACTTCTTAATGAGATACAAACTTGAAATTTGACACGGTTATATGGTTTTGGAGGTAATCAATTAGGAATAATTCGGATTTGTAAAAATTCGTAACGTTATGGCTGTATTGACCTATTATTGCCCCATATGAGGAATACAATTATAAGGCACTTCTAAATGAGCAACAAACTTCAAATTTGACACGCTTATATGATTTTTTTAAAAAAACGAAAGGGAATAATTTGAAATTGTAAAAATCCTAACATTTAGAAAAGCTTATTCATTATATATTGACAGGTCTTAATTAGGATATAGAAGGATACAAATGTTCAGCCCAAACTACAATAGTTGGAGAGCTGAAATTTAATACATAGGTTAATCTAAAACAATAATTGGAGGAAAAATTGCCACAATATGTATTTTCTTGACCATTGAAAATTATAAACTATTTACTAACTTTTCATGGTTTAGGTAATTCTAAATGATCTATGAAGCTGAAATTTTTTCCATTGGTAGAATTTGCCATATAATGGGAACGGGATTATAGAAATTTGTAAATTTTTATTTGTTCGACCGTAATAATCTCTTACATGTTAAACAAATTGACTAATGTTTATGTACTTTCTGAAGAGCAAGGAAGCTGAAAATTTTAAGAAAGTTAGGGAGTAATGTTCCGGTGAAAATTAACATTATAATTTTGTTAAAGTTTATTATTGTGGCTGTTAAAAATTCAAAAATTTTAAACAATTAAATTTATATAAATGCACTTCTAGGGGTGCTACATCAATAAAATTTCGCATAAATGTAACAAATTCTAAAAACCTATAAATGATTTATAATTATAAATTTAGGGGTTGTTTTTACCTCAAAATTTTTCAATAATGAAATCGATAAAGGGGTCCAAACTTTTCCGTTCCAAAATTATTTTTCCTCTCCTAATGCTTGCAGAATGCAAGCACACATTAACTAGTATATGATATATATATATATATATATATATATATATATATATATATATATATATATATATATATATATATATATATATATCATGCGTAAGAAGCGTCTTTATATTATAGATTAACTAGTGTGTATATATTTATATCATCATCAGCCTTTTTCAGTCCACTGACGGATGAAGGCCTCCCCCTGACTCTTCCAGTTTTCCCTGTCAACTGCCTCCCTCCTCCAAGTTTGCCCCAAGAACTTAACAAGCTCTCTGTCCCACCTGTCTTTCGGTCTTCTTTTCGGTCTCTTGATGTTTCTTGGGATCCATTCGATGACACTGGACGTCCAACGCTGGTCATTTCTTCTAGCTATGTGGCCCGCCCACTGCCATTTTAGCACCTTCACTCTTCTAATCACGTCACAGACTCCAGTCTTGTTTCTTACCCAGTCTTTCCTCTTGCGGTCTCTTCGGGTGATCCCTAACATGCATCTCTCCATGCCCCTCTGTGTTGTTTGCAGGCGCTGTATCATTTTGGTATTCATGGTCCATGATTCACAACCATCTGTCAGAACAGGCAGAACACATTGGTCATACAGTCTCCTTTTTAGAAAGACTGGAATATTTGATTTAAGGATGTTCGCATTCTTGACAAAAGCACTCCATGCCATCTTCACTCTCCGGTTGATTTCTCCAAGAAGCGAACCATCAGTAGTGATGAGCTGACCTAAGTAAACATGGCTGGTTTCTTCTCCGAGTTCAGCTCCATTCATATGTATCTTCTCAGAATTTGTGAAGGAGTTGTGCATAACCTTTGTTTTATTAAGATTCATCTTAAGTCCAGCTTCTCGGCTTGCTTGCTCAAGCTCTTCAGTTCTTCTAGGGAGCACTTCTGGGCTCCCTGTGAACAGTATGATATCATCTGCAAAGCACAGGTGACTCAGATATTCTCCATTTACCTTTATGCCTTTTTCCTCCCAGTCTAGCGTTTTGAATACTTCCTCTAGAGCTGCTGTAAATAACTTGGGTGACATCGTATCTCCATTCTCACTCCTTTTTTGGCCTTAAAGGCACTCGTCTCTTCATGCAGCTGGACAGATGTTGTCGCATTTTCGTAGATATTCTTGATCAAGGTTATGTATGTTTCTTCTACTCCTTGTTTCTTTAGTGCACGAAACTCCGACGAAGTTCGGACAGAATCGAATGCTTTCTCGTAGTCGATAAAGCACATACATAGAGGTAATTCATACTCGTTAGTCCGACTGATTACCTCTCTCACGACTTGGATGTGGTCCATTGTGCTATACCCACTGCGAAATCCAGCTTGCTCTCTGGGTTGGGCAGAATCAAGATGGTTTTGAAGGCGCATAGTGAGTATTTTGGTGAATATTTTGTAGACTGTTGGGAGTAGACTGATCGGCCTGTAGTTATTCAAGTCTTCTTTGGAACCTTTCTTGTGCAGAAGGATAATATATGCATGGTTCCATGTTTCTGGTATCTTCTTCTTCCTCAGAGAGGAATTAAAATACTTTCACTGTGATACCATCCATTCCAGATGCTTTTCCATTCTTCATACTTCTGATTGCCTGTCTCACCTCTTCCGGAAGGATATCTGGGACCTCTTCGGTGGGCATGTTTGCATCATCATTTACTTCCTCATTTCCTAGAGGATTCTCATACAGCTTGGTGTATAATTCTTGTACCCGTTTCAGGATTAGTTTCCTACTATGGGTTATGGAGCCGTCTTTTAGCATCAGGGCCACCAGCTGTCTCTTTCCGATCGAGAGATGTTGCTTCATTTTCTTGTAACTTTTATTGTTTTCTATGGTTTTCTCGATTAGCTCATAATTATATTTTTTCACATCTTCCTTGATGCACTTCCTTATAGTTTTGTTTAGTTCTGCAAAATGGATCATTTCTTTAGTATCATTAGTAATTATCATTTTCCTTCTTTTTTCCATCAGCAGTCTTGTTTTTTCAGTCAACTTTTTCTCTGGCTTTGTTTTAACTGTTCCGCCTATTTCTTCAGCAGTTTCCTTGAGTATCTCTATAAATTGAGATTCAACTTCTTGGTCTTCCAGTGCACTGAATCGATTTTTCAGTTGGAGCTGAAATTCTCCTTTTCGTTCTTTTAGCACCTGCGTGTTGATAATAGACTTAGGCTTCTTCTTCATAAGCTTCTGTCTTTCTAACTTTGAGTTGAATTTTATTCTGCATCTTACCAAGCGATGGTCGCTTCCAGTTTTAAACTGGTTGAGGACGGAACAGTCTTCAGCCAATTGCTTCTTATTGACTAGTAGGTAGTCAATTTCGTTTTTGGTTCCATTGGGTCCTTTCCAGGTCCATTTTCTATTGGGACTCTTTTTGAAGAAAGTGTTCATTATATATAGACTAGTACATTCAGCAAAGTCTACAAGTCGGTCCCCTCGTTCAGTTCTGTCACCATAGCCCCATTTTCCAACTGCGCTGTCGTCTTCCTTTTGTTCTCCTACCTTGGCATTGAAAACACCCATGACCACTTATAGATGGCAGTTTCATTTGTCGTGCAGTTCCCCAACTTCTTGGTAGAAATCTTCCACTTCCTCATCCGAGTATGATGATGTTGGCGCATAAACTTGGACTATTTGAAGTTGATATCTTTTATTTATTTGAAGCACTAGTCTAGCTACCCGCTCGGATTAACTTTCCATTTCCACGATATTATTCTTCAATTTTTTGTTGATGATGAATCCAACACCTCCTGTTCTTCCTGTGTCAGTTCCCCTGTAATAAAGAAAATGTCCACTCTTCAACTCCAATAGGCCTTCACCTTTTCTTCTCACCTCACTAAGTCCTAAAATGTCCCACTTGATCTTCTCCAGTTGTTCTTGGAGCTCTTGAAGTTTATCTTCACTGGACAAAGTCCGGCAGTTAAAGGTAGTTAGGTTGAGGTTAAAGGAATTGGGTAAGGATGAGAAAGAGTGGCAGTGGTCATTTAACCTCCGGGGATTCTTAGCACCCTCTGCCTTCATGCCTTGTTCCTGACCACTGCCACGGTCAGAGGCAATCCAGCCTCCGGAGAATGAGGGCCGTTTTTTATGGGTGTACATGTCATGGGGGGATTGTGGGCCTTAAAATACCACGCTGGCCCAGAGCGGGTTGGTGAGTACCTCTTTCACTTTGGCCGGAGATATTGCAGAAAGACTTCACAGCATGGTTGAACCTACCAGTGTAGGTAAAATCTAATTTTTGAAGTCAGAATTCAAATCCGACTAGAATTAACGTAAATTTATAGTTTTTATCTCAAAAAAGTAGTAATTTTTCTGGGTCTTACAATAGGTTTCCTTGGTAACAAGCTCTATCCTTTCATATGGGTAAGCTTTTAATGGGAATCAGAGGCTTATATGTTAATGCCTTCAATGTTAAACTATGCCTAATGAAGGAAATCTGATATTGATATAATCCTCATTTCTGGAACTGTTTTGTCCCATTATTGCCCCTTTCGAGTACAAAAAAGGCGATGCAGCTGCATAGGACCCAGAGACTTGAAATTTGGCATGGTTATAGAAATTTCTTTGCAACCTAAGATAAATTATAAAATTACAAAAATTCTAATTTTTAAGGGGCGGTTTTGCCCCTTTTCGGCCCCGTACGAGAACAAAAAATGCGAGGCAGCTGCATAGGACCTAGGGACTTCAAATTTGGCACGATTATAGAATTTTCATGGCAAACTAAGATAAAATTGTAAAATTGCAATAATTCCTTTTTTTAATGGGTGGTTTTGCCCCTTTTCGGCCCCATACGAGTGTGATAATTATAAGGCACTTCTTAATGAGATACAAACTTGAAATTTGGCAGAATTATGCATTTTTAGTTACAACAGATGGAAAAAAACTGAGTGTAAAAATTCATAATGTTAGTGGCTATTTTGCTCCATTATTGTCCCATATGAGGATTAAAATTATAAGGTACTTCTAACTGAGCTACAAACTCCAGATGTGCCACGGTATATATGATTATGTACAACATTGATTGGGAATAATTTGAATTTGTAAAAATGCTAAAATTTGAAAATGTTTGCAGAATGCAAGAACATATTAACTAGTATATATATATATATAGGAGGATACAAAATTTTGAGGCACTTCCAGATGTGCCAGAAACTTGAAATTTGGTAGGATTATAGGTTTTTGGTCACAACCAAAGGAAAAAATCCAAAACTGGCAAAATTCCTATTTTGAGGGGCTATTTTGGCCCCTTTTTGTCCCATTTTTTGCCCATAAGAAAGCATGTAAATTGGTGCAGAGGTTTTTATATTTGCATTTTGAAATTACTTCCCATCAAGATACGAACTCGAGACTGAAACTGTGGGATAGGATATAAATTGTAGTTTCCTATTTTTGAAGACTGAATTCAAATCCGAGTCGAATTAGCGTAAATTTATAGTATTTATCGCAAAAAAGTTTATAATTTTGCTTGGTCTAACAATAGGCTTCCTAGCAACAGGCTTAATCCTTTCATATGGGTAAGCTTTTAATGGGAATCAGAGGCTTATATATTAATGCCATTAATGTTAAACTACGACTAATGAAAGAATTCCGATATTGTAATAAATCCTTTTTTTCGGGCTGTTTTGCCCCAGTAATGCTCAACACGAGAACAAAAATGGTGAGGCAGCTCCATATGACCTAGAGGCTTGAAATTCAGGACGATTATTACATGGCAACCAAATATATGTTGATTTCTTGAATTATTACTAATAAAAGGTTTCTAATGATAATATTGTCCCATACGACGGAAAAAATTATAAGACACTTTCAGTTGAGCTTGAAATTTGTAACGGTTATATGTTTTTAGATAAAACCGATTGGAAAATTACGAAATTGTCAAAATTCAAAATTCTAATAATGCTTGCAGTGCAGGTATTAATAATAAATGGTTTTAATGATATTTCCCTGTGGCATACAGTTCTCCATAAGCAAACAGTTTATAAAACTGCAACAGTAACGTAAATAATTAGACGTCGATTATCCACAAATTGTGATTTCCACACCCTTGAAGATATATATATATATATATATATATATATATATATATATATATATATATATATATATATATATATATATATATATATATATATATATATATATATATATATATATATATATATATATATATATATATATATATATATATATATATATATATATATATATATATATATATATATATATATATATATATATATATATATATATATATATATACATATATATATACATACATACATACATACTAAGGAAGAGGAAAGGTAAGTAAGGATATTTTGGGCAACTAGGTGTTGAAGGAAACTCAGTGAACACTTACCGGAAGTAGAGCCGCTGGGGTGTTGGAGAGACACATTTGAAGAGGTTAGAGCTTTCGGGATGATCCCTTCGTCAGCACAAGAGAGACACAACACCTAGTTGCCCAAAATATATATATATATATATATCTATAATATATAGATGCTTCTTACACATGATCTATAATATATAGATGCTTCTTACACATGATATATCATATATATAGGAGGATACAAAATTATGAGGCACTTCCAGATGAGCCAGAAACTTGAAATTTGGTAGGATTATAGGTTTTTGGTCACAACTGAAGGAAAAAATCCGAAACTGTCGAAATTACTATTTTGAAGGGCTATTTTGGCCCCTTTTTGCCCCATTTTTTGCCCATAAGAAAACATGTAAATTGGTGTAGAGGTTTTTATATTTACATTTTAAAATTACCTCCCGTCAAGATACGAACTCGAGACGTAAACTGTCGGATAGGATATAAATTGTAGTCACTTATTTTTGAAGACGGAATGCAAATCCGAGTAGAATTAACGTCAATTTATAGTTTTTATCTCAAAAAAGCAGTAATTTTTCTGGGTCTTACAATAGGTTTCCTTGGTAACAAGCTCTATCCTTTCATATGGGTAAGCTTTTAATGGGAATCAGAGGCTTATATTTTAATGCTGCTAATGTAAAACTACACCTAATGAAGGAAATCCGATATTGATATAATCCTCATTTTTGGGGCTGTTTTGCCACATTATTGCCCCATTTGAGAACAAAAAAGGCGATGCAACTGCATAGGACCCAGAGACTTGAAATTTGGCACGGTTATAAAAATTTCATTTGAACCTAAGATAAAATTACAAAAATTCTCATTCTTAAAGGGCGGTTTTGCCCCTTTTCGGCCCCATGAGACAACAAAAAATGCGAGGCAGCTGCATAGGACCTAGAGACTTGAAATTTGGCACGTTTATAGAATTTTCATGGCAACCTAAGATAAAATTGTAAAATTGCAAAAATTCCTATTTTTAATGTGTGGTTTTGCTCTTTTTCGGCCCCATACGAGTGTGATAATTATAAGGCACTTCTTAATGAGATACAAACTTGAAATTTGGCAGAATTATGGGTTTTTAGTTACAACAGATGGAAAAAATATGAGACTGTAATAATTCTTAATGTTAGGGGCTGTTTTGCTCCATTAATGCTCCATACGAGGATTAAAATTATAAGGCACTTCTAAATGTGCAACAACCTCCAAATTTGACATGGTTATATGATTATGTACAATATCGCTTGGGAATAATTTGAATTTGTAAAAATGCTAAAAATTGAAAATACTTGCAGAATGCAAGCACATAACAACTAGTATATATATATATATTTCATTTGTAAGAAGCGTCTATATATTATTGATATATCTATAGGAGGATACAAAATTACAAGGCACTTCGGAATGTGCTGGAAACTTGAAATTTCGTAGGATTATAGGTTTTTGGTCACAATCGAAGGAAAAAATCCAAAACTGGTGAAATTCTTATTTTGAGGGGCTATTTTTCCCCCTTTTTTGCCTCATTTTTTGCCCTTTAGAAAGCATGTAAATTGGTGTAGAGGTTTTTATATTTGCATTTTAAAATTACTTCCCATCAAGATACGAACTTGAGACTTAAGCTATCGGATAGGAAATAATTTTTAGTTTCTTATTTTTGAAGACAGAATTGAAACCCGAGTAGAATTGGCATATATTTATAGTTTTTATCGGAAAAAAGTGGTAATTTTTCTTTGTCTGACAACATGCTTCCTAGGCAACAGCCTGAATGCTTTCATATGTGTAAGCTGTTAATGGGAGTCAGAGGCTTATATTTTAATGCCATTAATGTTAAACTGTGCCTTATGAAGGAAATCCGATACTTATATACCGTATATACTCGTGTATAGTAAGAGTTTTTACGACCAAATTTTTATTGCAAAAATTGGGGATCGTACTATGCACGAGTAATGCATTTGAGGATTTAACATTCATGTATCTTCACGTGCATTTTCGGTGAAGTTATGCCACTCGCACGCATTCTAATGGTAGGCTAACCTTAACAGTGAGGTCCTTTATCGTTGTTATGTTGCTTCGTGAAGAGTAGAATCTTTTTCATATATACAGCTTCAAATTCACAAATACTTGATATAAGTGATGATTTACGGGCACTTCCTTTCTTGAATTTTATGTATGTACATCTTTGTTTGCGTCTTTTTACAAGGGATGGATTGGAACGAGTTGGACTAAAAGTATAGTAGACGGCGTAACTTTATGGAATTTCGACATCTTCGAAAAAAGAAATTACTTTGTAATATTCAACACTCTTTATTGTTTCTTCAATCACACACCGATCGGTTTCCACTACAAAGTCATTCTAAAAGTGTTACGTCGGTTAGTAACACCGTTAGAATGATTTTGTAGTGGAAACCGGTCGGTGTGTGATTGAAGAAACAATAAAGAGTGTGGAATATTACAAAGTAATTTCTTTTTATCCGTTATCCCTATCTATTAAACAGATGAGCGGTTGGAACCATTACGTACGGGGAACGTAATTAAGACGTACTAGAATTGAAACGATTTTATTTCACCTTTGCAATCATGATTCATATCACTTTTTATTAAATGTTTTAGGAGTAAGATACTTAACTTATCCGAATTTTAGTGTACTCGCAAGAAATACTATTTACGACTTTTACGGCCTATTCCATGGTGGTGTGGAAAAACAAGGTTGTTCGATATATCTCGCTCGTAACCATCGAGCTACCGAAACGAAATATATCGACCCTGGTGGAAAGCTCGGGTCGTACTATAAACGAGATATATGAAAAAATCAGGTTTGTTCACCAAAAAATCAGGGGTCGTACTATACATGGAGTCGGCATATACACGAGTATATACGGTAATTCCAATTTTTGGGGCTGTTTTGCTGCAGTATTGCTCCATATAAGGTCAAAAAGGATGAGACAGCTCCATATGACCTAGAGACTTGAATTTTGGCACGATTATAGAAATTTTGTTGCAACTGAAGTTAAAATAAAATATTGTACAAATTCTTACTTTTAGGGGCAGTTTTGCACCATTTATGCTCCATACGAATACGAGTTTGAGAATTATAAGGCTCTTATTAATGAGATACAGAATTGAAATCTGGCAGTATTATGGGCTTTTAGTTAAAACAAAAGGAAGAAATCAGATATATTGAAAAAATTCGAAATCTTAGGTGCTGTTTTTCCCCGTTTTTGCGCCATAAGTATATTAAAAGTATAAGAAACTTCTAAATGAGCTACAAAGTTGAAATTTGATACGGTTATGTAATTTTGTACAAAATCGATTAGGAATAATTCGAAATTGTAAAAATGCTAAAAATTTAAATATGCTTACGGAATGCAAGCACACATTAACTAGTATATATATATATATATATGTGTAAGAAGCGTCTATATAGTATAGATATGTAGGAGGATACAAAATTATGAGGCACTTCCAGATGTGCTAGGGACTTGAAATTATGTAGGAGTATAGTTTTTTCGTCCCAACCGAAGAAAAAATCTAAAACTTTCAAAATTCTAATTTTGGGGGGTAATTGTGGCCCCTTTTAGCTCCATTTTTTGCCCCTAAGAAAACGTAAATTGATGTAGAGGTTTTTATATTTGCATTTTTAAATTACTTACCATCAAGATACGAACTCAAGACTTCAACCGTCGGATCGGATATAAATTGTAGTTTCTTATTTTCGAAGACAGAATTCAAATCTGAGTAGAATTAGCGTGAATTTATAGTTTTTATCCCAAAAAAGTGATAATTTTTCTGGGTCTAAAATTAGGATTCCTAGGCAACAGGCTTAATGCTTTCATATGGATAAGATTTTAATGGAAAACAGAAGCTTATATTTTAATGCCATTAATGTTAAACTACGACTAAAGAAGGAAACACGATATTGATATAATCCCAATTTTTGGGGATTTTTTGCTCCTCTATTGCTCCACCTGAGAACGAAAAAGATGAGGCAGCTCCATATAACGTAGAGACTTGAAATTTGGCACAATTATATAAATTTCATTGTAACCGAAGTTCAAATAAAAAATTGCAAAAATTCCAATTTTTGGGGCCAACATTTTACGGCTTAGATACTTCTATATGCGCTACAATGCTGAAATTTTTTCTAATGGTAGAATTTACCAAGTAACAAAAACGGGGTATAGAAATGTGAAAATTTTTATTCGTTCGGCCGTGAAAAATTCTTAAATGTTAAACAAATTGACTAATCTTCAGGTACTTTCTGAAGGTGCAGGAAGCTGAAAATTTTACCTAGGGAGAGAATGATGCTCCGGTGGTGACTAACAATTAAATCTTTAGAAAGTTTTATTATTGTGGCTGTTAAAAATTCATGAAATTTAAGCAATTAAATTTATATCAATGCATTTCTAGAGGTGCTACATCGATGATATTTTGCACAAATATGAGGTATTCAAAACGAATGATGAGAACCTATAAAATTTTTTTAATTATACATTTTAGGGGTTGTTTTAACCCCAATATTATTTAAAAAAACACATAATTCGGTGCAGAGATGCAAACTTATGAGTTTTAAAATATTTTGTCGGCTTTTATTCTTTATATTAACGTTAGAGAAAATGCTTGCAGAATGCAGGCACACATTCACTAGTATAATATATAGACGCTTCTTACACAATATATATATATATATATATATATACACGTACACACACATACAGGGCCGTGCTGATGGGTGAGGCGACGAGTCAACTGCCTGAGGCGCCTCTCGAAGGGGGGTGCGGAAATTTGACTGAAATGAAAACATCAAAATAAATTCATAAGGCCAGACCGCACCCGAGGCGTCAATATAGTTATAGAGTTTAAATGACTTTTATATATCTATCCATTATTGCAAATTTCTCTTTTGTATTCCAAAGTGAATCACATATTAACGAAGCGGCAACTTCGTATTTATTACAACAAAGCGTATAGTTGAACATAAAAATTAACGGTATGTTTGTGAAATTTTTTATATGCAAAAGAAGGCGCTGTTTGTAAGATTGGCTGAGCGTCAAAATATGATATCTCCAGCTGACAATGTATATTCATGATCTTTTCAATATCGTTTATTCCTTTTTAAATAATGCTCCATGGGATTAATCAGTGCTGCCAATATAGGGGATTAACATTTTTCCATAAGATAACACGTATGAATCCATTTCATGACTTGCATGGTATTCTTCCTTCAAGCGTCAAAATATGTAAATATGGACCGATTTTTTATTCGATGAATAAAACTCTATGCTATCTTATTTCTGTGAAGTTTATATGTTACACAGTCGAAGTTTGCAGAAATACTCTATTTGATTAGAAATTTTGTGAATTTTTTGTACTCTTTTTGGGCGTTGCCAAGGCGGCCGTCATTGTTACCTCTGATTCAATTAGCTTCAGTGAAGCTTACAAATAGATGAAAGTTTAGCATTATTCGCTTCGCACTTTTGTTTAACGAAACGATTGATGTTTATGGATAGCAACGTAAATAGATACTGATTATTATTCGGGAGGCATTTATTGATGAAAGTAATTGAACCTTCTTACGTCTATTGGATACTGGAATCTTACATTTTTAGTAAGTAAAGTCATTATATTGTACATTATAATGTTTATTAACGTATATAGGCTCACGTATCTGGTGTAGGGGAGAGTAGGGGAAAACGGGGTGGTTGGGTAAAACAGGGTACCTCTGATTATCATCCTGCCAGTGCTGCTACCTCCCGGATACTCCACAACTTAGTCGGCTACAACGCCCTAAGAGTGTTCTTGAAGACTGAACGATGCTTGGACGTACATTTGTGCTCCTAAACTTTGAATATGTTTTTTGATGTTTTATGAAACATTGTTTGCAGTTTTTGCAGAGTTTCTAAACAACATCTCGTCAGCTATTTATCTGAAGGTCATTGCTTACTTGATTTGGTACAGCATTAGGAATTTTGTGTAGTGTGTTCAGCAATGTATCTGTGTAACTAACTGGATGACGCCATGTTTATTTGAAAATTGTTCCTTCGGGTAATACGGGGTACCAAACCGTCGGGTAAAATGGGGTTGGGATGTCGAGTACCCCGTTTTACCTCCCGTATTACCCAACTCCTACTTTTCAATGTTTATAATTTTTCTTTTGATGTTGTTTAAACAAAATAATTGTTAAATAGACCCATTTTTAGGCGCGTTTCGCTTACAGCGTGAGCGCCTATTATCGTCGGTCGGTCCGTCCGTCCGACTGTCCGTCCGTCCGTCCGCATGTTCGTTCTCGGCTTCTACCGAACGGATTTTTATGAAATTTGATATTAAGGACTTTCAATCAAATATAATAAGAAAATCGCAAAAATGAATCACGTACGCCAATCAGGGGTACCACTTTACTAGAGACAAAAAATTAAATTTTCGTCATATCTCGTAAACTATTGTTCATATCAAAATATTTTTCAAATAAAAGTTGTAGAACTGGTAAAGTAGAGTATTTCCTTTTCTATATATTTTCATCGTAGGAGTAGCCGTTATCGAGAAAATCAAACAAGAATGTCTTATATGGAGTTGAACTTAGAAAATTTATTGCATGGTTACTTCATTGTTGCTAACATAAACAATCTCCCAAACAAACGTTTAATTTCCTTACGTGTGCATGTAATACTATTAAATAGGAAGAAAATGGATTATTTATGATGAAGAAAAGGACTTTAAAATGCTATTTCCCTTACGTACAGGTATATAATTGCTTTCTAATACTCCATTGCATGAAACGCGCCCCATTTGTGATACGTTGTACGCTTTCCTAACTTGTTATAATTAACGATCAAGACTCAAATATTTCTTAATTTTCCGGTGTAAAATCAAGTCGGCGCATTGGTTTCAGCAGAGAGGGGCACATGGTGACTGCAGCTGGCAGTTACATGCCTACCATGTTTGTGTTTCGTAGAGTGAAAGCCAAACCAGAGCTTCTTGACCACACACCACCTGGAAGCACAGCTGAGTTTCATCCAAGTGGGTGGATGCAGAAAGAAATATTTCCGAAGTGGTTTGAAAGGTTTGTTGAATTTTCAAACCCATCAGAAGAGAGGCCAGTGCTGCTTTTGCTGGATGGTCATGCAACACATACGAAGAACATCGAGCTGATAGACATGGCACGAAAACATCATGTTGTTCTATTGTGCTTTCCACCACACTGTTCTCATAGTATGCAGCTGCTGGACGTTTCGTTTATGGCACCTTTAAGCCAATATTATGCTGAAGAAGCATGAAAGTGGCTTCGTTCACACCCAGGATGATCAATAACAATCAGTGAGATTGGAGAGCTCTATGGTTCAGCTTTCATGAAAGCAGCGTCTATGGAAATGGCTGTTAATGGTTTCAGATAAACAGGGATCTATCCTTTGGATCCAAATGTGTTTCCAGAGTGGATGTATCAACCTGCAGAAACAACCGAGCAACCAAGTCCAAAGAGCAGCTCATAAAATGCAAGTCCATTGGAACAGGAACATCCTCAGCACCAGATTGAGGCAGTCCGTACACCAGAAGCGTCACATGCAGTTGTGTCATTGGGCGAAAATGCAGGAAGGTCAGGATTGCAACTGAATGGAGAGGGACATTTCGTGAATGGAACACCAAGTTCACGAGGGCTTCCAAGTGGAGAAATTGCTACAAATCTATCCAACAGCTTCCACGTACTACCTCCAGATGCTATCACAGCAGTCTCCACTGCCGTAAGGGCTAACAGTTTTCGAAACCGGCGCCGTGGGAAAACAGCTGTTTTAACTGAATCTCCTTAAAAGAATGAGCTGATTTCTCAAATGAATTCAAAGGTATGTCATTCAAAGAGGAAACTTTCTTTGGTAAATGAGGCCAAAAAAGACGGAAGTGCAACACAAAAACAAAGTAGGCCTAAGTCTAAGCCTGTCAAAAAAAAACTTTATTCCTAAGAAGATGTCAAACAATTCAAGTGACAAATATGATGTCAAAGATGCACCCTGCATCTACTGCAGAGAATTGTTTTCTCACTCTAAGGCTGAAGAAGGTTGGATTAAATGTGCAGATTGTGATGGGTGAGCACATGAAGTCTGCTCAGGAGTGGAGGCAGAGGATTGTGAAACCTTTTCTTGTGATTTGTACAAGGACGTTTTCAAAAATAAGAGGTTGCTGTTTTGATTACAGCTACCACAGTTGTACTACACTGAACATTATTATCATTTTATTATTTTTTACTGTTAATATCCTTTTCATTTCATAATTTTGTTGAATCCTACTTTCAGAAATGTGTCTATTTTAATTTCTTGCTTAACTAGTAAATTCATTATGAAGAACTACTACCCCATATTACCCAACCAGTGGGGTAAAACAGGGTACTTGCAATGTAATTTTTATTACAGTGTTAATTTTGAAAAATATTATCTGAGGCACAATTCACTTTGCACTCCCTCTAAGTAAGATACAAAGTGTATGATGGTTATAATAAAACTAATTTAAACTTATAACAACATGCGTTTCATGTCGATATGCACTAAGTACCCCATATTCCCCCACTCTCCCCTACATTTACCAGTCAGTGTTCAATCGTGGACAACTGTACGTTGCTTTTTCACGGGTTTCTTGCTTACAAGACATAAAAGTAAATATTTCAGCGAGGCATAATTACACAAGAAATGAAGCTGGATTTGGCGAAAGAGATATGATAGGAAATACAATTATCGTTATATTTGAATGCAATACGTTCAGAAATTGATTGTTACAAGCAAACATGATTAATTGTTAAGAAAAGCTAATTGCAAGTTAAAAATTATCTACTATATATTTTAAAGAGTTTTTATCTTGTGCTGTAGTAGCTTCACTAAATCTGTTGAAATTCAACAGGAAATTCTGCTAGTACAATATATAACACGCGTTGGTTCTTTAACTAATAAAGCATATCTCAATTTATAACATGTAAGCCTATAGGAAATTGATATTTGACTTATGATGCAATTTTCAGGAACGTTTAGAGTAGTAGGTTGGAAACGGAGTAGCTTGTTGATATTCTGGTAACTGTAAGGATAAATATATGTGCAATACTTCCATTTTACCAATATGCTTTGTTCTTTCATATGCGATTTTAAACATTTCGTTTTTCATGTAACCAATATTTTTTAAGAAAGCCATATTAAAAATCAGGCGATGTATTCTATATTTACAGGATAAGTGCCAAGACACCTTGAGTAGATATAATTCACTTAATACCTGCAAGATGGCAGTTTGTCATTTTACTGTACTAGTAGTTCACTATTTCCCTAGAGATGGCAGTTGGATTTTTCCTTGACGTAGTACGGGTTGCATAAAACTTTTTTTCCTCCCTAACTGCACACCCACCATCGATGTTCAGGATATGCCACTGATACATATATACATACATAAAAACACTTTTCTTTATAGATATCTGTAGATAGATGACTTCATAATGCACTACAGTCACTCTTCTGCCACTTTAAGGTTTTTCATGGATTGCATTGTGTTTGATTTTCAAAATCAGAGGGCTTTTTCCTTATGTGATATTGTAATTTCTGCAATTTATTAGGTGAAGCTAACTCTTCAAAGAATTGCTGGCTGTGACGTAACTGCAGATTTGCCTCAAGGAGTTGAGTACAAGGTGTGTGAAAAAAGTTTTATGGTTTTTTTGCATGGTGACATCAGTCATTCTTCTAATGAAAAGATAATAAGCAAGGAGACCTGTTCTTGGACTTCTTCATATTCTCTTTATATTATCATTTTGTCTTAAGTACATGTATGTTTCTTAACTTTTTCATACTACTTCAAATAAATATCTCATAATATTATGAACATTTTTCATAGTTAATTTAACATTTAAAATCATCAGCAAATTTTGCATAACTTTTTTATCATATTTTTTATTTTTAATAGTTTTTGTTGATACAAATTGCATTGGAATCCTTTAGAAGGAATTTTATGATTCATTTGCAAAGCTACCTATCAAAACTAGTTCATTCCATCAAAGGCAGAGTAAAGTTTTGGTTCTCACAAACATCTTTATTTTTCTAAATGTCGAGAATAAAGTTTGGAGAGGCTATGCTCTAGCAATGATTAAAAAAATATTTTTCTAGAGTCACTAAATTACTGCCAAAAACTATAATTTTCTGCAGTAAATGGTTAATTTTTTTTTGTAATGTTTATGAATTATTGAAATCTGTCATACCTCAGTTGCTCGATAGTTGATATTGTTAATAGTATAGTAGAATGGTAATAATTTAATGGTTAATAGAATTTGGAGTTGTAATTGCTTTTGTAATGTAAACAGCCCATAGAACAGTCAAAGTTGGCCCGCATCCTGGTAGGATCTGCACTTGAAGATATCAGCATGGCAATAATGAATCATCCCATAGGTCTGCTTTATCTTGAATTCCCAAAAACTGATGGGGAGCAAGAAGGAAGGACTACTATCTCTGAAGATTCTGAAGTTAAAGACATCATATACTGTTACCCACCAAATTCTCAAGCTAATGCACTTGCTGCTATATGTGGTACTTTCCTCACATTGAGGCAGTTGGTCACCGAGATTACTTCATCTGCTCCTGTCAGGTTTGTATTTAGACATAGAGAAGTAGGTGATGTTTCCAAAATAGGTTTCTTTAAGGTGTTTAAAGATTTCTTGGGTATTTAATTTTTCCATGAAAAATTAGCATTAAAGTCAAATTGATATCATTTAACTAAATACTGATTAATACTCATGCTGTTATATACTGAAGATTACATGATTTTCTTTTTGGTTGTATGATGTACAGTTGGCAATCAGTATACAGGCAGTCCCCTAGTTACGTAACTATTACAGTACAGGTAGCCCTCGATTTGCGCTGGTCCAATTTGCGCTGATTCAGAATAACGCCAATTTTGAAACCAGAACTTCAAAAAGTGAAAAAATATATTTTACTATAATTTATAACGTTTTACAATTTTTCTCATACTGCTTCTTATACTAAATCGTAATTCTTACATCGCTGATTTTGAATAAAAATTATAAACCGACATCATTCCAAGACAGTCACGTGAGCATTGGTCACTCGTCATGGTGAGTCATTTCCCTTCTGCCTGGAAAAGAAGTAAAGACCGAACTCATTGAGAAGGTTTGTTTTGGTTCCCTTTCCACTCACTCCTCAAGAGGGTTTTCCCATTTGGGTGTCTGGCATGGAAAGGAGTGGAAGGAGGGTAAGAAGAATTGGCTGCACAACTGGGCAAAAAGGAAGAGGAGGAAAGAGAGGAAGAAGAACTTTCTCTACGAGAAATGAAGACAAGCGATCTCCAGCGCATCCTTTCAGACATAGATAAACTCACTGATGAGCTCTGCGAGATTGACCACGACTGGGAGCAGAGTGCTACAGCAAAGAGGAGCGTTATGGCATCCATGAGGCCTTATCATGAACTTTTGAAAGAAATAAAGAAGAAATCACGACAGTTCACACTGCACTCTTTCTTTAAAAAACGTGACGATCCTCAACCAGGGACTTTGTCAGAGAACTAACGCCGCTTTATTACGCCATTGCCGGTTGTAAGTGTACAAAATATATTTTTTAATTCCTTTTATTATATTTACGTTATTTCAGAGCTTTAAATGTAATGCCATTATATTACTCGCCAATGTTTGGGTGCCGGGAATGCATGTCATTGACTTCCAATTGATTTACATTATAAAATCATTTCAATTTACGCCGATTCCGATTACGCCGGTTCGTCCAGGAACGCATCCCCGGCGTAAATCGAGGGCTACCTGTACTTTGTTAATTTACTATAAGAAAACTGTTATAACTTCAATCTATTGTCCATAATAATTTTTTTACTGGCATTTACTCTTATTCTGTTATAACACTCACAGTGTAGTTTCAATTCATCTCTTCATTGCTCTCTTACAAAATCTAATGTGGTCTTTTTATGAGTAGGTCTGCTTAAGGTATTGCATCCGAAATTTCTTAGAAAGCGATGTCTTAGCAGTCTTTCTGTATACAATAGCTAAGAGAAGTGAGGAATGTTATATCTTCCCTTACTTCAAAATGTTGAGTCATAAATCTCCTTGAAGTAGCCTTTCTCATTCTTTGTTTTGTGAACGGACCTCTTTCACTGGCACATAAACCCAAACTCTTGGTTGGCAGACCCAAAGAAAATACGCAGGTAAAAAGCAAATCTCATCTGAAAGTCTTTTCACTAAGCAGAGTCTTCGCTCAAAGCCTAAGCATTTCTTTGCGATTTTCCAAAGGGGGGAATAACACTGTTCACGTGACAAACAAATGTATTCACAAAATTTCATCTGGTTATAAAAAATAATGAATATAATAAAACTCGACGAATAAAATATAATTATTAAGGCCAAAACTTCCTCTTTTCAAAATATATCAAGGTTTTTAAGATTGGAGAAATTTTAGTGCAGCAAAAAATAAAGAAAGCTAGTGATGATGCTCGATGTATACACACGTTGAATGGCTTCATACAGAGTTTTCATTCGGGATTATATATGTACACATCAGACAGCATTGTGGGGTTAACTTTTTTTCGGCCGAACATCACACCTGCTGACAGACGTTGTAGTTTTCATGGAATCAAGACAATGCATATCTTATCTTGGTCTGTTGTATTCTTCATCATTTTGTATTTATCCCATAACTAAGGATCAGGCCATAGACTTCATATATCTATATTGCTTCCTTTGGGTCTACAGAATTTTTCTTCTCTTTTCATTAAGAAGATGGTTCAAAATTGTCCCAGCATAGTTAAAGAATAAAAAGTGTAAATTCATAACATTTTGGTCTTAGCATTCAATCTCTTGTGGGCTCCCCTAAACTTTTCAAGGACGGCAGACGCAGCATATGCGCATGCTTTGGTGTGCTTTAACGGCCGACCGACGCAGCATATGCACGAGTAACATTTTGCTAGCATTTTGCCTATTATTTTATTGGTATGCCATATTATACCAATTTTTCTTTACCCCACCACTCTAGAATGGTTGTTCTTTTCGATGGCTATAGATTTTTCCTTTCATCCAATGAAATAAAGGGATAGCAATCAATCAGTTCCTGACTAAATGTTCTCTTATTTACGACTGGCAGCTAATTGAATAAGATGGCCTACTTCCATAAAATGATTCAGATTGTGTCAGAGTCATTCTCACAATGCAGTCTAAACATTTTCCCTATGCTTATATGAGTGCTGTGTAAAGATGAATTAACAGATGAGGGGAGAACCCCAGCCTCTCTTGAGATAAGCAGTGTAAGCATTTCTCTGGCTATGGGTGGTCCCTGCTCATGGAAGCCCCTGCCTTAGGAAAGGGAGATGATGCAAACATTCAGAGCTGCCAAATTACAGCTTCAATAATCCGCTAAAATTAATTGAAAAAAAGTCAAATTCCGCTAAAATGATCTTTAAAAAAGCCAAAAATTCCACCGAAGGAAAGAAAGGGTAAAAATGCTAATAAAAATTAATTTTTGTATTTTTATCAGTTTTTAATTTAATTTTGTCAAAATAATACATTAGAAATAGTATAGTATTGAATAGTCTCTTTGAAAAATCATTATTTTACAATATTTTCTCAATACAACCTAAATAACCTTTATAATATAAAAATATTTAAAAGTATTATAAAACTGATTGAAAACTAAATATTACAAAATACTTATACATTTATTAGCTCATCCAAATCTTCTTCCTCTCCCTCATAACAGTATGCTTGCATAGTACCCACTTTAGATAGAGCATCTTCTGAAATTTCGTAATTATAACAATTACTCCCACAGCGTTTCAGACCAGATCTAATTGTCAAAATGGAATTCAACATTTTTGTTTTCATTGAGTTCCTCATTTTTCCTTTGATATTATTCATAACACTAAACAATCTTTCCACTTCTGCATTTGAATATGGTATGATTAGCATTGAAATAGCAAAGTCCGCTAACTCTTGGAAGGGGTTTTCAAAAGCAGCATTTTTATACTGCATTACTTCACACAAAAATTTTGTAGTATCCTCTGTTTCATTCCACTTAATAAAGTTAATATTCTCGTATTGATTTTCAATTTTTCCATTTAGAGAATCTTGCAATTTGAATTCCAACAGTAAATCCAGAATTGGCTCTTTTTTGGCTCTTAAGACATTGGAAACTCCTAAAAACTTAATCTTTTGCATAATTTTAATATTTTCAGGTAAGCGCTGTTGCACCTGCTTTACTAATTGTACAATGAAATTTTTGCAACTTCTGCGCAAATCGTTTTCCTTTTCTTCAGAGAAATCTGATTTACCTCTCAATTCCAAAACCAACTTCTCAAACGGATAACCCATGTAAGGACTGGGTTCCACATAATTTTCAAAATCACATTCTAAAGGTTCTATAATTTCTGACTTTTTTATTATTTTTTTCAGAAGAAATTTTAAAAGGAGCAAGAGATCTTCCAATAATTTAACGTGATCAGCGGAACTGCTTTCGAATATTTTATTTACTTTTTGTACTTCACTCAGAATCGGCTGTAAAAAATATTAGAAATGCAAAATTAACATTATCGCTATACAAAGAGAAAAGTTGATCGGCCACATAGCATTTTTCATTCTCCTTTATTTGGCCAAAATGAGTTTTTAACTCTACCCATTGATCCAAGATACGCTTTACGGAACGTTCAATGGAGAGTCATCTTGTCTGAGAGAGTTGAACTAATTTCAGCGGGTCTTTATCGTCATTAAAGAGCCGGTATAATTTCTGGTATTTCAGTTGCCGAGAGGTAGATCTTCGAAACCAATTGTATGTTTCACTTACAAGATACTCTAAGGATGACGGTAATGTTTCCTTTGTTGCATATGAAACAGCGAGCTGTAGTGAATGGCATACACAACGAATTAGAACTAAGTTAGGAAGTTTTTCTCTCAGTAATGCATAGACACCTGCATTAACCCCAACCATCACGTTCGCATTATCCGTGGCGATGGACTTCAAATTGCACAAATTCAATTTAAATTGATTCAAACTTCCAAGAATGGAATCAACTATTGTCTTTGCTGTACCATTTTCTAGGTATGCTAAGTGGAGAAATGTGGATACGTTTGTTTTCTAGTTTACTATAATATACAATTATTATACCTAAATACTTATTTACACTTATATCAGTAGATTCGTCAATTATCAGACTGTAAGGCGAATCAGCAATGTCATTTAATAACTTATTTTTAAAATGAGGCTCCAGAACATTCTGTATAATACCTGCACATTTGGTTCTATGCAGAGAAAAACGTTTTGCCATATCAGAATCACTGAAAGCAGACTTACAGAGCATACCCAAGTGATCTACAGATAGGATCGAACAATGCTCAGCGACAAACAAGGAAAACATGACTTCAGCAATTTTACACTTATTCACGGTTGTACACTTCATAAAGTTAAGTTTTTCTTGTCTGTAGTTGGAAGACACACCGGCCCAACGCTTATGTTTAGCTGAATTTCCGTGCGCTTTCAAATCAGAGAGTTTGTTATAGAGTAGATCGTTGCAATATTTACACTTAGGCTTTTTTGTGTTCTCAGGCGGAATTAAAACGTAGGTAAGCCAATCCTTCAGAAGCGGATCCTGTAACCACTCCATTCGAAATTTCTGTTTATACACGCCTTTCATAGCCATGGCTGGAATTAACTAAAATCGGAAATATAACACATATTCTTAAATAATATTTAAATAAAAAATTATTGATTATTTTTAACAAGTTTTGTAAAAGAAATTAAAGTATTTTTCGTCATAATGTGATAATAAACTAGAGAATTGTAATTTAAGTAGAGGTTTAATGAATTTTTAACAATAAAGTGTCTTTAAACATGATTGCCCACTCATTAAAATCTGATTATAAAAGGATTATAAAAATATGCAATTTCGAAAATTTTCCTATTTTAAAAATAAAATTTAACAGAGCTTTTTGTCACTGAGGTATGGGTGATTATGTTCATAAATAAAAACGATGGTCACGTTGAAATGCTAACTTGGAAATTTTTCCGCAAGAAAAAATAATTGATATAAAATATTGCTTACCAAATATTTCAACTTTGACAGCAGGGAAACCTTGGTGAAGTCTTTGTAATAGCTCTAAGTTGACATATAATGAAAATCGATCTCTTCTAGGCCCTGGTTTTTCCTTCTCCAAATGTGGCAAATTACAAATTCGCTTAAAAAATTAAGCGAAACACACGGAATGTAGCTTAATTGTATTGAAAGAAATCACTATACACAAATACAGTAATCCCAATCCAGAAAACACTGAATGGTCTTGTTTCGAAGACAACCTCCGTGGAACTAAGGCCGGGTCTCCACTGGGGCATATTTTTCATTTTGTTGCGAAACAATGTTTCGCTACATGTATCGCGCAACACAGAAACATGTGCCTGATACATTGTATACGAGATACAAAATTGAAAGACCCGTGGACGGAGTTGTCGAAGTGCGCTACGTAGAAATCTGATGCCACTTGAAACTCAAATTCCGCCAGAAAAAGTCAAAAATTGCGACCTTCCCGCCCAATTTACCACTATCCGCTAAATGATAATTTTTTCCGCTAAGTGACAACAAATTCCGCCAGATCTAGCGGAAAAAAAGCCAAATTGGCAGCACTGCAAACAGCACTGAATGACTGTAAGGTTCACTCTCCCTTTGTTTTCAAGGCAGTTCTTTGGTGGACCTTCTGTGAGCTCAGTGTTTTCTGTAATCTTTCAGTTACGAAAACGGACAGGGAAGGACTCATGAAGGATGAAATCAAAATATTTCTTGATGAAGACTCAGAAGCAGAAACAGACATCAATGATTCAGAAGATGAATAAGTGAAAGAACACACAGTCCCGAGATTTTACGAGTGGAAACCACGGTCACCGAAGGACAATGGGGGGACACCCATTCACAGGCATCCATTCTGGAGTCAGTATATCTACGGCACCAAATTTGAATATCAGCACTCAACTTTACGACGACTTTAGATTACTATGGAGTGATGAAATTTTTTATTTGCTTGTAATCAAAACAAATATTTTATTGTCAGTATTTGAACTCCCTTGTCTCTCAAACACTAACTGCACAGCCAGACGTAACCAAAGAAGAGATGCAGAAGTTTCATGCCATAACGCCTGTTGCCGAGGCAGCCAATTGTTGGATCCAGAAAAATTACCACTTTTTTCCGATAAAAACCATAAATTTACACTAATTCTACTCGGATTTGAATTCTGTCTTCAAAAATAAGAAACTACAATTCATGTCCTATTTGAGAGTTTGTCTCCAGTTCGAATCTTGATGGGAAATAATTTTAAAATGCAAATATAAGAACCTCTACACCGATTTACATGTTTTATTATGGGCCAAAAAAGGGGCAAAATAGGAACTTCGCCAGTTTCCGATTTTTTCCGTCGGTTGTGACCAAAAACCTATAATCCTACCAAATTTCAAGTTTCCAGCACATCTGGAAGTGCCTCGTATTTTTGTATCCTCCTATATATCTATAATATATAGACGCTTCTTACACATGATATATATATATATACTAGTTAAAGTCTTCTTGCATTCTGAAAGTATTTTTAAATATTTAACATTTTTACAATTTTGAATTATTCCCAGCAGATATAGTACAAAATCATATAACGGTACCAAATTTGTAGTTTGTAGCTCATTTTGAGGTGTCTTATAATTTTAATCCTCGTATGGGGCAATAACGGGGCAAGGCAACTGCTATGATTTAGAATTTTTAGAATATCGGATTTCTTCCTTCTGTTTCTGAAAAGCCATAATTCTGCCAAATTTCAAGTTTGTAGCTCATTAAGAAGTGCCTTATAATTTCACACTCGTATGGGGCGGAAATGCGGCAAAAGCACCCCTAAAAATGGAATATTTTCAATATTTTTTTTTTTTCGGTTTCAATGAAATTTCAATAATTTTGCCAAATTTCATTTCCTCCAATTATTTTTTTAGATTCACCTATATACTAAATTTCAGCTCTACAACTATTGTAGTTTGGGCTGAACATTTGTATCCTCCTATATCCTTCTATATCCTAATTAAGACCCTCAATATATAATGAATAAGCTTTTTTAAATGTTAGGATTTTTACAATTTCATGTTATTCTCTTTCGTTTTTCAAAAAAAATCATATAAGCGTGTCAAATATGAAGATAGTTGCACATTTAGAAGTGCCTTATAATTTTATTCCTCGTATGGGGCAATAATAGGTCAAAACAGCCATAACGTTACGAATTTTTACAAATCCGAATTATTCCTAATCGATTATCTCCAAAACCATATAACCGTGTCAAATTTCAAGTTTGTAAGAAGTGCCTTATAAAGTTCACACTCGTATTGGGTAGAAATGGTGCAAAACCACACTTAAAAAATTGAATTTTTGCTAATTTTTTATTGTATCTTCGGTTGCCATATTTCAAGTCTGTTGTTCATATGGAGCTGTCTCATCATTTTTGTTCTCGTATGGAGCAATACTTGGGCAAAAGTGCTACAAAAATGAGGATTATTACAATATAGGTTTTCTTCATTAGGCATAGTTTAACAGTAAGGGCCGTCGTACACGAGCCACTTTGTGGCAGCCACTATTTGTGGCGTCACAAAAAGTAGCGGACACGGAAATTGTTTTGGCGCACACGGGCGACATAAAGCGGTGGCTTCGTTCAGTTTCGAAATGGATTTCATAGAGACAGCATGTGTATGTGCTCTTGTGACAGAGGGTGGAGGGGGTTGTCAAAAATCGCAAAAATGCTGTGACATCATTTAAGGATGGCCCCATATGCAATACTAGCATAAGTGCCCGTTGAATTTCAACGGGTTTAATGAATCTAAATTTTCTTCAATGCAACATCTAAAAATCGCAAGAATAAAATTGTGCACTGTTTTCACCATCAAATAAAGCGACAAATGAAGAAATACAGGCCGCGTTTACGTTTCTGGATGAAATATAGTACTTGAGTCAATTCAGTACAACTTCCACTTTACATACTGTAAATTCCAAAGTAACTCCTTTTATAATAGATAATGCTAGCCAAAAATTAATTAATTCTGTAAAGTGAATAAATAAAGTTCTTTCTTTAAACTATAATAGCTACTGTTATTAGATTTAAATGGATAACAAGCCTTAGAACTTACTATGTATTAAATAAGCACCAAAATTCCTTTTATAAAAACAAATCAATTAATTAAAAGATCCACTGTTGTTTCTTCGAAAATTGCCTGTTAACAGTTTTAAATGTCCTTTTAATTTTACTTGAATTTTAATTTATATTCGTTTCCAAACTTCGGCCATTGTTACGAAATTAACAATAACAATATAAATTCGTAAACACGTATGGTTTACAAAGAATTTAAATTAAGAATGCTTTTTATTTCCAATTTTTCTAAAATGACAATGTTGATACTTAAATTTTTTTATATTTACGTTATTATACTTATTTTCCACAAAACACGCCAATCTCTCCCCTTCCTTCCTCTCTCTCTCTCTCGTATTGAAGCACTCAAGGCACGCTTATTCTCAGAAGGATGTGTGTACAATAATAGTAATTTGAGGTGTAACAATGATAATGGTCGACATAGCAACATCACGTTAAAATGGCGAGATTTCCACAAAATATGCAAATTAAACGTTTAACATGGAATATTTCGAACTGTGGGCGAAAAAAGACGAACGGAATAAGAAACTTTATAAATTTTTCTTCGAAATGGTTCAAATCCGAAGGTCGTCTGTTAATTTCTAATTTTAATTTCCAAATGAATAAAAGCCTGCACGTCGAAATATCGCGTTTTACATGTTAAGTAATGGGAAATGGAAATGCCTCTCTTGGAGACGAACGAAGGAATATTTTCGCGATTTAAATTCATCATTCTCTGAATAAGTGTTAATCAAACATCCCTACCAAATTTCGAGTTTCTATCATTATTATTTCTCGAGTTATTAGCGTTTGCATAGCAGACCAACCAACCAACAGACGACGGCGATTATTATACAAAATAATAAAATATTTTGTTAAAATCTGCATAAGAGCCAAGTTTTAAAATTAAATACTGCTATAAATACACTTTGTTCTTACCTTTCTCACGCCTTTCCTGGTCGGGAAGATTCTGCCATCCCTCTATCAGGATTTCAAATATTTCTCTCCACAGTTTTTCCTTTACACATTTATCACTATATTCCTTTAGTCCACTCTTATAGACAGCGGGGTTTTTGCACCTCATTGTCAGATATAATCACGTCAACGTCAATTTCGTTGTTAGCCATCTCCCTGGCACAGAAGACTGAAGAAAACAGCGTGAACTGAGCCACAAGAAGCAAACCGTGTGCGTGTTTCAACCTGACTGCGTGCGTTCCATGACGTGTGGACGGTGGCGCGCCACAGTGGTGTGGAGAGGAAAATGGAACACGAGCCACTTTTCTGTGACCGCCACAAAACTGTGTCGTCGTGTGCGGGGTCCAACCAGAAACCGTTTGTTCTGTTTCTCGCCACAAATAGTGGCCGCCACAAAGTGGCTCGTGTACGACAGCCCTAAAGGCATTAAAATGTAAGCCTCTGATTAAAAGCTTACCCATATGAAAGCATAAAGACTGTTGCCTAGGAAACCTATTGTTAGACCCAGAAAAATTACCACTTTTTTCCGATAAAAACTATAAATTTACGCTAATTCTACTCGGATTTTAATTCTGTCTTCAAAAATAAGAAACTACAATTTATATCCTATCCGATAGTATAAGTCACGAGTTCGCATCTTGACGGGAAGTAATTTTAAATTGCAAATATGAAAACCTCTACACCAATTTACATGTTATCTTATGGGAGAGAAATGGGGCAAAAAGGGGCCAAAAAGTCCCTCAAAATAGGAATTTCACCAGTTTCGGATCTTTCCGTCTGGTTGTGACTAAAAACCTATAATCCTACCAAATTTCAACTTTCTAGCACATCTGGAAGTGCCTCATAATTTTGTATCCTCCTATATATATGATATCTATGATATATATAGATGCTCTTTACACATGATATCTATAATATATAGATGCTTCTTAAACATGATATATATATATATATATATATATATATATATATATATATATATATATATATATATATATATATATATATATATATATATATATATATATATATATATATATATATATATATATATATATATATATATATATATATATATATATATATATATATATATATATATATATATATATATATATATATATATATATATATATATATATATATATATATATATATATATATATATATATATATATATATATATATATATATATATATATATATATATATATATATATATATATATATATATATATATATATATATATATATATATATATATACATATATATACATATACATACATACATACATACATATATATATATATATATACATACATATATATATATACATACATATATATATACATACATACATATATATATACATACATATATATATATATATATATACACTAGTTAATATGTGCTTGCATTCTGTAAGCATTTTCAAATTTTAGCATTTTTACAAATTCAAATTATTCCCAATCAATGTTGTACATAATCATATAACCATATCAAATTTGGAGTTTGTTGCTCATTTAGAAGTGCCTTATAATTTTATCCTCGTATGGAGCAATAATGGAGCAAAACAACCCCTAACATTAAGAATTATTACACTCTCAGATGTTTTCCATCTGTTGTAACTAAAAACCCATAATTCTGCCAAATTTCAAGTTTGTATCTCATTAAGAAGTGCCTTATAATTATCACACTCATATGGGGCCCAAAAAGGGCAAAACCACCCATTAAAAATTGGAATTTTTACAATTTTACAATTTTATCTTAGTTTGCCATGAAAATTCTATAATCGTGCCAAATTTCAAGTCCCTAAGTACTATGCACCTGCCTCAAATTTTCTGTTCTCGTATGGGGCAGAAAAGGGGTAAAACCGCCCCTTAAAAATTAAAATATTTGTAATTTTATAATTTTATCTTAGGTTGCAATGAAATTTCTATAACCGTGCCAAATTTCAAGTCTCTGGGTCCTATGCAGCTGCATCGTCTTTTTTGTTCTCGAATTGGGCAATAATGGGGCAAAACAGCCCTAAAAATGAGGCTTATATCAATATTGGATTTCATTCATTAGGTGTAGTTTAACATTAACAGCATTAAAATATAAGCCTCTGATTCCCATTAAAAGCTTACCCATATGAAAGGATAGAGCTTGTTACCAAGGAAACCTATTGTAAGACCCAGAAAAATTAGCAATTTTTTGCGATAAAAACTATAAAATTAAGCTAATTCTACTCGGCTTTGCATTCCGTCTTCAAAAATTAGAAACTACAATTTATATCCTATCCGACAGTTTAAGTCTCGAGTTCGTATCTTGACGGGAAGTAATTTTAAAATGTAAATCTTGACGGGAAGTAATTTTAAAATGTAAATATAAACACCTCTGCACCCATTTACATGTTTTTTAAGGAAAAAATCCGAAACTGGCAAAATTCCTATTTTGAGGGGCTATTTTGGCCCCTGTTTGCCCCATTTTTTGCCCATAAGAAAGCATGTAAATTGGTGCAGAGGTTTTTATATTTACATTTTAAAATTACTTCCCGTCAAGATACGAACTCGAGACTGAAACTATCGGATAGGATATAAATTGTAGTTTCTTATTTTTGAAGACGGAATGCAAATCCGAGTAGAATGAGCTTAATTTTATAGTTTTTATCGCAAAAAATTGCTAATTTTTCTGGGTCTTACAATATGTTTCCTTGGTAACAAGCTCTATCCTTTCATATGGGTAAGCTTTTAATGGGAATCAGAGGCTTATATTTTAATGCTGTTAATGTTAAACTACACCTAATGAATGAAATCCAATATTGATATAAGCCTCATTTTTAGGGCTGTTTTGCCCCATTATTGCCCAATTCGAGAACAAAAAAGACGATGCAGCTGCATAGGACCCAGAGACTTGAAATTTGGCACGGTTATAGAAATTTCATTGCAACCTAAGATAAAATTATAAAATTACAAATATTTTAATTTTTAAGGGGCGGTTTTACCCCTTTTCGGCCCCATACGAGAACAGAAAATTTGAGGCAGGTGCATAGTACTTAGGGACTTCAAATTTGGCACGATTATAGAATTTTCATGGCAAACTAAGATAAAATTGTAAAATTGTAAAAATTCCAATTTTTAATGGGTGGTTTTGCCCTTTTTGGGCCCCATATGAGTGTGATAATTATAAGGCACTTCTTAATGAGATACAAACTTGAAATTTGGCAGAATTATGGGTTTTTAGTTACAACAGATGGAAAACATCTGAGAGTGTAATAATTCTTAATGTTAGGGGTTGTTTTGCTCCATTATTGTCCCATATGAGGATTAAAATTATAAGGTACTTCTAACTGAGCTACAAACTCTAAATGTGCCACGGTATATATGATTATGTACAACATTGATTGGGAATAATTTGAATTTTTAATCATGCTAAAATTTGAAAATGCTTGTAGAATGCAAGCACATATTAACTAGTATATATATATATTTATTTCCCGGTCTTGGCACACCGACATTTATATGCAGCATTGACGAGAACAAGGTGGGAGAAGAATAACAGAATTTTATAACCGAAAATAAAAACCAAAGGCATTTACTAAACGACAATAGAATATTCACAAGAAATGTAATATACTAGTAGACAGTGCTTGCATTCTGCAAGCATTTTTAAATTTCAGCATTTTTACAATTTCGAATTTTTCCCAATCGAATGTGTTTAAAATCAAATAACCGTGCCAAATTCGACTCTATAGCTCATTTAGAGGTTCCTTATAATTTTATTACTCATATGGGGCTAAACAACCCTTAATATTTTGAATTTTTACTGTATCAGATATTTTTCCTTCTGTTGTAACAAAAACCCCATAGTTCTGCCAAATTTCTAGTTTGTATCTAATTAAGAAGTGTTTTATAATGTTCACACTCGTGTTGGGTAGAAATGGGGCAAAACCGTGCCTAAAAATTTGACTTATTGCAATGTTTTTATTTTATCATCGGTTGCAACAAAATTTCTATAATCGTGCTAAGTTTCAAGTCTCCAGGTCATATGGAGCTGCCTCACCGATTTTGTTCTCGTGTTGAGAAATACTGGGCCAAACAGCCCCAAAAATGGGGATTGTATCACTATCGGATTTCCTTTATTAGTCGTAGTTTAACGTTAATGTCATTCAAATATAAGCCTCTGATTCCCATTAAAAGGGATATGAAGGGATGAAGCCTTATGCCTAGGAAGCCTGTTGTTAGACCCAGAAAAATTACCACTTCTTTGCGATAAAAACTATAAATTTACGCTAGTTCTACTCGGATTTGAGTTCTGTCTTCAAAAATAAGAAACTACAATTTATATCCTATCCAAAAGTTTAAGTCTCGAGTTTCAATCTTTTTGGGAAGTAATTTTAAAATGCAGATATAAAAACCTCTACACCGATTTAAATGTTATCTTATGAGACAAAAATGGGGAGAAAAGGGGCCAAAATAGCCCCCCAAAATTGGAATTTCACCAGCTTTTGATTTTTACCGTAGGTTGTGACCAACAACGTATAATCCCACCTAATTTCAAATTTCTAGCACATCTGGAAGTGCCTCAAAATTTTGTATCCTATATATATCCTATATCCTCTGTAAGACGAGTCGATATAGAATGATATCCTCCTCTGTAAGAAGAGTGCTTATAGAATGATATCATATGTATATATGTACTAGTTAACATGTGCTTGCATTCTGGAAGCATTTTTTAAATTAATCATTTTTACAATTTCAAATTATTCCCAACAGATTTTGTACAAAATAATATAGATGTAACAGATTTCAACTTTGTAGCTCATTTAGAAATGCCATATAATTTTATTCCTCATATGGTGAAATAATAGGGCAAAACAGGCCCTAAGTCTTTGAACTTTTACAATATCAGATTCCTCTCTGCCATCACCCTGATGATCCCCAAGAATCCCCGTACGGCCACCTTCTACCTTCCTCCTAAAATTCATAAACCTAACACTCCTGGCCGTCCCATTGTTGCCAGTTTCAACTCCCCCACGGAGTGCATCTCCGCATTCATGGACTCTCACCTACAGCCTCTCGTCCGTCTACTGCCATCGTTTATCCAAGACACCAACCACTTCCTCCAACGCCTTAAGCTCCTCCCTTCTCCCCTCCCATCCAACACCATCTTGGCTACCATTGACGTCTGCTCCCTCTACACTAATATTCCCAATGATGACAGACTTTCTGTCCTCATAAAACTACTTGACACAAGACCCGACAAAAGACCCTCCTCCCATTTCCTATTGCACTTGGCTGAAATGGTGCTGAAAAAGAACAACTTCTCTCTTGGAGGGCACCATTATCTCCAAATTAAGGTTACAGCAATGGGCACTCGATTGGTGCCCTCTTATGCCAATTGCTACCTAGGAGAATGGGAGACTCATTTCCTCAACACACCTGTCAAACCACTATTGTGGCTGAGATTCATTGACGACATCTTTTTCATCTGGACCAATGGACCTGAGTCCCTCCAATCCTTTTTGTTACGCCTCTCCTCTCACCCCACGCTTTCCTTCACCTACAATACCTCCACCACTAACATCACCTTTCTGGACGTCGACCTTTCCATCCAAGACGGAAAAATCCACATTAAACCCACTAATAGCCTTCAATACCTCCACTCTGAAAGCTGCCATCCCCTACACACCAAAACCTCAATTCCATATGTCCTAGCCCGCCGAGGATGGAGGATTTGCTCAGACAGGAGGTCTCTCTCAATATATTACTCCATCCTCGAAGATGCCCTTCTAAAACGTGGTTACCCACCGGGCCTGATCCATGACCAGATCCGGAGGGCAATCACACCGGTAACCACTAAACACCACCCTCAAACTCCTCCTATTCCCGATCTTACCCCTTCTCTTACCCTTACCACCCTCTTCCACCCCGGGATTCACGAGGTCCTCAAGGAAATCCTTCACGCTGCCCACCCAATTCTTACTTCCACCTCCCACCAATCCCCCTTTACTAATTCCCCCATTCTTTCCTTATTTGGGAAATATCCTGTGGAAGAAAGAACTACCCACTCCCAACCCTCCATCCGCTGCAGGATCTCAACTCTGCGGAAACCCCGTTGCCTCACATGCCCCATCCACCCACCCTCATTTTCATTCACAAGCCCCACCTACAACATCACCTACCCCATCCCTTCCAGAAGTAATAGCACTACGAGGAACGTCATTTACCTCCTGACCTGCACCCTCTGTCCTGCTTTTTATGTTGGCCTCACCAGTAACCCCAGACTCTTCCAGTTTTCCCTGTCAACTGCCTCCCTCCTCCAAGTTTGCCCCAAGAACTTAACAAGCTCTCTGTCCCACCTGTCTTTCGGTCTTCTTTTCGGTCTCTTGATGTTTCTTGGGATCCTTTCGATGACACTGGACTTCCAACGCTGGTCATTTCTTCTAGCAATGTGGCCTGCCCACTATCATTTTAGCACCTTCACTCTTCTAATCACGTCACAGACTCCCGTCTTCTTTCTTACCCAGTCGTTCCTCTTGCGGTCTCTTCGGGTGATCCATAACATGCGTCTCTTCATGCCCCTCTGTGTTGTTTGCAGGCGCTATATCATTCTGGCATTCATGGTCCATGTTTCACAACCATCTGTCAGAACAGGCAGAACACATTGGTCATACAGTCTCCTTTTTAGGAAGACTGGAATATTTGATTTAAAGATGTACGCATTCTTGCCAAAAGCACTCCATGCCATCTTCACTCTCCGGTTGATTTCTCCAAGAAGCATATATATATATATATATATATATATATCGTCATCATCATAGGTAGTCTGTCCGTTGACAGGTCCATGATTATTCTAGGTTAAACTTGGTTCTCCATATACTCCTATTTTCCATAGTTTTCTTCATGTCTTGATAGCTCTCTTTCCCTTTCAAGTCGTCTACTAGCTGAAACCTTTTCCTACCTCTTTCTCTATTTCCACCCAGTTTTCCTTCTAGCACTTCTTTAATCATGCACTCTCTCCTCAGGTAATGCCCAATCCAGTTCGCCTTCCTCTTTCTGATAGTCTGTATAATCATTCGCTTCTCTCCTATTCTTCGTAGTACTTCTTCGTTTTTCACCCTATCTGTCCATTTTATCTTCAGCATTCTTCTCCATGTCCACATTTCGAAGCTTTCCAAGTATTTAATATCATTTTTCCTTAGCGTCTATGTTTCCGCCCCATACAAAGCTATACTCCATACATAGCATTTTATCAACCTCTTGCGGATTTCCTGCTTTATATTTCCCGTTAGCAGGAGTTTCTTTCTTCTGAAAGCGGCTTTTGCTTTTGTTATTCTAGTCCTGATTTCATCTGTACATTTTGCTTCTCTTGTTATGATGCTTCCAAGGTATTTATAATCTGAAACTTGTTCTAATTGCTGTCCTCCAATACTTATGTTCAAATTTTCTTCTTCTTTACTTGATATTCGCATACCCTTTGATTTTTCGGTATTAATTTCCATACCGTATTTTCTACCTGTTATCACTATTCTATTTATCATTTTCTGGAGTTCGTTTTCCTTTGTTGCTAGAAGTACTTGATAATCCGCATATTTCACTGTTCTTATAATCCTTCCTCCGATTTTGAAATCTCCCGTGCCTTCTAACGCTTCCTGCATTAGTCTCTCTCCATATATATTGAATAGAATCGGCGATAGACAACAGCCCTGTCTTACTCCTCTACCGGTATGTACTCCGCTGGTGTCCGTATTCTCCAACCTGACCTTTACAACTTGATTCACATATAGATTCCTGATCTGTCTCCTGTTTTTCCAGTCTACACCTATATCCTTTAATATCCTCATCAGCAGTACCTAATTTACTCTATCAAAGGCCTTCTGCTAGTCGATGAAAGATACGCAGCAATCTTGACTGTACTCTATTGCCCTTTCTGATATGATTCTCACTACACCGATAGCATCTCTAGTTCCACGTCCTTTTCTGAAGCCTAATTGATCTTCCACTAGCATTTCTTCGGTCTTTTTCTCTAGTCTTTTATTGAGAATCCTTGTGATGATCTTCGAAGTGTGTGACAGTAGGGATATCATTCTGTATTCCTTACACTGCATTGCCTTTGGCTTCTTCTATAGAGGGATCATTGTTACATCTAAGAAATCCTGAGGCCACTCTCCCGAGTCGTAAATCTTGTTAGTTATTTTCATAATCACTTTTAGTTCTTCCGATCCCATGACTTTAAGTACCTCTACCGGTATTCCATCGCTGCCTGTAGCTTTTCCTTTCTTTAGTGCCTGTATCGCCTTTTCTACTTCGCTTTTCATATTACTTGGTCCCAAGTTTTCTTTTTCATTGCAATTCTCTTCTTCCAGTTCCATTTGTACCGATCCTGCCTGCTTTTTGTATAGTTCCTTAATGTATTCTTCCCATACCTGTGCTACATCCTTTGGTTCCGCGACTATTTTCCCATCTGTATTAATAATTCCTTTACCACAAATCCCATTAGGCTTCTTATCTTCTAACTCCAGTGCCCTAGCGTACATCATATTGTTTTGTCCTAACTTCTCCATCTGTTGTATTTCCTCACATTTTTCTTTTATCCAATTTTCCCGAGCTTTATCTGTTACCCTTCTCATCTCATTGTTTATGCATCTATAGTTGGCTCTACCTTCTTCACTGTTAACATTTTTCCATTTTCTTCTCTCATCCATTTTCTCCAGCATTTCCTTAGTGATCCATGGTTTTCTGATTTTCTTCTCTTGTTTCCCAATCTCTTTATTCAAGGTATCTTTGATGCTGGCTTTCACTTCCTCCCATTCTGTATCCACGATCTTCAGTTTGTTTTCCAAATTTCTAAGGCGATCTTCCAACTTCGTACTGAAGGCATCTTTCCTTTCTTTCAGTTTTTCTAGGTCCCAAACCTGTATATCTCTTCTCGTTTTCCTTATTTGTTTAAGCTTTGTAGTTACATCGACTATTAGAAGGATGTGATCCGAATCAATGTCTGCTCCTGGTAATGTCTTAGCATTTTTTATGCTGTTCCTGAATCTTTGTTTTACTAGGATGTAATCTATTTGGCATATCATTCTATATATATATATATATATATATATATATATATATATATATATATATATATATATTTAGGGCAACTAAGTGTTGAAGGAAACCCAGTGAACACTTACTGGAAGTAGAGCCGCTGGGATGTTGGAGAGACACATTTGTAGAGGTTAGAGCTTTCGGGATGATCCCTTCGTCAGCACAAGAGAGACACAACTGATATGGCAGTGACACTGGGGTGAAGCAGTGGGGGTGGAAGGGAAGGGAGTGTGGAAAGGTCGGGGATTGGAGGATGTAGAAGGGGGAAGGGGGAGAGGGGAAAGAGAGGGTGGAAAGAAGGAAATATTAACAGATATTGAGGCCGGAGGGAGAGAAATAGTTTAAGATTTGGATATGGGCCAGTTCCCATTGACGGAGTTGGGAGGCGGAAGCGTCGTCCGGGAGGGCGCGGATGGCCCTCACCGTGAAACAAACATTGAAGCTGAGATTATGGTTATTCGCATGCACAGCCACGGGTAGCTGTCGTTTAAGACTAACGCTGTTGCGATGGCCGTTCATGTTTGACTAAAAACCTATAATCCTACCAAATTTCAAGTTTCCAGCACATCTGGAAGTGCCTCATAATTTTGTATCCTCCTATATCTATAATATATAGATGCTTCTGACAGATGATATATATAGGAGGATACAAAATTATGAGGCACTTCCAGATGTGGTAGAAACTTGAAATTTGGTAGGAGTATAGGTTTTTGGTCACAACCGGAGGAAAAAATCCGAAACTGTCAAAATTCCTATTTTAAGGGGCTATTTTGACCCCTTTTTGCCCCATTTTTTGCCCATAAGAAAGCATGTAAATTGGTGCAGAGGTTTTTATATTTACATTTTAAAATTACTTCCCTTCAAGATACGAACTCGGGACTTAATCTGTCGGATAGCATATAAATTGTAGTTTCTTATTTTTGAAGACAGAATTCAAATCCGAGTAGAATTAGCGTAAATTGTTAGTTTTTGTCGCAAAAAAGTGGTAATTTTTCAGGGTCCAACAATAGGCTTCCTAGCAACAGCCTTAATGCTTTCATATGGGTAAGCTTTTAATGGAAATCAGAGGCATATATTTTAATGCCTTTAATGTCAAACTATGCCTAATGAAGGAATTCCGATATTGTAATAATCCCCATTTATGAGCTGTTTTCCCCCTGTATTGCTCCATACAAGAACGAAAACTATGAGGTAGCTCCATATGACGTAGGGACTTGAAATTTGGCCTCGTTATAAAAATTTTATTGTAACTGAAGATGAAATAAAACACGGCGAAAATTCCAAATTTTAAGGGCGGTTTTGCCCTATATATGACCCATACTGGTGTGAAAATGATATGGCAATTCCTAATGAGATAAACACATGAAATTTGGCAGAATTATGGGTATTTACAAACAACAGAAAGACGAAATCCAATATCCTTAAAATTCGAAATCTTAGCTACCATTTTGCCAAATCATTGTCCTATGCGACGAATAAAATTATAATTCACTTCTAAATGAGCTACAAAGTTGAAATTTGATAGAATTATATGATTTTGGACAAAATTCATTGGGAATAATTTTAAATTGTAAATATGCTAAACCTTTAAAAATACTTGCATAATGCAAGCAAACATTAACTAGTCTATAATATATGGATGCTTCTGACAGATATATATAGGAGGATACAAAATTATGAGGCACTTCTTGATGTGGTAGAAACTTGAAATTTGGTAGGAGTATAGGTTTTTGGTCACAACCGAAGGAAAAAATCCGAAACTGTCGAAATTCCTATTTTAAGGGGCTAATTTAGTCCCTTTTTGCCCCATTTTTTGCCCATAAGAAAGCATGTAAATTGGTGCAGAGGTTTTTATATTTACATTTTAAAATTACTTCCCATCAAGATACGAACTCGAGGCTTAAACTTTCGGATAGAATATAAATTGTAGTTTCTTATTTTTGAAGACAGAATTCAAATCCGAGTAGAATTAACGTAAAAATATAGTTTTTATCGCAAACAATTGCTAATTTTTCTGGGTATAACAATAGGCTTCCTTGGTAACTAGCTATATCCTTTCATATGGGTAAGCTTTTAATGGGAATCAGAGACATATATTTTAATGCTGTTAATGATAAACTACACCTAATGAAGGAAACGCGATATTGATATAATCCTCATTTTTGGGGCTGTTTTGCCCCATTATTGCCCCATACGAGAACAAAAAAGGAGATGCAGCTGCATAGGACCCAGAGACTTGAAATTTGCCACGGTTATAGAAATTTCATTGCAACCTAAGATAAAATTATAAAATTACCAAAATTCTCATTTTTAAAGGGCGGTTTTGCCCCTTTTCGGCCCCATGCGAGAACAAAAAATGCGAGGCAGCTGCATAGGATCTAGAGACTTGAAATTTGGCACAATTATAGGATTTTCATGGCAAACTAAGATAAAATTTAAAATTGCAAAAATTCCTATTTTTAATGTTTAGTTGTGCCCTTTTTCGGCCCCATACGAGTGTGATAATTATAAGGCACTTCTTAATGAGATACAAACTTGAAATTTGGCAGAAATATGGGTTTGAAGATACAACAGATGGAAAAAATCTGAGAGTGTAATAACTCATAATGTTAGGGGCTGTATTGCTCCATTATTGCCCCATACGAGGATTAAAATTATAAGGCACTTCTAAATGAGCAACTACCTCCAAATTTGACATGGTTATATGATTATGTACAACATCGATTGGGAATAATTTGAAATTGTAATAATGCTAAAATTTGATAATGCTAGCAGAATGCAAGCACATATTATCTAGTATATATATATATATATATATATATATATATCATGTGTAAGATGCGTCTATATATTATAGATATATATATCATGTGTAAGAAGCGTCTATATACCGTATTCACCCGAATCCAAGACGACCCTGAATCTAAGACGACCCCCCATTTTGATGATTCCAAAAGAGAAAAAGCTCAAATAGACCTTCATGACTACAAAAATTATAAATCTTGTGAAATATTTATTTTCTCTTATACTTTTCTTGAATGTCATTGTCTTTTAACATTTTCAAATCATAACATCACATCACAAATAGAACCATTCAGGTTTTCAAATAAATTAAATGGTAGCATTCATTTTAAGATAACATTAAAAATAAAGTAAATACATTGAAAGAATATACTCATTTAGGACAACAAAAAAACATTTCAATCCAAGTGCTGCATAAAATCATTTTATTGTGTTAGTCATCATCACTGTCTATGCAACCTTCACTATTTTCCTCATGCTCACTATCTTTATCACTCTCAACTTCATCATCAGTCTCCCACAAAACATCATCCTCACACCCATCCATGGCATTAGATAAGCTGCATTTCTTAAATCCTTTCACTATTACTTTTGCATTTATTTGTTGTCACGATGCCTTGATCCATTGGCAGAGCATTGCAACTTCAGGTTTCTTAAGATTTCCTTTTGGTGTTAAAGTGTGAGTTCCACTCTGTAACCACTCAGAATACAAAACCTTTAAATTATTTTTAAAACACTTATTGACTGCAACATCTAAAACTTGAAGTTGCGATGTCATTCCTCCAGGTATTACAATAAGATCAATATTCATCGCACTCATTATGTTTTTAATTTCAGGAGATAAGTGTCCTTGAATGCATCCAGTGAAAGCATTGCTCTTTGTTTCAGTAAAGCTCCTGGCCGTTTATTCCACACCACATGTAACCAATCTCTCATTAGTTCTTTAGTCATCCACCCCTTTTCTTGACACCTATTATTCCACTTGGCAAATATTTCTTAGGTATTGTTTTCCGCTTTAGAATCACTTATGGTGGTAATTTAGTCCCATCTGCTAAAACCGCCAACATTACCGTGACTCGCATTTTTTCGTTGCCTGTAGTTTTAATTACGACTTAATTCGCACCTTTTTCGTTCACAGTATAATTAGATGGCATGTAGAAGAAAACCGGAGTTTCATCGGCATTTCCTATTTGACTCAAAAGGTAATTATTGGTTTTTCTAAGTCCAATTACGTATTTCTGGTAAGCGAGAAGTTTTTCAACGTAGTCTACTGACAATTTCTGACACAGCGAAGTTCGTCGCCATAAAGAAAAATTATTTCGTCGCATCATTCTCACGCACCAACTTCTGCTGGCCTTGAATTCTTGCAATGATATATTAAGTCCTCTAGTAATTTCATTAGCTTTAAGTATAATACTTTCAGTCGAAACAGGCATACCGTTCTTCCTCATGGTGCGCACAAACTTGACTACTTCTTCTTCAATGCCATGAAATCGGTCTAATTTTGGACCACTGAACGACTTCCTTGTGGCTTTGGCTTTTTCTAGTTCCTGTTTTGAGAGTTTCCATCGACGCACATTTGCCTCAGATACACCGAACTTTCTACTCGCATCACAGTTATTAGTTTTTTCGGCGTAATTTATCACGATCAGCTTAAAATTTGTATCTTAGCTCCGGATAATTCCTTTGTTAACTTTCCCTTTGCACTCGTGCCACGTACTTCAACATGATCTGTCATTTTAACTTAAGGGTTGTGCATTTAAATCAAGAATGCACAACTCAAAATTACTGTCACACTTAGTGAATCGCGGTGCGTCGTTTGAAAGGGGAATACCAATGATTTCCGCTCTCATTTGTTTTGACATAGCGGTTGCCATTACGTGCAAGATGAAAGTATGTCGTCTGTGTTATGATCGTCGACGATGATTATTAGTCTAAATAATTATTATACCCGTCAAGTTTTTCTTATTGTTATTACTATTTGTTTATTTCACTTCTTTATGTACGTACTTGAATTTGCTGTTGTGAATTGTTTCCTCTAATATACCATTTGTTGTAAAAACCATTGATTAAATGCTTAAATATAATTCGTATTCGAATGTAAGACGACTCTTGATATTTACAGCTGAAAATTTGTAAAAAAAGGTCGTCTTAGATTCAGGTGAATATGGTATTATAGATATAGGAGGATACAAAATTATTAGGCACTTCCAGATGTGCTAGAAACTTGTAATTTGGTAGGATTATAGGTTTTTGGTCACAACCGAAGGAAAAAATCTGAAACTGGCAAAATTCCTATTTTAAGGGGCTATTTTGGCCCCTTTTTTTGCCCCTATTGTTGCCCATAATAAAACATGTAAATTGGTGTAGAGGTTTTTATATTTGTATTTTAAAATTACTTCCCTTCAAAATACGATCTCGAGACCTCAACTATCGGACAGGATATAAATTGTAGTTTGTTATTTTTGAAGACGGAATTCAAATCCAAGTAGAATTAGCATTAATTTATAGTTTTTATCTCAAAAAAGTGGTAATTTTTCTGGGTCTAACAATACGCTTCCTAGGCAACTGGCTTAATCCTTTGATATGGGTAAGCTTTTAATGGGATTCATGGGACTTATATTTTAATGCCATTAATGTTAAACTATGACAAATGAAGGAAATCCGATATTGTAATAATCCCCATTTTTGGGGTTCTTTTGCCCCAGTATTGCGCCGTACGAGAACAGAAGAGGTTAGGCAGCTCAATATGAGCTACAGACTTGAAATTTGGCACCATTATAGAAAATTCATTGCAACCGAAGATAAAATAAAAACTGCAATAATTCCAATTTCTAAGGGCGGTTAGGCCCCATTTCTGCCCTATACGAATGTGAAAGTTATACGGCAATTCTTAATTATATACAAACATGAAATTTAGCAGAATTGTGGGTTTTTAGTTAAAACACAACGAAGAAATCCGAAATTGTAAGAATTCATATTCTTAGAGGCTGTTTTGCCATATTATTGCCCTAGGCGACGAATAAAATTATAAGGCATTTCTAAATGAGCAACAAACTTGAAATTTGACACGGTTATATGATTATGTATGTAATTGATTGGAAATAATTCTAAATTGTTAAAATGCTGATATTTAAAAATGTTTACCGAATGCAAGCACATATTACTAGTATATATATATCTATAATATATAGATGCTTCTTACACATGATATATGCATATATATATCATATATATATATATATATATATATACTAGTTAATGTGTGCTTGCATTCTGCAAGCATTAGGAGAGGAAAAATAATTTTGGAACGGAAAAGTTTGGACCCCTTTATCGATTTCATTATTGAAAAATTTTGAGGTAAAAACAACCCCTAAATTTATAATTATAAATCATTTATAGGTTTTTAGCATTTGTTACATTTATGCGAAATTTTATTGATGTAGCACCCCTAGAAGTGCATTTATATAAATTTAATTGTTTAAAATTTTTGAATTTTTAACAGCCACAATAATAAACTTTAACAAAATTATAATGTTAATTTTCACCGGAACATTACTCCCTAACTTTCTTAAAATTTTCAGCTTCCTTGCTCTTCAGAAAGTACATAAACATTAGTCAATTTGTTTAACATGTAAGAGATTATTACGGTCGAACAAATAAAAATTTACAAATTTCTATAATCCCGTTCCCATTATATGGCAAATTCTACCAATGGAAAAAATTTCAGCTTCATAGATCATTTAGAATTACCTAAACCATGAAAAGTTAGTAAATAGTTTATAATTTTCAATGGTCAAGAAAATACATATTGTTGCAATTTTTCCTCCAATTATTTTTTTAGATTAACCTATGTATTAAATTTCAGCTCTCCAACTATTGTAGTTTGGGCTGAACATTTGTATCCCTCTATATCCTAATTAAGACCTGTCAATATATAATGAATAAGCTTTTCTAAATGTTAGGATTTTTACAATTTCAAATTATTCCCTTTCGTTTTTTAAAAAAAATCATATAAGCGTGTCAAATTTGAAGATTGTTGCTCATTTAGAAGTGCCTTATAAATTTATTCCTCGTATGGGGCAATAATAGGTCAAAACAGCCATAACGTTACGAATTTTTACAAATCCGAATTATTCCTAATCGATTATCTCCAAAACCATATAATCGTGTCAAATTTCAAGTTTGTACCTCATTAAGAAGTGCCTTATAATGTTCACACTCGTATTGGGTAGAAATGGTGCAAAACCACACTTAAAAAATTGAATTTTTGCTATTTTTTTATTATATCTTCGGTTTCAATGAAAGTTCTATAATGGTGCCATATTTCAAGTCTGTAGTTCATATGGAGCTGTCTCATCATATTTGTTCTCGTATGGAGCAATACTTGGGCAAAAGTGCTCCAAAAATGAGGCTTATTACAATATAGGTTTCCTTCATTAGGCATAGCTTAACATTAACAGCATTAAAATATAAGCCTGTGATTCCCATTGAAAGCTTAACCATATGAAAGGATAGAGCTTGTTACCAAGGAAACCTATTGTTAGACCCAGAAAAATTAGCAATTTTTTGCGATAAAAACTATAAAATTAAGCTAATTCTACTCGGATTTGCATTCCGTCTTCAAAAATAAGAAACTACAATTTATATCCTATCCGACAGTTTAAGTCTTGAGTTCGTATCTTGACGGGAAGTAATTTTAAAATGTAATTATAAAAACCTCTGCACCAATTTACATGCTTTCTTATGGGCAAAAAATGGGGCAAACAGGGGCCAAAATAGCCCCTCAAAATAGGAATTTTGCCTGTTTCGGATTTTTTCCTTTGGTTGTGACTAAAAACCTATAATCCTACCAAATTTCAAGTTTCTGGCACATCTGGAAGTGCCTCATAATTTTGTATCCTCATATATATATATATAATATTAGTTAATGTGTGCTAGCATTCTGCAAGCATTAGGAGCGGAAAGACAATCTTTAAATGCAAAAGTTTGGTCCTCTTCACAGATTTAGGTTAATTCCTTATTGAAAAATTTTGGGGTTAAAACAACCCCTAAATTTATAAATATAAAATATTTATAGGTTTTTAACATTTGTTATGAATACCTCACATTTATGTGAAATTTCTTCGATGTAGCATCTCTAGAAGTGCATTTATATAAATTTAATTGTTTAAAATTTTTGAATTTTTAACAGCCACTATGATAAACTTTAGGGAAATTTTCAATGTTAATTGTCACCGGAACATTATTCCCTCACTGTCTTAAAATATTCAGCTTCCTGGCTCTTCAGAAAGTACATAAACATTAGTCAATTTATTTAACATTTAAGAGATTATTACGGTCAAACGAATAAAAATTTACAAATTTCTATAATCCCATTTTCATTATTAGGCAAATTCTGCCAATGGAAAAAATTTCAGCTTCCTAGCTCATTTAGAAATACCTAAACCATGAAAAGTTAGTAAATAGTTTATAATTTATAATGGCCAATAAAATATATATTGTTGCAATTTTTCCTCCGATTATTTTTTTCGATTCACCTATGTAATAAATTTCAGCTCTCCAACTATTGTAGTTTGCGCTGGAAATTTGTATGTTCCTATAATCTTAGGAAGGCCCGTCAATATATAATGAAGAAATATTTTAAAATTTTAGGATTTTTACAATTTCGAATTATTCCCTGTCGACTTTAGAAAAAATCATGTAAGCGTGTCAAGTTTCAAGTTTGTAGATCATTTAGAAGTGCCTTATAATTATATTCCTCGTATGGGGCAATAATGGGGCAAAACAGCCCCAAAAATGAGGATTATATCAATATGGGATTTCCTTCATTAGGTGTAGTTCAACATTAACAGCATTAAAATATAAGCCTCTGATTCCCATTAAAAGCTTACCCATATGAAAGGATAGAGCTTGTTACCAAGGAAACCTATTGTTAGACCCAGAAAAATTACCACTTTTTTGCGATAAAACTATAAAATTACGCTAAATCTACTCGGATTTGAATTCTGTCTTCAAAAATAAGAAACTACAATTTATATCCTATCCGACAGTTTCAGTCTCGAGTTCATATCTTGAAGGTAAATAATTTTAAAATGCAAATATGAAAACCTCTACACCAATTTACATGCTTTCTTATGGGCAAAAAATGGGGCAAAAAGGGGCCAAAATAGCCCCTTAAAATAGGAATTTCGACAGTTTCGGATTTTTTCCTTCGGTTGTGTCCAAAAACCTATAATCCTACCAAATTTCAAGTTTCTGGCACATCTGGAAGTGCCTCATAATTTTTTATCCTCCTATATATATGATATATCATGTGTAAGAAGCATCTATATATTATAGATATAGGAGGATACAAAATTATGAGGCACTTCCAGATGCGCTGGAAACTTGACATTTGGTAGGATTATAGGTTTTTGGTCACAACTGAAGGAAAAAATCCGAAACTAGCGAAATTCATATTTTGAGGGGCTATTTTGGCCCCTTTTTCCCCCGTTTTTTGCCCATAAGAAAACATGTACATTGGTGTAGAGGTTTTTATATTTGCATTTTAAAATTACTTCCTCTCAAGATACGAACTCGAGGCATAAACTGTCGGATAGGATATAAATTGTAGTTTCTTATTTTTGAAGACAGAATTCAAATCCCAGTAGAATTACCATAAATTTACAGTTTATGTCGCAAAAAAGTGGTATTTTTTCTTGGTCTATCAATAGGCTTCCTAGCAACAGGCTTAATCCTTTCATATGGGTAAGCTTTTAATGAATCTGTACAGGAGTCACTGAATTTTCTCTTACGAACAGATTTAAATGGAGATGTCATGCTATTGGAAAACGATATTTTTTCTGGCGAGGTTGCAGCATTATTTACTCGCCACCTTGTTTGTGTAGTTTTGCTTCTAAAGTTCGGATTCACATGTACAGGTGGAATAAGCGTTGACACTACTTGGTTCTGGTTCATGGCAATCATCTTGTGTTGCATCTTCCACTATTGCATCGTCTTCTTTATTTGCATCAATTGCTTCAGCAATCAGGTTAGCATGATGTCTTTTTGCTGCTTAAGCTCGCAATGGACTACTTTTGGCCAACTTTCTGTCAGGTTGGCAATCAAAGATGTGTGGAACAACATCTGCTTTCATTCTGATTGGACCTCCCATCATTTTGAATCTGCACCAATTTTCCATATCTTCTTCCAACTGAAAATAAACAAAGTAACTGATAATAAGGTGGTTTAAAAAATATATATATATATAAATATAGAGAGAGAGAGAGAGAAGAGGATACAAAATCACGAGGCACTTCCAGATGTCCTATAAACTTAAAATTTTGTAGGATTATAGGTTTTTAGTCACAACCGATGCAAAAATCCGGAATTGGTGAAATTCCTGTTTTGATGAGCTATTTCGGCCCCCTTTTGACCCATTTTTTGCCCGTAAGAAAACGTAAATTTGTGAAGAGATTTCTATATTTGCATTTTAAAATTTCTTCACATCCAGATATGAACTCAAGACTTAAACTGTCGGATAGGATATAAATTGTAGTTTCTTATTTTTGAAGACAGAATTCAAATCCCAGTAAATTTATAGTTTTTATCAGGAAAAAGTGGAAATTTTTCTGGGTCTAACAATAGGCTTCCTCGGTAACAGCCTTCATGCTTTCATATGGATAAGCTTTTAATGGGAATCAGATGCATATGTTTTAATGCCATTAATGTTAAAATACGACTAATGAAGGAAATCCGATACTGATATAATCCCCATTTTTGGGGCTGTTTTGCCCCAGTATTGCTCCGTACGAGAATGAAAAAGGTGAGGTAGCTCCATATGACCTAGAGACTTGAAATTTGTCATGATTGTAGAAATTTTGCGACAACCGAAGATAAAATAAAAAAATATCTATAATTCAAATTTTTTAGTTGCGGTTTTGTCCCATATCTGCCCGATACGAGTGTGAAAATTATAATGCACTTCTTAATGAGATACAAACTTGAAATTTGGCATAATTATGGGTTTTTAGTTACCACAGAAGGAAGAAATCCGTTATTGTAAAAATTCTTAATGTTATGACTGTTTTGCCATATTATTGCCCGACACGAGGAATAAAATTATAAGGCACTTCGAAATGAGCTGCAAACTTCAAATTTGAAATGCTTATATGATTTTTTTTAAAAATCGACGGAATAATTTGAAATTGGAGAAATCCTAACATTTAAAATGCTTATTCACTATATATTGACGGTCTTACTTAGGATATAGGAGGATACAAATGTCCAGCCGAAACTACAATAGTTGGAGAGCTGAAATTTAATACATAGGTGAATCGAAAAAAATAATTCGAAGAAAAATTGCTACAATATGTATTTTCTTGGCCGTTAAAAATTATAAACTATTTACTATCTTTTCATGGTTTAGGTACTTCTAAATGAGCTATGAAGCTGAAATTTTTTCCATTGGTAGAATTTGCCATATAATGGGAACGGGATTATAGAAATTTGTAAATTTTTATTTGTTCGACCGTAATAATCTCTTAAATGTTAAACAAATTGACTAATGTTTATGTACTATCCGATTGTGAAAATATTTAACACAATTTATTTTCTAACCAAATGGAACAAATTTAGGGGGCGTCCCTGAAGAAATTTAAAAAAAATTTTTTTTGTCTATAGCTAAGGACCACCCTAATACACACACACACACACACAGATATATATATATCATGTGTAAGAAGTGTCTATATATATTAAGTGTATCCATTTTTTTAAAAATTTTAAAGCTTTTGTTTCCATTAACCCTCTTATTGCCACTGGCTGATATATCGGCTTTTGCTACTTGGGGGAATAGTGCCACGGGCCGATATATCAGCTCATGCGTAGACCAAAACTAAACTCGTAATAGTTCATCATAGATGCGGTAGATGGCATTTGATAATGTCGTGATCTGAAAGAGGACTCTTCCCACTTAATAAATCTGTTTTTCTTATATTATACTTCGATCGTGAATTTATCACTTATGCTTTATAAATGGTCATAATTGTGGTGTATAGACGTCTGCATGGTATGAAAAGCAAATAATCTCGACCTTAAAAATTTTTTTTCTCTCATTTGGGTAAGGTCGTGTAGCCAGGATTCCTTTTGTATCCTATCCCGAATGTTACTGCCCTTTGCTGTGACATTTTTTAACTGGATAGTTTCAGTAAGAAAGCGAATAGATGGTTTCGTGCCTAGGCCATTCAAGAAATGTTGGCGCTACAATTGAATTAGTTGCAACTATACATTTGTTTTCTTTAAATTATAAATAAACTTATTTTAAACTTAATAAATACAGTGAAAGCCCATTCTAACGGCGCCCACGGGACCAATGACGTGCCGCTAAAATGAATGTGCCGCTATACCGAATGTTGCCGTAAAATCAGATTCCAATTACTTTGAGAGCATATTTTGTATCTTTTAATGTTCTTCTTACCTATAAGATATTGAATATGTTGTTCTTCGTTATCTAATTTACTATTTTTGCCATAATTATTACGGTATAATAAATCTATCTCACTATATATTAATTTTACGTAGATGTCTGTCGACATTTATGTCTGTGTATTTCTCGAGAACCGTCCGTTGTAAATATATGCGGTAAATGGGGTTTTGTTTCTACGGGCTATGAGGTCACTGGAAAAATATTTTCGTTTGCTATAGTGTCCCGGTTCGAATCCAGGAGACAATGGGGACATGCACTATTTATTAAAACTATTTAAATATGAAGTTCATTAGTTAAAATATATAAAACAACAGTTTTATGGTCAAACAACGTTGTTTTATATAGAAAATATTAGTTTAAAATTCGACTTTCTCGGCAGCGTCGATAACACTACGTCATCAGATCTCAGCGGATGACATCACAGAACAGTATCGTGAGACTTGTGGCGAAAGTTTGGAAGTGTTTCTCAGTAAAAGCAAATTGGTTTACGTAAATTTGGCCAAAATTAATGTATTTGCCACGTTTGGGGAATACAATAAACTAAAAGTAATTGTTTCCTTATTCAAACAACATGAATAGTAGCGAGAAAAGCGTTCATAAATTCTATAAGTTCTGTATAGTGCCCGGTTGCAAGAACACATCCATTTTGACACCAGAAAAGTTATTTATTTACATCACGAAGGATACCAAGATGAGAAAAATATGGATCGAGGCCTGCAGAAGGAAGTTAAATTCTATATCGGAGACGTCTACAGTGTACTGCTGTGAGGATCATTTTAATGTAAGTGTAATACTTAAAACGCTTGACTAAATCATATATTGATTACAATTGAGGTTCTTAGAAGCAAGGGCAAGTGACATTAAAAAAAAGAAATTAAGTGCATGGGTAGCTACATAACTGTTTACATTAAATGAGCTCAATTTTTCTGGACAAGTGACATAAGCATGGGTAAACAGATCGCATTATAATTGGCTTATCAGATGATAACTGTAATTTTCTCTACTTAATGAACTTTGAACTCACTTTTCTGAAACCTTAGTTTTTGTCACTCGTATCCCTTGGGTTCTAAGCACCTCAATTAACTTAATACTCATTTCTTATTTTTGATATCAAAATGATGTGCTGCTGGACTTAGTTTATACAAGCCTTATGTTCACTTAATTAATAATATTTATCTACATCATTTTAAAGCAAATTTAAATGAATTTTTTGCTTCAAAAGTAATACCATAACAGTTACCAAGCAATATATAACTCAGTTTATTTTTATTATTATCGTGAACTGCAATACACATATAAGTCCCAAATTTAAATCCTAAGCAAATGGTGGAATGGATTCCCTGCAAAATTTACAGTATCCTTATGTTTTGACAAAAGTTAGTACGTATCATTTTTTAAACCACCTTATTATCAGTTACTTTGTTTATTTTCAGTTGGAAGAAGATATGGAAAATTGGTGCAGATTCAAAATGATGGGAGGTCCAATCAGAATGAAAGCAGATGTTGTTCCACACATCTTTGATTGCCAACCTGACAGAAAGTTGGCCAAAAGTAGTCCATTGCGAGCTTAAGCAGCAAAAAGACATCATGCTAACCTGATTGCTGAAGCAATTGATGCAAATAAAGAAGACGATGCAATAGTGGAAGATGCAACACAAGATGATTGCCATGAACCAGAACCAAGTAGTGTCAACGCTTATTCCACCTGTACATGTGAATCCGAACTTTAGAAGCAAAACTACACAAACAAGGTGGCGAGTAAATAATGCTGCAACCTCGCCAGAAAAAATATCGTTTTCCAATAGCATGACATCTCCATTTAAATCTGTTCATAAGAGAAAATTCAGTGACTCCTGTACAGATTCATTAAAAGCTTACCCATATGTAGGATTAAGCCTGTTGCTAGGAAGCCTATTGATAGACCAAGAAAAAATACCACTTTTTTGCGACATAAACTGTAAATTTATGGTAATTCTACTGGGATTTGAATTCTGTCTTCAAAAATAAGAAACTACAATTTATATCCTATCCGACAGTTTATGCCTCGAGTTCGTATCTTGAGAGGAAGTAATTTTAAAATGCAAATATAAAAACCTCTACACCAATGTACATGTTTTCTTATGGGCAAAAAACGGGGGAAAAAGGGGCCAAAATAGCCCCTCAAAATATGAATTTCGCTAGTTTCGGATTTTTTCCTTCAGTTGTGACCAAAAACCTATAATCCTACCAAATGTCAAGTTTCCAGCGCATCTGGAAGTGCCTCATAATTTTGTATCCTCCTATATCTATAATATATAGATGCTTCTTACACATGATATATCATATATATAGGAGGATAAAAAATTATGAGGCACTTCCAGATGTGCCAGAAACTTGAAATTTGGTAGGATTATAGGTTTTTGGACACAACCGAAGGAAAAAATCCGAAACTGTCGAAATTCCTATTTTAAGGGGCTATTTTGGCCCCTTTTTGCCCCATTTTTTGCCCATAAGAAAGCATGTAAATTGGTGTAGAGGTTTTCATATTTGCATTTTAAAATTATTTACCTTCAAGATATGAACTCGAGACTGAAACTGTCGGATAGGATATAAATTGTAGTTTCTTATTTTTGAAGACAGAATTCAAATCCGAGTAGATTTAGCGTAATTTTATAGTTTTATCGCAAAAAAGTGGTAATTTTTCTGGGTCTAACAATAGGTTTCCTTGGTAACAAGCTCTATCCTTTCATATGGGTAAGCTTTTAATGGGAATCAGAGGCTTATATTTTAATGCTGTTAATGTTGAACTACACCTAATGAAGGAAATCCCATATTGATATAATCCTCATTTTTGGGGCTGTTTTGCCCCATTATTGCCCCATACGAGGAATATAATTATAAGGCACTTCTAAATGATCTACAAACTTGAAACTTGACACGCTTACATGATTTTTTCTAAAGTCGACAGGGAATAATTCGAAATTGTAAAAATCCTAAAATTTTAAAATATTTCTTCATTATATATTGACGGGCCTTCCTAAGATTATAGGAACATACAAATTTCCAGCGCAAACTACAATAGTTGGAGAGCTGAAATTTATTACATAGGTGAATCGAAAAAAATAATCGGAGGAAAAATTGCAACAATATGTATTTTATTGGCCATTATAAATTATAAACTATTTACTAACTTTTCATGGTTTAGGTATTTCTAAATGAGCTAGGAAGCTGAAATTTTTTCCATTGGCAGAATTTGCCTAATAATGAAAATGGGATTATAGAAATTTGTAAATTTTTATTCGTTTGACCGTAATAATCTCTTAAATGTTAAATAAATTGACTAATGTTTATGTACTTTCTGAAGAGCCAGGAAGCTGAATATTTTAAGACAGTGAGAGAATAATGTTCCGGTGACAATTAACATTGAAAATTTCCCTAAAGTTTATCATAGTGGCTGTTAAAAATTCAAAAATTTTAAACAATTAAATTTATATAAATGCACTTCTAGAGATGCTACATCGAAGAAATTTCGCATAAATGTGAGGTATTCATAACAAATGTTAAAAACCTATAAATATTTTATATTTATAAATTTAGGGGTTGTTTTAACCCCAAAATTTTTCAATAAGGAATTAACCTAAATCTGTGAAGAGGACCAAACTTTTGCATTTAAAGATTATCTTTCCGCTCCTAATGCTTGCAGAATGCAAGCACACATTAACTAGTATTATATATATATATATGAGGATACAAAATTATGAGGCACTTCCAGATGTGCCAGAAACTTGAAATTTGGTAGGATTATAGGTTTTTAGTCACAACCAAAGGAAAAAATCCGAAACAGGCAAAATTCCTATTTTGAGGGGCTATTTTGGCCCCTGTTTGCCCCATTTTTTGCCCATAAGAAAGCATGTAAATTGGTGCAGAGGTTTTTATAATTACATTTTAAAATTACTTCCCGTCAAGATGCGATGTTCAGTCAATCATTGACTGTCTAGAAATAGAAATTGAAAAGCCTCCTGATCCTGTAAAACAAGCACTCACATGGTCTGAGTATAAGTCAGCCAATACACTAAAGTACTTGATATCAAATACACCAGATGGTCCGATAAATTATATTATCTGTTGGGTATGGTTGTAGAATATCAGATTGACTGCTTGTTGAGAAATGTGGATTCCTCGAAAAGCTGCCTCCTGGTTGTGCTGTAATGGCCGACAGAGGTTTCAAGCACATAGAAAACTTGCTTGGCAATAAAGGTTGCACATTAGTTCGACCTCCAAGTGTGAAATCAGGTGTGAAATGCACCAAAAAAGAAGTCATGGAAGCTAAAAAATAGCAAGCTTAAGAATTCATGTTGAGCATGTAATTAGACGAGTTAGGGAATTTAAAATGTTGTTGCCTCATGCCTGTGTTGATCATAATCTTATCTCATTATTCGATGATGTTATTATAATTGCTGGTGGATTAATTAACCTGCAGACACCATTGATAAAATAACTTGCACTAAAATAATTATTTAAAATTCTAACTGAAAAGGAACAAATAATTATTATACTTGACTTACTTTCCCTTGACTTGTACAGTAAACATGCATGATTAATATTTTTACAAGGACTCATACACAGTCTTGTCAACTGCCCTATCCTTCTGAATAAATTTGAATTTTGAGTTCCGGTGAAACCTGTTATAAATCTTCCACTCTTCAATGTGTCATACTTGTATTAATTAATCTAAGTTTTACTGAAAAGGAGTTTGTAACCCATAAATGAATACTGTTATTAATACACATACTTCCAGTAACTGTGAGTTTTACTTTTTAATGTTAACCTTTTAATAAAGAATTCATTAGATTTTTAGGAATGAAGGTTAATGTACATATATTTCTGTAAAAGTGTAATAAAATGACCACATTGGAGTTTTTGTGAAAAATATTATTTAATAATTTCATAATTTTTTGCAAATGTTTAACAATATGCAGTTTTTAAAACATAATCTCTATTGTACTCTACCAAAAAATTAGATATTTTATTTGATGATTCAAAATTGGAATCTGCAATACAAAATAGTGCTTTGTTTTTTTTTTGAAAAATGCATTTGAAATTGCATTTGGGCCATATATTTTTCAGTTGGCTTATTGTCCTTTATGTAATTTTTTACCGTGTCCACATTGATTGGACACTTTATTTCCACAGTTAAATCAGGTCCAATTGCATCAGGTGATGCTCCCATAATTGGATGTTCTGCATCTAGCATTAAGCCAGTTCTACTTAATTTCACTGAGAGTTTTTTCTCAATGGCACAAAGTACACTAGCCTCAAGATTGCAGCCTCTTTTCATTGCACGGGTGGATTTTATTTTTGCAGCCACTATCAGCCTTTCTACAATGGTCCCATAAAGGGTTTTACAATGGGCTGCTTCATATATTTTAGAGGCTGTAATTCTTATATACCTGAGCTCATGCCACACTGAGTCACTACTTTGTTTAACAGTAGCAGTATCTGCTTATAATTTCTTGAGGCGTTTTTTGGTTTGCAAACATGATAAAGTCTTCATAATTCCTACCCCCATCTTCCACAAATTTCTGCATAATTGTATGAAGACTTAATTCATAAATGCCACTTTGACTAGTGACGTATCTCTGGAGTTGGTTGTCAACTTTAAGTTCCTTCCCCTTTCTAACAACCTCATCAAGGAAAGAAGCATCATTCACTGTGTGAATCTCTGAGTGCTTCCTCTTTTTGCCCAACTCCATTGAGGTGATAAATTTTTTTGTGCTTCCAATGCTAGCCAGCTCAGAGCGCTTCCAGTAGCATTTTACTGATGTGATAGACTTCTCTTCATTTCGTGTGTGAACCCACATCAGGAAAGCAATTGCATGCTTGCAACCTCCTGCAACAGGTAGAAATACATTTGTATTAAATTATAGATAATAACTCTTACCATTATTAAAATGTACCTAGTGAAACAAATTGGGACTGAGTTGATGCTTCTATTGAGAAGAATGAAAGTATTTGCTTTTGAAATTGAAAGAGGCCAATAAAAAAGGCATAGATCTGTGGAACCCTAAATAAAATAAATTGCTGTGATCAGATGCATATAATGCATAATTGTAACAGCTCTTGAAAGAAAGAACTCATTAATTCAATAAAATTTTTGTTCAAAGAATTACAGAGCTCAACTGCTAGAATGAGTATTCCATAAACCTTCTGTTCAGTATGTATGTAGTGTGTTTTTAAATGCATATTAAAATATTACCTTTGGATTAACTCGACTATGGCTGCTTACTGTAATTATTTTCTTAAATAATTAATTTCATTATGATTTATACTGGGCTTATTTTCTAACCAAATGTGGGTGTTAGACTTAGGGCATATGATTACAAATAATTTTATTCAATGTGTATTTATAAAAATGAACAAGGTTTTGGTCTGTGCAAAAAATGACTCCTGGCTGTCGTAAGTATTAAGGCAAGAGTTTTAAACATAAATGGTAATTTAAATGAGCATGACCCCTATTCTCCCTTTCTCAATTTACACATTATTATTATTTTAAAATCACAACCAATACTACCTAAATCACTATTTGTTTTGATTGAACATTTCTTTATTTACTTTAACCTTTAAACGCCTCGCGTTCCCCTATGGGCACGCAAAATTGTCCCGTTCGGTGCCTCGTGTGCCTGTATGGGAACGCTTATTTTCGAAAGTCGCCTACAGATGGTGCATTCATCCTGGATGTGTAAAATTTTGGAGGGATCATCCTAGAAGCCTCTTCTCAAGATTTGTTGAGGAAACACGCCATAGGTTCCAATACTGGGGGTGAGGAGACCTTACACCAAGAGTAAGGGAAAGAGACAGCCCAGCTGCTCTCTAACCATAACCCACTTCACACTCCACGTGTGGGCAACAAAAATGTCCCGGCATAGGAGAAGTTTCTTGAAACCCTTACCGTTATTTTCTTCCTCCCTTTTTTCTTCTGCATGTTTAGACCACGTATATTCATTCGTTAGCAGACTTTGGAACAGAGCGTTTGTTGGGACGAGAATTTTTTTCTTGATAGAAAAGTGAAAATCTCTCTATTCTTTCCTTGGTAAGTTGATTTTTTAAATATTCGTTCACCCTTTGCCTTATATAATGTCTTTATCCTTACCAATATTCACGATCTACCGGGAGAAGGAAATTTCAGTGATGAGCGGGGAAATGCTCTGAGGCTGGAAATTATCGAAGACTAAGATCGTCACATGGGTTACGTAGACAAGTGGGACAGGATGATGACTAGCTACGACATTATTGTCGCAGTAGCTGGAAGAGGACGAAAAAGCTCTTCTTCCACCTCCTCAACGTCACAGTGCTCAATAGCTTTGTTTTACTGACGCCAGCAGGAAAGCAGATGATTCATCGAGAGTTTCGACTTGCTCTTGTGAGGGAGCTTATTGAGGAAGGGGCATCAGCTATCCCCTGCAAAACTTCCCGAAAGGGAAGACCCAGTGCAAGCAAGGTTAGAGGCTAAAGAAAATAAACATTGGCCAATAAAGGGAAATCGCCTTAGATGCCGTGTGTGCTCAGAAAAAGAAAAATCCGCACGGACAGTGGCAAAATGTAAAATATGCGACGTTGGTCTGTGTGTATTTTCCTGTTTCGAGGAATATTACATGAAAAAAGATTTATAATATTTATCAAATAAATATATTAGCTCTAAAAATTATCACTAATATTTTTTATTGAATTTATCCTTGTGTTTATAATTGTTATCTCACAGAATTACGCCAGTTTTGCGCTTTTTTTGTTTTCTTTCTCGATAAAAGACGTAATTCTGCTATTCCCCAAACGATTGACTAAATAATACTTTTTGTTTGAATGTTTTATCACTAATAGTTCATGAAATACAAGACAGTTTATGATCTATTGCAAGAAAAATTTAAATGACCAAAATTAAATCCGACTGCGAGAGTATACAAAAGGACATTTAAATCCGACTATTAAAGGTTAAAGACCTGATTTATTGTAAGAATCCTTGACCAGGTCCAAATTCCAGAAATTCTATCCACCTTATTATATTCAACTATATCACTATTAAACTATACCATAGCTATATCAACTTAATACTTATGGCATATACTCCCAGAAAAGTATCACCGCATAAAAATGCACATAATTTTGTTGTAGATGCTGTCCACCATTTTTTGTCATCGGAAATATAAAAAATTTTCATGCAGTAGGTACCATTTTTAAGGCATAAAACTTATTTGGCCACCATAGTAATTAATTCAAAATATTTGAGTAGGCATTATATACATCGTTTCATGGTATGGGTGTATAAATGCTTGTCATTATAATTTATTGTACATATTATGTCACCAAGCTTAGACACCAATACTCAATACTTACCAGAAGCCGCTGCACAATCCTGACACTCCACACTGTCAACTTTGTGATTGCCTTCATCGGAAATGAGGAAACAGGTGAAAAAATCTGCCATGACCGGGAATCGAACCCAGGCCTTCCACTTGCCGGGCGCATATTCTACCACTGAACTACCATGGCAGACTAATTCTCCTGTTTCCTCATTTCCCATCATAACAGCTTATGCCTGTCGCATAAGGATCTTCGGATCATCCTTTCTATCAATTGTCTTCATCAACAACCAATGTCACAGAGTACTGCATGCTGCGAACTCTGTGTTAAGGACATAATTTACGTTTTACAATACATTTTCCTTCATGGTGCTTAACCTGTACATAACCAATAGCACTATTACCATAACTTTCCCTTGAAGCACTGGAAATATAGCAAAATAAATTAATAAACTCTATCCATGAACCTAACCTCCATTTTCTCATAAGATATTTGTTTTCATTTTCGCAGTGTTTTCAGGAACGTAACCCCCATGAATTTGGGGTTTTTACTGTATTGATAATACTTAATTTACTACATATTGTTTTCTATTTATAAAATCATCACTTACCTATTGGCTTTTGCTCCGCGAATTTCTGCTGCGACGAAACAATCGCTGTTTTTTAGGAAGGCAACCACCATAAGGGAGTCAACCAAAGGCATATTATCCCATTGGGCCTTTTTAAAACCTTCTTTGGTCATTTGAGCCAGAAAAAGCACAAAAATAACAATATTTTTCTCTAATGTATGTTCTTTTCCATAGGAATACACATACACCAGGAAAGCGCTACTGTTCCGTGACGTCAAACCAATAGGAAGTCGTTTCAGGTCACATGACTTTTTTAAATTTTAGGAGACACTTTATTAGCAATTAAAAATGTAATTGGTTGAAATATATGCATTTGGTTTATATATTTGAATTTTTCAGAAAATTTCCTATCACATACACTACTCATATATAAGGAACAAATTTTATGCATGCTCCCCATTATATTTTCCCACACGTTTACACGGGATTTTTGATTTTTCAGAGTGCAAGGTTCTTTTTCTTCATTCACCAAAATACATAAATATGGACCGATTTTCTTCGTTTTGGCATTATTCGTCGGCTAAAACTATACTATTTTATTCTTGTGATGTTTACATGTTTCACGGTCGACGTTTTCAGAAATACGCATTCTTTTTTGAAATTTTGCAGATTTTTTGTACTCATTCCGGGCGTTGCCAAGGAGACTCTCATTGTCACCTCCGATTCATTTAATGCCAATTAAACCTTCAAATAGACGAAAGAAAAGTGTTATTCGTGTCGACCTGTTGTTTGAGCATCGAAATTAATGAATCATAGCGACGTAAATATTTAAGGGCAATTATTCTGTTGACTGCATATTGCTGCATATGGGAAGCGTTTCTAACGATTTAGTCGAAGCATTTGAATCTTCATTTCATCGTTTGAATGCTGGAATCTTACATTTTTGTAAGTACAACCATCATATTACAAATCTGTAATCCTAATTAACGCAAATAGGCTCACGCATAAATTAACAAGTGAGGAAAGTGTACAACGTATCACAAATGCAATGGAGTATTAGAAAGAAATTATATGCCGGTTTGTGAGGGAAATTGCATTTTAAGGTTCTTTTATTCATCATAAATAATCCAATTTCTTCCTATTTAATAATATTACATACACATGTTAGGAAATTAAATGCTTGTTTGAGAGATTGTTTATGTTAGCAACAATGAGGAAGTAACTATGCAAGTTCAACTCGATTTAAGACGTTTTTGTTTGATTTTCTTGATAACAGCTACTTCTACGATAAAAATGTATAGGAAAGGAAATACTCTTCTTTACCATTTCTACAACTTTTATTTGAAAAATATTTTGATATTAGCAATACTTTACTAGATATGACGAAAATTTAATTTTTTGTCACCAGTAAAGTTGTACCCCTGATTGGCGTACGTGATTCATTTTTGCGATTTTCTTATTATATTTGATTGTAAGTCCGTAATGTCAAATTTCATGAAAATTCATTCAGTAGAAGCCGAGACCGAACAGGCAGACGGACAAACGGACCGACCGACGGACGACAATAGGCACTCACGCTGTAAGCGAAGTGCGCCTAAAAATTAGATGAGAAAAGGGACGCACGTTATTTTGTAAATGCATTGTATGGTTATCTTCTCTTCATTGTTAATCTAAATAAACAGTTGCATTGACGTCGCCTTTATAGTAGGTCCTGTAAGAAGTTAGCACTTGAAGGAAAGCAACTGTTTTTGAGAGTTCGTCTATAAGGGTGCAACAATAATCATTGGAACTAAGGTAAGGTAGATTTAAAAAGTTTTCCCCTTTGAATATACCGTGATATTACACTAGCATTGAGTAACTCTGTGACATTGTGGTCACGTAATTGCTCTAATATATTGCTGTAAAATCGGAGAAAATTGAAAAATGCCAAGGGGTAGACCAGTGAAAAGGAGAGCTATTAGCCCAGCTGCCAGAGAAAGGAAGAGGAGCCAGAGATCAAAGGAAGAGTATTTTAGGAAAGAGAGAGAAAGAGATGCGGAAGCTCACAGGATTGCCCGTGTAGATGAGGAGCGGAGAGTACAAGAAAGACAAAGAAATAGGGAAACACGTCAAATGAATAGGGAACAAAGAAGATCTAACCTAGGACCGAACTATTTAGATTATTTGCATTTCATTTATTTCATTAAGTATTCAATAAAAATTATTTCACTTAACCTTCAGTTTATTTAAATCGCATTGCGGATCTGAGATCTGGGGCTGCCCTAGTAACTTCATTAATTTTTGTAATGCTCATTCTGGGAACCAAAAGGGTCCATCGAAAATAACATTATTACTACAACCATCATTTATTATTCACAATTAACAGATTATTTTGCTTTTTTCGTTGAAAGTAAATATCAACAATTTGTATATTCACGAATGTTCAATTGAGACATCCAGTTTTCATATCCTGTGACGGTGTTTAAAACGAGATAGCCACCCATCAGAAAAAATACATCGCTGATAAAAGTATATTGCCTTTTCAATTAATAGTGGACCTGTGATTGGGAAACCTTCAGAACATTTCACTTTAAACCAATCGTATAAAATTGCATCCAATTGTTCTAGCTTTGGCTTCCTTAAAATTTTGTTTTTGGATATTTTTGTCTCAGATCCAGCAAAATTTTTTTAAAGTTGCCGTTTTCTTGCTTTAATACCATATATCATAGATGAGCTTATATTGTACTCGTTCATTAATATATGTCTATTTACCCCATTATCCAGACCTTGGCAAATGCCAATTTTCTGTCGTAAAGTAAGCACCAGTCGCTTCTCTTGTTCTCTACTACTGCTGCCACTACTCATGTTCTTTCGGATTTCTTTAAATGTTTATAAAATGAGGTTAACAAATAAAATTATTACGCAGTACATCATGACCGTTGACACCTTGAAACAGAAGAGGAACTACTCGCAATATGTGGTTAATATTACCATGATCGGTGATGCCTATGGCGACATCTATTAGACAATTGGAAAATGTAAGTTCACCGAAGATGCCGTTAGAGCGAGTTTGCCGCTAGAATGGGTGCCGTTAAAACGAGCTTTTACTGTAGTGTGTTTATTTATAATGTAAACAAAATACATGTAAGTTAAAAGAAACGAAATATTCTCTTTTGAAGTAAAGGGCGCTGACCGTGCGAATACGTGACCAGATGTGTATCTTGCGAGAAATGCACATATGGATGATCCCTGAACCCTCATAAAAGAGAAACTTGAGTATTATTGAGGGTCTTGAGATAGAGTGGTAAGGAAAGAAGGACTCAAGTGTACCTTCCACTTCAAGCGGTTTGGGTGCACAAAGAGAGAGAGATTCGGAATTTGGACTAAGGAAACTTCCAGGCAGGAAAGAAAAAAACTGCGTTATATGTAGTGGAGAAGGTGATGGGAAGAGAGTGAGGTATTGCACAGTGTGCATAGAATGAGAAAAGGGAGTGCATGGTGTTTGTTTGTCAAGACACAAAGATAATGTTTATTTTTTTAGAAGTTATTTGTTACTAACTAACGTATGCAGACATTCACTGAAATAATTCTATAGTATTTTTTCTATTCCTTGCTAATTTTTGCTAATGATATTCTTTAGTTTTTATGTTATATAATGAAATTCAAACGTAAATTTTTGTGATATTTTTGTTGCAACGTGATGTGCAATAACTTTTGTTTTTAATTAATAATTTCATGTTTGATTAATTGAAAAATTATCTAGTTTAGAATAATGTATCATTATTTAATAATCATCCATAACTTATTACATTAAGTATAATTTTATTAACTCAAATTTTTAGTCCATTCGGTTATTTGCTCCAGATGCCACCATCCAGGAAAATAACTGTATTTAATATAATTTTTTGTATTCATTGCTGATTTTTTGTAATTATATTCTTTACTAATGTAGGTTTCATAATTTAGAAGTTTTAATGCTGTATAAAAATTCAAAAGGAAATTTTTGGTGATAAACTTTTTTCTTTTTTTGTTGCAACATGATATGCAATAACATTAGTTTTTATTTGATAAATTTATCATTAAAAGAAATAAAAGTTATATTTTTTGAAGATTAGAGTTTTTTTCACAATTGCTGTAAATGTAATAATTTATCTTAAGAAATAATTTCACAATGATAATTTTCCTAAGATGATACAAAATTCAGGAATTGCCCTTGGCATTTCTGGCTCTACCCCCCAAAATTTGCATGAACTTCTAGTTTCTAGTTAAAATCTACCAAAAGAAAAGAGTTGGGTATATTATTTTAACCTGTATAAGGTGAAAAACCTGCAAAAGACAGAATTATATGCTGGTCCTGTGAGGTTTCACCTCTCGCAGGTTTTTCTGTACTATTTAGAATAACTGAAACAGAATATTATTATTTTTATTTCTTTCTAGTTCTACCATATTATTGAAAGGTCATAAAACGCATGTTGTGTATTCTTCTGAAGATTCTGGAATGTTATTAGTAGCTACACCAGACTGTTGGTAAGTAAACTAAAAGATTTTTAATGGATTTTATTATGTGAGAAAATTATTGACAATAATATAGGTATACTTGCTTGCAGTTGTTCCATTCCTGAAGCAATCTTGTCAACTGAGGAGCTTATACGTGCTTTGTGTTTCAATTTTCAAAAATTATCCAAGTAAGTTTTATTAATAACTTTTTTATAAAATCACTGCAGGTATATGTATTTACTTTTTTTATAAAATCACTGCAGGTATATGTATTTATATGTCATTTTGTATCAGGCCTCTCATAAAAACGTCAAATAACTCTAGAGCAGCTGCATGTATTTTAGCATTCTTTCAATTTTAAAGTGACCCGCACAGAGTCTTATGTGTAATCACTCTGCAAAATAGCAATCCGAGTTCGATTCCAGGGATGTTTAATTCCCCCAATTGGATAACATGGGTAGGGAACCTTCTCGAATTTTTATCTCCTTAACTATATGTTGTAATTATTTGCTCACACAGACTTTTTTGTTGCAAATGTTATCCTCTATCCCAGTGATTCTCAACCAAAAACTTTTGCGGTCCGGTAAATATTATGAACATTCCACGAAGGACCAATAAAATTTTGCAAACTATTTTCAATTAAAAATTTTTTTATATTATTTTCTTCAATTAAATTTCTTTACAACATAGAATACATAAGAATAAAATACCTTTTTACTATTCAGTTTCTGAAATAAAGTCATAGTTCTTTCAGGTAATCAATTAGATTGCCGTTGCAACCCATATTTAGCCAATGATAATTGATCCCACCCAACAAATGCCTGTAAACCTGCTGTATACGAAATATTTACTTGGTCACTCTATGGGAGGTATAGCAGATCCACACGAGGCATATTTGCCACCCTGGTGTAAGCAGTTAATGCCATCCCTTACAGAATTATAAAAACACCCTGACCCAGATTTTTTTTGAGATTTAGATTAAAAGTTTCATATAATTTAAGAAATAAATTGTGCAAAATACATTGTGCAAGGTTTCTCATATATGAATTGTCTTGATATATTATGTAAAAGTACTTTATTTTAGAAGGCGGTCTATCACAACTTAGGCTCCGTTTGTATGTTTGTAAAATTAAGAGAGATTCTTACCTCCGCCCATGAATTGCCACCCCTAATATGTTGCTGCCCTGGTACGATGCTCTCCTTGCACCTATAGGCCGGCACGGGCCTGTATATCAACTTATAATGTCGTCTGAAAGTGTGGTCACTATATACAGAAAAAAGTGTATTGAAAGAATAAAATTTTGTCAGGGTTCAGTGAAAAGTGGTCACATTAGGCAGGTGGACAGTATAGCGGTGGTAATTTTGGCAGTTTCTACTGTGTATATCAGGGGCGTATATTCTGGGTGTGCTAAGTGTGTGGCGCATGCCCACAGAATAGCACGCTATATATGTGTATGTAATATTATTAAAAATATGTCAATTATGAAATGAGGTTGTGCCTAAAAAGTTACGCGCACGAAAATATGTTCACTGGAAGATCTCTAGCAAAGTCATGCTATCGGACATCACATGATCTATAGCATTTAACTAAATTGCAGAACGGTGGAGAGAGACTGGGGTCATGTGTAGTAGATTACTGCCAGGAAGTCGAGCGGTGACTCAGGGCTATCAGGGTGACCGGCTCGTGTATACTAGGGACTCCACCCCTATTGCTGCGCTCGCCAACACCGATGGGGGCTCTGCCCCCAGACCCCCCGGCGCGCCGCCGCCTCGGCGTGCTTCGCACACTCCCTTCGTCCATTGAGAGCGGATTGCACAATATATTACTATTACTCCGCCAATCAGTGTTAGTGAACGTAATGTTAGATCAGAATACAGGAGAAAATATGTCAAAACAATCGCTAGAACAGAGAAATACTACAGATCTTTTTTCCCCAGACTCGATAAGACAGTCCAACGGAGGAATTAGTTCGAGTTCACTTGGTGTTGTGACACCCCCAGCCAAACGCTTCTGGCGGCTTGCAGGGTATTGATGTAAATGTTATCTACGCCAACGTACTAAAGTCACCATTATTTAAGTTATAAAATTATTACAGTTTTTCATCATACCTGTATATATGGGCCAATGCCTTGGGACCTCGCTGCCCATCCGCCTCCATCACTGAGGTGAAAATATAACTCTCTATTAGGGATGCAGCGAATATCAAAATTGCCGAATAACGAATAAGTAACAGAATTCTGTTACAACCGAATAAAAAATACCGAATAAATAACCGAATACTGGTATTGCTGAATACCGAATATTCAACACCGAATACTCACATAAAAGAAACCTACTTGTAAAATTGATTACAGTAAAATCATTAGTACTGGAAGTTTATAAAATACCTATTAAATCAATACCACAAAGAACCTTCGGTGTTTGGTAATTAGAAACTTTATTGTGCCTTATTGTGTCATAATTATAGAAAAAATATTTAATTTTAATTTTTGTGTTATCATTATTATGTGTGGTTACTATGTGATGGAAAACATTTCACTTCAGTAATAAATACTCGTGTTTGAGCGTTGGTTCTTGGAATTTTATTTCGCTTTCAAGCTTTGGCTCATTATCAAATTTACCTCCCTTTCCCATAGTTTCGACAATCAGTTTTATAGTTTTTTTATTCTTTCTCGTTTTTAATATTTTGTGTTTTCAGTCTATATCATAATTAAAGTTGAATATTTTTAGAAATTTACTAATTTTATGATTTCATTTTCAATTTTTGCTGCTCATCATTCAATTTGATATTTGGTAGATTTTAACCGAATTCGAATACCAAACTGAATATCCATTTTGTCACATTCCGAATAGTGGAAAAATGGCCGAATACCGAATAGTTTTCGAATATTCGGTACATTTCCACTATCTATTGATTTCTGAATACTTCATCGTACACAATATTTTGAATCGTGTGAGTTTCCCTGTCGTTTTTAGCTCCTGTAATTTTGATTTTGAGACTGGCCATGGATCGACACCGAGAGAGGGCCATGTATAGCTGACCTTGACCAAATATTGGCTTACTCTGATTGATGTGAATGCCCACTCGATTAAATGTTTGGCCTTGAGAATTATTAATTGTCATAGTAAAGGCTAACCATACGGGGAATTGTTTTCTGTTAAGAATAAAAGGTAACTCATGATCATCTCGAGTATTTAAAGAGATTCGGGGTATCGTAACGACATTTAAGAAACTGTCAATTCTCGTTTGTATTTACACTAATTTATCAATTAACTACATCATTATCGACAACGTGATCAAGCTTTGTTAAATTACATTCACTAATAGCCTTCCTTTTGGCCCTGCACCTTTTATTGTTTTCTCGATTTCTTAATCTATTCCATTCCTTTTTATCTACTGCAGCCACATCATAGTGACCGTTGTCGGCTGCCCCTCGCCTGGCAGAGCTGGGATAACTGCACATGCGCACAATGGTCATTTTCCGATCACTCGTTAGGCGTTAGGCCATAGTAGCCAGTGGGAGAGGGGAAAATGGGGGGAGAGAATCCTGAAACTACACGCCTGCACACAGCGGTCATTTTCCGATCACTCATTAAGCGTTAGGCCATGGTAGCCAGTGGGAGAGAGGGAAATGGGGGGAGAGAATCCTGAAACTACGTGCCTGCGCATAGCGGTCATTTTCCGATCACGCGTCAGTTAGTTACGACGTTAGAAGATTATAATATAGAGAGATATATATACTTGTATAGTGTGTCCATAAAGTCATGTTGCTGTTACAAATGGGTATAATGTTGCAACCAAATGATGTAGAAACACAAAAGAGGCAGAAAATGAAAGAGCAACTGTCATAGTTTTGTCCCTGTATGTTGCTCGTGGGCAGTGGAAGTAGCCAAGGTTACACCATGGTCAATCGCCACAGTGTCGGTTATGATGCTGTCAGTGCAAAGAAAGGTGCAGTGCATGTTATGGCTAGCAAAATCGAGTCTGTGATTTGTGTGCTATGTGAATATCATCGTGTGTTTAATGAAGAACCACCAACAAGAATAACATTCGCCACTGGGATAGGCAGCTGAAGGAGACAGGAAGCATACTGGAGAGGAAACGTTCAGGAAGACCATCTGTTAGTGATGAGTCAGTAGAAGCCATTTGAACAAGATTTCTTCACAGCCCAAAGAAATCGTTGTGTAAATGTGCATGACAACTAGGGGATCCTAAAGCCACAGTTATAAGGTGTTGAAAAAATTTCTTTGTTTTACTGACTACAATATACAATATATACTATATATACTATATATATAATATATATATACTATATATACTATATATATAATATATATATATATATATATATATATATATATATATATATATATATATATATATATATATATATATACTATATATATATAAATATATATATATATATATATACTATATATATATATATACAGGTACCCCTCGCCGTTCACGGTTTTGCTTATTCGCGGTTTCTCAGCAGTACCCATTACTCATTTTTTTGTCGTACCGAACGGGGAAATCTTCCCGTTTCCTGAAGGATCCATAGAATACTGAACGGGTAAATCTCCCAGTTCGCTCCACTCTATGTTCTATTTATTTTACTCACTACCTGTGTAAACAGTATTAAGTCTGCTTGTTTTGTCCCGGAATAAATATGGCCATCGGACTAAAAGACACGCGGCTTGCTGAAAAAGGGACTTCGCAAGCTTCCGTTTTCCACATTTATATCAGTTTCTGTTCTATAGTGCCGCAAGCAACATGACTTGATATCCTTGGTGTGTTTGTGGTATTAATGTGATGTTTCATTTTATTCTCTCATTTTAAATTAGACAGGACTACGCTTAGTGACGTTGGCATTGTATTATAGTAGAGTGCTTTTATAAACATTTTTAATTTTTTTAATTAACCCATTCTTTTACATTATTATGGCATCTAAACGTGTTAATATAAGTGGAAGGGATGTATTAGCTAAGAGACAGCGTAAAGTCATGACTTTGAGGGAAAAGATCATGATATTAGATAAGTTGCAAAGTGGAGCAAGTTACGCTTCCATTGGTAGAGAATATGGAGTAAATGAATCAACCAAACGTTCTATAAAAAGGGTCGAAGACAAAATACGAAGTAGTGTAATGGCTTCTACTCCGTCTAGTGCTAAAGTGTGTGTGGATAGAGGATAAAACACAGAACAATGCTCCCCCTAGCACGGAGTTAATAAGTAATAAAGCATTTAACCTATATAAACATTTAAAGAGTGGAACTGAAGACGATAATGAAGAGAATTCTTCTACCTGTTTTTTAGCGAGCAAGGGCTGGTTTGATAATTTAAAGAAGTGTTTAAATTTGCATAACATTAAGCTATCAGGAGAAGCTGCATCAGCTGATCAAGAGGCAGCAAAGAAATTCCCCGGTGAATTTTTGAAGCTTATCGAGAAGAAAGGTTATAAGCCAGAACAAATTTTCAATGTCGATGAAACCAGTTTATATTGGAAGAGAATGCCAAATAGGACCTTTATTTCCAAAGAGGAACGCTTTAAAGGCTGAAAAATATCGATTCACTGTAATATTATGTGGAAACGCTTCGGGAGATTTTAAATGCAAACCAATGGTAATTTAAAGTTCAGAAAATGCTCTTGCTCCAAAAGGGAAGATTAAATCAGATCTACCTGTCTTTTGGGGGTCTAATAAGAAGGCATGGGTTACTTGTAAACTGTTCGAAGATTGGTTTGCCAACTGCTTCATCCAGCAGGTGAAGATCTATCTGAGGCAGACGAATTTGCCATTTAAAGTGCTTCTCGTATTGGATAACGCTCCGGGTCATCCAGTTTCTCTTGCAGAAGGCTATTCTGACGTAGTAGTTGTATTCCTACCACCAAACACAACACCACGCTTACAACCGATGGGCCAAGGTATCATTGCTACCTTCAAATCTTATTATATTCGCCGAACTTTCAAACATATTTTACAGCAAATGGACACCAATTCTTTGATTTCTGTTAGTGAATGTTGGAGTTCATTCAACATTCGAACAGCCATTCATATGATAAAAGAATCATGGGATGAAGTAAAGCAATCAACAATAAATGCATGTCGGCAGAAACTTTGACCCGAAGCTGTTCGTTCCAAAGTTTATCCCAGCATTTGCGGAGAAGTTGAAGAGATCATCGAAATGGCTAGAAATGTAGGTGGAGAGGGCTTTGAAGATCTAAAAGAAGAAGTGGAGGAATTGCTCAACTTTCAACAAGAAGAATTAGCAAATGAGGAACTTGAAGAATTTGCACAATCAAGTGAGAGCGAAAACAAAGAAGTTGTAGAGCCTAAGATAAAACAGTTTTCAGCGAAGACCTTAGCAGAAATTTTAAATATGGCTAAAGAGTTGAAAGAGAAAGTAATGCAGGCTGATCCATCTATGGAAAACAGCATCAATTTTAAGAGAATAATTGACTCTGCAATATCTCCCTATGACGAAATTTATAAAAAAATCTCCAAGCTCCAAATCACAGAATTCCTGAAGCCAAGTCCCTCATCTTCCTCTTCCATCTCCAAATAATGCTCTTCCGAAACACCTCCATTGTCAACATCCTACGTATACTCCACATAATTCACGGTGAATTAATAAACTTCTGTTTTCTTAGTTTTCCTAAATTTAAACGTTCGTCAGTTTGGTTTTCCTTTCATATTTTAAGCTTACTATTTGTTTCTCTGGCCTACAGTCGTCATTAAGGTAAAGTAAATAATCACTTAGGACCACTTTCGCGGATGTAGGAACGGAATCCCATTCTTCCATTAGTTTATGCATTTGCCGTTCGCGGTTTTGCGGTTCGCGGAGTCTTCGGGAACATAACCCCCGCGAACGGTGAGGGATACCTGCATATATATATATATATATATAAACTTACGGAAGAGGAACGGTAAATAAGTATGTTTAGGGCAACTAGATGTTGAAGGAAACCCAGTGAGCACTTACCGGAAGGAGAGCTACTGGGGTGTTGGAGAGACACATTTGTAGAAGTTATTGGAGCTTTCGGGATGATCCCTTCGTCAGCACAGTAGAGAGACAGCTGATTTGGCAGTGACACTGGGATGAAGGTGTGGGGGCGGAAAGGAAGGGTGCGTGGAAAGGTCGGGGGTCGGAGGATGCGGGGGGGGTGGGGGGGGGGGGAGTTGAAAGAAGGAAATATTAATGGCCAATGAGGCCGGGAGGAGAGAAAGAGTTTAAGATTTGGATATGGGCCAGTTCCCATTGACTGAGTTTGGAGGCAGTAGCGTAGTCCGGAAGGGTGCGTATGGCCCTCACCGTGAATTAAACATTGTGACTAAGATTATGATTATTTGCATGAACGGCCACGGGTAGCTGTCATTTAAGACTAATGCTGTTGCAATGGCCGGTCATGTGAATGTTGAGGGAATTGCTGGTGAGGTCTACGTAAAAGGTGGGGCATTGGGTGCAGGTTAGTAGGTAGATGACGTTGCGGGTGGTACAGTTGGTAGGGGAATTATGGATTACGTGATGTTAGTGGTGGGGTTTGAGAATGAGTTGGAGGGTGGGTTTATAGGGCATGTTAAGTATCGGGGTCTGCGGCAGGGGTGGGACCCTGCAGGGTGCAGAGGAGTGGGTGATGGGGGTTCTTTTCTCCACAAGATGTTGGCTAGGTTGGGAGGTCTGCGGAAGGAGAGGATTGGGGTGTGGGGAAGGAGACCTGGTTGGGGGAGGAAGTGAGGATTGAATGGGCTGCCTTTAGGTTGCTCTTTAGGGTATCGTGGATGCCGGGATAAAATGTGGTGATTAGGGTGAGTTGGGGGTTTGAGTCGGGGGTGGCAGGGCGGTTGGGGTGTAGGTTAGGGCTGCTGGGTGTGAATGCCCATCGGATTTGGTCCCGGATCAGGTCCGGTGGGTATCGGTGTTGGAGGAATGCATTTTCGAGGACGGAGCAGTACTCGGAGAGTGAGTCTATGTTCGAGCAGATTCTCTGCCCTCGGTGGGCTAGGGCATAGGGGATTGAAGTTTTGGTGTGGAGAGGGTGGCAGCTGTGGAAGTGGAGATATTGAAGGCAGTAGGAAGGTTTTAAGTGAACTTTGGTATGGATTTTGTTTTCTCGGATGGAGAGGTCGAAATCCAAGAAGGTGATGCTGGAGAGGGAGGAGTGGTGGGTGAAGGAGAGCGTAGGTTGGGAAGAGAGGCACTGTAAAAAGGATTGGAGTGAGTCGAGGTCCATGTGTCCAAAGAAGAAAAATGTCTTCAATATACCTCAGCCACAGGAGTGGTCTGGGGGTGTATGTTGAGGAAACGTTCCTCCCATTCACCTAGGAAGACATTGGTGTTTGAGGGAGCCATGCAAGTGCTCATCGAAGTAGATTTTAATTGTAGTTAGTGGCACCCTCCGAAGGTAAAGTTGTTTCTGCCAGCTTCGTTAGGAAATGGGAGGAGGGTCTTGTGTCAGGTGGTCTCGAGTCAAGGGATTTTTTCAGGGTGAACAGTCCATCGTGGTGTGGGATGTTTGTATGAAGGGAGCAGACGTCTATTGTTGTCATGATTGTGTTAGGTGGGAGGGGAGAGATTTTAGGCATTGAAGAAAGTGGTTAGTATCTTGGATGAAAGAAGGGATTTGACGAATGAGGGGTTGAAGGTGGGAGTCCACAAAGGCAGAGATGCGTTCCGTGGGAGAGTTGTAGCTGGCAACTATGGGACGGCCGGGGATATTCGGTTTGTCGATTTTTGGGGGAAAGTAGAAGGTTTGGGTGCGGGGTTTGTTGGGAATCATAAGGGAGATGGTGGGATCGGGAAGGCCTTCTTGTTTTCCCACGGATCGCAGATATTTGGCTATTTCAGAGGAGAGGCGGTCGTTGGGGTTGGAGGGGAGAGGGAGGTAGAAGGTTTGGTCGGATAGTTGGTGGAGGTCTTCTACATTGTAATGGGAGCGGTTCATTACTACCGTGGTCGTACCTTTGTCCACGGGGAGAATTACAATGTAGTTTAAGCGTCGAGATGGAGTGTCTTTCTGCTTGCGTCAAATTGTCATCGTGGTCGAGGAGGTCGGGAAAATCGGGCTGGGGGACTCTGTCTGTTAAATAATTGGAATATTGCTCGACGGGGTGGTGGAGAGGGAGAGAGGGTGGGATATATTGGGATGGGGGTTTAAAGGCGGAAAGAGATTGTGGGAGTGCGTCTGGGGAAGATGAGAGGTTGGTTTTGGGTGGGGCGACCTTGAGGCGAAGTAGGCGGATGAAGGCTTGTATGTCGGCAAGTAGGGAAATTGGTCAAATTTGGTGGTGGGACAGAAGGAAAGGCCACGCGAAAGAAGTGCATTCTCGGCAGGGGTGATTGTATGAGATGAGAGGTTCAGGACGTCATCTGGTGAAGAAGATCTTCGGGGTGAGTTGGGGGTGTGCAGTGCGGGTGGGGTTGGGATTCCCAAAATGTCCGCTAGGCACGGCCTTTGGGCGAGGAGGGGCAGGGGAGTTGCTTTGGACTCACCAGCTGGGATGAAGTGGAGAGATAACCCTTGTTGGAGGTGGCGGTTGCATAAAATTGAAAGTTTTCAGATCAGTCTGTTTCGGTTAGCTGCTAGTTCTGCAGCTTTTTGAAAGATGGAGTCGAGGTTGTCTGTTAAAGTTGGGAAGTTTCGTAGCAGATGAATAATGGTGATACTTCTTTGAAAGTGCATATTGGAGAGCGAATGGTAGTGGCATGAAATTGATTTTACTACATTAAGGGACATAAGGTGATTGGTGAGGGCAAATGATGATCGGATGGTGGGAGGAAGGCCCAATAGGGGGATTCTTACAGTAAGGCCTTTTGGAGTGAGGCCTAATTCCAAGCAGGAATTGAGGAATTCCATTTGGCAGGCGAGGGAAATATGTTTTCGGAGGTGGTAGCGGAAACTATGGATATTTGCCATAGCGGAAGGACAAGATTAAAGAATAAAGGTGATAGGAAAGTTACTAAAAGAGAGATGACATATAAGGAAAGGTAAGGTGAGATAAAATGGTATAAAAACTTACGGAAGAGGAAAGGTAAATGAGGATGTTTAGGGCAAATAGGTTTTGAAAGAAACCCAGTGAGCACTTACCAGAAGGGTGGCTGCTAGAGTGTTGGAGAGATACATTTGTAAAAGTTATTATAGCTTTCGGGATGATCCCTTCTTCAGCACAAGAGAGAGACAACTGATTTGGCAGTGACACTGGGGTGAAGGTGTGGGGGTGGAAGGGAAGGGAGCCTGGAAAGTTCGGGGATGTTTGTTTCATGGTGAGGGCCATTCGCGCCCTCCCAGACGATGCCTCCGCTCCTCAAGTCAGTCAATGGGAACTGGCTTAAACTCTTTCTCTCCTCCCGGCCTCAATATCCGTTAATATTTCCTTCTTTCCACCCTCTCTTTTCCCTTCCCCCCTCCCCCCCTCCCCTCTGCATCCTCCAGTCCCCGACCTTTCCACGCTCCCTTCCCTTCCACCCCCACATCTTCATCCCAGTATCACTGCTAAATCAGTTGTGTCTCTCTTGTGCTGACGAAGGGATCATCCTGAAAGCTCCAATAACTTCCACAAATGTGTCTCTCCAACACTCCAGCAGCTCTCCTTACGGTAAGTGCTCACTGGGTTTCCTTCAACACCTAGTTGCCCTAAACATCCTCATTTACCTTTCCTCTTCTGTAAGTTTATATATGTATATATATTAGTGCACTGGTGGTGTAGTGGTTAGTGTGTCGGCTTACCGTTACAAAGTTCTGGGGTTCAAACCCCGCGAATGGAGGTTTTTCACAAAAAGAAACTATCATCGGTTCCTGACAGTAGGCGGCAGTACTATCAGTATGGTATAGAGCCAAAAACAAATTATGTTGGCTGGGTCTATATCCAAAAGAGCTGTAGGCGTGATCGGGACAATTTGAATGGCTACAGTACTGCGATGTGGAAAGCAAGACGGAAACTACCACATTAAAATTCCCTAGTAATGATTATATGGCTGGACAATATGAGTTCTCTCGAGGTAAAATGTTCCAGAGGTAAAATAGTCCCCCAATCGGATCTCTGGGCGGGGACTGCCTTGAGGAAAGCATATGTCGAACGTAACATACGCATAGGTACTTGGAATGTAAAAACGATGAGGAAAGCAGGAAAGCTAGAGAACCTGAAAGAAGAAATGAGAAGAAATAGGATTGATATCATGGGTCTAGGACGTTTCGCCGCCGCCGGGTACGTTTCGCCGCCGCCGTTTCGCCGCCACTCTAGGCGTTTAAGAAACTCTTTTGTGGTGGAAGATATTAGTAACATGATTAATTACTGGAAGAATCTCAAGATATAAAGGGCAGTTTTGGGAACTCTAATTGAGGAATAGGGTTGGGAATATAATCTATAAAAGATTTCAATTCGGTTATTTTAACCTCTGTTTTATTAGCCCCATATAATGGAAATAGTTTCGTCTAAACGTGGAAAGGAGAAGGTGATAGTCGATGGGTATTTTTGCGTATTCGATAAAGTAAGTTCTGACAAACTAAGGAAGTATTGGCGCTGTGAATTACGTGGGCAATGCAAAGCCAGACTTCATACCGAAGGCGAGAATGTGTTGCAAAAACTTGGGACACATACTCATGATTCTTCTGCAGCCCAAGTGGAAATTTCCAAAGCGATCACGAACATAAAACATCGCGCTGAGGAAACTATGGAAAATACTGCACAAGTAGTTAATGAGTACTGCCTCGGTTTGTCTCAAGCCGGTAAGGCGGTGCTCCCCAATTCCGCAGCACTCAAAAAAGTCGTAAGGAGAAAAAGAAGGGAAATAAGTGAGGCACCAACGGAACCAACTAGTCTCGAGGAGCTCTTCATACCAGGGCGCTACAAGACCTACAAGTCGGGACAAGGTGTGCTGGAGAACTTTCTGATTGCAGATAGCAGTCCAGGATCACAAAGAATACTGCTATTTGGAACTCAGCAGAATTTGCAGATTTTAAAAGCATCTAAATTTTGGTATGTTGACGGCACATTTCGACCTGCACCTCCCCTATTTTCGCAGTTGTATGTAATACTAGCAGAGAGATTTGGCGGTGTACTTCCATTGTTATATGCTTTGCTACCAAATAAGCAGAAAAGCACTTACGAAAGGCTTTTCGAGTTAATAAAAGAGGCTCAACCTGAAGTAAATCCGGAAAATATTTCCTGCGACTTTGAAATTGCAGCCTTCGGTGCAATAATGAATTCTTTCCCCAATGTGCGTATTTTTGGTTGCTTTTTCCACTTAAATCAAAATTTGAAAAAGCACCTAGGCCAACTTCATGTACTCCAAAGATATAGAGGGGACACAGATTTTGCGTTGCATGCACGGATGGTTACTGCGCTCGCATTTGTTCCAACTGAAGAATTAGACGGAGCTATAAATACGTTATCAGATGAGCTTCCTGGGGAATTGCAGCCGCTTCTTGACTGGTTTGAAGATAGTTACACCGGTCGCCCAAATCGCCGTGGAAATGGTAGGCGCAGAGCAATTTTTCCCGTGGAAATGTGGTCGGTGTATCTACGTGTTCTTCTTGGAGCAGACCGCACCAATAACCACGTGGAGGCTGCACATCGCAGAATACAGGCGGAATTAGGAATGACAAGACCGACTTTATGGAGGTTGATCGATGGTCTAAAAAAATTCAGAATGGACAGGAAATCTATTATGAACAATTAGTAGCAGATCAGCTTCCAACACAGAAATTAAAGAAATATCGAGAAGCGGACCAACGTATTTCGAGAATTGTTAGGGATTGTCATAATAGAGACATTTTAACATATCTTCGAGGTGTCGCCAATAATTACGAAATGGAGTGAAAGATTAATGTATTTCAATAATTTTATTTTTGAATAAAGCAATTAAAACTATTTTTTTATTTTTATTTACCCTAATTTTAAATTTAATTCAACCGCGGCGGCGAAATGGCAGTGGCGAAACATACCATTCCCGATCTCCGGGTGGGGACTGCCTTGAGGAAAGCATTTGTCGAAGGTAACTTACGCTTAGATACTTGGAAAGTAAAAACCTTGAGGAAGGCAGGAAAGCTAGAGAACCTGAAAGAAGAAATGGGAAGAAATAGGATTGATATCATAGGGCTGAGCGAAGCTGGTTAGGATGGAGAATGACAGTTCAACTCGGTAGAATTCATGGTAGTTTACTCAAGAGGAAATAGTGGGGCAAGGGGAGTAGCTCTGGTACTTAGGAAAGATATGATGAAGAGCGTGACAAAAATAACAGCAACGAACGACAGGTTGATGGCAATAAAGCTAAAAGCAGTCCCAGTGGACGTTGATAATCCAGGTATTTATGCCAACGTCCACTCATGAAGAAGAAGAAATTGAGTAGATGTATGAACAAATTAACGAGATTTATGAAGAAGACGGAAGAGGAAAGGTAAACTGCATAATAATGGGAGATTGGAACAGCATAGTTGGCGAAGGACAAGAAGAAAATGTTGTCGTTCAATACGGACTTGGGAAAAGAAACCAAGGAGGAGAAAACTGGTAAAATGACCATTGTGTGCAGGCGCAGTTATCGCAGCTCTGCTAGGCGAGAGGCCCGAGAGGCAGCCGAAGTTTCCTGCCAGTCACGATCTGACTATAATGGTGATCAGGCACAACTCTCTCTGATATTTCACCGCCCTTATCAGGGCCAATCCCTCTTCTACTTCACGGCCAGGGTCATTTGTGTATCACATCATTGCAGATGGAAATTGTCTTTTTCGAGCGTTATTTTACGGCTTATGTGGACTCCAGGAAGAGCCTGCATTAGTATGCAATCGAATAGTAACCCACGTTGCTAAAAACTGGACATATTACAGTAGTTTCATTATTGGCAATACATCTTACGGCTCTCAATAAAACCAGTAAATGATTATACAAATCACATGAGTAAGAATGGGATTCATGGTGGCCATATGGAGTTGACAGTTGCTTAAATGTCGTTACGGTACCGCGAATCTCTTTAAATACTCGAGATAATCATGAGTTACCTTTTATTCTTAACAGAAAACAATTCCCCGTACGGTTAGCCTTTGCTATGACAATTAATAAATCTCAAGGCCAAACATTTAACCGAGTGGGCATTCACATCGATCAGAGTAAGCCAATATTTGGTCAAGGTCAGCTACACATGGCCCTCTCTCGGTGTCGATCCATGACCAGTCTCAAAATCAAAATTACAGGAGCTAAAAACGACAGGGAAACTCACACGATTCAAAATATTGTGTACAATGAAGTATTAAGAACTCAATAGATAGGAGGGATATTCGGTTTGGTATTCGAATTCGGTTAAAATTTACCAAATATCAAATCAAATGATGAGCAGCAAAAATTGAAAATGAAATCATAAAATTAGTAAACTTCTTAAAATATTCAACTTTAATAACGATATAGACTGAAAAACACAAAATTTTAAAAACGAGAAAGAATAAAAAAACTTTAAAACTGATTCTCGAAACTATGGGAAAGGGAGGTAAATTTGATAACGAGCCAAAGCTTGAAAGCGAAATAAAATTCCAAGAACCAACATTCAAACAGGAGTATTTATTACTGAAGTGAAATGTTTTCCATCAGATAATAATGATCACACAAAAATTAAAATTAAATATTTTTTCTATAATTATGACAGAATAAGGCACAGTAAAGTTTCTAATTTCCAAACACTGAAGGTTCTTCGTGGTATTGATTTAATAGGTATTTTATAAACTTCCAGTACTAATGATTTTACCTTAATCAATTTTACAAGTAGGTTTCTTTTATGTGACTATTCGGTGGTTGAATATTCGGTATTCAGCAATACCAGTATTCGGTTATTTATTCAGTATTTTTTATTCGGCTGTAACAGAATTCTGTTACTTATTCATTATTCAGCAATTTTGATATTCGTTGCATCCCTAATAGAGAGTTATATTTTCACCTCAGTGATGGAGGCGGATGGGCAGCGAGGTCCCGAGGCATTGGCCCATATATACAAGTATGATGAAAAACTGTAATAATTTTATAACTTAAATAATGGTAACTTTAGTACATTGGTGTAGATAACATTTACATCAATACCCTGCAAGCCGCCAGAAGCGTTTGGCAGGGGGTGTCACAACACTAAGTGAACTCGAACTAATTCCTCCGTTGGACTGTCTTATCGAGTCTGGGGAAAAAAGATCTGTAGTATTTCTCTGTTCTAGCGATTGTTTTGACATATTTTCTCCTGTATTCTGATCTAACATTACGTTCACTAACACCGATTGGCGGAGTAATAGTAATATATTGTGCAATCCGCTCAAATGGACGAAGGGAGCGTGCAAAGCATGCCGCCGGGGGTTCTGGGGGCGAAGCCCCCATCGGGGTTGGCGAGCATGGTGAGCAGGGGCGTAGCCCCCTGTATATGTATAATTGTTTAATTTTAATTAAAGATAGCCTGTCAACAACAGAATATTCACTAGAAATGTTGTATATGGCAAAATATTTCATATGTAAAAGTGTGATATTAATTATTTAAAATGAAAATAAAAATAATCTATCTATCTATAATTCTTCTGTTGATATTTCAACATACATTACACTAGTAATAATAATTATAAGAATTATGCAAGAATAATAATAATAATAATATTTTTAGAAAATATCATCTGACCACCAAATATAAAAAACAAAATAAATAATCTTACGCAGCTTGAGATACCTCCAATGTATAAAAACAACTATGCCAGAAAACTTCCGAGACGAAAAAAGATATAATAATAAAACATTTATTAAAGACAGTGTCACTTTGTCATGTAATGCTTTTTAAGCTTAATATCTCGCAAATGACTGAACCGAATTTGATAAAATTTTCAGGAAAGCATTATGATATAATAATAAAATGTTTTAATTTATCGGTGATATATAAAAGCCTTATTCTGTCCCTTTGTCCTTTTGTCACTCCCTCTGTCCAGCTCTGTAAAACAGAAATATACCTGACAAGAGGGGACTGGGACTGAGGTCAGATTTTGAAGAACAATAGATACTCGCGGCGAGGGTTTTGAACCTTTACTTGGATCGAAGGCAGCCCTCTCAGCAGGAGGTATGATTTCAGGTCAAAGAAGGCTGCTTCAATTTTATGTCAGAATAATCGATCATCCCTGTCATTTTTGACGGGCACTTATACTAGTTATATGTATAATTGATTGAAGCTTTTGCGGGTGCTTGACATGCTGAGGTTGTATATGTTTTTTGGTTATACCGCGTAAATTTTTTTGTGTGGAAACACTGGTTCTTCTCCTTTGCTGGAGTCTTTTTCAGAGTAATCTGGCTGGGTGTCCTCATATTGCTCTATATATATTATGGTAGCAGAGGAGGGGTGATAAAATATTCACGAACAATAAAATTTTGTAAGAAAATTTTAGGAAGTATGATGTGATGAAATCATTAACAGTTATATAAAATAAAGGAATTTGTATCAAAGTTTATTATTATTGCTATTTTCAATTCAAAGGGGACCGTATGATATTCAAGATGAAAGTTTAAGAACCACTTGTCTAGATAACGTGCATTGCTCTGTAATCAAGAAATGCTCTTACACTCTTCTTATGCCCCTGACTCATCTTGTCAATGAATCCTTTTCTCAAGGAAAATTTCCTGTCATATTCAAAAAATCTAAAATCCTACCACTTCACAAAAAGGTGATAGCTCCAAAATTGACAACTACAGATCAATATCACTACTCCCAGCCCTATCAAAAATCTTTGATGCCGTAATGTTTAATAGAGTAGTGCAATATAATCAATGGTAGAAGCTTTCATGTGGTGGAACTGCGTCATATTTAATAAAACCAGTAAAAACCGTAAAACAGTAAAACCATAAAATGTTAGAAACTATAAAAACAATTGGTAAAAGTTCCACAAAGTATAAAAGTAAAAATTACGACATGTTTCGACTAGTCATAGTCATCATCAGGTGAGGGAAGTGGGTGAAGCAGCAAAATATATAGACAAGTGGAAGGGGGGAGGGGGGGGGAGACAACGGAGTAGGAGGGGAAGGTAGGGTGTAAGAGATGAACGTGGTAACAAGGAAGAGAGGGAGGGGATGTTAGGAATTCGAAGTTAAGAATTTGAGGTAGAAGTAGAAAACAAAGGAAAATCCTCCTTAATAACGTCTTTACCAACCTGACGACCCCTGATGACCACTGATGGTGACGAATGCTATACACTGGAAATCTATCACTCAACATCTCCAATTCCTTTCCTAAAGATACACTGAAAGCTGCTTTCTACAACAACAATTCAATTGGGATGTCATTATTAAACGGAAAAGATAAAATTCACCTTTTTTCTAAAAGTGATGTTTATAAACTTTGCTGTGCAGATTGTGATGCTATCTACATCAGCCAGACAGGAAGATATTTTATTACTAGGGCCAACGAATACAAGCATACTTTCTCCATCAAATCCGACTTCTCATTTTGCTAAACATCTGTTTAAAAATAACCACTCCTGTGACTTCACTCCAGAAATTATCCACATCGAACGGAAGGGTTTTAGGCTTAATCATCTTGGACAGTTGGAAATTCTTTAACATTTGAAAAACAGCCAACATACTCTCACTAATGACCACTTGTTTTTAAGCCACTTCATTACTAGCCTCTCTTTTACCGGCAGCTACCTCAAATTTGAATTCCTAACATCCCCTCCCTCTCTTCTTTGTTACCACGTTCATCTCTTACTCACTACCTTCCCCCTCCAACTCCGTTGTTCCTCCCCCTCCCTTTTGCTTGTCTATATATTTCGCTGCTTCACCCACTTCCCTCACCTGATGATGACTATGACTAGTCAAAACATGTCGTAATTGTTACTTTTATACTTTGTGGAACTTTTACCAATTGTTTTTATAGTTTCTACCGGTTTATTGTTTTACTGTTTTACATTTTTTACTGGTTTTATTAAATATGAGTAGTGCAGTATTTTGAAAAATATAGTTTACTCAGTCCTCAATGTGGCTTTTGCTCAAACATGAGCTGAACTCATAATTAAATTACTTGATAGCCTAGAGGCAAAAGATAATGTCATTGGTGTCTTCTATGTCTTATCAAATGCATTTGAAACTTAATCATGGTATCTTACTAACGAAATTAAATAACTTAGGAGTTCGAGGTATAGTCAATAATTGGTTCAGGTCCTACTTACTAGATAGAAAACAATATGTTGAAATCCCATTCATGGACGGAAATCGTTATATAGTAAAACATATACGAGGTGCTACCCAAAAGTTGAACATTGCATGGGAACCAGTTGTATTATGGACTAGTGGCGCTCGGTAGCACTGCATGTATCCTTTGTGAACCAGTGTGTGACGTGGCTTCACGCTGAGTGCATGCATTCTTTAGTTCTACGCATTTTTATAACGTCATGTTTGTGTCATTTTGCAATTTTTTTTCTTTTAAATGGTGGACGTGAAGGAGCACTGTGTGTACACCAAGTTTTGCTTCAAACTTGGCAAGTGTGTGGCGGAAACTCACAAAATGTTTAAACAAGCATTTGGTTATGATGCTTTGGGTCAGACACAAACCTACGACTGGTTTAACCGGTTTACAAATGGCCGAACATCAGTTGATGATGACACACATTCTGGATGACCTACAACCGGCACAACGCTGGAAAACGTTGAAAAAGTGCGTGAGGCTATCCTCCAGGACGTAGACGAACGATCCATGATGTTTGCAACATTGTGGGACAGTTGTACGGGACATGCCAGCGCATTTTGTCGGACGAACTCAACATGAGGCGGATTGCTGCAAAATTTGTGCCAAGGCTGCTGTCTGATGACCCTCCAGGTCAGACCATCAATGCGAAGTTCTACTGCGACGTCCTGAGGCGGCTTAGGGAGGACATGAGGCGAAAGTGGCAAGAGAAATGGTACAGGAACAACTGAGTGCTCCATCACGACAATGAGCCCGTGCACACCGCTCTGGCTGTGCAGCAGTTTTTGGCCTCTAAAAACATGGTGGCTGTCCCCCACTCCCCTTACTCACCTGATTTAGCCCCCTGTGAATTCTTCCTCTTCCCCAAGATGAAAATGAAGTTGAAAGGGCGAAGATTTGACACCGTATAGGAGATCCAGGTTGAATCGCAATAGGTGCTGAAGACGCTGAGACAAAAGGACTTCCAGGACAGCTTCCGATCGTGGCAGAAACGTTGGGATTGTTGTGTACGCTCCCAAGGGGACGACTTTGAAGGAGACGGTGGCGATTAGGACTTTGGACAAGTCTGCTTTTTTTTTTCAGATACATTTCGGGAACTTTTGGGTAGCACCTCGTATCTGAGCCAACTACTGTTAAATCTGGCATTCTTCAAGGAAGCATGTTAAGGCCTTTGCTGTTCCTAGTGTACATTAACACGTTCAACGCAGTGGACGTCAAGTGACGTCCTCAGCCGTTCTATTGGATGGCGGCGAACGTCAATTGACGTCCAAGGTCGCTTCCTTTTCCAAGGGACGTTTGAGACTCTATGCCATCTCCCGCCATCGTTTCTTTCAGCACAGTCATTGCTTAGCATCCTACCTTGGTACACATTTTCGCCGTTTCCAAAAGGCGCTATTAAGAATTTTTCCATGATTTTTTTAATATTTCGATTTTTTTTTCGTTTTTTTTGTGGCTGTATGTTTAAATAAGAGAAGTACATACATTTTTGAGTAATCGAAGGCTTTTTTCTATAGTAGTAGGTTATATATTTATTCCAGTTAGATGAAGGTTTTGCGTGAATGTTTCGACCGTATTTTTTTCAATGGGTAATTTACATTATAATCATTTGAGTGTGTACGAGTGGTTTAATTTTACGACCTGCAGAGGAACAATAGAAAGCGATTACATAAAAGTTGAAAAGGTAAATAAGATGTCTATATGTTATAACTATTATAGGAGACGCCAAAGGTTTAGAGCATTCACATCTCTCGTAAACCTTCAATCCCTTGGGATTCTCAGAAGCACAGGAGCATTCTGGCCGTTTGGTCCTATACATTGTATGTACAGTAAAAATAAAGGTTGTGTGTGGGAGTGCAAAAATAACTGAGGTGTTTCATTTCTCTCGGTCAACCCCGCGACCAACCCACGCTATATTTGTAAATGGGTAAATAAATAATTCATTCATTAATTACGTCGTTCAATTCATTCAATAATTCGTATTCACTCTTACTCTATTCTGACGAATGTATGACAAACCGGGTGTAGTAAATAAATTTTTATATAGCATCAGAAATATATATAAGTACTGAATATACACCTATATATACACCTGATACTGTATATATTATAGGTGAATATACAGTACTTAGTAAGCAAACAACAGTACGTGAAAAGCATTTCTTTTCCTAAAAACAAGGAATTTTTTGAAAAATTTCCTATTCTATTATTATTACTTGACAAAAAAATAATTGAAACTTACGACTACGACCTATACAATTCGTAAATATTCATAGGTAAGAAAAGTTATGTTATGCAAAACAACTAAAAGAGTAACATATGGTGATGGCCAAGCAGGAAAAGATAAGCCACTGCACATCTTCACGCTAATTGGACCACCGGTGGCGGCGGACGTCAATTGACGTCCAAGTTAATTATTACGTTTACGAATATTTATCTTATTAATAAATTGAAAAATAATGCAAAAGGCCATTATATAGACTGTTTCCATTATGATACGAAAAAAAAATTTTCAGCCACCGGTAAAAATTTTTATTTTTATTGCCGCGTTGAACATGTTAATGATTTTCCAAACCTGGTTCTATCTACAAAAAGCATTTTATTTGCTGATGATATTAATATCATCATCAGAGCCAAAAATCCCAAAGCTGTAAACAATACTGCAATTAACATTCTAGAAAAATTAGAAAATTAGACTGCTGCACACAAACTTATACAGTACTTAATACAGTAGGGCCTCAAAATTCGCGACTTCCAAATTCGCGTGTTTCACAGTTTTGCGGTTTTTTACGACTACTGCTTCCATCTTTGATGTGATAAGAAAAAACACTAATCAAATGAATTTCTCCATCCGCGAGGTTTTTTAGCATGCTGTGGCTGTGTACGATTGGCATGGGGTTTGTTTTATAGCTCTCACCAAATTTAATGCATTTTTTTTGCCGTTTATGTGATTCAATAAATATTTTTTCGGTATATTATCTAATCATGGTTTATGCAAACTTATCTCTTTAAACCTACTGTACAGCTATTGCAGATTTAAATGCCACATTATCAGCCCGCTGCAGCTACGCTTGCCAATAATCTAAATAATTCGGCCCTACGTTAGATCATATCGCGGTATGTTCAAAGGGGAAAAATTTTTAATTCTATCTTACCTTAGTTCCAATGATTATCATTGCATCCTTATAGATGAACTCACAAACAGTTGCTTTCCTTCAAGTGTCTATCAACGACTGTTTGTAATTTCTTACAGGACCTACTATAAAGGCAACATCAATGCAAGTGGTTACTTAGATTATCAATGAAGAGAAGATAACAATAACACTTTTCTTTCATCTATTTGAACGTTTAATTTGCCTTAAATGAATCGGGGGCAGCAATGAGAGTCTCCTTGGCAATGCCCGGAATGAGTACGAAAAATCCGTAAAATTTCGAAAAAGAATGCGTATTTCTGAAAAATTTGACCGTATAATGTGTAAGCATCGCAAGAATAAGATATTATAGAGCTTTAGCCATCAAATAAAGCAAAAAAATAAGAAAATCGGTGCATATTTACGTATTTGAATGAATGAAGGAAAAAAACCTTGCACTCTGAAAAATCAAAAATCCTGTGTAGACTCATGGGAAAATGTCTCCTGGGTTCGGACCCGGGACACTTTGGCAAACGAAAATACTTTTCCAGGGACCTCATAGTCAGTAGAAACAAAACGCCGTTTACCGCATATCTTTACGACGAACGGTTCTCGAGAAATACGCCGATATAATTACGCGAGGCTTCATACACGCAGCTTAACTTACGTGCATAATATATAGGATTGTATTGGTTCAAAACCACTTTTAGCCTACCTTTTCAGTATTTATTGTTGTCAGAATAATGGAGAGCCGCAAACCTTAACCCCATTTTCTCATAAGACCTTTGCTTCTATTTTTGCAGATTCCAAATTCGCGGTGTTTTCGGGAACGTAACCCCGCGAATTTGGAGGTTCTACTGTAAAGGTAAAACCAATTTCATGACTTTTTCTGCTTCTAATGTCAATGTTGCTAACCATTCCCTTTGCCTTTATGGCAGCAGCATTTCATCAGTTTCTCATTGCAAATTTTTGGGATTAGAAATTGACCATAATCTAAAGTTCCAATCCCATGTTGACATACTGTCTGTAAAGTTAAGTTCTATATGTTTAACACTCACAATCAGAATATTAACAGGTGTTTAGACAAGGGTATTGACATCACTGCCTACCATGTATACTTTCGTTCCTTAATAACCTATGGAATAATTTTCTGGGGCATGCACAAAAATAAACCTAACCCATATACTTAAAATCCAGAAAAGGGCCATACAAATCATTGCAAAACTGAAACCTAGAGATTCCTGTAAAAATTCTCTTAAAGAAAATGGAATTCTGACTTCCTTGAATATTTTTAATGCAGTGAATCCTACATGTAAGGAATAACCTGACGAATTTTGAAATAAACCATGATCATCATGACCACAATACTAGATCAAAAGACCACATACGAATACATAGGAACAGGTTGGAACTTACATCCAGAAGTTTTCACCAAAAAATGATCCAACTCTACACAATTCTTCCCAGTTCTTTCAAAGAAGATATGCATCTCAATGTCTTTAAGACTAAATTGAGAATATACCTCAGGCAAAAATGCTACCATTCCTTGAATTAGCATAACGTGATATTTAACTTTGTCTTACATACAGTAAAACCTCTATCTAGTGAACCTCCGTTTATCGAAAACCTCCGTATTTCGTAATATCTTTTGGGTCCCACCAAAACTGTATGTTATGGTATAGACAAACCTCTTAATATCGTACCTCCGTATTTTCGTAATTCTCCGTATATCGTAATGGGAAAATGCACCCCTGATAAAAAACAACCTCCCTATAGTAAAATAATGTATTCCTGTTTACGGATAAAATAATTAAGCTAGTTTGCAATGAAAATTTGCATGTGAATAACCAAAAGAAATCAGTCGATGGTATATGCATACGTACGTACAAGGTTATCCCGTTGAAGCAACCACCGTAGTGGCCTCTCGAAAAAGTCACCAAAATATTATCATAATGCAACAAATATGCACAATTTAAGTTGAAGTTAGGTTGCGTAGTTTATTACCTATGCCAGGCCCTACGAGTTCAACTCGCTCAGATTTACGGTCCCCTTCTAAAAGGAAACAACGGCAAGCACCAATAGTCAATTCTTCCGTGATTCTCAAGTTACACATCACTGCTACTTATGTACGTATCAATTTTAATCACTCGTGAAAAGTGTCACGAGAATATTATTACAATGTTGCAAAGATATATCATTTAAACGTAAATTAATTCTCGATCCTCAGCTAACACACCATTGCTACGTATTTATTAATTTTCACTGCCTTTGAAAAGAGCCCTGGAAATATGACTACAGTGTTGCCAAGGCATTTAATTGTCAATTCTGTCGTGATCCACATGTTACTTTTACTGCCTCTGAAAAACCCACGAATATATAACTGTAACATTGCAAAGACAATATTTAAGTCAATTCTTTCGCGGTCCTGAGGTTAACAACGCACCACTGCTACGTACGTATCACTTTTTACCACATCTGAAAAGAACCGTGAATACATGACTATAATGTTACATAGACATAATATTTAAGATAGGTACTGCTTCTGCTGCGAAGATTTCTCGCCTGGTGAATCCCCTCACACGTCCCGGTTTATCCCCTCATGCAGGCGTCCAGCTATACGCCTGTATGCGTCAAGTTTCTATGAACGTGTAGTGCTTATGTTTGCCTAATACGAGGAGCTTGTCAAAATTACTGGTTATACCACATTGATTTGTTTCATTAAGCCATAGTGGATACATATTCTACAAATACGTGTTTTTTAACGTTAATTTTGTCCTTAATCACATGAGTATATTATTTATTATATCACAACTTTCATGTAATTATTAATGCATTAATTTTCCGATTATAATTAAGGTTTGTTAGGTGTATAACAATATACTTCATTATGCCTTGTATAATATTAAGTGCAATATTTACAAATAATACACAAGTAAGTAATGAATATGTTTATGAATAAATTAATTTTAGACCCATAATGGACATGGTAAATCATAGAAAAAGACGGCTGCTGAAAATAGAAACGAAGTTAGCAATTTTCCAAGCCATTGATGAGGGAAAAAGAAAAATAGATGTGGCAGAAACCTTTGGCATACCACCGTCGACTCTAACATCTATTTTAAATAAACGTAAAGAAACTGAAGTAGCAGCACATCAAGGTTTCATCAATAAAAGATCTCGGGCAGTGAAAAATAAAGAATTAGATGTGTGTTTGATTGGTTGATGGAAGCTATAGCCAGAAGCATACCTATATCTGGGCCTATTCTACAACAGAAGGCTAGGGAAATGGCATTGAAAATGGGAATAGATGACTTTCAAGGGTCAAATGGATGGCTACAGAAGTTTAAAGTGCGCTGGAACCTAAGAACTTTAAAAATGTGTGGGGAAGAAGCTTCTGTAAGTACAATTGTGGTAGAAGAGTGGAAAAACACTCTGCAAACAATTTTAGTGAGTTATGATCCTAAAGACATTTTCAATGCAGATGAAGCTGGATTTTTTTATAACTTACTCCCAGATAGAACTATTACAGTTAAAGGAGAACCCTGCCATGGAGGGAAAAAAAGCAAGGAGAGATTTACGGTGCTTTTCTGTACCAATGCAGATGGCACTGAGAAATTAGAGCCACTTGTGATTGGGAAATATAAAAAACCCAGATGTTTTAAGAATATAAAAAAACTTCCCTGTTTATACAGAAATTCTAAAAAGTTATGGATAACTGCAGCTTTATTTAGTGAGTGGCTAAGCATGCTTGATGCAAAGATGGGCATAAAGAACAGAAAAATAGTTCTTTTTCTGGATCAGTGCACTGCTCATAAAGTTAAGGGGATCGTGTTGCGACATGTTAAAATAATGATTTTCCTCCAAATACCACAACTAAACTGCAACCATTAGATCAGGGCATAATTTCTAGTGTTAAGAGAAATTACAGACAGCAGTTGGTGCTCTGTATTTTAAGAAATTGGATGAAACAAATGATCGTACAAAATGTAAATGAAATATATTGCAGGCCATGCATAGGCTCTGCCTATCATGAAATTATGTTCAATCAGCCTCTATTAATAAATGCTTCATAAAGGCAGGATTTATGAGGACAACATATGAGGAAGATGAAGTATCAGATGATGAACCTTTAGAATAGGATGAAATCAATAAAATAATTCATCTTCAAACATCATTTAATGATTTTGTTAATGTTGACACTTCCCTATTAACTTGTGCACCAACTGAGGGAGAAATGGTAGAAGAAGTGGAGATAGAAGTTGAAAGGGAGACTATAGCAGAGACTAATAAGGAAGAAGAAGAAAATGATGAAGAGGAAATAATTCCATCTCCAAAAAAGAGTGAAGTGCAAGAGGCTTTGAGTGTGTTAGAAAGATTTTTTATTAATGTGGAGGATTGCAGTGGTGATAATCTCTTGCTACTAAATAAAATAGAAAATGATGTATCCAATGTATTTAAGAAAAAGATGACACAGACTGAAATTACCAGCTTTTTTCCAGTAAACAATAGGTAGAGTACATATTCATTTTTTGTTCAGTTAGGTTGGTATTTATATTATAAATATATTAAATTTATGTTGTGTATATATAAATATACTAATATAGTAATTAAAAAGACAATAGTACTTTTAATTACCAGTTTGTGCATTTATGAATAATAATATGAAGGTCTTACGGTAAACCTCTTTATAGTGAACCTCCATTCATCAAAATGCCTAAAAACCTGGTCCCTTCCATTTCGATATATAGAGGTTTTACTGTACTTTGATTTAAGAGATTGCTATAATTGAACAAATTAATTTAATTGATCTTTCCATGCGAATGGGTATTATATCATGTTTTAGTATATAGCAACAATAATATTGTATCAAATTACATTTTTATAAAATGTTATCTATGTACAGTAAGCATTCCAATCACAAGCTTATACATACTTTATGAAAGTACCTTTTAATGAAATATTTATATGTTAACCCATTAACGCCTATGGGAAAATGGCCGGGCGAAAATTGTTCTAATTCATTCATTGGTTAGAAAAATGCAAAATAAAACAATATATTTTAAAAAATCAGTGGAATTTATTTTATTTATTTTAGAAAAAATGCCGTCCTCAAATGAGGACGCTAGGCAGATACATGGTATTTTTCGTAACAACCCTTTTCCAAGCACAATGTTTTTTTACACTTCTTACAGGACCATCTAGCCTTCATGTTACACACACAACCTCTTAATTGTTTTTCTAGTTTCTATGGAAAGTGATTGTCGTTGCTCAACTCAGGATTACTACTACTTCTGCGTCTTTTATTGCATTTATTTGCCCTGGCATCTCTTAGGTAACTTCGTACATAATACATAATTGGGGTTCTACGAAATGATAATTTGTAAGAATAGAGCAGACACTGTTATCTTTGCACCTTACACACAATATATCGTTATTCTCGTCAAAACGGTAGTCGTAGGTTCTTTTTGTTCATATCCTTGGAAGGCATAATAGGACAATTATGTACTCGATTACCTCTAACAGTTCCCATTGCTCTGATTTTATTCCTTTTGAGGTATACCAATAACGCGTAAGTGGTGAAATAATTATCGAAGAAAACCGGGTGATTTGAGGGATTAGGTACATGGTTCAACAAATCCATCACGACTCGCGCGCCTACAGGTAATTTGGAATTTTTCGGTTGATTATGATTTTTTCCACAGTACACATCAAAGACATAACAATACCCCGAAGAACTGCTAAGCATCCAATTTTTATAACCAAACCTTACAGGTTTTCCTTTTATAAATTGTTTTGCTGGATTGTGTCCAAAATACTTTACCATGGATTCATCTATTGAAAAATCTTTGTGGAAGAAACCCCATTGGCAAAAACTTTTTATAAGCATATTCATAAATGGTCTAATTTTGAACATTCGGCCTTCAGAATTCCCTATTTCGCTATTATTAGCCAAATGCAAAAATCGTTTGATTTCTAAATATCGATCTCAAGCTATGCTATCGTAAACAAGAGGAACTCCCAAGTCCTCATCGAGAGACCAATACATTCGCTCTTGTGGTAAACTATTGTAACCTGTCAGCAATAAAACAGCAAAAAATGTTTTCATCTCATTCACACTAACGTTGAAGGCATGATGGTTTTTTGTTGTGCATACTCCTCACAGTCAGTCAGTTCATCTAAAGTTGGTGGAATAATATTTATTTGAAACTCCCTGGAATTTTCGTCATCACTAGATTCTTCATTCATTATAGCAAGGATGGCCTCATCCAGTCCATAAAAGTTTTTTTCACTAGAAAAATACCTACTCTCCATGGCACGGTATCTGTAATAAGTTCGAATATTGTACCTACAATGCACCAACATTTACATACATATGTGCCTAACGTCCTCATATGAGGACGGCCTGAAATAACTTGAAATAAAAAAACATACACTATAAATATAATTATTAAATGTTTTATTTATGGTAAAACAATGTATTTTTAATCAAATACGTTGTATATAATTTATAAACACGTCCACTAAATTTAATGAGGAACAACTTTCATTGCAGTGGTAGGAGAAATTTTTTACGTACTTTTTCGATGGCAGTCAATCACAGACTAAACGTTTTTCGCGACGAAGTGTGCGACTACAAAGTCCGCGAGACTCACCACATTCAAGATAAAATCACAAAGGAAAGACTTTGTAACACATTTTGTCAAAATAGTAGTTAAACAAGGCGTCCTCAAATGAGGACGGCCGGCGTTAATGGGTTAATGTGTAATTTTATTTTTGTAAGTACCGTATCTGCCCGAATAGAAGCCAACCCCGGATTTAAGCCGATCCTCCAAAAATTTTCATAATTTTTTGGCAAAAATTTCGTAGATTTTATGCTGAAGTGTGCCAGGCATTCATGCACATCTTAGAATGAATACATTATTCGAGATCGAAGAAATGTGTGGGAAATGGTTTAGTTGTTGACATTTTGAAATATTACTCCAGTTAATAGTATTCCATTGTTGAATAATGTTCCACATTCAGTGACAATAATTTCATTCATCTTTATTTTCACAAAAGGTCAAATATAGTAACAGCGATCTCGCCAAGATAATTTTTCATTCAAGTCTATTTCCAATGAAATTAGCATTTACATTGCTTGAAGAAATTGCATTTTTATAATTATACACGTTCAATGTAAAGTTTTATGGAAATTCAAACAGTTGAGCATTCAAAGCCGTCAACGCATTTTGCGTAATTATCAATTTATGCAAGCGATCTCGCCAAGATATTTTTTCATCCAAGTCTATTTCCAGTGAAATTAGCATATAGATTGCCTTAAGAAACTGCATTTTTATAATTATACACGTTCCATATAAAGTTTTACCGAAATTCAGACAGATGAGCGTTCAAAGCCGTCAATGCATTTTGCATAATCTTCAATTTACGCCAGCGATTTGACCAAGATATTTTTATATATATTCATCGTAGGTCAAATAGTAGTTACTTTACGAAAAATTTAGTACTATCATTTGAACGCGAAGGCAATGAGAGACTTCGAGATTTAACCATAACCCAAATTTTCCTCGGACTCGACATTTAAACCGAGGGGTGATTTTTTCATGATAAATTTTGTCAAAAAACATCGGCTTGTATTCGGGCAGATATGGTAATATTATCCTGTGTATTATAAGCCAGTGACAAGTCTGATTGTACAAATTGTATACATAAGATGATGATAAACTCTACTCTCTCTAATAAAATAGGTTTTGTTTTGGGATGAGGTACTGCCAGGAGTACATTATGTCAACTTGTACCTCTGGTGTTGCACTAAGTTGCATCTTTATTAATTTGTTGTTGTTGTGAGTAGTTGTTTTGGTAACTTAATGTAGTGTTAGTTATTTTTGGTTTGCAGGAGGAATGAAGAATTTTAATGTTTTCCTTGCATGTTGAGACGTTTTCTAATTTTAAAGCCTCTCTGATGCAAGTGATGATGGGTTTGGAAACTTGGAGAGTTCATTCATATCTAGTAGACTGCAAAGTGGGATGCTGGTAAATAATTTGACAAGCTGACAACTGCTTCACCAGGGTAGCCCTGGTTCTACAGTGTTTCTGATTTGCAAGCTCTTACAAGGAAAGCAGCCACTCACGTACTGGGTGTAGATAAAAGAAAGTTGATGAAGCACTAATCATAATATAGTAACTGGATAGTTATATAATATTGCTGAGAAGATCTTATTAGTTGTATACATTTTTTTGTGTGCATGAGGCACACTTTTTCGGTATTTTTACTTTCACATACAAAGTATCGAGAAGGTATTTTTATCACAAAAAAATTTGACCTCGAGATTTTTATGGAAATATACGTTTTAGGTGTCGCTGAATCCTAAAAAGTGGTTTTTGCAATGCTGTCTGTCTGTCTGTTTGTCTGTTACCGGCTCTGCATCCGAAATGGTAAAGTGAAAATTAATGAAATCTCTTACGTGTTTTATCATACTGAGCGGAGTATATATAGAAATGGTTGTCATTGCTCAATAATTAAGAGTAGTTTATTCTACGTATTTTTAACAACAATTCGATTTTCTCAAAAATGGCTGTAACGATTTTGATCAAATATCGTACAGGTACTTCAGTCTACGTCTTCAATAATACTGTATAGTTCATATTTCTCAGAAAAGGAATATAAGGCTAGTTTATTCTAGGCAACTTTAGCAATAATTTGATTTTCTCAGAAACGGCTTGAGCGATTTTGATCAAATTTCGTACAGTTACTTGAGTATACATCTGCAATAATACTATGTATTTCGTTTTTCTCAGTGAATGAATGTAAGGCTAGTTTATTCTAGGGCAACTTGAACAAAAATTGAATTTTCTAAAAACCAGGTGATGCGATTTACATTTTCAAAAGATAACTAAACGATGCATTAGTATATGAGAAAGTTTGTACAATGTATGTTGTGCCGATTTTTAAAATTATTTTTTGGCTTTTTGCATCTTTTTTCATATTTTTTCTTATATATTGATATGTTTTAGTATATTTTACATATTTTTAGTATATAAATTTTTTACATTTAGTGAACAATCATTCCATATTATGCACCTGAAAATAATTCATTTTATTTGCTTTTGTTTTTAGATAATTGAGGACCCTATGTATTTATTGGTTATTTGTAAATCGCCTTAAGGATTTTATTTTGATGCTATAAAATATACTATAGAATAAAGCATGATTATTTCATATTTTTATAGGGCTTTTATGGATCCAAATCATAAGTCTGGATTGAATCACCTCCTTGGTATATATTTTACCAGAATATTGATTGGTGGATTTTGGAACAATGGAAAGGTCACCAGTATATGTAGTGAGATAGCTTCAAAAGCCAACCTACCTTCACCATCTCTGTTTGAACAAATTTTGCCAGCCAGTCATTTGGTCTTCTTACCTTGTGATGTGCAGGTACATACTAATAAAATTTGTCATATTTTATTCTGCTTTATGGAATGCTAGGTCAGAGATACTCAGCATCTTATTATTTTGTAAATTATTATATTGTTATTTTGGTTATGCAATTTTGTTAAATAAAGACAAAATAAAAAGTTCCATTGAAGCAGCCAGTGCAGTAACCATGAAGAAACTCTCACGATCACTTATTGTTAGTAATATGCTTGAAAAAATGGAGAAACTGCTAGTGTTGTGGATTGATTCTAAGCGTTCTAATGAACACATGCCCCTTAGTCAAGCAATCATTTGCAGTAAAGTGCTTTCCCTGTTTGAATGTGTAAAGCAAGAAGAGGGTGGAGATTCTTGAGAAACATTTCATGCCAGTTCTGGTTGGTTTCAAAATTTTAAATGCCATGCAAATATACATAGCATTTGATTTGCAGGTGAATCAGCAAGCGCTGATAAAGATGCAGCTATAAATTTTCCTGACGAATTTCAAGCAATTATTGAAAATGGTGAATACCCCCACACATACATACAATAAGTAATTTACATGTAGATTTGAGCGCTACAGTGATGAAAATGATAACTCGCAGAACCTAGCGATCTATGCATAAATGCGAGCACCACTGCAAAAGATTAAAAGTTGTATTAATATTGATTTTTAATGATAATTAATAAAAAATAAATAAAAAAAGTAACATTAGGGTACCTTGCAATTTTGCGAACTGATCACCACTAAGTACATGTTATAATCGGTTTGTTTAGCGCAAATTTGGTTAGTGCAAAGACTGTTCGGAACGTATCTTATGCGCTAAACGAGGCATGACTGTACCATATTTATCTGTGTAACCCGCGTACTTGTGCTCCCTGCACACCCCAATTTTTGGGCTAGTTCAGAGAGGAAAAAAGTAATTTGAGCCAGAATAATTTTTTTTTAAGTCACCAATTCCCACTCCCTGAAACAAGTTCCACTCAAGTTAAGCATCTTCTCCCTCCTATGTGACACAATTTGTTGGATGATCTCTTTATGCCAATGCTAGCAGAAATCTCCTCCTTGATAGTCCTCTTTTGTTAACCATTTAACTGTTTTTGTCGTAATATTATGCAACTTTGTCCCCACTTCACTGTTTTTGACGTAATATTGCGCACCGATGTGGAGCTTCACATACTAATTGTTCATCTATCAAGGGGAACTTCCCTACATGAATGGGGATTTTTTTCACATAGTGTTTTGTGTTTAAATATTGAAAGGTTAGGAACAAACATGTTTAAACACTTGAGATGGGGATTTCCATCTTCCTTTCAAATGATGAAATCTTTCATTCAGAACAAAATTTCACCACTCTGAAATCCTTGAAGTGGATGAAGGGAAAAGGCCAAATGTGCACCTACCTGTTCTCCAGCCAGCAAACCCTCAGTAGTCATTGAACTATAGTTATCATTTAGTCGGCATATTCCTACTGCCTACTTTTGCGAGTTTTTGGCTGCAGTGGGAGCATACCTTAAATGTTTGCTTGGTTGCATAAATATGCATATACTTTGTATAATTCGACATCTTTTATGAATATAAACATACATGCAAGTATACTGCATAGAATTTACCAATGATACAATTTACATAACCTGTTCAGAAATTCTCATGTAAGACGCGCACCCCGTTTTTTACTTTCTTGTACGAAGTATCAAGAAAGTATTGTCATCCAAAAAAATTCAACCTCGAGATTTTATGGAAATATACATTTTAGGTGTCGCTGAATCCGAAAAAGTGGTTTTTGCAATGCCATCTGTCTGTCTGTTACTGGCTCTGGAGCCTAAACGGTAGAGCGAATAGAATGAAATCTCAACAACAGATGCCTAAAAATGGAGATCTGGAAAAATAAAACACTCCATTGTAAACACCCATACCAACTATCACAAGCACATAGCAAGCTCTATGTTCATCTGCAGAAGTCGGTTATAATAAACACCACATCAGTAATGAGGCAGTTCCTCAATAATTATGCCTAGTTGTGTCAAAAATAATAGTGCTTATACAGCTTGAGACATCTCCGCTGTATGAGCTTGAATCCGGGAAGCCCCCGAGGTTGAAAAGATAATATTAATAATAATAATAAAATAATAATAATAATGACAATGACAATGATAATGATAATTAAAAGTTTTCAAAGTTTATTATTTAAGTTTAAAGTTTACAAGTTTACAATACAATATAGATGTAATACAGAATTACAGAAATTATAATTGGCTTAAAAATCATTAACTTATAAAAGAAACATAAAATTCTCATTTACCATAAAAAAAGAAGGAAAAATATCTCAGAATAAGATATATGAACAAATAAATTCCCATACATAACATACATACATCAGATATAAACATATATATACTATTGCAATCAAAATATATCTGTAAACAAAATGTTTGCGGAAATATGGAAATATGTAAGCAGACATCCAAAAGTATATAATGTACACAAATATATAAAGAGAAGGTTAGTTCATTATGAACTTAATATTCGGTGAGGTCCTGCTAAGTCAAATTATGACTTGTCAGCAGGTGCGGTAGTGATCAATTTGAGTGCTTTTTTTTTTTAATATAATAAAATTGCAAGATAATGATATCCAAATCTACTGTTAGTTGTATTTTAAAAAATAATGTTTGATATTAATTTTAACTTCAGAATAGGTTGAGAATGTTTTAAAATTATGTGGTAAATTATTAAATATTGTTGGAACAATCACTTTAAAAGTGTTCCTGCCATTCAAATTATAGTATCTAGGAATCTCAACGTACATTGGATTTCTTCTCGCCATACTATGATCACATATTTTTATCGATTTATGTTTCGAATTGAAGTAGTTATCTAGAATTATGATGTATTTATATAAATCAAGTAGTGGTAAAATTTTTAGATTATAAAATATTTCTTGTATAGGACATCAATCAATTTTATATTAATTAATTTCACAATTCTCTCCTGGTTTTTTATCAGTAGATTTAAATAACATTTGCTAGTATTACCCCAAACAGTGATTCCATATCTCAGATTAACCTCCACCAAGGAAAAATAAATTATCCTTTTGATCTTAGTGGGTAAAATATCCTTTAGATGGTATATTTGATAACTTAATTTTCTCACGTTCGAGTCAACCTTTTGAATATGTTTATCAAATTTGAAGTTTTGGTCAATAAGTAATCCTAGGTATTTATATTCATTTACTTGTTCTAAAAATATACAGTTACATCCGTTTTTATATCCTTGCACTAAGCACATTGATCATGTAATTTAACCTTAACATTTCTTATTTTAGACATTCTATTTGCAATATGCATTGTCTTAGACTTTTTTATATTTATTAATAATTCATGATTTGAAGACCATTTCATTAATTCGTCAAGTGATTCCTGCATACCACTAACTGCACCATCGAAACATGTATTAGCAGATATAAGCACAGTGTCATCTGCATATAAAAAAACTTCACATTTAGTTACTGTTGTAAAGACACTATTAACATATAGAATATACAAAAGTGGACCTAAGACTGAGCCTTGTGGTACTCCCATATTGATTGTTTTTTCATTGCTAAAGGAATCTTTACATTTAACTATAACAGTTCTATCACTTAGGTAAGATTTAAACCATGACCACAATGAACCTCTTACTCCAATTTTATATAATTTGTCCAACAGTATATTTACAGAAATCATATCAAATGCTTTAGAGTAATCTATATAAGTAACAATAACATTCCTGTTTTTATCCAAGTGGGTGTTAATAGTATCAGAAAATTTCTCCAAAATATCCTTTGTACCTCTATTTTTGTGATATGCATATTGATTCTTGGACAAAATATTGTTTTTGACCATATAGCTCATTAGTATATTTGCTACATATTTTTCCATAATTTTGAGCATTGAAGGTAACAGCGAGATTGGCCTATAATTACTAAAGTCATTATGTTTACCCCCTTTGTAAATTGGTTTTATCAATGCTTTTTTCATACCTCTAGGTACTATTCCCTGGGCTAGACATAAGTTTATAAGTTTAGTTATTAGTGGGACTAATGGTAAATTGTTCTTCAAGTCTTTCATTCTGATTTTATCAAGTCCTGCAGCAACATTTTTACAATTTTTAATAATTACTAATGTCTCACGATCGGTGATGTCACTAATAAATATGCTGTTCTGTATCTGGTCAGATTACTTAATATCAAAATTAGGCAGTAATTTAGGTTTTAAAGTCAGCAACTTATCAGTAAAGTTATAGAGAAAAGTATTAACTACCATACTCAGACTTATTTCGGTCGCAAGATTTTTTACAATTAATTCATCATTATTTTTGGCTTGTCTGCCCAAAACTCTGTTTATATTTTGCCATATGACCTTAGAATTCTTACACTCATTAAATTTCTCTTCATAAAATTTCTTTTTCTGTTTCCTGATTTCCTTATTTATGTAATTTCTATAGGCATTGTAGGCTTTACGATATTCCTGATTTGTGGGATTGTTTCTATGTTTATTAAATAATCTGTCCCTTTCACGAAGTTTCAAAACTACCGTATTCACCCGAATCCAAGACGACCCTGAATCTAAGACGACACCCCATTTTGATGATTCCAAAAGAGAAAAAAGCTCAAATTGACCTTCATGACTACAAAAATTATAAATCTTGTGAAATATTTATTTTCTCTTATACTTTTCTTGAATGTCATGGTCTTTTAACATTTTAAAATCTCAAGATCACATCACAAATAGAACCATTCAGGTTTTCAAACAAATTAAATGGTAGCATTCATTTTAAGATAACATTAAAAATAAAGTAAATACATTGAAAGAATATACTCATTTCAGGACAACAAAAAACATTTCAATCCAAGTGCTGCATAAAATCATTTTATTGTGTTAGTCATCATCACTGTCTATGCAACCTTCACTATTTTCCTCATGCTCACTATCTTTATCACTCTATCAGTCTCCCACAAAACATCATCCTCACTCCCATCCATGGCATTAGATAAGCAGCATTTCTTAAATCCTTTCACTATTACTTTTGCATTTATTTGTTGCCACGATGCCTTGATCCATTGGCAGAGCATTGCAACTTCAGGTTTCTTAAGATTTCCTTTTGGTGTTAAAGTGTGAGTTCCACTCTGTAACCACTCAGAATACAAAACCTTTAAATTATTTTTAAAACACTTATTGACAGCAACAACTAAAACTTGAAGTTGCGATGTCATTCCTCCAGGTATTACAATAAGATCAATATTCATCGCACTCATTATGTTTTTAATTTCAGGAGATAAGTGTCCTTGAATGCATCCAGTGAAAGCATTGCTTTTTGTTTCAGTAAAGCTCCTGGCCGTCTATTCCACACCACATGTAACCAATCTCTCATTAGTTCTTTAGTCATCCACCCCTTTTCTTGACACCTATTATTCCACTTGGCAAATGTTTCTTAGGCATTGTTTTCCGCTTTAGAATCACATATGGTGGTAATTTAGTCCCATCTGCTAAAACCGCCAACATTACCGTGACTCGCATTTTTTCGTTGCCTGTAGTTTTAATTAGGACGGACTTCGCACCTTTTTCGTTCACAGTATAATTAGATGGCATGTAGAAGAAAACCGGAGTTTCATCGGCATTTCCTATTTGGCTCAAAAGGTAATTATTGGTTTTTCTAAGTCCAATTACGTATTTCTGGTAAGCGAGAAGTTTTTCAACGTAGTCTTCTGACAATTTCTGACACAGCGAAGTTCGTCGCCGTAAAGAAAAATTATTTCGTCGCATCATTCTCACGCACCCACTTCTGCTGGCCTTGAATTCTTGCAATGATATATTAAGTCCTCTAGTAATTTCATTAGCTTTAAGTATAATACTTTCAGTCGAAACAGGCATACCGTTCTTCCTCATGGTGCGCACAAACTTGACTACTTCTTCTTCAATGCCATGAAATCGGCCTAATTTTGGACCACTGAGCGACTTCTTTGTGGCTTTGGCTTTTTCTAGTTCCTGTTTTGAGAGTTTCCATCGACGCACATTTGCCTCAGATACACCGAACTTTCTTCTCGCATCACAGTTATTAGTTTTTTCCGCGTAATTTATCACGATCAGCTTAAAATTTGTATCTTAGCTCCGGATAATTCCTTTGTTAACTTTCCCTTTGCACTCGTACCACGTACTTCAACATGATCTGTCATTTTAACTTAAGGGTTGTGCATTTAAATCAAGAATGCACAACTCAAAATTACTGTCACACTTAGTGAATCGCGGTGCGTCGTTTGAAAGGGGAATACCAATGATTTCTGCTCTAATTTGTTTTTACCTTGCGGTTGCCATTACGTGCAAGATGAAAGTACGTCGTCTGTGTTATGATCGTCGACGATGATTATTAGTCTAAATAATTATTATTCCTGTCATGTTTTTCTTATTGTTATTACTATTTGTTTATTTCACTTCTTTATGTACGTACTTGAATTTGCTGTTGTGAATTGTTTACTCTAATATACCATTTGTTGTAAAAACCATTGATTAAATGCTTAAATATACTTCGTATTCGAATGTAAGATGACTCTTGATATTTACAGGTGAAAATTTGGAAATAAAGGTCGTCTTAGATTCAGGTGAATACGGTAATTGTTGCATCATCCAGTTCTTTTTTACACCTACCCTATTTTGAATTTTACTAACCCTTGCTGCTTGATACAGAGTTAGAAGCTGAGATGTTAACTTCTCATAATAACTCTCAGTATGATTTTCCAAATAGACTGAGGTCCAATCCGTCTTATTTATTAACTCCATAAATTTATATTCACTAATGTAGGAAAAAGTATTAGGCACTATGAAATCACTTATTGTACCATCAATTTGGTTTAGGGTGACACCAATAATATAATGATCAGATATTTTGACCTTAATTAATAAACCTAAAATGCTGAATTTATTCCCAGAATAATAAACATGATTGATACAAGATCTGACAAACTTATCTCCTAATTTTTCTTCCCTAGTAAAGTTGTTTATAACTGCCCTGAAGCCATTGGATGCCATAAAATCCTTATATTTAATCACCATATTATTACTTTTATCTTTCAGATTAATATTCATGTCACCCAAAATAATTTTATGGAAACACTTTCTAGAACTTAATATCACATTTAGTTCAGTTAAAAATTCATTACAGCTATTATTAGGTGGTCTACAAATTCCCAATATCTCAAACATCACATTACATAAACAAACACTAATGTAAATGCTCTCAAAACTAGAAGTTGATTTGTTAATAATTTTAGGATTGAGAGTATCTTGAATAAAAATCATAATACCACCTCCTCTCTTAGAGGTTCTCAGATTTTGGAATCTCATATAACCTTCAATACTGAATAAGTTAACCATATCTTCTGTTACACTCACTTCAGAAAGACATACAATCATTACATTTAATTTCAACATAATTTCTTTCAAAGAAATACAAAATTGGTCCCAATTTAAACAGATAGATCTTATATTTAAATGAATAACAGTAATACCAAGTTTATCAGGTACTAAGTCATCTATAGTACCAAGCTCTTGACACTCAATTTTATCTAGTATTATGGTTTCTAAAATATCCATGCTTCCATAATTATTTCACAAGTCCCAATTATTTACTTAAGTTTATCTAAGTCTATTTCATTAATGATTCTAATAACTCTAGAGTTTTCATCCTTTTTTGCAAATATCTTTCCATGTTTTAACCAGACAAACTTATAGTTTTGCGACCTCCCTTTTTCTCGTTTTCCAGAATGGCTCCTTAAAATAAGGAGTTAAGACCTCATTGATAAATATTTTACCGTAATCATTATTACTCATAATGTCTTTGTTAAGCAAAACCTTCTTTTTCCTTAACCGTTGTTCCTTCATTCTTTTACTGGTAAATGTTATGATTATTTTGTTATTCTTTTTTTCATTCCCTGCATTAACACAGAACACATCATCTATATCCGAATCAGTAAAATTTTCTACACCAAGGGTTTTTGCAACCTTTAAAACAACTGAAGATTGATTAATGTTAAAATCAGTACCTTGTATACCAACAATTTCAATTGTTTTGGAAAGATTTTGCTGTTCCAAGTTATTAAGCTTATTCTGTAAATCTGCAATATTCATATCCTTTTTAGACAGTTCCTCTTTAAGAGCAAATACTATGACCTTCAACTCATTCTCCACAGAATTCATTGAAAACAAATTATCATATTTTTCACAGAGAAAAGAAAGGCTACTTTTGATGTCAACAATATCATTCTCTATTCTAGATAATCTGGAACCAGTACCTTCTTTGTCGAATGTTGCCTTCTCTTCATCTTCTTCCTCATTTGAGTTTCCATCTTCTTCATTCTTATCTTTTTGCCGACAGTTCATGCATCTCCATGACAGCTTACTAGTTTTTGACTTCGCTTTGTAAGTACTTTCCTTGAGTCTAGCACAACCATAATGAAGTGGAGAATTACAGCCAGAGCATATAACTTCTTCCCCATATTTGTTATCACACTTAACACACCTCATTGTAAAACAGAAAATTGATGTTACGATGAAAACAAAACACAATCATTCACATTCACAATGTAAATAAACTTAAAAAACACTTGTATCTCAGTTAATTACGTAAATCATTTACTACGAACATTAGCTCAACTGCAGAAATCACTTATGAACATTGTACAGTTCTATTTGATAATTTCTTTTCCGTTTAAGATATTTGTAATACCTGTAGAACTCAATAACATTAAGCAATTTAAGAACTGTTTAATAAAACTTTTATTCACACCTTTTGCATTTAATAATGTTTTCCCTCAACAATCCCAATAATGTCAACAAACAATAATGTTACATAAACTGTTGACTGAGTCTGCTACCAGTGTTACCAGCATTACAATATTCACAATTGCAATTCCACCAAGGGGATCTCTCACAGTACGCTCAGCCACAAGCACTCCGCCATCACCTAAAATAAATACCATTTTTCATGATTAAATACTACATTTTACCGGAAATCGGCTTTGATGGGATTTATGTCTTTTAGAAATATAAAGTTGATTTTTTCAGATGCCAACAACTAAACAAATTCCCACACATTTCTTCGATCTCAAATAATGTATTCTAAGATGTGCATGAAATCCTGGCACACTTTAGCATAAAATCTACGAAATTTACGTTTTTGCCAAAAAATTGTGGAAATTTTTGGGGGTAGGCTTAAATCCGGGGTCGGCTTCTATTCGGGCAGATATGGTAATTCCTCTGTCATCCATTGAATTTAATTTTAACATAAGCTGTTTTCACTGTAGGATTTAAGTAAGCAGTTTTATTCAAAAGATTAAACTTTTCAATGATTACATTAGCAAAGCTATTAACATCATGATATTCAGCTCTTAACCCACGCGGCACCGAAAATCCGAGTTCTTTGCTGGTGACTGAATCCAGTTTCCTTACATTTCCAGTAGAATTTAGTGCAAGAAATGCAGATATGAAAAAATTTAACGAAAAAACGCAAAAATAGATTTTTAACGATTTTTTAAAATACTTACCGATACAACAAGTTATTACAGAAAAATACGCAATTCGTCGAAAAAAGTAATAATATAAAAATGAATTTTCCTAAAATATAAAAAGGACCTGAAAAGAAAAGAAAACAACCTTTAATCGATAATAAAACGACTAATTTTCATTCACTGATGGTAATTTGAATCGAGTAGTTACCGACAAATTATTAGAGGAAAAACACGCAAATCGTCGAAAAAATTAACAATGTACAAATGAATTTTCTTATAATATAAAAAGGAATTGGAAAGAAAATAAAATAACCTTTACTTCATAATAAAACTAATTCTCAATCACTATAGGAAAATCAGAGTGAGTACGTACCCAAAAAAAGAAAAAGTCGAATATCCGAAGAAAATCTACCAATTGCAAAACGGACTTTCCTCAAGCGCTGGTTAGGGTCAAACTGATGGCTGGAGATGCATAGGAAACTCATTCCGCCGGTGGTCCCTTACCCAGACCGCTAGAACCGGATGTAGTGCTATGACTGGAATTCCAGTCATGTCGCCATTCGATTGAACCACCATGACTGGAATTCCAGTCATGCCGCATGGAATGGGTTAATTCAGAAAAGTCAAAATTCAGTAAACCTAATCTAACAGCATTATTGTTGATATTGTTCTTAAGATGATATTCAGTAACATCAAGACCTTGAACTTTGGATTTAAAAGGTAAAAGTATATTAGCACCTGTTACATAATGGTCTGAAATTTTGGTCTTAATTACAGTTGAGGATATACCATTGACATTACTCTTGACATATATGTGGTCAATAATATACCTAGTAACCAAATGAATGCAACATAGTATCATATGATTCACTGACATGAGACATAGAAGCTAAATCAATATTCAGGTCAACGACATAAACAGAATACTTATTATTATAACAATTCAATAAGTTATTAATTTCCTGTATAAATAATAATTGATTAGTGTTTGGAAGGCGATAGACACAGATGAAGTTAACTAATAAATCATTATTCTTCGATTTTAAAACACCACATAGGCACTCACAGGTACTGACTTCAACTAAATTTTTATACAATACAAAGTTGTAAATATCTCTATAGTAAAATAAAATTCCACCTCCACTCTTATTTGTTCTGCAACGTGAACACATTAAATAGCCATCAATATTTAAAAAATGACAAACATCATCATTGATAGAAACCTCAGTTAAAATTATAACATCAATTTTTTAATTATTCAATAAACAAAGAAACTCATCACAGTGCTTATTAATGGATCTAATATTTAAGTGAATAACTTTTAGAGAAATTGTTTCATATAGGTTAGCAATGGATGAACGGCCAATACCAGTCCATGAATTAATATCCTCATATGAATTAAAAGTAATATTTTCATCAATGTCAACATCAAACATATATAAAGAATAAAAACAGTTAAACAATCTTACTTAAACAATAATTATTAAATATTCTAATACTGGTATCACCATCACCTTTTCTCACATATATTTTACCATTTTTAACCCAAGTATATTTGTAATTATTTTCTCTGCACTTTAATTTTGAAAGCCATAACAATCTCTTGCAATAAGGAGTTAAATTTCCATTTATGTAAATTTTTCTTTCACTACCTTTATCCTGAAGCATATTATTTAGTATTACCTTCTTCCTTTGTGATATCCAATCATCACAAATCCCTCTATTTTTAACCTGTAACTGGTACACCTAAAATAACTTATAGTTATGGTACACCTGGGTCAATAGGACCCAGTTATGGTTTTAATTTTTTTTATGTTTGAGGGGCTAAAAAACACTGTAAATACGTCATGGTTAACTAAATTTTATTGATAATAAACTAAAAATGCATAAATTCTTTTTTCATTTCTCTGCAACAAGTTTTGTAAAAAAAGCTAATAAAAGTCACCTGAGAAAAATCAAAAAAGTTGTATGTAATAAATGCATTATAACTATGGTGTTTATCATGATAAAAAACCAAAATTTTGTATGTAATCTTATATAACATAGTACTAATGAAAAATAAGTACAATTTCATTTTTTTTCTTAACACAAGAATTTCTGCAAGCATAAACTATAGTGTATATATAAAATTGATACTCTTCAAAATGTAGAAATAAAAGGTGATATTAACTTTTCACAGAGGCAATTTTTGTATAAAACTGAATAATACTAATACCTAAAGTCTATATAATTATTTTAAAAGGGAATATTAGAACAAAAAAATAACTAAGCATAATCATAGCTTACAGTTTTTCTAATCTTGTTTACTCCAGTGATTCACCAAAGCACTTTGGACAAAGAGTACTAACACATTGCAGGCACAGTGGAGCTTGACATTTTGCAAATTCACGGGATGATTTCCTGTCCTTTTTTGATGGGCAAACTGAACACCTCTTCCTCTTCGATCTACTAGAAGTAGCCGCATTATTTCCCGTGAGAGCTTGAGTTGTTCCATCAGGAACTGGGACTCCACTCTTCTTTTCATATGTTCATATAAAAGTTCTTTTCCAAGTTGAATCAGGAAATCTCGACGAGTTATGTCATCAGAATCTGGTTTACCGGTAAACAGGACGAAGGAGTTCACTCCAGCTATATCTAACATAGTGTAGAAAACCGCTAATGGCCATCGGCGTGTTCTTCTAGAGGTTGTGTAATTGTGACACTTTTTGTCCAATGCATCAACTCCCCCTTTAGTTTGGTTATAATCCATTATTATTTCTGGCTTTCCTGACACATCATTGGCTTCCGTGTTATGCATTGTTGAAATCAGGTTGACAACTTTGTTTTTTTTTGGGATGTGAGAGAGGATTGTTACATTACCAGAATATCCATAGAATGTGGAAGACACAGTTCTCCCTTTAGTTGTTGTGAAGTTTGATGGTAATTCACTCTTATTCTTTTTGATAGTTCTGATATAAGTCAAACTGTTTTTAGACAACTCATTAACCAATTCCACACTTGAGAACCAATTGTCCCCTGTCACATTCCTGTGTGTCCCCTTGATTGGTTCAATCAACCGCATGACAACCGCTGTTGGATGGAGAAGTCTAGTTGAAGGAACTTGCATGGGCACTGCTGATTTCCCACTGTAAATCTCAGCATTTATACAGTAATGCATTTTCGCATCAGCTAGAATAAATATTTTGATACCGTACTTTCTTGGTTTCGATGGTATGTACATTCTGAATGCACATCGACCACGAAAACCTACAAGCATTTCGTCTACAGTGACAAACTCTCCAACTGAATAGTTTTTTTGGCACTGTTTTATAAAGGTTTCAAACAGCCAAGAGATATGGTAAAGTTTATCTGTCTGTTTTCTGGAGTCCCTACTTGTGGCATCGTCAAAGCGTAGGCAACTCAGCAAAAAAAGTATGAGTTTGAGAGGCATTACTGCTTTGAAAATTGGCCTGCCAATGCCATCCTTAGCGTATAGGCCTGAGAGATCTTCATTATTAGATTTGAAGGCACCCCAAAGATAACATAGTCCTATAAGAGCCCTTAATTCTGTTTTATCAGTTTCTTTAGAAAAAGAATTGTTTTTTGATTCAGGAGGTAATGATCTTATTTTCTCATTTGTTCTAGATACAATCTCTGTTATCATTTCATCATTGACAAGTAAATCCCAATACGCTACAGTACTTTTGTTTGTCACCTGTTTAGCGTGACCTTTTAATCCTGGGAAATACTTGGAAGGAATGATGTTGTGTTGAGATGTTCTTCCACATATACTAGGAGTTTTTGACCATTTGAATCTATTCTTACAATAAAAGTAATTTGTTGTAGAAGGTCCATCATCAGCGTCTTCATCATCAGCACTTTCACTACTGTCCGACTTGTGATCACTGTGTTCACAGTCACTGTCATCACCACTAATATCCTCAGTGTCACTTATTGGAATGCTCAACTTATCAAGAATCTCGTCTGTATTCATTTTGTAGAGAAACTATAAAAGAAATTAAAATCACAGCAAAGCTCCAAATCGATCACTTTTGGAATGACCAACAACAAAAGAAAGTTTTACTGAGCATAAATTTGTCTGAGGGCAATTTCGCTGTTCTAACTTTGTCGCCAGCACTCTCTGACAGCATGTGAGAAATAAAACCCATACGTACAGAAAAACTCACCATGAGATAACAGACGTCCATTGGATATGTAAAGACCGCTGACAAAGTTGCAACATAGGTTAGTTCCAGAGAGCGAAGCATCGGAAGGCTTTTTGTTATGGGCAATGTGTAAGCTTTTCAAAGATAACACTAATGAAAAGACAGCGGCATGAGAAGAATATGAAACGATAAGCCTAACGGATATCGGAATGGAGAGCTGCTGCGAAGCAATTTACGGATTTATTACTGTTGATGATGATGAGGTGATGTTTACGAAAAGTTAGCGGAAGACGGAGCGTGCCTTATCTACTAACGTGAGAGACGCATCATCTGCCAAAGTATTCATATTGACCTTCTAATAAAGTTTTCTTTTACTTTTGTATCGAATGAGTGCATTTGGAATTGTGAATTGCCCGTAATACTTTGAAAGTAAGAAATCATTCATCGAATAATATTCTGTCGCTAACGCGTCGCGGCAGAAACCTGCGTAGAAAACACAAGCAAATACTTTTGTTTATGAAAAATACTAAAATCGCAAAGAAAATTGTTATTTTCAGCATACATATAAAATTATATATTCTCTTTCATTTGGTATCAATTATAACACAAAAAATGTTATGAGAAGATTTTTAAATACATAAGTAAAAGTGACAATACGAAAAAACTTTCGTTTATGGTACACCTGGGTCCATGGGACCCGACCACTATTATTGCTCAAAAACTACATATTTTGCACAATCAGTAACGTCACTGGCTCAAAGCCAACTGAGGGCTAGGAGACTTCCTAGCAGCCCCACTCATTGCTACCACCCACTTCCTGGCAGTAGTGAAAATAAATTTCCCTCGGGTCCCCAGGCCCCATGTGTACCAGTTATGGGTTAACTTGCTCAATTATTATGGAAGGGATATCAGCTTTCTTTCTTAATAACCGGTAGATATTTTCAACGTCCATTTCATCGACACATATATCTAATTTCTGAGCAATCTTACCAACAGTAACCACGAGATCATTACGTCTTTCCTTATTATTAGGCCCCAACACCGGTTCCACACCATGAAGTTCCAACCTGCAACTCCTCTTGTTGACTTTGATGCTGTGGATCCTGCTTTCCAGTTCAGCAATTACCTTATCTTTGGCTTGATTTTCTTGCTGCAGTTTAGTAACACTATCTACCAGTACACTATTCTCAGTTTTGAGGGTTGCGATTTCATTTTTTATCGCATCGTAAAAGTTGGAAAGCTTAGCTATATATTCCGCCAATTTACTCACTACCACTTGTTGCTCCTTCCCTATATTTTCTTCGAAACATGCAAATAACGTTTTCTGTTCCTCCCGCATTAAAGAAATAACATTTTAAATGTCTAAGTCATCATCAGACTTTTTGAGTCTATCTCTATACTGGAGGCAACGCCAGTCTGTTTTTTTACTTTCTGTTTTTGCACGGTAAGTATTTTCAGAGATATCAGAGCAATCAAAGTGGAGTTTAGAGTTACAACCAAAACAAATAACATACTGTCCATCTTTTGATAAATCTAAACCACAGCGATTACAACAAACCATGATAAATAGTCTATTAAAAGTAGTAACAAAAGACAGTTAATGTAAACACAAGATATGAAGCTCAATAAAATTGTAGAAAAATGTCAGATAACGTGACTATATAGCACAAATTATTGTAAAACTGAAGAGCCATTAACTCAATAGCACTTCAGGGAACAATTATTTGCATGAAACACTTAAAAATAATATTACACATGAGATGAACGGGAGCACTGACAAAACACATCCTTACTGAACGAGAGCTGAGCTAATAATCAATATTATTAATAATAATAATATTTATTGATACACAGAGTTATTACATAACTGTTAATACAATGTAGTTTAATTTATGTTTACAGAAAAATAATATGGGAAGTGGGAATTATAAGGGTCGTGGATGGGCTCCTCACAGGAGAGCAGAGCTGCGAACCGAACCGAACCACAGTCATTTTGCTGAACCACGAACTGAACCAAAACCACTGATTAATTTTTCAGTGAACCGAAAACCGAACCGTAATTTCTTGGAAAAGTGGTTCGGTTTCGGTTCGATTTCAATCCACAAAGTACGGACCAACTAAAAGACCAGGAATTTCCATTGGAAAAACCAGCGGGTTTGCTTCAAAGGAAAGAGTGCCTATCTCTTTCCACTCTGCTACTATTGTTATCCACAGACGACATTTATGGTGAGGGTTATGGGGACACCAATTGCGACAATATCCGGGTCAACCACTGTAGGCAGAAACCGACCAACAGAATACAGAAAGATCTTTATCTGAACGCTGGCAAAATGTTCGTTTTACAGTGGCCTAGAAAGGAGCCGTAATCCACTTTCGTGCCGACAGAAAAATCTATGCCCTTACCATCACCATAATCCCCTTCAGCATTGTAATTAGCAGATCTGAGAAAATATGCCCCGCTGTGTCTTTCTTAGAACACCATTAACTCTCCTCATATCTTTTTCTTCAGAAAAATTCAAATTGTTGCTCTCAACGGCTTGAGCTTTCAACGACATCATTCCTTTTCCAACTTTCATGTGGTGTTCTTCTAAGATAGGTATTTCCATTACTTGGCGGTTGATATTCCAGCAAAAAGAGGCGAGGACTTCGGAGGATCACTTGGATCGGAGACATTCATTTCCTGCAGAATTCCTTGAATTATTTAAAGTGTGTATTTTTAATAATATTTTAGTAAACTTTATTTAAGAGACAAATAAAATTAATTAACATGTTAGTGTTATTTAAAGAGGGTCACTCTACATTTTATAATCATTTGTTTTGAACCACAAGTGTCCGCACTTCGTATATTGAATAATCTGCCCCGAACGGTCGATTAATTTTAAATTATTGTTGTAATGTAATTTTACTATAATTTTTTGATTATTTTCTGAGGTGGCAAAAGAAAAAAATTAGCAATATGTAATATGTTTGGAATCGAGCTAAAAGTGTCTTTTTGAATTTGTTATATAATAATAAGAATTAATAATCGAATTTATTACAGTTTTACATATCATAAATTCATTCAGAGTAATATTTTATTCCATATTATTTGACCAATTAACTAATTAAAATATTTTATTTACGTAAGTTTATTATTGAAAGTTGGAAAAATTGAGATGCCGTGCATCATCGCTATTGGAAAGCAAGAAATTGTCTACTTCAATAATTAAATCTGTCATTCAATAAAGGAAATCTTAATAAGGGCTTACGGAAAAGAATTTTCTTAGACCCTTGATAAATATAGGGAACATTTTTTTTATTTGTTATAAATGAACCAAAGGAATATCGCTTTGTAACTTCCATTGTTTTTATTTCTCTTACGACCCGGGTTTCGACATTACAATGTTATCGTCAGGTGCAGATATGGTGAGAATAGAAAGTATATACAGAGAAATGGGTAGAGGGAGGGGGAGGGATTGTAGTTTGTAAGATGGAAAGTAATGGAGGAGAGGGAAAGGAGGAACCTATCTCATGTCAGAGGGTTACTGCTGGGGGTAGGTTGTAAAGGGATAAAGGGGGAGGGGAAAGGAAAGGCTGGAGACCATCTCGGGAGGGTTTGGGGAAAGACGGGGGAAGGACTAAAAAGAAAGGCCTTGTGGAAGACGGAGAAAGGGTGAACCCCAGAGAGAGGAGGGAGGAAATTGTCAATGCGGCAATGGTATATGTGTGGGAATAAGGAAAATAAAGGCAAGTGCAGGTGGTAGAACTAAAGAGGTTAAATATTGGGAGATGGATGGTAAGGCCCTTGTTATAAATCTTTTTTCCTCTAAATGATGTGTATTACAGGTAAGAAAAAGAAATAAAATGACTGAGGAACTAATTTTCTTTGATTTTTAATGATTTATTTAAAACACTTTTATGTTTTCGGTTTGTCCGTCCATCCAGGGGTAATCTCAAAAGCGGTTGAAGCTAGAGGCACATTTTCTTTCTGATTATGTATGATTGTGTATGTTGGTAAATGAATATGAAGTGAATCCATTCAGAGAATTTTTAATTGATATGTAAACAACAATGAACAAAAATCATGTTAGGATCAAAAAACCATTTCTTTTAATATAAATAAATGAAGATGATGATGGGATTGTAATATATTTAAAATATAAATTTTTTCTTTCTTTAAATAATTCTTTCATTTAAAATAATAATGACTGCTGATTGATTTACTTACAGATTGATACTGAATTGGTAATGTTTATATTGGATAAATTATTTCTGAATAGTATTTCAAATGATTAATTTAGTTGAACCGAACCGAACCACTTGTCAAAATTCTCATCTGAACCGAACCACTTCCAAAAATTTAGAACCAAACCACTCCAAATTTTGAAGTGGTTTGCAGCTCTGCAGGAGAGTTTGCTTGACGCATCCTTAAGGCCTTCCCACCCAATTCCTCTTTCTGCCATTCTGTTTATAATACACAGTAAGGTCCTGCAGAGTCAAAAAGACTCGTCTGCAGGTGCCGACAGAGAAATACGTTTCATGGTAGTTTCTTTTGTTTTTTCTCCCATCTTTCATTTTTCATTATAGCAAACTTATCATGAACATGTCAACACATTATACTATGTTTAGAATTTTCATACTCTCTACACATTGTTGCAATACCTAAGCCTAAGCGCATCACAACATATAACATCTTATTATCATGTCAGGTCAAATAACCACTGTACTTTATAAATACACCTCACTATAACATCACATAATATCAACAAATCATTGCAACACATCACTATAACATCTCCCCGCAGCACATCACAATACATCACCACAACATACGAGGTGTTACAGAAAAATTCCGAGACTGGCTGAGTGGAGCGCTAACCAGTATTTGGGACTTCTGCTGCTAGGATGTGCTGAAGACATCCTTTATGAAGCAGTGTGTAAAGTTTCAGGTGTGTGTGTGTGCACGTGTTTTCTTTTCACGCGAGTTTTTTCAACCCATTGTTACCAGCATTCTGCGATTTTCTTGTGTAGTGAAATGGCAGACTTGAAGGAGCAGCGCATCTGCATCAAGTTTTGCTTCAAGCTTGACAAAACTGCATCTGAGACACATGAAATGCTTAAGCATGCATTCGGCTATGAGGCTATGAGTAGAACCCGGACTTTCGAGTGGTTCTCGCATTTCAAACGTTGACAAATGTCTGTTGAAGTTTCCGATCATTCTGGTCGGTCTTCAACCAGCACAACAGACAAAACCATGGAAAAAATGCAACAGGTCATTCGCGAGGATCGTCGGCATGCCATCCAAGATGTCAGCAGCATTGTTGGCCTGTTCTACGGGTCATGTCAACGAATTCTGTCTGAGGCGGATTGCAGTCAAATTCGTGCCCCGCGTGTTGATCCAGGACCAGAACCAACATCGACTGAGTGTGAGCGGGGAACTCAAGGAGCACGTTAGAAATGAGCCAAACTTTCTTTCAAAGGTCAATACCGGTGATGAAAACTGGTTTTATGGCTACGACCCCAAAACCAAGCAGCAGTCTTCCCAGTGGAAGACTCTATCTTCTCCGCGACCGAAAAAAGCAAGGCAGGTCAAGAGCATGTTGATCATCTTCTTTGACACGGAGGGAATTGGCCATAAGGAATTTCTTTCCCAAGGTCAGATGGTGAATCAGAAGTTCTACACTGAAGTCCTGAGGCATTTGAGAGAGGACATGAGACGGAAACGGCCGGAGAAGTGGCGCACACAAGACAGGCTCCTGCATCACGACAATGCGTCTGTGCACACCGCTCTGTCTGTAGAGCAGTTCTTGGCCAAGAACAACATGGCAGTGGTCCCCCATCCTCCCTATTACCCCGACTTAGCCCCATGCGACTTCTTCCTGTTCCCCAAGATGAAAATTCGTATGAAGGGATGGAGATTTGACACCGTTGAGGACATTCAGGCGGAATCGCAGGAAGTGCTGAACAACATTTCAAAATCACAGTTCCAGAGGTGCTTCCATGACTGGCAGAGGCGCTCGGATTGTTGTATCAACTCCAAGGGGTCTACTTCGAGGGTGATGGTGGCCATTAGAACCTCAAGTAAGCCTATGGTAGTTTTTGGCTACAGTCCCAGAACTTTTGGGTAGCACCTCATATACCACAAGATCTCCTATAAAATTTATAGGCAAGTAATCTTAATTTTTTATTAAGGTTTTGTATGTGCTTATCAAAACTGTAGTTCTCATCTATATATAGGCCTAGATAGTTAACTGTATCAACTTGTTTAACTATTTTACAATTACAGTAGGTATTTAAGTTAGAGAGTGTATGTAGATAATCATGTGAGTTAAACTTAAGTTTAATATTCTGCCAATGTGTTTTATAATTTCTTATGTACATGGAAGAGGTTTTGTTACCATTAATAATTAATTCATTGTCATGAGACCATATCTATATATTGTTGAAGTCATTCTGGATTTTTTCCAATGCATTTTAAAAATTCTTATTAGCAATGATCAAGGCAATATCATCTGCATATAAATATATTTTTCAGTATTTTACTATAGATTTTATGTCATTAGTATATATATTAAAGAATACCAGGCTCAAAAAGGAACCCTGTGGTACGCCTGATTCTAAGTTTTTGAAACTGCTGTACGAGTTTCCTACTTTAACAGTGACTCGTCTTCTGCTTAAGAAATCTCTAAACCAGTCCTGAGCATAGCCTCTAATTCCAATGTCATACAATTTTTGTAATAAAATGTTTGTGTTTAAAATGTCAGAAGTCTTACTAAAATCTATAAAAATAGCTATAACATGGTTATTAACATTTAAGTTTTTTTTATTTATTTATTAGAACATTAGAACATAATAGTGATATACATAAATAAATACTTGGAAATTACAGAGGTAATGACTTTAAACAGTCATGATACATCAAATTCTGTAATAATAAATTAATATACTTTACATTCAAAGGATACAGAATAAATAATAATAACAATAATAACAACCAGTTTGGCAGTTTAATACATTTTAACAACTGGTTCAGCCAAACCCATGCTAACCAGCTGAATAACATCACTGTATGACATATATATATATATATATGATAACAAGAACCCAAAGTGTGATATCATCGCCATATCACTACATCATATCACTGCATAACATCCAATCACAGCGTAACATAACATAATACTGAAACAAGTACACCCTTCCCTCGCCAACCGCGGGGGTTACATTCCTGAAAAGTACCGCGGTTGGTAAATACATAAGTATAATGGAAATTGGGAGTTAGGTTCCACGGTTTTTATTACTATACCATATATATTATTGATCACTTACATTACTCGCTTATTTCTCACTTAAATACCCTATATAAATATTACGAATACAATAACATCCTTACTAGCTCTCTGGTTTGGCATAGTCGAAACTCCCGTTGATGAAAAATGTGACGAAAAACAATCACCGCCATCTATGTGCTACTTGTGATACTAAATGCGAGAAATAGCTTTATGCTGCAATCTGCTGTTCGGAACTACATATTCTACCCAGAATGAATTCTTTTTTAAAGAATTTCTTCAAACGTATCATACCATGCATAAGCCAAACTACTGAGTAAAACAATTACCGACTGAAGGATTACAAATGCCCGTAGGTAACGGAGAAATTACGTGCATACTTCGACGTACATCACATCATTTTATACAATTTACTACGGTCTTCTAATCTTACCCGGCGTTTTTTGCATTTAAACAAATATTATTACGCACAAATTCAGAAAAATATTAAACGTTTAATTTATTTAGTATGCTGGTATGAATAATACACAACTAAACACGTCGTGTGGACTTGCAGTGCACGAAAAGCATGCATATGCTGATGTGAATAATACACAACTGATAGCCTCGTGTGGAATGTAAAGACTTGTGGTGGGCGAAAAGCGTAATCGTACATTACGGCAACAAAGTAATAGCAAGCAAGTTAGAACAACAACAGCCTTAGTGAGTGAGTGCAGATGACAACAAAGTCATACGATGTGTGGGATTATCGTGTTGAATGCAGTGACTTGTAGTGCGCGAAAAGGATACGTAATCGTGTCAGTACGGCAACAACATAATAGCGAGCAAGTGAAAACGACAACAAAGTCTTTGTGAGTGAGTTAAGATGACAACAAAGTCATAAGATGCGCGGTACTTAAAAGTTTTTGTGGTCCGAACCGTGGATACGCAAGGGAAATGTCTGCGGTTGGGAAGGGTGGGACTCAATATGTAGACCGCATATAGTCGAGGGCCGCGGTTAATAAACCCGCGGTTGGAGAGGGAAGGGTGTATATTTCACTGAGGCATGTATATATCTTCTGCTAATATCTACAAACTAAATTATACATTGACATTTTCATGTTCGGTTGTTTTGCGTGCATTCATTGTATATGTGAAAACATTAAAAATGTTGAGTGCTGCACAGCAGGTTAGTAACAGCAAATACGTGGTTAGATATAATGTTATGATTTTCATGGAATGCATAAATTAAAAATTTGCGATGTTGCACTTACGAAGCTGAATAAAAATATGACAAATGACAAAAAAGTAATATAATACAAATGTTCTGATCCTGCGAAGTCCAGAACATGGACTTGTCAGCTGGTGCCATGTAATTATATATTTATCTTAATGTGGTATTGAAGCTCCATAACTAAAAAACTTGAAAAGGAGAGACAAGTTCAATGTATTGTGTCAGGTAGCTAATATAAATTATCCAGTAACAATAATTTATATTTCTGAAATTTCATTTAAAGTTTTTAATTCATGAGGTAGCTGATTAAAAAATAAAGGTACCATAACTTCAAATTTGTTTTTACCACTCTGGTTAAAGTATCTAGGTACATGGTATGTAATCCTGTTTCTCCTTTCCATTTCATGTTTATTTGTTTTAATTATTTTATATTTAGATGAGAAATAGTTGTCCAAAAGAATTATGTAGTTAAACAATTCGTGATAGGTAAAATTTGTAGTTTTTTGTATATTTCTTTCACATCAAAGTCAGCCTTAGTTACATCCAATAATTTTATGATTATCTTGATTTCTTTTTAATACATTTAAATAACTGGTTTTAGCATTATCCCAAATTGTAATACCATACCTTATGATTGACTCATAAATAGAATAATAAATAATTTTCTTAACATTAGTTGGTAACATATCTTTGACATGATATAATTGATAATTTACTTTCCTTAATTTATTATTTAATTTGCTTATATGCTTATTAAATTTAAGGTTATCATCAATTATTATACCTAAATATTTTATTTCAGATACTTGTTCAGTTGTGTTACATTTTCAATTATTTAGGTCATTATTATGTAAGCATTGATGATCGTGAATTTTTAATTCAATCATTTTATATTTAGTCATCCTATTTGAAATGAACATAATTTTAGATTTTTCTAACAAGGGAAGGCATCTAAGTGTAAGTGGCGGATCACGACCAGTCTTCACAGGAGGAAAGAAAACAAAAAATAATTAGACACGTATTTTCGGAAAGGCATCTAACGAGCCTGCGTTTTCGAGATATTTGCAATTGAAAATTGAAAAACAAGTGGCCTTCCTCTAATGCCATGACGACCCTGATAACAGATGGCAGTAGCCTAGTGATGAAGTGTTGGGCTGCGAAAATTTTGTCGCGGGTTCGATCCTCGACATCGCCGAATTTTTTTTCTCCTCCAATCAATGTTTTATGACTTTAGTTTTATGTAAGTTGTCCAAATTACATCATTAATAATTTTCTTTCTTTTTTCAGGCCAGTATTTTAATTTTAAATCCATTCCAATGGACTTTTTACGACATACTCGGATTATATAGATACTTGATAAATATATACAACATTTTCTAGGCACACCCTCCTCGATATTTCCGCTGTAGAGATGCATAGTTTACGTGCCGAATAAGGAACACTTTATGCCACGTTCCGACGGTTTCTCGAGTCCTTTCGGTGCGTCCTGGCGGTGGGCCCTACCGGGCGGGGTCGCTTCTCGCTCGCTCTGCTAGGGATGGATTAGGGAACCGTAATTTATTCATATGTAATGGAACCATAATTTATTCATATGTAATGGTTATACTGCCATTAATCGGTCGCCATTGCCTCATTAGTTACATCAGAGCACACCACGTGAAGGATGAGGATGCCTTTTAGATAGGAGTTGGCTGTATATTTCTCATCACTATCTCTTGTACTCCACCTAACCTAACTATATCCTAACACTTGTCATAAGCCATAATTAAGAACTGGCCTCAACGTCAATTTTGCAGCGTACCAAGCGTACCAAATCATTTTTTGAAAAACTGGTGCCTGCAGCTGGTGATGCACAATTGATTGAATTTTAATGGCATCATTTCTCGTCGTCAAGCCTCTTTTACCTTCTAACTGAGCGGGACAGTTTTGAATTCGGCACGTAAACTATGCATCTCTACAGCGGAAATATCGAGGAGGGTGTGCCTAGAAAATGTTGTATATATGTATCAAGTACGTATATAATCCGAGTATGTAGTAAAAAGTGCATTGGAATGAATTTAAAATTAAAATACTGGCCTGAAAAAAGAAAGAAAATTATTAATGATGTAATTTGGACAACTTACATAAAACTAAAGTCATAAAACATTGATTGGAGGAGAAAAAAAATCAGCGATGTCGAGGATCGAACCCGTGACAAAATTTTCGCAGCCGACACTTCATCACTAGGCTACCACCATCTGTTGTCAGGGTGTCGCTTGTCATGGCATTAGAGGAAGGCCACTTGTTCTTCAATTTTAAATTGCATATATCTTGAAAACGTTGACTCGTTAGACACCTTTCCGAAAATACCTGTCTAATTATTTTTCGTTTTCTTTCCTCCTGTGAAGTTTGGTCGTGATCTGCCACTTACACTTAGGTGCCTTCCCTTGTAAGTGTATTAGTAACTCATTATCATGAGCCCACTTTGCCAGATCATTTAATGCATGTTGCATATTGTCTATTGACTTGTCCAGATTATATTTTATTTATTATTATATTTATTTAAATTTTTTAACACATACAGGAAGGCCCCAATTACATGTGTTTTAATAAAAGAACATAAAAAGAAATGGCACTTAATACAAACTTGAAAAAAGCAGACACAAAATAATTAACTGATACGGTATAGACGAATAAGTGCACAAACTAGTATGAGAATAACAGGAAACAATTTATACAAAATCAATTCACAATAAATCTATCTACCGAGTATGTCAAATAACTTTCTCTTGAATGCTGGTCCAAGATCGTTAAAAATGTCCTGAGTCGGCAAAACCGATAAAACCTTATTTGTAGCCCTTATCATTCTTGGGATGGGCAGATATTTTCCCACATTTACTCTGCAGAAAGGAACATGAAAAATAGGAGTATGCCTTGAGCGCCTACTGGGGACCGATATGCCAACTGAACTAAGAATTTCAGGTGTGTCAATAGAACCCTTTATGACATTTCTTAAAAAGTTAACATCGTTTAACTTTCGTCTAACAGCAAGCTGAGGTAGATCGAAGAGTTTGCACAAGGCAGGATAATTTATTCTTGAATAGGAAATATTTTCTTTGAAACAGAGCTACTTTTTAAATCGATTATGGACTCTTTCGATTGCCTATACTTTGTTACTATGAAATGGGTTCCAGATCATGCTCCCATACTCTAAAATCGGTCTGACAAGGATATAGAATGACCTGATGACAGTTTCCTGGGAAAACGATTCCATAGAATTTCGTTTAATAAACCCAAGAAGTTTAAAAGCTCTGGAGCACATTACTTTGATGTGCTTGTTGAAGCTCAGATTTGACTCAAACGTTATACCTAAGTCTTGACTCGACACGCTGGAGTGGAATTTCGTCGAGTTTATAATTAAAATTAAACAAGTTCTTTTTGAGGGAAAAGGAGAGAACTTTACATTTGGATACATTAGCGTTTAGTTGTCATGCTGAACATCATTTTGAGAAATTATTCACGTCTTTCTGCAAGAAATAACAATCATTATCATTACGAATACATTTAAAAATCTTGAAATTATCAGCGTAAAGGAGGCTTTCGCAACTTACAGAAGATGGCAAGTCATTAATGAAAATATTAAAAAGAAGTGGCCCCAGAATTGACCCTTGAGGCACACCGAAGGAAACCTTTACAACTGTAGAAGAAGTGCCATGCAAAACGACCTTTTGACTTCTACCAGTTAAGTACGATTGTATAAGGTTGAGTAAACCTCCCTCAATACCAAACGATTGACATTTCTTTAGGACCAACTTATGGTCAACAGTGTCAAAAGCGTTGGAGAAATCAAAATTTATTACATCAAGCTGATTTCCAGATTGTACTGAGGAAACAATATTATTCATATGGACAACCAAGTTAGACTGAGTAGATGTATGGGGAAGGAAGCCATGTTGAGCACTTGAGAAGTGATTTCTACAGTGTGACATCAGAGTCTTATATAAAATCTTCTCTAACACTTTCGAAAATGTTGATAATAATGACACAGGCCGATAATTTTTAACATTCGATTTACCCCCACCCTTATGAACTGGAGTAATTAGAGCTAACTTCCACATCTCAGGAAGTTGTGCCTGATATGTTCTGATATATCCTCTAGAAGCTGCTTTGTGCTTCTGCCTGGTTGAAAACCATAATGTGCTGGATGTAGAATTGCATTCTTTTGAAAGTATTCCATTAAGTGATTGTGTATGTATTTTTCCATTAATTTATTTATACTAGGCAGTATTGAGATTGGTCAATAGTTGTCCGTCATCTTGTAGCTGCCTCATTGATGGATTGGTCTGATGATGGCAGTCTTCAAATCTATAGGAATTACAATTTTTTCCAAGCTGAGATTTATTAGTTCTTTCAATACTGATGTTATGGTCTTATTTTGCCTGAGGTCTTTCAGTCTAATTCTATCAGTGCCAGGAGATTTATTTATGTTCAGGCCTAACAGTAGTTTGTTAATGTCAGTTTCTGTAGCAGGGGGAATGTAAATAGTGCAGATCTTGGTATTTCTATTACAGTTCATCATTTTATGTGTACATTCCATTTGTAATCCCTGTACATTATCTGTAAACTGTTTCACAAATAGTTCTGCTATTTCGCTCTCCTTATACAGTTTACTGAATGCTTTAAGCAGTACATGATCAAGGTCAGTGTCCAATTTATTTCCTGTTATTTCATATATAGTTTTCCATAGATGCTTCATAACATGGCATTCTCACTATTGAGAGGGTAGGGGTTTTCTTGATGTATCTCCTGGAGGACATCTGTTGGGGCTGAGTCCCAACCTAAGAAAATATTCCCATACTGAAACAGGGGAATAAGTCTGCTACGTGATAGTTCAGTGATAGAATATCCACCTGGCAAGTGGAAGACTCGGGTTCATTTCCCGGTTATAGCAGATTTTTTCACCTGTTTCCACATTTCCCATAGATCATGTTTGTTTGAAGATTTTCAAACCTGACCATGTAGTACTTTTTCTTAGATTTTTTAATAAGTGCTGTGACTTTTTTCTATTGATTTTGTAAGCTGTTTTATAATTTTATTGGCGGGAGAACTTTTCCATTTTTTAAACAGCTTATCTCTTATTTGTATTTTAACCATTCCGGAACAAAAATTGTTCCAGTTTGGGTTCCATATCCAACATAATTTTTCCATTCCAGATCCAGGAACCGGAACGATATTGGAACCATTCCTTGTTATGCACCCAGAACTTTCCCAGCTCTGGTAGCACCTCCAGAAATGCATTTATATTGATTTAATTGTTTAAACTTTATGAATTTTTAAGGGCCACAATAATAAACTTCGTTGGAATTTTCAGTGTTAACCCATTGCTGCCCAAGCCTAGATAAAATGGATATTTTTTGGAAAATTTTATTCAGTAATGTTGACTTTGCTCTAAATAAAGAAAAAAGCTTGAAGGAAAAATGTTTTTATTGCTCATAGCAACTATATAAAATGTTGCATTTTTGCAATGTTGGGCATGAGGGGCTAACAGAAGTTTTGTGATGAGTGGAATATGTAATGACAATAAAAGCACTCAATTCTTGCAAATTTTCAAATACCGTATATACCTGAATATAAGACGAGGTTTTGTTCCAATTTTTATGACCGAAAAATCGCTAGTCGTCTTATAATTGCGTGGTGCGTAATAGTTTGACTGACAGAAGAACCGAATGCAGAGTATAATTGAAATATTCGATTCTTTAAATCAATCGAAACAATCGATTATTAAAAGTAGTAGTATAGTAGTAGAAAATGAATCGATTCAAATGTATTCAAATACAAATACTCTTTTGAATTTTATGCTATATATTATGCACGTAGTGAAGCTACGTGCATCCGTGAGTATGAAGTCTCACGTAATTATATCGGCGTATTTCTCGAGAACCGTTCGTGGTAAAAGATATGCGGTAAACGGCGTTTTGTTTCTACTGGCTATGAGGTCCCTGGAGAAATATTTTCATTTGCTAAAGTGTCCCAGGTTCGAATCCAGGAGACAATTATATTCTCCCGTAAGTTTATATGGGATTTTCGATTTTTGAGAGTGCAAGGTTTGTTTCCTTCATTCATTAAAATACGTAAATATGGACCGATTTTCTTCCTTTTCACTTTATTCAATGGCTAAAACTCCATACTATCTTATTCTTGTGATGTTTACACGTTACATGGTCGAATTTTTCAGAAATACGCATTCCTTTTTGAAATTTTGCGGATTTTTCGTACTCATTCCAGGCGTTGCCAAGGAGACTCTCATTGTTGCTTCCGATTCATTTAAGGCCAATTAAACCTTCAAATAGACAAAAGAAGAGCGTTATTGTTATCTTCTCTTCATTGATAATCTAAATAAACGCATTGACGTTGCCTTTATAGTAGGTCCTGTAAGAAGGTAAAATCAGTTGTTGATAGACACTTGAAGGAAAGCAACTGTATATGCCAACTAACACTACAAAATTGCTTATTTCAATTGGTTCAATGTTTATTAGTCAATGGTATAATAAACCTCTGTCATGGTGTGCATAATAAATTTTTTCATTTTATTAGGAGTTCAAAATGGGGGGTCGTCTTACAAGCAGTCGTCTTGTATTCGGGTATATACGGTATTTTCATTTTAACTCATATTATTAAATAGTTAGTTAACAAAATTACAAATTTAATTTTGTTAAACAGATAATATAAATGTTGAAAATAAGTGGTTTTATTGTGGTGTACTTTTATGGAAATTTTCAAAACAATGTGTATGTATAGCCACTCTGCATTTTTTACATTGGTAAACTGTTTGTGAATGACAAAATCTACATCTCCTCCTATTATTGTCATCATCTGATATAATTATATGACCTTGATTACGACACCTTATTGATGTCAGTAGACATCCTTTCGACAGCCTTCCCAAATTAGGATTTACATGTTTTTTCTCACTGCTGTCTTCTTCTGTCATCACACTGCTTTCAGTTTCATCTTGGAGCAATGACAACACCAAATTTGATCCAAAATCTACTAGTGAAATATTACTTTCACTTAAAATTTTGTAAATCTTCCAAGCGTTCACAATGGCAGTGTCCAACATACTCGTATTAGAAAAAAGAGGCCACCACCATTTTTTCCCTCTTATTCTAACTCTGTAATTAGCCACCGCATTATGGTGGATGTCAACCCCTCCCATTCTTTTATTGTACTCGCTTATAACATTTAGCTGGGGTATTGAATCAATTTTTTTGTTTTGCGGTTATACCGTTTCACTTGCACCAAAGGATTCAGCGTTCCCACATTTGTAGCTACCATTATCATGGAGTTGTCATGCCAACGTACAACAAATATTTTATTGCATTCGTCATATACTGAGTCATATGTCCCTTTCCTTTGTTCTCCCAATATTTCCTTTTTTATTATCAAAAGGCAATTGGATATTCTGTTCTCCCGTACTGTTCCAGTTACAAAAAAACCATGTTTGTTAAGCATTGACATCAAGGAATGGCTCATTAAGAAGTTATCAAAATAAATTTTCTGATTGCTAGGATTTTATACAACATGTAGCAAAGTCATAACTACATGTTCACCAAGATTTAGGCCATCGTTTGGCTTGGAAACCACACCAGAATATGGACTAAATTTGTACATATACCCCAGGAAGAAGTCAAGCGCCATTGCTTGAATCCAAATCAAAATGGCTTCCCGCGAATAAACATTTTGCACGAATGATGCCCGAAATAGGGATTCATTTGTTCGTCTATTGAGAGCTTGTGGGAAAATATATCAAATTGCATAAAATTTATATTTATTTTGACAAAGAATGGACTTAGCTTTGTGAACTTATCATTTTTATCAAGAGAATCATTGTCAGAAAGATGTAGGTACTTTTTGATTTCTTCAAACCTATTACAAGACATTCCCTCCCATACGTTTCTGACCTCCTTATCAGGATCCTTGCTCCAATAACACCTAGTTTGGGAAAGTGTATGATACCCAGTCAAAAACCTCTGAAGGAGAGGATCTCTGTTGCTCCCCATTGTTTCGCTTAAAAATACTTCTCATGAAATATTTTCAGACAAAATCAAGGTCCTGTTTTAACAAAACAGAAATAAACAATAATAAAAATATACAAGCATTGTTTAGAGTTGGTGCTATTCTTCTTGAGCCTTCCATGTGACAGGTGTTTTAATTTCAACCAATAACGTACTTGATGGAAAGGATGATCCGGAGATCATAAGCATAAACTGAAATGATGGGAAATGTGGAAACAGGTGAAAAAATCTGCTATGACCGATTTACAGGCTTTTCACTGTGGACAATATAGGGGTAAAAACAACCCCTAAAATTCATAATTATAAAAATTTTATATTTTTTCATCAATCTTAGAAATAACTCACATTTCTGCCAAATTTATTGATGTACCACCTCAAGAAAGGCATTTATATATATATTTAATTGTTTAACATATATTAATTTTTAACAGTCACAGAAATATACTTCAATGTAATGTTCAATGTTAATTGCTGCTGGAACAACATTCTATAACTTTATCAAAATTTTCAGCTCTCTAGCTCAACTGAAAGTACATAAGCATTTATCTATTTGTTTAAATTTTATGAATTTTTAACGGCCAAATATATAAACAAATTTAAATTTCTATAATTCCATTTTGGTTATTTACCGAATTCTACCGTTAGAAAAAATTGCAGCATTATAGCACATATAGAAATACCTAAACAATGAAATATTTGTTTATATTTTAAGATTTTTTTACTGGAAAAAAATAAACATTTTTGTAATTTTCGATTTTTCTGGCCAGTTTTGTCAAAATATCTACATATGTGTTAATTTCAAGTTTCTAGCTCATGTGGAAATGTCTCAACTTTGTATCATCCTCCTCCTCCTATATCCTACGTCAGAAGCATCTATATATTATAGACTAGCAGAAATTCCCGGCAATGCCCAGGGAAATTTGGTTCAAATCCGATCGGAATTCTAGATGATACATAGTATTTAAGAATTCACTCGGCTGCCATTTTGAATAAAACAGGAAAAGAGAAACAAAAACCACGTATGAATTATTTCTGGGAGCCCTCCACAACTGTACCAAATTTGATTCAAGTAGTAGTAGTAGGACTTGGGAAAATACGTCTAGTTTAATCAGTCCCTGCCGTCCAATTACGGATAAGGAAGTAGTCGTTTCCCACCTTTCTCACTGTGTATAAGATGTAGAGTTACCTGTTCTTTGAGAACAGGAAGTTTATGAGAACAGTTATTTTATTTAACAGTTTAGGCATCAGAACAGTTCGAAAAGAACTGCCCCGTTCTTTCTGACTCATCTCTAGATGGCAATGCATTAGCATACAGAGTTATTTTACTTTTTGTACAATTAATATAAAACATTTGGGATTAAAAAGTAGCCTACGACCTTCCTATTTGTGAAGAAAGTATTTGTTGACAGTTTGATTATTCTAGCTTTAATGGTGTGGAAATGTATAATGCACATACAAACAGACTTTCATAAATATATAGTAGATTGATCTTATACAGCAGACCCCCGACTTACGACTGCTCAACTTACGACCCCCCGCTTTTGCGACCTTTCTAATAGTAAATAAGACCCCCACAGTAACGACCAAAACTCATATTTACGACTGCCTAAAGCCACGTACACACTTGAGCAGAACCTCGTCATGAACCTCGTTGCGAACAAGTCCATGTTCGGGTTGATGTTCGCTGAAAGTTTGTAGGGGCCCACTCTGCCGGACAACGTCATGAACAAGGTCATGTTTGTTTGCTGTTCTCCCTTCGTAAGGCTGCAAGTAAAGAAGTCATCTTCTTTTTGCACTCATCAACACTTATTTCCACCTCCGATGCTATCTCCATCCACGCATCAAACTTTTTTATTTTATTGAAATGCAAAGCATGCTGCGGATCCCACAACAACTTTTTACACATAAGCTTCTATTAACTGTAAAGTTTTATCCTGTGTCCACTCCATGTTCACTCTGTGGCGAGAACAACCAGACTGAGGAGTTGAGTGAATTATGGAAGTGTTTCTCTGGAGTGAGAGACAAACAATTCCTGGAATCGATTCCGAGTGAATGCATGGTTCAAAACAATGTTTGGGGAAACGTCCAAACTTAAAGAACCTCGTCACGAACATCCCTTTGATATGACGCCAAAATACCAACAACTGGTGGGACGCCGCGAACCTCGTGTCGAACACAAAATGTTCGGGGCGGCGTTTGCCGCGCCGTCTGCACTATGTTCGCGTTGAGGTTCACGACGAGGTTTTGCTCAAGTGTGTATGCGGCTTAAAACCGCATACACACTGCGACTGACGGCGAGTCGATTGGCAACACTGAGTGAACACATCAATCGGCAGCGCATCAGCTGACTCAGTCTGCAGCTGAGCCTAGAGCGAACGCATCTCTTTTGCAACGCTCTTCACTTTTTTGTCAATTTTCTTCAAATTTTGAAATTTTTTCCCCTTTTGCTACGTCTGAGAAGAGGAAATGTGATGCACAGAATGCTAAATCAACAAAAAAGTCAAGAAAATCCATCACTTTGGAAATGAAGTATGAAATTTTGAGTCAGGAATGAAAGTGCATGAGCACGCATCCAAGTTAAAATTGTCGAATTCAACCATGAGCACAATTTTGAAGGATAAGGAAACATATTTGATAGAAGTGAAGAGCGCTAGGCCAATGCAATCACCGGTGATAAGAAATCGTGATGGGCTGATTCCTGAGGTGGAAAAACTTTTGAATATATAGATAAATGACCAGAAGCAACAAATATATTTGTTTTATTTTCTTTTCATTTATTTTCATGGTCAGTTATAGTATTTTTATGGCATAATATGGGTTTTCAGGAATGAAACCCCAATTTATAACATTACGCCTATGGGAAATAAGGGTTCGACTTATGAAGCTTTACGACCGTCGTCCAGGAACCAATTAGGTTGTAAGTGCAGGGGTCACCTGTACTTGTATTGCAAGTGACAAATATCAAATTTGAACTTCCTAAGTTAATTTACTCAAGAGTTATCGTCGAAAAACCAAATCGATGCCTCACCAAACCCCCACTTAAAATTTTTTTTTAGATACACCACATCTTATAAATATTTTAGAGTGTATGTGTGTGTATAAGTATGTTCTTTATATGTTTTTACACCGTTCAAGCTATCGAAATAAAAAGTTTCATTGGCCATCCCATGGACCAAAGGAAGAACTTGGTCTAGGTTTGCAGACCGTGGAGTCTCTTATACCCCATGGAATCAACAAAATACTACAGTAAAACCTCTATCTAGTGAACCTCCGTTTATCGAAAACCTCCGTATTTCGTAATATCTTTTGGGTCCCGCCAAAACTGTATGTTACGGTATAGACAAACCTCTTAATATCATACCTCCGTATTTTCGTAATTCTCCGTATATCGTAATGGGAAAATGCATCCCTGATAAAAAACAACCTCCCTATAGTAAAATAATGTATTCCTGTTTACGGATAAAATAATTAAGCTAGTTTGCAATGAAAATTTGCATGTGAATAACCAAAAGAAATCGTCGATGGTATATGCATACGTACGTACAAGGTTATCCCATTGAAGCAACCACCGTAGTGGCCTCTCGAAAAAGTCGCCAAAATATTATCATAATGCAACAAATATGCACAATTTAAGTTGAAGTTAGGTTGCGTAGTTTATTACCTATGCCAGGCCCTACGAGTTCAACTCGCTCAGATTTACGGTCCCCTTCTAAAAGGAAACAATGGCAAGCACCAATATTCAATTCTTCCGTGATTCTCAAGTTACACATCACTGCTACTTATGTACGTATCAATTTTAATCACTCGTGAAAAGTGTCACGAGAATATTATTACAATGTTGCAAAGATATATCATTTAAACGTAAATTAATTCTCGATCCTCAGCTAACACATCATTGCTACGTATTTATTAATTTTCACTGCCTTTGAAAAGAGCCCTGGAAATATGACTACAGTGTTGCAAAGGCATTTAATTGTCAATTCTTTCGTGATCCTCATGTTACTTTTACTGCCTCTGAAAAACCCACGAATATATAACTGTAACATTGCAAAGACAATATTTAAGTCAATTCTTTCGCGGTCCTGAGGTTAACAACGCACCACTGCTACGTACGTATCACTTTTTACCACATCTGAAAAGAACCGTGAATACATGACTATAATGTTACATAGACATAATATTTAAGATAGGTACTGCTTCTGCTGCGAAGATTTCTCGCCTGGTGAATCCCCTCACACGTCCCGGTTTATCCCCTCATGCAGGCGTCCAGCTATACGCCTGTATGCGTCAAGTTTCTATGAACGTGTAGTGCTTATGTTTGCCTAATACGAGGAGCTTGTCAAAATTACTGGTTATACCACATTGATTTGTTTCATTAAGCCATAGTGGATACATATTCTACAAATACGTGTTTTTTAACGTTAATTTTGTCCTTAATCACGTGAGTATATTATTTATTATATCACAACTTTCATGTAATTATTAATGCATTAATTTTCCGATTATAATTAAGGTTTGTTAGGTGTATAACAATATACTTCATTATGCCTTGTATAATATTAAGTGCAATATTTACAAATAATACACAAGTAAGTAATGAATATGTTTATGAATAAATTAATTTTAGACCCATAATGGACATGGTAAATCATAGAAAAAGACGGCTGCTGAAAATAGAAACGAAGTTAGCAATTTTCCAAGCCATTGATGAGGGAAAAAGAAAAATAGATGTGGCAGAAACCTTTGGCATACCACCGTCGACTCTAACATCTATTTTAAATAAACGTAAAGAAACTGAAGTAGCAGCACATCAAGGTTTCATCAATAAAAGATCTCGGGCAGTGAAAAATAAAGAATTAGATGTGTGTTTGATTGGTTGATGGAAGCTATAGCCAGAAGCATACCTATATCTGGGCCTATTCTACAACAGAAGGCTAGGGAAATGGCATTGAAAATGGGAATAGATGACTTTCAAGGGTCAAATGGATGGCTACAGAAGTTTAAAGTGCGCTGGAACCTAAGAACTTTAAAAATGTGTGGGGAAGAAGCTTCTGTAAGTACAATTGTGGTAGAAGAGTGGAAAAACACTCTGCAAACAATTTTAGTGAGTTATGATCCTAAAGACATTTTCAATGCAGATGAAGCTGGATTTTTTTATAACTTACTCCCAGATAGAACTATTACAGTTAAAGGAGAACCCTGCCATGGAGGGAAAAAAAGCAAGGAGAGATTTACGGTGCTTTTCTGTACCAATGCAGATGGCACTGAGAAATTAGAGCCACTTGTGATTGGGAAATATAAAAAACCCAGATGTTTTAAGAATATAAAAAAACTTCCCTGTTTATACAGAAATTCTAAAAAGTTATGGATAACTGCAGCTTTATTTAGTGAGTGGCTAAGCATGCTTGATGCAAAGATGGGCATAAAGAACAGAAAAATAGTTCTTTTTCTGGATCAGTGCACTGCTCATAAAGTTAAGGGGATCGTGTTGCGACATGTTAAAATAATGATTTTCCTCCAAATACCACAACTAAACTGCAACCATTAGATCAGGGCATAATTTCTAGTGTTAAGAGAAATTACAGACAGCAGTTGGTGCTCTGTATTTTAAGAAATTGGATGAAACAAATGATCGTACAAAATGTAAATGAAATATATTGCAGGCCATGCATAGGCTCTGCCTATCATGAAATTATGTTCAATCAGCCTCTATTAATAAATGCTTCATAAAGGCAGGATTTATGAGGACAACATATGAGGAAGATGAAGTATCAGATGATGAACCTTTAGAATAGGATGAAATCAATAAAATAATTCATCTTCAAACATCATTTAATGATTTTGTTAATGTTGACACTTCCCTATTAACTTGTGCACCAACTGAGGGAGAAATGGTAGAAGAAGTGGAGATAGAAGTTGAAAGGGAGACTATAGCAGAGACTAATAAGGAAGAAGAAGAAAATGATGAAGAGGAAATAATTCCATCTCCAAAAAAGAGTGAAGTGCAAGAGGCTTTGAGTGTGTTAGAAAGATTTTTTATTAATGTGGAGGATTGCAGTGGTGATAATCTCTTGCTACTAAATAAAATAGAAAATGATGTATCCAATGTATTTAAGAAAAAGATGACACAGACTGAAATTACCAGCTTTTTTCCAGTAAACAATAGGTAGAGTACATATTCATTTTTTGTTCAGTTAGGTTGGTATTTATATTATAAATATATTAAATTTATGTTGTGTATATATAAATATACTAATATAGTAATTAAAAAGACAATAGTACTTTTAATTACCAGTTTGTGCATTTATGAATAATAATATGAAGGTCTTACGGTAAACCTCTTTATAGTGAACCTCCATTCATCAAAATGCCTAAAAATCTGGTCTCTTCCATTTTGATATATAGAGGTTTTACTGTATTTCCATAAGAATGCATGGGAAATGGTATGGAGAAACCTCAAAATGCCATGCAGCCCTTCACTGATGTGGATATAAATATACCTAAATATTAACTTACGATCACGGGAAATGGCTTATTTTACGCACGAAAGATTGAATATTTTAATTCTGTTCATGTTTTGTCATATTACATGCTAAATTGCTTGAAATTTTCCTTTAAGCACAAAATTTATCGGTTTAGATGACCATTTTCCAGGCGGCAACAAAGCTAAATTTCTTAATTGTTGTCCTCTTCAAAGTTAGAGATATCTACGCTGTGGCGCGCTGTAGAGGAAGAATAGCTAATTCCAAGATAAAGGGTACTAATGGATTCATGCCTAAATATAGTCTATGAATACTTTTTAAATGAGTGAAATTATTTTTAAGGAATATTAGAACATTATTATTTTTACCATTAACATTGAAAGATTTATCGCAACATAAATCTATACATCTACTTACATTTGTTCGGTAACCAAGATGTTGTTTATTGCTTACGTTTTGGCTAATAGTATTGACATAATCCACATAATTTTATTGCTGCTTAAAAGGCTTCGGTGTGTCTATCCATGTGAATATTAAGTAAGACGTTAATGCATAATTATATTAATGGTAAAAACTTTACAATACAATACATTAAATAGTAAATGTTAATGCAAGCATCGCTTGCGTAATTAAGGAATGGAGAACGTTTGCCCCGGGCAATAAAAATTTTAAAAGAAAACTTTCCCAAGCGAAGCCGGGTGTTTCAGCTAGTAGCCTATATTTTAAGCTGGACCAGTCTAAAGATATGCTGCAAGTTTCATAAAAATTCGATCAGCCATTTTTGCATGATGCGGTAACAAACAAACAGACAGACAGACTTTTTCCTAAAATATTTTTCATAAAATATTTACTCAAATTGTTTTCCTAAAATATTTCTTATTAGACTTCTTCGATGTAATCAACCTTTAGCTTGAAATCAGCGATTTCTCTTACGGGTGCCCCTTCCCCCCAACCCCCCCTCCCTTTGGTCTGATTTTGCTCATCTACAAACGTAATCTTATACTTGTATTGAAAGTGACAAATATCAAATTTGAACTTTCTAAGTTAATTTACTCGATAGTTATCGTCAAAAAACCAAATCGATTCCCCCAAACCCCAACTTAAAATTTTTTTGAGATACACCACATAGCCTATATTTTAAGCTGGACCAGTCTAAAGATACGCTGTAAGTTTCATAAAAATTTCACCAGCCATTTTTGCGTGATGCATTAACAAACAGACAGACAGACAACAATTCTGCAAACTGGTTGAAACGTCTTCTTGTGATGCAAAACACACAAAAAAAGTAAAACCCGGACAAAAAAACAAATGTACAGGCGGAGGTTACAATTTTATTTATATAGATATATATTTTTTTGACTGCTTTTTTTTTAAATAGTTTGTGAAATGAAATGAAATTCTTAAACTAAATATACTACTTTTGCTGGATCTGATACTTGTTAATTACTTAGATTTAATAACTTTCACGCAAAACAAAAGCTTGCAGACCCAAAACGCATCTGCCTGTGGTGACATTTACCCACCTGATAACTGGCCAGTGGTGAGGAATAGCTTCGTTCCAGAGAGGCGAAGGGCGTGATAGTGCCTGGAGATGGCTACACTTGATATAAAAGGCTTTCTAATCTAAAAACAAAGCGAGCCAAAGGCTCGCCATTAACCTCGGTAACTAGGTAAATAAAAACTTTCACTTAGTAACTCCAGAGAAGGTTGTTTATTTTGCGGTAATACCGTAGCACGTAGTTCATTTATTTGACACAAATTGGCGCTTCGATTGATGTTGACCCATAACAGTTCTGTTCCAAAATTCACCAAGAAAATCCAGCCGAAAGATGGATGGATGACGTCAGTTGTGATTTATATTTGTTCAATTTTCACTTTCCCAAATATTAACTATGCAGAAGTGCAATATATCCACCAACTGTGGCATCGCAAATGGCCATGAACCAGGACTACGCAGTTCCCAAAGTTGCCGTTAGTGGAGCTACTATCAGGGGGGAGGACATATTGAATTCCTTCTTACACAGTAAAACCTTGTTAATTCAAAGTTCAAGGGGGCCCAAATTACGACATCGAAGTATCCGGGTTTGAAATAATCCAGCTTTCATAAAAATCAACCTTTTTTAGGATCACCTACTTGGGCAATACAGAATCTTATCTATCCATTCTACAAATGAATTGACCTTGCAAGTTAGTATACATGGCGAATTCGAACAGAGCTAAAGTGAACACTTAGTTTGTGAATTACAAAGACCACCAAGTGTGAAAAAAGGCTCCAGTGAATATCCCGAATTTCCCAGTAAATTTCAAGTTTCTCCTTTATGCCACAAAGAAAAGACAAACTGAGAGCCAAAAGATAATCACTCATTTATACTCCATACCGCTGCATATGTAGTACACTGTGCTCTTCTTGTATGACATTATGTAAAACCAGTGATGAGCTGAAGACAACTCCTGCTTCGCCCGAGCTGCTTGTTAAATTTTTAGAAAATATGAAAATTTATTGATTTAGTCCTTTCAAGTACATTTTGCCCTATCTGAAAGTCAATTACCGACAGTAATATTTTGAGAACTGTACACTTCTTAAACTAGCAGAATGCTATTACTAAACTATAGAGCATTCCATCTTAAAGTTTCAGTACCGTTTCAAACAGCATCGTTTCTCCCCTCTCCTGCATACTTAAAAATCCAATCGCCCCCTCCTTCTCTACGACACCAGGATTGCCAAATCTCACTAATAATTTAAAGTTGCATTAAAATAAAAATTCAAAATTTCTAATTGAGCTATTTTTAATGCAGTATCTGATGATATACTTTTAAATGAAAACTAAAAATTATATTCTATACAAAATGCGATAAACAATACTTGACCTGAAATGGACATTTTACGGTCCCGTTTGTTTCAAACGATGATATATACGTTCTGTTTTAAAATAATGTAATGAAGTTTTTTGCATTAGGTTCAGGAATTCTTAAGGATCGTAATGGTGCTACTGAAAGTTTAATAAATTGATTTAAAATATTTGTTTTCTGCATTTAATTATAAAAGTTCCTTTTGCGTGTTCTAGCTTGACTTTAAAAAGTTTCTCTGAGGGAAACTTTTTTATTTATAAAGATACTTTCATGGTCTAAGCGAGAAAGTTGTAGGTAAATGTTTGAAGTTATTTTTGGTGCACCCAGATGTGTGGTTGGGTCGTCAAGGGGAAGGTGAACAATGCGAAAGTTTTATTGCAGTCCGGCCCCTCCCCCACCCTTCTATCAGTTACCACTCAGCAGTTGGACTATCTTGTGCTTTCGTCATTTTATCTGCTCATAAGTTTGCGGGAAAGTGCTTACAAATTTTGCCAGTTTTATTGTGGATTGCAATTTAGTTGTTTTAACAATTCTTCAAAACATTTTCAAACTGAAGTATGTAATACGGTTCAAATGTAGAGACACATTTGTTTGCAGGTTTTACGTTTATAGTGTTCCCATTTTAAAAATATTGTGTATGTACATCACACGTTGATTATCCCTGAACATATTTTCATATTGATATTGTGGTTTTTATGAGAAAATGGATGTCTCAACGAGGAAAAGAAAGCAAGGTGAGTTCGGAAAACAAACAATATTGAATGTTCTTAGTAGTTGTCTCAATGAGTCTAATGAAAGCCTATCATCTGCTGTTAGTAGGACAAGCAAGCTATGTGGTGTGTCTCAGAGGAAAATTTACAAGATTAAAAAAGAAGCAAATGAATTTGTAATGTCGGGCAGGTAAAAATTTCTTCAATTGCAACTTAATTTCTGTTATGTATAGTGATCAGCATAAAATAATCCAGTTGTTTTTAATTTGGGATTTTGTGAGCAATTATTCTTGTACAAACATGCTTAACTATTTTCCTCTGATCACATTACATCTAATCTTAGTATATGCAAGGAAGTTAATCCAAAAATAAGATGTGAACACAGTGTACCTCCGAACTCACATTTATCCAATTAACTATGCTACGATTTTGTTAAATACCAATTTACATCATTTGGGTGCTTTTTCCACGAATTAGCTTAGAACATAAAATGATTACCAATTTTAAAACGCCCTACAACTTTTATTCTATACATTTTTCTCCAAACGAAATATTTATCGAGTTATGCATAAAAATGCAAATGGCAACTACAATGCTAATTTATTATTTACAAAGTAAACTATGCATTTTTTTAAATATGTACTATTTAAACTTTTATTTATGATTTCTATAGCCTTTCAAATGAAATAATTTTTGATTGGGAAAATATATTTTTAATTTTTAGGCAGTTTACGGCATAATATATCTTGCTGTTTTTAAGGAAACGTTATTTAACATAATAAACCCCTCAATCACATAACACATTTAAATCAAACTAATCCCACAGGTCGAAGGACATTTAACCCCTTAACTGGAGAATTAATTTTTCTTATCTTTCAGCTGGTGAGGAATTATTCCTTTCTTTCAAATAATTTGAATTTGACTTTTTCTTGATCTTTTTGTTATGATATGATGTTCTGTGAAGTTGGTAATGAATATTTTACAATATTAACGAACTTACGCCATTTGTAAATTTATGAAATTTCAATTTTTTTCTTTAATTAATTATTTGTTCAGAAATTATCACATTTTTATCATGAGTGATTTTTCCAATTATAAAACATTAAAAATATTTTTCTACTATTTTGACATTTTTGCAAGGGTAGGTAACTTTACATTACAAGATAAAGGACTACCTAAGACTGGTTTAGACAATTGAACGCTAGCACAGAAAAAATAAATCTGCGCACATGGGGAAAACAAGGGCACTTCAAAGGGATTCTATTCTTTTAAGCTCCTTTTTTCACTTTTATGAGGGTTTTGGGACCGCCAGAGTGTTTGGGGCACTATAGCAGCCATGTGTACAACACGCAGTGTGTAGCGAGAGAAATTTTACTACAGTATTTTTGTTTTGTCTTAGAAAATTATAACGGTAACATTTAATTAATAAGTTACATAAAGGAAAATTTAAATTACCAGAGTCTTGCTGGCATTAGGGTAGTGAGATGTGACAACACTGCACGCCATTTACCCAATACTGAGACTTAAAGATGTAACACTCTATAGAGCGGTGTTTCTCAACCTGTGGTCCGCGGGTTAGTTGTAGGTGGTCCGTGGGAAGCCAAAATATTTTTTTCACAAATAAAATTAAAATAATTTGTCTTAACTTGTAATAAATTGCTAATATGTATAAATACAGACAATCAACTGTTTACTTTGTTGTCGCAAATCAGGCGGTATCTCTTACAATGTAAGCTGTTGGTGCGGCCACAAGCTTTCACCTGTCACAGTCGATCTCCAGCTTCTGAGCATTTAATATGTATTGGATTTGTTTTTGTGTATTCGTAAAGTTCTTTTTGCATTTTCATAAAATTTAGTGTGCGAGAATAACTGTTAAATTTTGTAGTGATTATTTGATTGTATATGTCGGGTGAGTTTTTTAGTTTATTTTTAATTATATTTTATTAATAACTGATATTTTGTATGAGATTGGAATTATTTATTTTAGGAATTTAATATCAGCCCTATACTGAACAACATGGATAAGTGGCTTAAAACAGGATTTTTGAAACGTAAACCCAATACTAGTTGTGAAGCAGATCTTATTGTTGGTGAAGAAACCTGTAATGATGAAGTACTACGACCTAGTACTAGTCCTGAAAAAGGAAAGAGAATGAAGAAAAATAAGATAATGAGGAAGTATGATGAATCATATATAAAATTAGGCTTTACATGGAATGGAACTGAAAGTGAACCAAAGCCCTTATGTCCTTTATGCTACGAAGAATTGGCGAATGAAACTTTAAAACCCGCAAATTTGCATCGTCATTTAGAAACAAAACATCCTAATTTCAAAAATAAGCCAGAAGATTTAAAAAAAATAAAATTAAATGAACTTCAGATAGAGAAAAAAATCATTTCCTCATGTGGTAGTCAGAATGAAAAGTTATTGAAAGTTTCATATTTAGTGAGTCTGCGAATTGCGAAATTGGTGAAAATTTAGTGCGTCCTGCAGCGAAAGATATCATGAGGACAATGATCGGTGAAAAAGCAACAAAAGACTTGGACCTTATTCCGCTTTCAAATGATAGTTTCATTACAACTTGACGAGTCAACAGATATTGCAGGTTTAGCACACCTGTTGTGTTTTGTAAAATACATTTTTGAAGAAAGTGTTCAAGAAGATTTTTTCCTTTTGCTTAAGAACAAGTGCAAAAGATATTTTTACGTCTCTCGCCTCTTACATAACTGAAAATAAAATTGACTGGAAACGATGCGTTGGTGTTTGTTCCGATGGTGGCAGAACAATGATAGGAAAGCACAGAGGTGTGATGGCTCAAATCCGAGAAATTGTTCCTAATATTACTTGGGTACATTGTAATATTCACAGACAAGCCTTGGCTTGTAAAGGTATGCCAAGTGAATTTAAAGACGTTTTAGATGCAGCGATAAAAACTATAAACTTCATTAAATCGAGACCACGAACAGTCGGGTATTTGTTCCTCTTTGTGATGAAATGAGAAGTGAATTCAAACAACTTCTTTTGCACACAGAAGTTCGTTGGCTATCCCGAGATAAAATATTCACAAAATTGTTTCATCTTCGCCAAGAAATAATGTTATTTTTAAAAAAATCAAAATTTGATCATGCTGACTGCCTTACCGATGAAAAATGGCACATTAAATTAGCATATCTCTCTGATATATTTTCAAAATTAAATTAAATGACTCAACAGCTTCAAGGGTCAGCAGTAAATTTATTTAGTGCAAATGATAAAGTTCAGAGTTTTATTTTAAAATTTGATTTATGGATGAAACGCGTCAAAAAACAGAATATTGAATCATTTTCTAGAATGGAGTCCTTTTTGGAAGAAAATAATTTAACTATTCAGTTAGATATATCTGAACATATCTATTCTCATTTGTCTTCGCTGAAACAAAAATTCCAAGATTACTATCTTGAAAATTATGACTTATACAATTGGATCCACAATCCATTTGCGTCCAATTTAAAAACAAAGCCAATTAAATTACAAGAAGATTTGATTGATGTTTATTCAGATGAAGCTCTTAAGTTGAAAGTCGAAAATACACTGTTGACAGACTTCTGGATTCAAATTCAAAAGGAATATCCTGAATTATCAAACATTGCACTTAAAATTTTGATGCCATATTCATCTTCGTATTTGTGCAAAGCCGTATTTCGGCTTTAGTAGCAACGAAAACTAAGTATAGGAATCGACTGGATATAACGTCAGACATACAATTGATGCTAACAAAAAATGTAGACCCAAATATAAATGAACTTAGTAAAAGAAAACAAGCATAACCATCACATTAAATATTTTTGAAGCCTTTTTTTATTTATATTTTTCAATAAAAAATATTACAACACACATTTTGCTTTCTTTTAAAATTTCCCTTACCATTCGTACGTTATTACCTCCGATTTATTTCTTAGCAGAGTGGATAATAAAGGAAAAAACTGTAAATTTGCCAGGAAAATTCATAGACACAAAAAAACCCAACCTAGTGGTCTGTGATAAGTAAAGGAATGCTTGAAGTGGTCCGTGAATCACAAAAGGTTGAGAAACACTGCTATAGAGTGATCTGGTGCCCCTGGCATGTAGGCCTCCTGCTACCCTTATCCAAATTTCCTCTTTTTTTTTAGAGAGCCTTTTCTTAATATTTTTTCCAGCTCAACATTGGGTAAAACCACTAGATTTTTGTTTTTGGCTCATCACTTATTCTTGGGTAAAACAAAGGCATGATCTTTTTAGAGATGACATTCGGTATACAGGCAGTCCTCGACTTTCATACATTCGACTTTCGTACAACTCACACTTTCGTACATTATACATTCGCACCTCTAAACTGCCTTTCGTATGCCGAATTCAGACTTTCGTATGTCAGCTGACGAACAAACATTTCGAGCTATCGCATAGTGGCGCTGCCTGTCAGCCAAGACACTTTTAATAAATTACCAAATGAAGCAAAATGCATAAATATAATAAAATTCAAAAGTGTAATGGCTTCTTGGCTGAAATCTAAATCATTCTACTCAATTGATGAGTTTCTAGAAAGTAACCTAGCAGATTTAAATATTTTTAAAGAGCAAGGAACCGATCTACACACACTTCGATGACATTGGCGATATCCCATTAGCAGACCGCAAAACAATTTGAGACATAATTATTGTGCAGTTGCTTGGCTTTCTCGCGAATGACAAGTGAACTCAGTAAGACTTTCTTGCGAGTTTGGGTCTCGATTCACAGGTTTAAAGCCTTCTCTGTCTTCTGTACATACGGATTCCTAGGTACAAAAGACACATTTGTACTCGTTGAAGTACCATTTGCAACACTAGCTCTAATCCCTTCTTCACTTTCCTTATCGATTTTATTGTGGTCTCGGTCACACCAAGTAATTTACCAACTGATGAAGCAGATTCATTATGTGTAAGCCTATCTAAAACTTCAATTTTCTTCTCCAAACTCATCACTTTTTTCACCCTTTTTACTGACTTTTCTTTCATTTCAATCATCCCTCTCTTTGGGGCCATGATTAGGCAATATTACAAAAAACTATGAAAATAGCAAATTGCTTTAATGAAAAAAACACATTTTCGTACATTATACATTGACATCCCTGAACCGCCTTTTGTACGCCGAATTCGGACTTTTGTATGTCAGCGAAATGACGAACGAACATTTTGAGTGGTGCTGGATGCCAGCCACCAGTTTCTACCACATTGCCATCTTTGTCTGTACAGCAGTGTTTATTTGTGCGATTATTTAAATATTTTATTGCATTTTGCCCGATCTCTCTTTACTATAAAATCGACGATTTTTTGGCTCTCTGGGAATGGAACCCCCATTTTAACATGTAAGTCTATTTATCGACTTTCGTACACGTTTTCAGGAACGCATTATGCATGAAAGTAGGGGACTGCCTGTAACTTCATACAACGTTATTTAATGATTGGTTCAGTAAGAGAAATCAATATTACACGGTATTTTCTGGAGCATATCACTTTCTCATGACAAAAACCTTGCTCGGGTTTGGGAGAGCATGAATATTGCAATAATAGGGGTTCTTGCAATTTCTGTTCATTTCAGCTTGGTTCAGTGGTTCTCGGATTTCGCTATCCAATTGAAAATTTCACAGTGATGCAAGGATAAGCTGATTCATTTATTTGAATCATCTATGACTTTTATTTCATGTTGATTATTAAATGGGGTGACCTTATTCCAACAAGGTGAAAACATTTCCCATCATTGTAAGAAAAAATGGGACGAAATTTTCGCATGATCTATAGTGAAAAAGGCAAATACAATCTTTCCTTACAGTCTGGAGCATGCCAGACTAGGACAAAGCTCACAGTCAAAAGAGAATCTGACTAGCGCCTTCGTTTTCAAAACTCAAAGGGAATAAGTCAGGTTAAACCTGGGCAGGATATTATACACGGAGACCAGGTTTGCCACCTCAGATTTATCAATGACACTGAGGTTTCCTAACCTGACAATTGCGATTTTAATTAACATTTGTTGTTTGTTTGGTAACCTCCATGTTTCCAATAACACTAATTTCTACTTATAATATAAGCTATACTATCAGATAATCTAAATATTATTTGCGATGGGCTTCAAAATGGTACAAAATGGCTTTCTTGATTAAAAAATGGAACTGTCCCAGCGAAAATTGGACATTTGGTCATCCTACTATTAAATAAGTAAAAGGGTGTCAGCTGTTTGGGGCATTATATGTATATCGTGTGCGAGAAATGGGGAACAAAAACATGATATGATGGCACGCGTGCGAACCTTCCGCTTACACAGGATCGAGATTTCGAATTAAACGAACTGTTCATGAGTCACTGGACCAGATCATGACTTCAAATTTCATTGTAGGCATATTTCGAATTACCCATACCAAAAAGTACGCAAAATCCTATGGTGTTGGCTGGGGACTGATCTTAGCTTCGAATTACATGGTACTTTGAATTATCCGGGATCAAAAGAACGGGGTTTTACTGTATTTATTTATTATGTATAATAAATAACACTTATTTTTAGAGTGGAAAATTGTGTTTGCCACAGCCCTGGGCTATCATGGCCACTTATGATAAGCCATCTTGTACTGAGCCAAAGCTAACTATCTCAGTCCTTTTGAATTGAGAATATTTGCATTGATTTTCAAACCTTTTTCCTGAAATGAATGTTTTCTTTCTTTTAATTTGTTCCATTTTGTTACTTGATCTAGCTTGTACATTCCCAATTGTTCTTTTCACGATATCAAGCATTTCGAGAAAACCGGTGATCCAAAACGTACATTGGTTGCCAATGGATGATTGACCTCCTTAGACTATTAAACTAAAGTTATCGACTTCTAATCAAGGCCTTGATTTGTGTTTTGCTGACTGGTCTTCAAATATGAAAAACCTGCTACTCATTGTCAGTGGCGATATGTATTGTATGCCACCTTTGTAATTGTATGCATTGCTTTAATTAATATTTAAAATTTTGTTTGTAACATTCTATATCAACAACTTCCTTATTTTAAATATTAATTTCATACTTTGTGAAAATTCATTGATTTATCAAACAAAATATACCAAAATCGTGCATAAACTACTGTGATTGAACCAATTATGTAATGCTAAATAAATTATGCCATTATTAGATTCTTTGTTTTTTTCTGTAATTTATTATAATATGGTATTAAGTATTATTAGCACAATTTTATATTAGTTCCATTAAACAATTCTTATTCGAAATCCATATTCTTGTTTACTCATGCATCTGCAATCACGTAAATTGGTATTACAATTTCATTCCATGGAATTGTCTTCTATATTTATTTCTACATAAGATTGTGGAAGCTTTGATTTATTTCATTTTATATTCCAGAACCAAATAGATGATGCCTTGAATCAGTTAGAAGCTGCAGATTTTCAATGCCTGGTTTGTTTTTATAGCTTATTATTGAACTATACTTTTAAGGAGAATTTTAAATTTCTATTAAAACATTGCTTTCTAATGAAAAAATTAACTTGTATGTTACAGAATGAAGAACACCATCAATGCCAAAGACTGTTGACTATTGTTGGGAGTTGTTTATATCATAAGGTATTATGGTGCCTACTGTAAAAATATATTTGGATACAGAGCTGATGCTTCAAAATTTAAATAAACAATAATAAAAGTTTACTGTTTTTTTGTTGATCTTGATGTATGCGATGGCTGGTTATTGCAAAAGTAAGATGGAAGAAGTTTATAAAAATTAATTAAAGATTTATTGATAAATAATAGATGATAATGTTCAGTTTCATTGCCTTTGCATAAAATTAAATTTTATTCAATTCTATATTTGGATTAATTTTTGGTTGTGGTTCCCTAGTGTTGTAGTATAGAGAAGAGGTCTAACAAGGAGAGTAGGGAGGCTAGTACCCTCGGATTTTGTTTAAATTTCACATGGTGATAGCTGATGTGTTCCGATTTAATGTGTAACTTGCCGTTTGTGGGACTAGGCCTTGGTTATCGAGATATCGCAGTTTGAAATTTTTGGAATTTTGACCGAAATCAGCATGCACGTGAAGATTTGTGAAAGTCACCCCGGTATGACAAGCTGGATGTAGCTGAAGTGGTAAGGCATTGGGCTAGTAAACCAGATGTCTGGGGTTCGAGTCTCCATTGTGGAGTTTTTCTTTATTGATTTTTGTCTTTTTTAATGCTGAAAAAATGTACAATTCCCATTATTAATTTATTACGACTGTAAAAATTTTAATTGTACTATTTTTCTCGATTATAAGAATAAATATTTTTTATCTTATATTTGCGATTCAGCAATTAAAAAAAATAAATTCTTACTCTTTTTATTGCTACAAAATAATTTACATAATTATTTTGTATTATACATCAATACCTTATAAATTAATTATTCAGATTCTTCTTTTGAAAAAATCTGTCATGCGTGCCAGCAAAGTGGGGGATGAAAATTGTCATAAAAACAAACAAAGCACAAATACATATAGATGACATGTTAATGATTTACAAGAACGTTTATGCTACGACTTCGAAATCAGGAAAATTGACTTCGCAGTTGTTCGAAAAATTTCTTGACAATGTTTTAAAGCCATATGTCAGAAAGGAAAATTTTCTTTTGATCCTTGATTCTTGGGGAGGGCAAACTGATTATTCCATCTTCGAAGCAAAATTCATCGATGACGATAATATTCCAACTTGCCAGGTAAAGATAATTCCGCTGGGTTGTACGCCTTCCTGCCAACCCTGCGACGTCTATTTTTACAGGCAAATCAAAAATTTCATAAACCGCCTGCAAAACAGTACGTATTTATTGCGAGAGAAGAGTGTCAGATTAATACAAGAGACGACGCATTGAAAATCCACTCCATCATTCATCACCAGTTGTGCACCCATTTTCAAAGACATGATTAAATATGCGTGGTTTGCGTCAAAGTTAACGACGACAAGGAGTGTTTTTATGAACGTAAATGAAGTTTGTTTCCCCGATAGCCTGCGTAAGAGGAAATGTGAATGCGAAAATCTTGCATTTGTTGTGTGTTCCTGGTGCCAGAAGCATTTGTGCTTTGTTTGTTTTTATGACAATTTTCATCCCCCACTTTGCTGGCACGCATGACAGATTTTTTCAAAAGAAGAATCTGAATAATTAATTTATAAGGTATTGATGTATAATACAAAGTAATTATGTAAATTATTTTGTAGCAATAAAAAGTGTAAGAATTTATTTTTTTTAAATTGTTGAATCGCAAATATAAGATAAAAAATATTTATTCTCATAATCGAGAAAAATAGTACAATTAAAATTTTTACAGTCGTAATAAATTAATAATGGGAATTGTACATTTTTTCAGCATTAAAAAAGATAAAAATCAAAAAAGAAAAATTCTACAATGGGGACTCGAACCCCAGACATCTGGTTTACTAGCCCAACGCCTTACCACTTCAGCTACGCCCAGCTTGGCATACTGGGCTGACTTTCACGAGCCTTAACACGCATGCTGATATCGGCCGAAATTCCGAAAATTTCAAACTGCGATATCTCGACAACCAAGGCCTATTCACACAAACGGAAAGTTACACGTTAAATCGGAACACATCAGCTATCACCATGTGAAATCTGAACAAAATCCGAGGGTACTAGCCTCTCCTTGTAAGCTTAAAAAAATATTCCTTACCTGAAATCACAGTCAACTCTTATCTCTGCTGCAAAAACATTCATCTAAATTTATTACAGTTTTTCTTTATTTTTTATTTTAGGAGCCATAAAGTATGTAAATTGGTATTGTGTTATCAAATTTAATATCATTGATAAAACAAATGTTCTCTTCCATTTTCAGGGCTACTTATTAGCTTCTCATCTTCCTAATCAGGACCTCCCACATGTTCATTCGTTTCTTAATCAACTTGGCATTCTCCATCTTTGTCAAGTGGAACCAGTTTGCTCACTTGTATTTTGGAGAGAGGTATATCTGCCTTCTTGTGATCAAGGTCTCAGTAGCAGCTCTACAACAAATCCAGGAAGTTATCCCTTGCCTAGGGGTAGGTGGTTTCTTCTTATTGTTGGAAAGGTATGTTATTCACCTTTTAAATTAGTGAAACCATTGTGATAGTATCAACAAAATTTTTTGGGACAATTTTTAATATAGTCAACCAATGATTTGTCACCACCATTACTGTATTTTTACTCGCATATAAGCCACAATTTTTTTTCTAAATTTTTATTAGAAAAATTAGGGTGTGCCTTATGTGCAAATACAAAAGAAAAACATTCTTAAAGTGAGATATTCTCACATTACGATCACAATTTCCATTTTTATGTCATTTTCCATTAGAAGTCGTAAGACAGCTCTCGTGATTTCCTCTAGAATGCATTACGTTAGAATCAATACAGGAGTGATATTTTCAATACAAAGTATCTTTTTGTAACACTCGAAGTGGCTGCCTTGCCTGATTATTCCTCCTAGATGCCTCAGTAGCTTACAAAGTAGTCTTGAGATAAAGAGCGCCTAAAATGAACAGCTGGTTTGTGGTTGGTTAGATTTAACTCGGCCAAATCCGTATGTGACACCAGTGCTCAGTAATTGATGAGACCACGATTTTCATGGATAAGACGAAAGCTACAAACACGTCATGCAGTTAATGTTTTAATTAGGTTTTTAAACGAGTTTCATTGAGTTGATGAAAGTTGCTATATTAAAGTGTGGCGGCCAAATTAGAACGCCACATCAGTCTAACTAATTACTATATTTGGAACAAATTATAACAAACAGGAAAACAAATAGACTTGAGGCACACACTTGTCTCATTGTTTAAATTACATCATTAACATGGTATCTTAGAATTTAGTATGACAGCACGGAAAACAAAACAGACTCGAGACGTAACCCTTGTCTCGTATATTAACGTTAAATACAATGACTGAACGATAGACAATCAGACATGAGATGTAACACTTGTCTCGCAACGCAATTCACTTCAGTGGTATAGTTTATAGTTACAGCAAATGTCCACAGGAAAAGTTCAGCACACGCCATCTACCAGAAGATCTCTCTTTGTCTTCCTTTCGCTGTTTTACGAACTTAGACACTTGAGCCGCCAGCAGGCCGCCCGCCCTCTCTCTCGTCTGTCGTTGGAATACCCTTTTCCGGCGACGGTCATGAGATGCCAGCAGGTGAGGGGAGGTTCGGCGGTTAGTTTGAACGGGCGACTCCTTGACTTCGTATTCGTTAATTGTTTGAGTCGATTATATAACCATAGGAAAAAGGTGGAAATGGGAAATAGAGGTAATATTCGCCCTATATAAGGCATGTTGCTATGGGGCTGAGCCAATAGTGAGGAGAGCCTTTAGCGTTGTGTTCGGCGATTACGAATGACGGCAATAACGAAGGGAGGCAATATTCGATGGGCTGGCGTTATTCATCGCGTTTCTTTGACAAGTGCTTCGTTAAGTGCGTAGGTGCGGGGAAAATCTCTACAACAGTGATTCAAAGTATATTAAAATATAATAACGTTTAATCAGTACCCCAAGAGTATGAACAGCAGAACCCAATATACCGCATCTTTCAAAAAAAAGTTATATTCTGAAAGGCATGGAAACTGTGAGACTAGGCGACAACACAGTGTGGATGAAAGGTGAATCAGGAGATGGAGGATAATGCATTACAAACTTAAGAAAAATCACTGAAGAAATTCTTCTGAAGGCCCAAGAAATGTTCGTTTCCTGAAATTGATGGTGAAGTTGCAGAATTCGTGAGGAAGCAATGTGAAGATGGGCTTCCAGTAACAGGTGATGTTATTAAGATAAAAGCATTAAAAATTGAGAAAAGATTGTGCATTCCTCGTAATGATTTTTGAACATCCCGTGGCTGGATCACTCGTTTTATGAAGCAGCATGGGTTTTCATAGATATACAGGTGACTCCTGAGATTTCGACACAGCCGATCGAATTGGGAACTACTTTACGCGGAGTAATTTTTGTGGTGTAATTGGTCCCGACCAACCTCGCGCGGTTTAGTTTTAGTGTAGACATACCGTATATTCCGGCATATAAGTTGACCCGGCGTATAAGTCGACCTCTGCTTTTTTGTATGAAAATACATGATAGGCATATGTTTGCTGTATAAGTCGATCCCCACTTTTTCACTTAAAAATACTTCTCACCAAACCATTTTCAGACAAAATCAAAGTCATGTACAATCCAAGTTTTAACAAATCAGAAATAAACAATAATAAAAATATATAAATATTGTTTAGAGTCTGTGCTATTCTTCTTGAGCATTCCATGTGATAGATGTTTTAATTTCAACCATTAAGAAACTTATTTTTGGAGAGCTTAACCCACTAAATTAAGTTTCCAATAATTTGATTGATTTCAGCAGCTAGTGATATTATCGAAATGAACTATACATAGTGATCGCGATTGATCTCTACAGTGGCGAAATTCAATAAAATATCGCAAATGTGTACCCCACGCACCTTCTTTCCCAAAATGTTGGTCATACATGAAGATTTCTGACCAAGTTCTAAAAATTACGAGTTTTGATAGTAAATTTACTGCAACACGCTTGCATCTACATTTATACTTGCAAAAGACGAAGACTTCTATGAAGTTTACGCGTATCTACACGACCAAGAAAAGGTTAGGGTTTAAAAGCTCTATTTATACTGCCGTTGCTGCATCTTCAACATTGAGATGACGTAATCTCTATATATATTAAAGGCTTAATGATAAATGAGTTTGAAAGTTTGCAACATAAGATCTCCGAATCTACTGGGCCGAATTTCACGAAACTTTCACTGAAAGATTCATAGATATCTCGAATAAGTTTTAGGCTTAATTTTATTCTTCTAACATAAGCCGTTTCAAAGATATGGCAATTTTTCCGCAAACACCCATTTTCCGTCAGCTAATCTTAGAGCTCAGAGGAAAGTAGCAGTCGCAGTGGCATCATCTGGTATCACTGCGACATTGCTAAATGGCGGTCGAACAGATCATTCCACCATCAAATTACCTTTAAATGTAACCCAAAGCGACACGACGTTCGGGCCACAAAAGTTCTTCAAGCAGCAGTTCTTATTGTGTGGGATGAATGCACAATGGCACATAAAGCCGGAGTTGAAGCCGTCGACTGCTGTCTTCGTGATACTAGATTGAACAATCTCATAATGGGCGGCGAAACATTTGTCTTTGCTCGTGATTTTAGGCATATACCACCAGGTATACCTAAGTCGACCAGAGCGGATGAGGTTAACGCGTGCTTAATGTCGTCCCATATTTGGAGGCATGTGAAAAAACTATCTCTACGAACCAATATGAGAGTCCATTTGAGAGGAGATAATTATGCAGCCACATTTGCCGATTGTCTTTTACATATCGGCAACAGGTCAATAAGTACAGACGCTTCAGGTCTAATTGAGATGCCACAGTCTCTCGGCATCATACATCGTTCCATTGAACACCTAATAGAGAACGTATATCCAATCATACAAAATATTCATTAAATGAATTTATCCTGGCTGTGTGAATGAGTGATTGTATCTCTGAAAAACGACGAAGTTGAAGGGATTAATGAACAAATTATATCTAAATTTCACACTGCAGAGAAAACTTATTCTCTGTGGATGCAGTCGTCGATACCGACGAGGCCGTTCATTACCCGACAGATTTTCTAAATTCCTTAAACCCGTCTGGATTTCCCCCACATAAGTTGACTTTGAATATTGGTGCACCAATTATGCTATTAAGGAATTTGAATCCGCCAAGACTATGCAATGGCACAAGGTTGCAAATTCGGGACCTCAAAAACAAATTGGTGGAAGAGGTAGTCCTAACCGGAGTTGCAGCAGGGGAAATCGTTCATATCCCTTGAATACCGATGATTCCCTCTAATTTGCCATTCGTATTCAAGTGAACTCAGTTTTCAATCAAACTGTGCTTTGCCATGACAATAAACAAAGCGCAAGGACAATCTTTCAATGTCGTCGGTGTCAACCTGCGCAGTGGCTGTTTCTCCCACGGTCAGCTGTAAGTAGAACTGTCTAGAGTTGGACAATGGGAGAAGCTAAATACGTATACTGTTGCTGCCAGAAAGCAAGACTCGTAATGTAGTTTACTGAGAGGTTTTCTAAGTTTTAGTATGTATCATCTTCTCACACTGTCTTCTAAGCGGGAAAAATTATAACTATTTGCAGTCTGAAATGCACCCGGGCAAAGCCGGGTACGAAAAGCTAATATTTTTATAATATTAAAGCTGTACCTTTTAATTGAGTTTTAAGTTTATTATTGTTACTCAAGAAAAACAGTTCTGTCATTAAAAATTTACTATCAGTTTCTACCTACACTTTTTGCCAGAATAAGTTGGCATCTGGTATCTCTATTCACCATATTCATTGTGAGCCGCTGATGCTCCTTTAACTTGGGAGAGAACCATAGTTCCTTCTAATTTTTTTCATCCATGGGCGGAATGAATATCGCTTTGCACGCCTACATGACGATAGTGTGCGGATATGCGCTGTTCTGATATATTCTAAAATATACACAACCATGCACGCTTGAAAAATTTAGTGCGCTGCACTTCAAAAACTGCTGCGTGGCCGCGCCGTTGCGCAGCTTAGAGGGAACCATGGAGAGAGCACACCTATGGGAAATCCCCATATTTTTTGATTTTTTTCTAATTTTCCGCCGCCGTAGACATCAACTTATTAAAGTATGAATGTATTTTTTCCTCCTAGAACTGGTCCAAAAGTAGGGGTGCACGTGATACACGAGGACGCAGATTATGTAAATACAGTATTAAAATTAATTATTATTATGAATCTTCTAAAATACTGTATTTACTCATATAACCTGTGCACTCCTATTTTTGGGCCGGTTTGGAGGGAAAAAAATAATTTGAGCCAAAATAAGTTTTTTTAAAGTCACCGATCCCTACTCCCTGAAACAAGTTTCGCTCAAGTTAAGCATTTTCTCCCTCCTACATGACGCAATTTATTGGATGATCTGTTTATGATGATACTAGCAGAAATCTCCTCACCGATAGTCTTCTTTTGGTAACCCCTTAACTGTTTTTGTTGTAATATCATGCAACTTCGTCCCCACTTCACTGTTTCTTATGTAATATTATGCACCAATGTGGAGCTTCATGAAATATTTGTACATCTGTGAACGGGAACTTCCCTACGTGGATGGGGAGTTTTTTCACTTATCGTCTCGTGAGTAAATATTGCAAGGTTAGGAACAAACGACCAAACACTTGAGATGTGGATTTCCGTCTTCCTTTCGAACGATGAAATCTTTCGTTCTCAACAAAATTTCACCACTCCGAATTCCTTGAAGTGGATGAGGGAAAAGGACCAAACTTGAACGTACCTATTCTCAAGCCGGCAAACCCTCAGTAGTCATTGAACTATAGTTATCAGTTAGTCGGCGTATTCTTTCTGCCTACTTTTTCGAGTTTTTGCCTGCAGCTTACATGTTTGCTTGGTCGCATAAATATGCATATACTTCGCAGAATTCGACGTCTTTTATGAATATAAACATAGACACAAGCATATTGCAGAGAATTTACTATCGATACTCACAATTTATATAACCTGTTCAGAAATCCCCGTGTAAGATGCACACTAGACTGGGTTGAATTTCCACTTTTTCAAGATACGGCTATGGGCTAGATCTCAAAAGTTGTGGTCTTACATCTGTATAAACAGAGAAAAATCCCAAGATCCTGCCATCATATCTTCAGTCTGCGGATTTGATTCAAAATTTTGACATTTTCAGTAAAAACTTGCGAATATCGAATTTTTCGCAGGGTTATTTTCCAACATATATACAAAACATTTTAACTTTATCAGACATAAAATGATGCGTGAAAGGTCATTTAATTATTTTCTAATCGTTCTAGGGTCACAGAAAGCCAGCGGAAGATGGGGAAAACACCCAACTTCGAGTAATTCTTACGATTTTTTGCAGTTTTGCAGCTCTTAGTTGGTCATTTACAAAACCATCCAGCACTCACCACGTGGAGGTGGCTGCAAGTTGAGTGCCTCCCATACCCATCCCATCCACCCTATCACAAATGGTTTTCAGTTTGCTTTAAATTCTTGTTTGCTTTCAAAGCTTGACATGATTTTTCTGTCAAGCAGCCTTGCTCTTACAAAGCCATCTCGCTTGTATGGTCCGCAAACTGTGGTCAAAGCTTCTGTCACCTCCTTTACGCACCGTTAACACCAGCAATTAAAGAAGTGATTGAAACTGTTATGAAAAAAGGCTCTCATCCTGTTTTAAAATGCATGCCATTAAGTGCAAATACAGTGCAACGACGCATTGATGAGATGGCCGATGATGTGGAGAAAACCTTGGCATCTGAGCTTCAAAATTGCATGTTCTCAATCCAACTTGATGAGTCAACTTTCGGCAGTTCAAATATTCTCATGGCCTATGTGAGGTATTGTAGCCAAAGCCAAAAATGAAAGTTGATGGAAAAGGTGAGACAATTTTTCGATGTTTGGAAGAGTATTTGAAGAAACACACTGTTCCCCTCGGCAATATAACTGCAGTGGCTACCGATGGCGCACCAGTAATGGTTGGCCGTTACAGAGGATTTGCCGCCTTTCCCAAGGAAAAGGTTCCCGATGTGCGTACTATTCATTGTGTTTTTCACAGACACCACCTTGTAGCCAAGAAACTCAGTGGCGAATTGCATGATGCTCTAAAAGTGTGTATCAGATCAATTAACAAAATTAAAGCACATCCACTTAATTCGCAACTGTTTGCCATGTTATGTGAAAAAAATGATGAAACATTCAACCAATTACTTCTACACACTGAGGTAAGGTGGCTGTCAAGAGGTGATAGCTTGCAAAGACTTGTCGACTTGTATGACTCAACTGTGGAGTATCTTACGGATGTGGATCCATCACTATGTGATGAGTTGATAAAGTGTAAGAACCATCTGTTCTATTTGGCAGACTTGTATTCAAAATTTAATGAAGTACAGAACTGTCTGCAAGGTAAAGATGTTACCATCATGCTAGCCCGTACAATCTTATTAGACTTCCAAGTCAAGATAGGCCTGCTTAAATCTGCATTGGCATGCAGAGATTGTCAGTATTTTTCAAACTTAAAGCAACTGGAAGAAGGAGAAGATCAAAACCTTTCAGATGGTGAACTGGAGATATACATAAAACACCTTCAAAAATTAAGGGAAGACTTTAAAGTACGTTTCAAGGACCTGGAGAAAATGCATGTACCTGACTGGATTGTTACACCGTTTGATTTAGAAATAGAAAATGCAATCATTGAATCTCACTTATAAGATGAACTCATTGATATGTGTGTGGATCTCGAAGCTAAATCCTTGTTCAAAAGTAAAAGCCTCAGTGATTATTGGAGCAATGTAAATACTGCTATAAAATACCCCAAGCTTTGTGCAGCGGTTGAGCCATTTTTACTTTCATTCCCAAGTACGTACATGGTTGAAGCTGATTTTAGCCATATAAATGCAGTTTTAACAAAGCAAAGGATGAGACTGAACCTGGAAAAGCGTGGTGAGTTACGACTAAAACTCACCAATCTCCAACCAAATATCAATGCCCTTGTTAATGCTCGTCAACCACATCCTTCCCATTAATGATGTCAACAAGTTCAATAAAGAGTATGTGAACTTATTTTTAATATGTCTAATATTTTCTATATTATTTATGAAGTTTTTCTCTCATATATTATTTTTTTATTTAGTTATTTTTTTATTAAATGCTTAGGGGTCGATGAAGGATAAAGGATTTTATGGAGAGGTCGTGACTCCAAAAAGTTTGGGGACCCCGTGTTAGATGAAGAGAAATGACTTTGTAATATTTCGCAGTCTTTAACAGTCACATGCCAGTCAGTTTCAACGTACAGAGTCATTACAAATGTATCATAAAAGATCAATTAAGATCTGCAAAACTGCAAAACATCGTAAGAATTACTCAACATTAGGTTTCTTTCCCCACCTTTCGCTGGTTTTCTGTGGCCCTAGAATGATTAGAAAATAATTAAATTACCTTTCACGCATCATTTTATGTCTGATAAAGTTAAAATGTTTTGTATATATGTTGGAAAATAACCCTGCGAAAAATTCGATACTCGCAAGTTTTTACTGAAAATGTGAAAATTTTGAATCAAATCCGCAGACTGAAGATATGATGGCAGGATCTTGGGATTTTTCTCTGTTTATACAGATGTAAGACCACAACTTTTGAGATCTAGCCCATAGTCGTATCTTGAAAAAGTGAAAATCTGACCCGGTCTAGTGCGCACCCCCTTTTTTCCCCGGCGTTTCGGGAAAAAATGTGAGCAGGGTACACGAGTAAATACGGTAAATGCCATAAAATGTAAATACTGGAACAGCTGATTCAAAATAGCGATCACCTCCACTGAAAGATCAATGGTCTTTTAAAATTTTAATGATATTCCTTTTTAATTTAAGGTTCACATTTTGATGTTCGGTGTATAAGTCGACCCTAAGTTTTAGATAAAATTTTTTCGACTTCGAAGGCCGACTTATATGCCGGAATATACGGTAGTTATATCTGCTGTAAGTGTTTGAATTTGTGCTGATTTCACTCTTTTTTCTGTTAATCTTTTATTTAAATATATTTATTTTATTGATTTATTTATAAATTTATCACTTGACATGTCATCTAAAAGGAAATGTAATAGTAATAATGTAAGTGAATCAAATAAAAGAGTGCATAAGACTCATAGTTATGAATTGAAATTAGATATTTTTAAGCGTGTTGATATAAGTGAAAGCCATACTGAAATTGCACGATCATTGGGAATGTGTCGTTCAACTATTAGCACTTATGTGAAACAGAAGAAAAAATTCTAGAACGTGATAAATTCAGGTAATTTTATAACAACAATAAACAGTTCCCCACCCAATAGCTCCTCTTCTTCCAACTAAAATCTTCCAACTTCTCAATTAATAAACCAAGTCCTGTAAGCGCAGTTGAAAAAGATTTAAGGTATGAAAATATTTTTAACTTTATTGTTTCTTTATTCTTAAGTTATTTTGTGCTTTTTTAATAACATTTATATTAATTTGGCTGCGATAAATAGTTGTATGTATAGATAGATGTATGCAGGTATGTTGTCCGGCTCGCATGAGTCTTTTGTAACAAAGAACTCACACGATCTGGACCGGGCCGTCTGCACAACATATTGCATACATCTATCTTTGAAGTTCCAAACAAAAATTTATTTTTTCCTTTTTAGTGCAAAAAATAAGATAAATTTAAAATATTTATTATTTAATTTATTCATAGTTTAATATTGTTATATTAACATATTGGTAATGTTATTTTATCTTTATAGAATGTGAGGGGAGACTTTTTCCTGAGATGCGGGAACGTATCCCCTGATTATAATATGCAAGTACAGTGGGTGTCCGCTTACCGTGATACCGCTTGCCGTGATACCGCTTACCGTGATACCGCTTACCGTGATACTGCTTACCGTGACATCTGCATTGCCATGATTTTTCTTTTGGAACGCATTAAAAAAATCTTGGTCAAATCCGCTTGACCATGATTTTTCGAGGCATGCGAAAAATTTTTTTTCCATTTCTAACGAGTGAAATTTGATACCGCCTATCAGCGACAAGTATGTACTTGGGAGTAAAGCACTACACCCACAAGATGTCACACCATAGAATAGATATTAAATAGAATGTGCACTCAATGAATTTTTAGCACGGTTGCACCGAAGTGGAAAAGAGATGCAAGAAAACATTCTATGGTCACGAGTCGCGCATGACACTCTCTTGTCAGTCAAGAGAGAATAGATGTGCGTGCTTTGCGTATTTTGAGATTTCGGAACATTTGAACAACTTTTATTACTAAAAGCGAACTTTAGTTATTCAATATACTTTTTTGAATTGGAGAATTCTTAGTACCATGCATTATATTGTACAGTATTATTAATACATAATAATAATAATAATTCTGATTATATGAAATTTTTAATTGTGAAAATACCTAGTTATGGCGCACCCACAAAAACGGAAAAGGGATGCTAGTGAATCTGTTTCAAACAAAAGCAAAACTAGTACATATAAAAAGTTTGCGGATTTTAATACAAAACTTCGTATCATTAAACAAGCTGAAAGAGATGAATGTGTGGTTGATATTGCACGCTGATTTAATATGTCATGGACAACTGTGAAAGACATTATCATTAGTAAGGACAAATACCGTGAGATTGCAAAGCACACACAAGGCTTCATAAAAGTGGTTAAGCCAAAGGAGGAAATTTTACTACTCCTTGAAAAGAAACTGCTCAAGTGGTTTGCAGACAAACATGAAAAAGATACAGATGTGTTGGCGGAAATGATTTGTGAGAAGGCGTGGACCATGTTTGTTGATCTGAAAAAAGGAAGATCCAAGTTGTACACTCGAATTTAAAGCAAGTTCTGGGTGGTTTAGGCATTTTAAGAAGAGAACTGGTATCAAACCAACTACTAGGCATGGGGAGGCAGCATCAGCAGATAAAGCTGCAGCCAACGAATTCATGGGAAATTTTGCAGAGCTTGTCCAAGGTTATTCACATTTCCAAGTGTTCAACTTCGATGAAACTGGTCTCTTATGGAAAAGGATGCCCAAAAGAACATACATTATGAAGGACTAGCATAAGTGCCTGTTGAATTTCAACGGGTTTAATGAATCTAAATTTTCGTCAATGCAACATGTAAAAATAGCAAGAATAAAATTGAGCACTGTTTTAACCATCGAATATTTCTATATTATTAGTCTGTTTTAATTAATTAACTAAAATCTCACAGAAATTCCTTGTGAATAAAATAGTACCTTACTTTCTAATAAAATAGCCATTGTTATTAGTTTTAAATTGATTATAGCATTAGGATTTCAATTTCATTAAATAAGCAGAATTCAGGTTCCAAAAAATTGGTTCAATCTTCAATTGCCTCTGATAATACTTTAAATAGATTTTAGAATATAATGTACCTCAATATTGTTTATCGTCTGCTCAGCACTCTTGCCTTCTCATTTTCCAAAACAACCACTTTCACCAGTTTTAAATGGATTTCAAACTTAAAAGAGAACTTGATTCAATTCAGTTAAGATAACCACATAACAAACTTCTTATTCCAAAGAAAATCCTTTTATAATATGCAATGTTAACCTAGAATTCATTCATTCTGAAAAGTGAATAAAAGTGCCATGTAGGTACATATATTTCTTTCAACTAAAATAGCCACTCTTAACAGATTTTAATGGATTAATGCATTAGCATTTCAATTTCATGAAATAAGCAGAATTCCGGTAACAAAAAAATTTGTTCAATCTTCAGTCGCCTCTGATAATGCTTTAAATAGATTTTGGAATAAAATGTACCTTAATATCGTTTATCGTCCGCTCACCACTCTGCAATTCTCAGTTTCCGAAACAACAACTTTCAATAGTTTTAAATTGATTTTTGCTTTGAAATATATGTACTTGAGTCAATTCAGCACAACTTCCACTTTACATACTGTAAATTCCAAAGTAACTCCTTCTATAATAGGCAATGCTAGCCTCAAATTAATTCATTCTGTAAAGTGAATAAATAACTTTGAACTATAATAGCCACTGTTATTAGATTTAAATGGATTATAAGCCTTAGAACTTACTCTGTATTAAATAAGCACCAAAATTCCTTTTATAAAAACAAATCAATTCATTAAAAGATCCACTGTTGTTTCTTTGAAAATTGCCTATTAACAGTTTTAAATGTCCTTTTAATTTTAATTTATATTATTTTCCAAACTTCGGCCATTGTTACAAAATTAATTCGAGGAATAACAATATAAATTCGTAAGCACGTATGGTTTACAAAGAATTTAATTGAAGAATGCTTCTTATTTCCAATTTTTCTAAAATGACACTGTTGATACTTAAAATTTTTTATATTTTTCCACAAAACATGCCACTCTCTCCCCTTCCTTCCTTCCTCTCTCTCTCTCTCTCTCTCTCTTATTGAAGCATTCAAGACACGCTTATTATAATAGTAATTTGAGGTGTAACAATGATAATGGTCGACATAGCAACATCACGTTAAAATGGCAAGATTTCCACAAAATATGCAAATTAAACGTTTAACATGGAATATTTCGGACTGTGGGCAAAAAAAGACGAACGGAATAAGAAACTTTATAAATTTTTCTTCGAAATGGTTCAAATCCGAAGGTCGTCTGTTAATTTCTAATTTTAATTTCCAAATGAATAAAAGCCTGCACGTCGAAATATCGCGTTTTACATGTTAAGTAATGGAAAATGGAAATACCTCTGTTGGAGACGAACCAAGGAATTTTTTCGCGATTTAAATTTGTCATCACCTGAAAAAGTGTTAATTAAGCATCTCTACAAAATTTCGAGTTTCTATCATTATTATTTCTCGAGTTATTAGCATTTGCATAGCGTGACCAACCAACAGACGATGGCTTTTATTATATTAAATGATAAACATCATTCCACAAAGCAATGGAAACTTCCACGTATGTGAAGCATTAAAGCGGCATATTTCTCGAGAACTGTTCGTCATAAAGATATGTGGTAAACGGCATTTCGTTGCTACCTGCTGTTAGGTCCCTGGAAAAATATTTTTGTTTGCTAACGAGTTCCAGGATCGAATCCAGGAGACTATTATATTATCCCATAAGTTTACATGGGTTTTTCAAACTTTCAGAGTGCAAGGTTCTATTCTTTCATTCATAAAAATCCGTAAATATAGACCGATTTTCTTTGTTTTTGATTTATTCAATGTCTAAAACTACATACTACCTTATTCTTGCAATGTTTACATATTAGATGCTCGAAGTTTTCAGAAATACACATTCTTTTCAAAATTTTTCAGATTTTTTGTACTCTTTCCAGACGTTGCAAAGGCGACCATCATTGTTGTCTCCGATTCAATTAATGCCAATTAAACCTTCAATATACATGAAAGAAAAGCATTATTCACTTTGAACTGTTGTTTAAGCATCGAAATTGATTATGCACAGCAATGTACATATTTAAGGATAATTATTCTGTTTACTGCGTATGGGAAACGTTTGTAATGACTTAATCTAGACAATTCATCGTTTGTATGCTGGAATCTTACCTTTTAGTAAGTAAAACCTTTATATTATACATCTGTAATGCTTACTAACGCAAATAGGCTCACACATAAATTTTAAATTAGATGAGAATATGGACGTACGTTATTTAAAAAAATCATATTGAGAGTTACATGGTTATCCTGTCTTCATAGATAATCTAAATAACTGGTTGCATTGTTTGTTATATAAAAAAAGAAGTGACATATTACAATAAAAAGAACCAAATAATATTATGTATAAACATAAATGTTTGCGATCAATTACAGCTTATCATTAATTTCCTCTCTAAGATGACTTTTAAAATGCAGATTTCTGACTGACTTTGCAAAAATTTTATTCTCCCTGGCGCCGGGTGAATGTGAAAAAGAGACGGAAAACTTAACAGTAACACAGCTAGATAGATACGCCGAGTTTTTGCCGCCATCCACTCCTGCTTATGTTTTTGACAATTATATGCCAGGGTAAGAGTGCATCATAAAATTATCGTAAATTGATAAAAATTTCAATTTTTTAAATAATGTTAATAGTTACAATGTTGTTTTGCATTTTTAGGGCATTTACAAGCAAAATTTTATTATATTTAAAAGTGCTCACGAGTTATGGAAACTTGCATTTCAGCTCTCTATATAGAGCTGCCCTATATTTAGCGTCTGCTCACCACTCTGGACTTCTCAGTTTCCGAAACAACAACTTTCAATAGTTTTAAATTGATTTTTGCTTTGAAATATATGTACTTGAGTCAATTCAGCACAACTTCCACTTTACATACTGTAAATTCCAAAGTAACTCCTTCTATAATAGGCAATGCTAGCCTCAAATTAATTCATTCTGTAAAGTGAATAAATAACTTTGAACTATAATAGCCACTGTTATTAGATTTAAATGGATTATAAGCCTTAGAACTTACTCTGTATGAAATAAGCACCAAAATTCCTTTTACAAAAACAAATCAATTCATTAAAAGATCTACTGTTGTTTCTTTGAAAATTGCCTGTTAACAGTTTTAAATGTCCTTTTAATTTTAATTTATATTATTTTCCAAACTTCGGCCATTGTTACAAAATTAATTCGAGGAATAACAATATAAATTCGTAAGCACGTATGGTTTACAAAGAATTTATTTTAAGAATGCTTTTTATTTCCAATTTTTACTAAAAATTTTTTATATTTACATTAATATACTTATTTTCCACAAAACACGCCATTCTCTCCCTTTCCTTCCTCTCACTCTCTCGTATTGAAGCACTCAAGGCACGCTTATTCCCAGAAGGATGTATACAATAATAGTAATTTGAGGTGTAACAATGTTAATGGTCGACATAGCAACATCACATTAAAAAGGCGAGATTTCCACAAAATATTTAAATTAAACGTTTACCGTGTAATATTTCGAACCGTGGGCAAAAAAAGACGAACGGAATAAGGAACTTTATAACTTTTTCTTCAAAATGGTTCAAATCCGAAGGTGGTCTGTTAATTTCTTCTAATTTTAATTTCCAAACGAATAAAAGCCTGCACGTCGAAAAGTCACGTTTTACATGTAAAATAATGGGAAATGGAAATGCCTCGCTTGGAGACGAACCAAGGAATTTTTTCACGATTTAAATTTGTCATCTCTGAATAAGTGTTAATCAAGCATCCCTACCAAATTTCGAGTATCTATGATTATTATTTCTTGAGTTATTAGCGTTTGCATAGCATGACCAACCAACGATGGCTATTATTATATTAAATGAACAGAAGCTGTCAGGACACAAAGCATCGAAAGATCATCTCACATTGATGTTGGGATCGAATGCCTCAGGAGACTTCAAAATGAAGCCACTCCTTGTCTACCATTCCAAGAACCCGAGAGCATTGAAGAATGTGATTAAGTCTCGACTCCCAGTGATTTTTAAGAGTAATCGAAAGGTGTGGGTGACCCGTGAAATTTTTCAAGATTGGGTTGTGGATTATTTTATGCCAGCAGTGCGATATCTTCAGAATAAGAACTTGGCGAAGAAGGCTCTCCTCTTTGTCGTTAACGCGTCATCTCATAGCTTAGACCTTGAGTATACTCCAGAATTCATAAAGTGAAATTTTTGCCCCCGAACACAACTTCATTGATTCAACTAATGGATCAGCATGTCATCGCGACTTTTAAGACGAAGTACCATAAGCTCAGATTCCAACAAAGTTTCGTGGCGACCGATGGAGAAGGCAAGCCGACATTAAAAGAATTCTAGAAGAGTAATAAAATCAGAGATGCTATAGATAACATTGGTAAAGTGTTGGAGAATGTGAGCCAGAAATCGTTGACAGCGGCATGGAAACATTTGTGGTCCCAAATTGTGCTTGATTTTGAAGGGTTCGAACCCACTGAACAACAGCAAAAAGAAACTGAAGAAGTGACACAGCTTGGAGAAAATCTCGGCCTTGAAGTGATATCAGAAGATGTGGAGGAGCTTGTCCAGTCTCATTCCGAGGACCTCTTTGGAGAAGAAATACTCGAAATCGACGAAGAAGTTATGTCAGAACCTGTATATACAGAGGCTATTAAAGAACTCACGGTGCAAAATCTGAAGGAAATTGTTGCTGTGGCGCACAGATTGAAGTCATTATTGTTTTCATATGACCCTCATCATGACAGAGCATTCAAGGCTTGTTTGAGAATTGACTCTCATATTGAGCAATATGCATTTATCCTGAATGAGATGACGAAACTGAAACAGACGAAAATTGATTCCTTCTTTAAGAAGAACGTGACTCCCCACCTTCAGAAGAATGTCAAGAATCTGTCCCCTCCACATCAGGCATCCAAAAATGTTTTACTGTTCATCGAGTTATTGAACTCTGATTCCATAGATGGGGTTGTTTTTTTTTGGAACAGGTTGCCAAAGAAAACTTTTTTATTTAAATTTTTTGTTATAATTTTCAAATTTTTAAAATTAAAATGCAATGGATAATTGTGTTTATAAGTGTTAATTATTTTTTGCTTTTAGTGCAGGTTTCCAAAAAAGATTTTTCATTTAAATTTTTTGTTAAATTTTTCAAGTTTTTTATGAAAGTGCAATTTAGAGTTGTGTTTATTTTAACATATGTACCGTATCTGCCTGAATACAAGCCGATGTTTTTTGTCAAAATCTATCATGAAAAAATCACCCCTAGGCTTAAATGCGAGTCCGAGGAAAATTTGGGTTATGGTTAAATCTCGACGTCTCTCATTCGCTTTCAAATGATAGTATTATATTTTTCGTAAAGTATATATTTGACCTACGATAAATATATATAAAAATATCTTGGCGAGATTTCTTGCGTAAATTGACGATTACGCAAAATGTGTTGACGGCTTTGAATGCTGAAGTGTTTGAATTTGGGGGTAACACTTTACATGGAACGTGTATAATTATAAAAATTCAATTTCTTAAGGCAATGCAAATGCTAATTTCATTGGAAATATTTTACTCCTATTATTTTATAAACATGAGTGAGAAATGGAAAACTGAAAGTGCTAATACAAGTGAAAAGAAATGTAGGACTCATAAACTGAACACGATTGAGACAAAGATGGAAATAATTAGCGGCGAATCTTTAGCTTCAATCAGACGCTCATTGGACTTAAGCCGGTTGAGTGTGTGTTCAGTTGTGAAGGAGAAGAACAAATATGATAATACAATACGTACTGTGGCATTCTGAATAAACGCTACATTTTTTTAAAGAGCAAGGAACCGATCTACACATGCTTCGATGACGGCGATATCCCGTTAGCAGACCGCAAATCAATTGGAGACATAATGATTGTGCAGTGGCTTGGCTTTCTCACGAATGACAAGTGAACTCAGTGAGATTTTCTTGCAAGTTTGGGTCTCGATTCACAGGTTTAAAGCCTTCTCTGTTTTCTGTACATACGGATTCCTAGGTACAAAAGACACTTTTATACTCGTTGAAATACCAGTTGCAACACTAGCTCTAATCACTTCTTCACTTTCCTTATCGATTTTATTGTGGACTCGGTCACACCAAGTAATATACCAACTGATGAAGCAGATTCATTATGTGCAAGCCTATCTAAAACTTCAATTTTATTCTCCAAACTCATCACTTTTTTCGCCCTTTTTACCGGCTTTTCTTTCATTTCAATCATCACTCTCTTTGGGGCCATGATTAGGCAATATTACAAAAAACTACCAAAATAGCAAAATGCTTTAATGAAAAAAACTTGCATTTTCGTACATTATACATTGACATCCCTGAGCCGCCTTCCGTACCTCGAATTCGGAATTTCGTACGTCAGCGAAATGATGAATGAACATTTCGTGATGGTTCTGCCATGTTGCCATCTTTGTCTGTACAGCAGTGTTTATTTGTGGAATTATTTAAATATTTTATTGCATTTTGCCCTATCTCTCTATATTCTTTGTTCTTTTGTTTTCAAAATGATGGTCTACATTCTTTTCTAGTGAAAATATTTTATTAAATTTTTAAGGAAAAAGGTTGTCTAGACAGCTGAAAAGAAGTTTTATATCATTAAAGTGCATCTTGTGATGAATATGGCTAATAATTCAAGTGATGTGTCCTGCTTGTAAAAAAATTACAAATGACGGTGAGAATGTTTTGCAGTGTGATGGTGAATGCGAGAGATTTTGGCATATTTGTTGTGCCAAAGTTAGTAAAAAATGATATAAAGAATTATTGGACACAGAGAAAGAATGGATTTGCCAGGTATGCAATGCAGAACTGAGTGTGAAAGGTTCATCTAAAGATAAGGCTCCTTTTGATGGGCTCGTGAATAATATTAACGATGATTTAAAAGGACTTTCTACAGAAGATCTTCTAAGAAAGCTCATTATTGAAAATAGGGAGTTAAAAAATAGTGTTCAGTTTCTCTTATTGAAATATGATGAATGCAAGGATATGTTGTTAACGTTGAAAAAGGTTTTAGAAGAAAATGATAGTTTGAGAAATAAAGTGAAAATACTGGATTCCCAAGTTGAGAGACTTGAGCAACACGAAAAATCGTACTGTGTTGAAGTGAAAGGTGTGCCTGTGATGCCAAAAGATGATACTAAACAAATAATATTCAAGATTTCAAAATGCCTGAATAAGCAAGTAAATGATAGTGATATTGTCTATGTCAAACGACTAAAATCAAGCAGTGAATACTCTCCGTCCATAGTGGTTAAGTTTTATAGGCAGTCTGTCAGAAATGAATTTTTATCCTGTGTAAGACCAAAAAGAAGGAGTGAAGGTGTTGAAGGGAGGAGCAGTTTTCAACTGCAGACTACAGATATTGGATTGGATGTGTTGCCAAGGCAGATATATATATATAAATGAACGTCTCACATCCTGTCAGTCCTTTTTATTTCAGGAAGCATATAGATCAAAAGCAAAGAATGGATATAAATTTGTATGAGCTCAAAATGGGAGCGTTTATATGAGGAAAGAAAATGGTGATCGCATAACAAGAATTAGAAGTAAGGATGACATTCCTAAAGGTAATCTATAATTTCATGTGCTGTTTCTGATCCTTCTTTATCCTGTTGTCATGGATAACAATAAAATACAATTTTATTATCAAAACGTTAGAGGAATGAGGACAAAAACGCATGTTTTCTCGGTTGCATCTTCAGAAACATTTTTTGATGTGATACTTCTAACAGAAACTTGGTTTATTGATAGTGTTATTGATGCAGAGCTGTTTCATGAAAATTATACAGTTTACCAAAAAGATAGAGATGCAAAATTAACAGGAAAGCTTAAGCGTGGGGGTGTTATTATAGCAGTCAATAACAAGTGTTACTCAGAAAGAATAAAGTCTCTAGAGACTTGTGGTGAATATCTTTGTGTAATGATTAGAACTTATGAGCGAAAAGTGATGTATATTTGTGTACCTTATTTCCCACCAAATTGCTCTGTAGAAGTATATAAACAATTTTATTATAATGTGTTATAAAGTGTTATCTAGTAAATAGTGACATTATAATTGCTGGTGATTTTGACATTCCTCATTTTAGAAATGATTCCTATTGTAATAATATTTTATTGGAGCTTAATATTTTTCTTAATTGTTCAGGTCTTAAACAGGTTAATAATATATATAATAACAATACTAATATGTTAGTTCTTGTAATGACAAATGTAGAAAATATTCAAATAACACACAGTGTAGGGTGCAATGTCAGGAATATTTTAAGTCAGTTTATATAGCTGATATTAAACCTAATTATTCTTTTTCAGATTATATAGGTAGAACTTTATTAAATGACTAGCTTTTCGTACCCGGCTTCGCCCGGGTGCATTTCGGACTGCAAATAGTTATACTTTTTCCCGCTTAGAAGACAGCTTGAGAAAATGATACATACTAAAACTTCTCCTCTCCTTTCTGTAAACTACATTAGGAATCTTGAAATAAAGTGGAAAGAACACGAAACGAACCAATACGAAAACTACAAAAACCACCACGAAAAAAGAAATGAATTAAACGCTAACCAATACCCGGTAGAAAAGGATGTAAACCGACAAATAAATAATCGTGGAACATAAATTAAGAGTACAACCAAAGAATATAAGTTCAATGTAAAAACCACCAAGAAAAAAGAAATGAATTCAACTGTAACCAATAGCCGGCATAAAAGGTGTAAACCGACAAATAAGTAATCAAGGAACAAAAATCAAGAGCACAACCAAAGAATATAAACATAGACTACAAAATGAACAACTAAGAACGAAAACAAAGAAAGCAAACAAAGAACACAAAAAATGGACACGAAACGAAAGCAAATGAAAACAACAAACTAACCAAAACCAACCAACGAATAATCTCCTAAAGCTCAATGTCTCTGACGATGGCGACTGACACTTTCTATTCAGTTGCTAAATAAACAACGAACAATCACAAAATAGCGTGTCGTAGTGATGAGTAAATATTGATTACGCGGAATATGAGTTTTTATGTCAACATAATAACAGGAGAACCTAAATAAGAATACCTATTATTACTCTAAATAGATATAAAATTATTGATCTTAATTGTGTTTTCCATCGTAATTAATTGAATAATAGATTGAGATATTCGAACGAATCGATTTTAAATAATGTAGTAAAATGTTTTACTTTTCTAACGTAATTAATTACGTGAGTGTATCGGTATTGTTTACATTTTACCCATGGAACCGCAGACACGAATTCATAATTTTAGTTCAGAAGACATAATAAAGTTCAACAAAAGTATTATTCAAATAAAATCTTTCGAAATTCACTGCGTTACTTGTTCAAAATGTTAATCTAATTTAGTTCTCGTATTAAAATAACAATTAATTTTAGAAGAAATTGCTAAATATTGGCCACCAGAAATTAAAATGTGATTGTTTTTTCTATTGTTATCTATAACAAATCATTTAAATGTTAATTGGTTTCTTTTAATGTTCTTAAATTTTAAAACATGATTTAAATGGTATTTGTTTCGTATTTATATTTTTAAGTTGGGCTCCCCGTTAATATGTACGTAAGTGACGAAACCATGCAAATGTATATGCCAACGCTGAAATAAATTGTATTGTTATTATTATATTATGTATTTACCATCCATCCAATTTACGTAAATGAATATAGGTGCGGCCGCAATTAGTTACAGTGGAGGGGCAGCACTAATTGTACTGGCAAGTGCTGCCATCTACCAGCCAGTTTGCATAACTAACTGATGAGACCGTCCGGTCAGGCCGCGACAAAGACCACAAGTGTTTTCTTATAGTAGATGTTAGCTTGAATTTAATTAGTAAAGAAGATATCAGTCATGCAATTAAGAAATTAAAAAAATAAGAAGACTGTTGGATATGACAATATACCATCTTATATAATTAAAGCATGTCATGATATATTTTTGGAGCCATTATATTTTATATTCAATCTATCATTTAGAACATGTACATTCCCAAGTAAATGGAAAATAGCTAAAATATGCCCAATATTTAAAAGTGGAGAGAAAAATCAAATTAGTAATTATCGACCTGTAGCTCCACTAATTCCTCTTTCAAAACTTTATGAATCTATTCTCTATTAGTAGATAATAGTAGAAACAATTCTGACAGATTCACAATATGGATTTCGTAATGGGAGATCGTCTACTTCTAACTTAGTTTGCTTGTCAGATTCTGTATGTAATTCTTTAGATATAGGTAAACAAGATGTAATTTATACAGATTTTCAGAAAGCATTTGATAGAGTGCAGCATTCTGTATTGTTAGAAAAGCTTGTAAAATTAGGGTTTTCCATAAGATTAGTGAAATTAATTTCTTCCTATTTACAAGATAGAAAACAATATGTTATTTACAAAGGAGCAATATCTGATGTCTTTCATGCCCCATCTGGAGTTCCTCAGGGCTCGAATTTAGGGCCGCTAATGTTTTTACTATTTATAAATGACCTAACTGATTGTGTTTTAGAATCTAAATACCTTATGTATGCAGATGATGTGAAATTATTTAAAGAAATTACAGATATAAATGATTGTATCAAACTCCAGACAGATCTAGATTATATTACGAAATGGAGTGAAAAATATTTTTTACCATTTAATATTTTTAAAATGTTTCATAGTGACATATACTCGTAAAATAACACATTTCGATTATTGTTATACTATAGGTGGTACGCTTTTAAAAAAACAAAATAGTGTCAAAGATTTAGGAGTTTATCTTGATCCTCAATTTACATTTTCTACTCATATTGAGCAAATAGCATCATCTATTTCCAAGACCTTGGGATTCATATTTAGAAGTTGCTATGATTTTTCTAATAATAAGGTTATGATCTGGCTGTATTATCGTTTAATTCGTAGCAAACTTGAATATGCTTCAATAGTCTGGACTCCATATTTTAAAAAATATGTGAAGTTAATTGAAAAGATTCAAAAGAAATTTCTAAGAGTTTTATTTTATAGAAATGCAACTATATATGAACATCATGAATTTTATGTTTCTTATGAAGTATTATTATCCTTATATAATATTAGTACACTTGAGAGTAGGGGGAGAGTAGCAGGTTGTCTATTTTTGTATGATGTGATTCATAATGGCAAAGATTGTATTCTGTTAAATAACTTAAATTTTTATGTTCCTACATTTGGTAATAGGCATCATCAAACTTTTTAAAAAACTTATGCAAGGACAAATTTAGGTATAAATTCTCCGTTGACCCGTATATGCATCGAAATTAATAAATTAGGTTATAAGACTGATATATTTTCAAAGGGAGTGGATTTTGTTAATAGCATTAAGAAATACATTCTTTGAACTTATTGTTATTACTTTCTCCATACGTAGTATAGGGAAAGGACTGTGATCACAAAAAAAATCGACTTCGAGATTTCAACAGAAATACACGTTTTGAGGTCCCTAGAACACGTTTAGACTATTTTCGGAATGATGTCTGTGTGTGTGTGGATGGATGTATGTGATTATGGGTACTCTAACTCAAAAAGTACTTGCCATATCGATGCCAAATTTCATATATAACACGTCCCTCTCCAACCGCGGCACTCGACTATACGCGGTCTACATATTGAGTCCTACCCTTCCCTACCGTGGACATTTCCCTTGCGTATCCACGGTTCAGACCATGAAAACTTTTAAATACCGTGCATCTTATGACTTTGTTGTCATCTTAACTCACTCACAAAGACTTTGTTATCGTTTTAACTTGTTCGCTATTATGTTGTTGCTGTACTGACACGATTACATATCCTTTTCACGCTCCGCAAATCACTGCATTCAGGCTGTGTTGTTGTTCTAACTTGTTTGGTATTACATTGTTGCCGTAATGTATGATTATGCTTTTCGCCCGCCACAAATCTCTACATTCCACACGAGGAGATCAGTTGTTTATTATTCACATCAGCATACACATGCTTTTCGTGCACCACAAGTCCACACGACGTGTTTAGTTGTGTAGTATTCATACCAGCATACTAAATAAATTAAACATTTAATATTTTTCTGAATTTGTGAGTAATAATATTTGTTTAAATGCAAAAAAATGCTGGGTAAGATTAGAAGACCATAGTAAATTGTATAAAATGATGTGATGTACGTCGTAGTATGCACGTAATTTCTCCGTTACCTACGGGACGTTTGTAATCCTTCAGTCAGTAATTGTTTTACTCAATAGTTAGGCTTATGCATAGTGTGATACGTTTGAAGAAATTCTTAAAAAAAAGAATTCATTCTGGGGTAGAATATGTAGTTCTGAACAGCGGAATGCAGCAGAAAGCTATTTCTCGCATTTAATACCACAAGTAGCACATAGAACGCGGTGATTGTTTTTCGTCACACATTTTTCATCTACGGGAGTTTCGACTATGCTAAACCAGAGAGCTCGTAAGGAAAGAACAGCATGTTATTGTATTCGTAATATTTATATAGGGTATTTAAGTGAGAAATAAGCGAGTAATGTAAGTGATCAATAATATATGGTATAGTAATACGAACCGTGGAACCTAACCCCCAATTTCCAATATACCTAAGTATTTACCAACCGCGGTACTTTTCAGGAACGTAACCCCCGCGGTTGGCGAGGGAAGGGTGTATAACACTTTAGCATGAGCACAAAGAACTGATTAGTTTTTGGACAATACTGGTTAACCGGAAGTCGAGGTTTATTCTAAACCGATTTGGTTTTAGTGATATTTCTCTGATATACATTATTATTGTATACATTGACCATCACAAAAAATGTAGAAAATATAATTTCCTACAACTTTGAACTTGAAACAATTTTCCATAGCAGTTATTGTTTAGGAATTATTTATAAATAATGTGTTTTTGGTTTTCGTCGAATATCTCCTTAAAAACATCATTATTGGTCATCTTCGTTAGGACTAAAGTTGTAGAGAATAATATTTCTTCCAAGTTTTGTTTGAAACAAATTTTCGTAGAACCATCCACTTCGGAGATATTTTGATTTTTCTTAATTTCCATGTAGCGGTGAATTCTGTACACATATTCAAAATATACCTAATTTACAGCAATAAGGACGACTGTATTCTTTTATGATACGAAATAATAATTTTGCCTTATAATGTTATTCATAATAATTTAAATATCTATACCCTAAATATGGAGATAGTCATGTGTTGGCCACTTCAGATTTTTTTTTCTCCGTATGTAGTAATGGGAAAGTATTGCGATCATGAAAAAAATCGACTTTGAGATTTCAACGGAAATAAAAGTTTTGAGGTCCCTAGAACACGTTTGGACTATTTTCGGAATGATGTCTGTGTGTGTATGTGATTGTGGGTGCTCTAACTCATAAAGTACTTGCCATATCTTTACCAAACTTCATATGTAACACTTAGCATGAGCACAAAGAACTGATTAGTTTTTGGACAATAATGGTTAACCTGGTTCGGTTTTTGCGATATTTCTCCATTAAAACATCATTATTGTATATACATTTCTATACAAACGTTATAGAGAATGTAATTTCCTACAACTTTCATTTGAAAGAATTTTCCATAGCAGTTATTGTTTAGAAATTATTTATAAATAATCATTTTTTTTCGGTTTCCGTCAAATATCTCCCTAAAAACGTCGTTATTGGTAATCTTCATGAGGATCAAAGTTGTAGAGAATAATATTTCTTCCAAGTTTTATTGTAAACAAATTTTCGTTGAACCATCAATTTTGGAGATATTTAACTTTTTCATAATTTTTCGTAATTTCCAGTATACCATGTAGCGGTGAATTCTTTAAGCATATTCAAACTATACCTAATTTACAGCAATAAGGACGACTGTATTCTTTTACGATATGAAATAATTATTTTGCCTTATAATACTATTCATAATAATTTAAATATCTATACCCCAAATAAGGAGAAAGTCATGTGTTGGCCACATCAGATTTTTTTCTAAGTGTGCATCTTTTTACTTTCTCCATACATAGTATGAGGAAAGTATTGTGATCACAAGAAAAATTGACTTCGAGATTTAAACGAAAATATACGTTTTGAGGTCCCTGGAACATGTTTATACTATTTTTGGAATGATGTGTGTGTGTGTGAATGGATGGATGTATGTATGTCATTGTGGGTGCTCTAACTGAAGATGTACTTGTCATATCATTACCAAATTTTATATATTACACTGTAGCATGAGCACAAAGAACTGATTAGTTTTTGGACAATAACGGTTAACCGGAAGTCGAGGTTTATTTGAAACCTGATTCGGTTTTTGCGATATTTCTCCGTTAAAACATTATTATTGTATATACAATTCTATACAATTATTATAGAGAATGTAATTTCCTACAACTTTCATTTGAAAGAATTTTCCATAGCAGTTATTGTTTAGAAATTATTTATAAATAATTGTTTTTTTCGGTTTCTGTCAAATATCTCCCTAAAAACGTCATTATTGGTAATCTTGGTAAGGACCAAAGTTGTAGAGAATAATATTTCTTCCGAGTTTTATTCGAAAGAAATTTTTGTAGAACCATCCATTTTGGAGATATTTAACTTTTTCGTATTTTTTCATAATTTCCAGTATACAGCGCCACCACCATGTAGAAGTGAATTCTTTAAACATATTCAAAATATAATTTACAGCAATATGGATGGCTGTATTCTTTTGCGATATGAAATAATAATTTTGCCTTGTAATGCTATTCATAATATTTTAAATATCTGTACCCAAATATGGAGAAAGTCATGTGTTGGCCACATAAGATTTTTGATACTTACATTCCAGAGTGAGCATCATAAAATTTAAAATAAAAATTCAAAAAATAAATGTCTTTGAAGTTAAAGTTTAAACTAGATATATTTTTAACTATTTGAACCTTTCTTTAAATGCATACTAGTTTCAGTATGCCTAATTTAAATTATTGTTATTGAAACATACTTAATACTTACCTTCTGAGTGAGATCCTTGACTCTGAAGAGGAAACATCATCTTTACAATTTATTTGTCCTTTATAAAGAGCTGTTCGCAAGGATTCTTCCAAATGTGATGTCGTCAATCTTGTCCGTTTCTTGTTTTTAATATTTGCCCTTAGTGAAAATGCACTTTCGCATGTATATGTTGTTCCAAACATATCAAGTACTTTAAAAGCTTCTCTTTGTAGCAATGGGCACTTCTCAAAGTCAGTAGGACCCCAGAATGTTGAAATATGTTCTTGTTGAAACAGGTGCTTTATTTCCAATGAAGTCTGGAGGTCAGTAAGTTCTAATTCTGCAGCTGCTATTTCATCTTGTGTGAAAATTTGTGTGAGATCACTAATCTCAAAACTTAGTGGGTGCGTCATTAATTGAAATTTTGGTAGATGCTCTTTTAAGTATTCGAACCTCTCTTCGAACTGGTTACTGACGTTTTCAAATGCTTTTTTAAATTCAGGAAAATGATGCAAATTTTCTTTGGAAACCTGGTTCTGGAAAAGTTGAAGCTTTTTCTGGAATCCCGTTATTTTCTCATGGAAGACAACAGTGGAATTGTTTTTTCCTTGCAGCCTCAGATTTAAGTCATTCAAATGGCTGAAAAGATCCACCATGAATGAAAATGTTATGTTGAAGTCAGCAGTAAAAATTTCAGGAAAAAGATTATCCTTTTTGCTGTATTAGAAAACCTTTACCTCTTCAAAAACCTCCCAGATTCTGGAAAGTGCTTTCCTACGACTAAGCCACCGAACTTCTGCATGGATAATAAGATCAGGATGGGATACTTGAAGGTCTTTCAAAAATACCTTTAGGAGTTGTTTCTTGGTTCTAAGAGGAAAAGATTTCGTGCTGCTAAAATTGAAGACCTTGATAAGATTATGTATGACTGGTTGATGGAAGCCAGGGGCCAAAATATACCTGTGTCTGGTCTAATTCTTCAAGAGAAAGCAAGAGAGACTGCATTAAAAATGGGTGTGTCAGATTTCCAGGGTTCTAATGGCTGGCTGGAGAAATTTAAAATGCCCTGGAACCTAGCATCACTGAAGATGTTTGGAGAGGAAGGAGCAGTAACACCAAGTATTCAGGATGAATGGAAAGGGACCCTGCAAGCACACATAAGTGGGTATAAAAAGGAAAACATATTTAATGCTGGTGAGGCTGGGTTCTTTTTCAATTTATTGCCTGATAGAACACTTGCAGCGAAAGGTGAACCCTGCCATGGGAGTAAAAAAAGTAAAGAAAGATTTACTGTCCTTTTTTGTGCCAATTCAGATGGCAGTGAAAAATTGGAGTCCCTTGTAATAGGGAAATTCAAAAGCCCAAGGTGCTTTAAAATATTTAACAAGTTAGGAAAGTGTACAACGTATCACAAATGGGCAATTATATACCTGTACGTAAGGGAAATAGCATTTTAAAGTTCTTTTCTTCATCATAAATAATCCATTTTCTTCCTATTTAATAATATTACATGCACACGTAAGGAAATTAAACGTTTGTTTGGGAGATTGTTTATGTTAGCAACAATGAAGACGTAACCATGCAAAAAAATTTCTAATTTCAACTCGATTTAAGACATTCCGGTTTGATTTTCTCGATAACGGCTACTCCTATGATAAAAATGTATAGGAAAGAAAATACTCTTCTTTACAAGGTCTACAACGTTTATTTAAAAAATATTTTGATATGAGCAATACTTTACGAGAAATGACAAAAATTTAATTTTTTGTCCTCAGTAAAGTGGTACCCCTGATTGGCATACGTGATTCATTTTTTCGATTTTCTTATTATATTTGATTGAAAGTCCTTAATATCAAATTTCATGAAAATCCGTTTGGTAGAAGCTGAGAACGAACATGTGGACGGACGGACCGACCGACGATAGTAGGTGCTCACGCTGTATGCGAAACGCGCCTAAAAATTACCCTGCATGTATAGAAACTCAAAAAATTCCTGGATGACTACTCCCATATTTACTGAGTGAGTGACCATACTTGATGCCAAAAGAGGAATGCAAAACAGAAAAGTAATTTTATTTCTTGATAGATTCAGTGCTCATAAATGTGAAATTATCAAGTTGAGGAATATAAAAATAGTTCATTTTCCCCCCCAGCTGCACAAGTAAACTCCAATCATTGGACCAGGGCAGTGGCGTACTGGGTCTAAAAATATTGGTCGCCAGGAGACAAAGGGGGCCCACCCACAACTACAGGGTGTCCAAAAATTCACCAGACTCTACGTTTGAAAATTTTTTATTGAAAATTTAATCACACGAAATAATTTTAGTTGTGTTTTACATAGTTACTGGTATATTGGACGCTGTTTAGAGTAAGTGTTGGAAATGTCCACCTTTTTCCTGCAAGCACAATTACACACGCTTACACATATTCCGTGACACGCGTCTTAGCATTGTGGGAGTGATTGCGTGTATTCCCTGCGTGATGTTCTGCTTCAGATCGTCCAATGTGCGGGGGTTGTCTTTATAAACTCTTTCTTTTAAATAACCCCACAGAAAAAAATCAGGTGAAGTTAAATCTGGGGAGCGTGGTGGCCAGAGGTTCTTAGAGATTATGCGATTATCAAAAAAGCCTCCGAGCATGTCCAAGGTTTCATTAGCAGTGCGGCACGTTGTGTCATCCTGCTGAAACCAGCAGTAACATTCATCCGGTTCCAGCAATGCCCCAAACTGTTGGACAGTATCTCTGTATGCAGCAACATCTACTGTGCACTTGAAAAACAGAGGACCCACAACTCTCCATCGAGATACGGCACACCAAACGCCGACTTTCTGGGAATGCAGCGGGATCTGATGTAAAGCATGGGGATTTTCTGCAGCCCAAACTCGTGTGTTCTGAGAGTTGATGTACCCACTTGAATGGAACCATGCCTCATCTGTAAAGAAAGTCTTCTCCAGAATGGCAATCCTCTGTTCCCACGGAAACCTAATTTCTGACTGATGCACAATCTGTTCCTTTCCTAGATGTTACTGATTGTTCGCGCGCCCTATACATGGTTCCAAAATGTAATACAGAGTTGTACAATGTCTCAACATAAAACACTATTTCATGCTGTTTCTCCAATAGATACAATACATTGTCAAACTTTGAGTCTGGCGACTTTATGGACACCCTGTATAAGGCTATCATTTAATTTTTATAAGAAATAAATAAAGTTTTCAAAAAATACAAAAGTGGAAAAAAGGTACAATTAAAATTTTTGCGAAATAAATGTATATTTTTTAGTAATTACAGTGTACATATTACTGGCAGTATACAGTAGATACTAAATGTAAATACAGATTGTTATCATTGAATTTTTAAATTATTTTTTTAAAAATTATAAATAAATGGCGGATATTTTTAAATAGTTTGCTTGTACTGAACATTTTACACATTAACAGGTAGTTCAAAAGCATATTTCATGCAGTCCACTATATTAAGAGCAATCGTTTGAATTCACTAGATGATTGTGCGAATCTGTCAATAATTGCTTCTGCATCCAATTCATCTAACAATTCCTTTTCAATGGATAGCAACATGTATGATTCCAAGTTCTCCTCAGACAGTGAATTTTTTAGCCTTGTCTTTATGATCTTTAGCTTTGAAAATGTCCTCTCACATTGGACTTGAGCAATTGATAGTGTGCAGATGACTTCATAAAGTTCATAAAGGTTATCATATGCCTTGTCATGAAGTCTGCTGGATGCCAGAATTTTTAGTACACACGATGGGCAAGTGCTACAAATTTTACACTTGTTGCAACTGGAATCCATATTCTCACCATCATTAATCAATAGCTTTAATACATCAAAGTTCGAAGCAAAAGAAAACAATTCCAATATTACTTGATCTTTGCTGATTTGTGGAGACAGCTTAATAATACCTTCCAATGCTTCATCTTCAAGGCCCTTCTCTGCAATAGTTTTAAACTTTGCTGGGTCCAAGCAGGATAAATCTTTATACAACTTTTTGTGTTGTACAAAGCGTGAATCTAGTGACTGGACAATGCGGTCCATTATTAGGTTAAACACATTTACTCAAAAATCAGCTAGAGAATCTGAGGAATTTCCTTCATCATCTATAAGCTCATCTGCCATTCTTTTCTTCTTCCTCTGCCTCTTAACTGGCAATGCTATTTCCAAAGAGTCAATTTCCAATGTTTGATTTTCATCCATATTCAACTGTGAAATCTTGTCATTACATTTATTTACAAATTCCAATGCCTTGCTGTGAACGTTATCAAATGTTCTTGTCTGTTCCTTCAACTTTGTTATAGCTGAATCTACTAAACTCCATGCAGTAAACATATCTAAACCATTTGTCTGTAAATAACTTGATAACGGGGCTGTAGTTTCAAATATATACAAGTAAGTAAATGCTGTCCATATTGTTTCAAACTTTAGAAGACTTTGAAGTAAAACATTTGCTTCTTGTTTTGTTTTTGCATCAAACTTGTCTGAATCTTGTATCATTGATAAGCATGTCAATAGATTTACAAAAGTACTGACAGCAGCATCATCAAAACGTCCAAATATAGTTGTTGCTGCATTGGATTTTCCTGACCATCTTCTCTCACCAATTAGCTTTAATCGTTTCATTTTTTCTTGTCCTAGATGTTTTCCAACAACTTCTATCCATATAGCCATTCTCTTCTATGATGTTTTCACAAAAGTTGCTAAATTCTGGAGCAAATTGGAAAAAGAAACTGCAGGCACGCAACATTTTGTTGTTTCAGTTATCACCAAATTCAAGACATGGGCATAGCACCATATATGAACATGTTGATCAGCCACATCAGTAATTTTACTTTGTAAACCATTATACTGGCCATGGTAGCTTGCAGCTCCATCTGTACTATCAGATAAACATTTTTTGGGATCAATTTTAAGATGCTGTAATGTTTCAGTCAATAGATCAAAAAGTCCCTGTCCTGTACCATCATTAATTGGCACAACTGAAAGTAGTCGCTCACAGATAACACCTTTAAGCACATACCGAATAATAATGCTAAACTGATTGATGGATGAATTATCTTGTGTTGAATCAACTTGAATAGAATAATATTTTGCTTGAGAAACTTCATGACTAATTCTTTCTTGTACCATATTCTTCATAATTTGGATTAACATGTTAATAGTTGTTTTACTCAGGTATGTAACAAGTCCACCATGGCCTTTACTTTGAGCCTTTCCTTGTTGTTCTAATCGTTTGATTCTTTGTGTAGACTTGTTTTGTACTGCAGAAATGTGAGCTGCCATAATGGGGTCATATTTTGCCATCAACTGCACTGTAACTAAAAAATTGCCATGATTCAGAACCTCATTATCCAGAGTGTAGGCCGATTCATTTCTGTAACCTCGAAAAGGAAGTGCCTAACATTTTTATGATGTCTATAATCCTCATGACAATATAGGGCCACAGTATATAAAAATATTAATTAAATACATACCTTTTATAAAACAAATAAAACACAGCAAGCACGAGGTGAAGAGCTGACGAAGCACACTCAAACTGAGGCCGACGCAATGAAAAATATTTGCTGTCTTTGCAATGTATGCAATAGCTCGATACAAAGTTGACTCCAGCTGCACGTCACGATCCCAGGCTGGGATTCCCAGCTAAGCTTCATTGCGCAGTCGCAATAGTAAAGATCTGAGTCTATATAACGTATGCGTCAGCCTCACATAACCCGAATCAGAATTATTTTTTCAGAGTTATTTATTATATTCTTAAATATAAAGTATCCTCGAAAAATGATTTTATTAAAATTTTTTTATTAAACTAGTAATACAACGTAAATTTTAGTTGCATACAGTAATAATATTGGAACTTCTATTATATTTTCAAGCTACTGAAAGGTCATTAACATTTTTAACGTATTGTCTAATGTTTAAGGGGGCCCACTTCATCAGGGGCTCACAGGGCCCACTTGCCATCGGGCAAGCTAACACCCTGGCCAGTCCGCCACTGGACCAGGGTATAATTTCACAAATCAAGAGGGTTTATAGGCATCAGCTAGTCCAATACTGCTACAGAATATGGATACACGCAATGATATGACTAAGCTGAAGTGGAACATCCTTCAGGCGATGCACAGACTCTACTTGTCTTGGGGAGCAATTGAAGCTTCTACAATTGCTAAATGTTTTGCCAAGGCTGGTTTTATAGATGAAGTTCAGGTTAATGAAGCTGAAGGACTTTCAGAGGATCCAGCAGAATGGAATGCAATAAATGCAAACTTTTACAATCAAGCTTCTTTTGATGAATTTGTAACAGCAGATAAGGATCTCATTACATGTGCACCAAATGAGGTATTTGAGGAAAAAATGGAGAATGAAGGCAAAGAAGGTCTTATGGTGGAAAAGGAATTAGATGATGATGAGAGTGATAAGGCTGAAGTTAATGTGCACCACCCAAGAGAACAGAGGTACAAGAAGCATTGAACATTTTAGAAAGATTTGTGATAAATTCAAAGGACTGTGAAACAAATATAGTTTTGTTAAATAAGATTGAAAATGTTGTAACTTAAAAATTCTGTAGACAGATGAAAGAAAAAGATATTGCCAGCTATTTCAGTAAATTTTAAAAAAAACTATGACGAGCATAGATTACGTGGGTCGAGGCAAGGGAAGAAGGAAAGGTTCCCAAGTGCCATTGCAGAATGATTTATTCACATACTGTACAAAACTTTGAGCCAAGAGCAACCTCACTCTTACTGTTCGACGTGACTATGCGACACCGAACGACTCATCCACTCTCTTGATCACACTAACTCGCTATATGCGCCCCTGATGGTGACTTCAGTAATTACATTCACACACACACACACACCATCACCACACTGCACAGTGCTGCCTCAGTCGTCACACAATGTACTAGGTCCCGTGTTACATCCTCCCCCTCTGGTTCTGATTAAGAGTCCTCTCAAAGGAACCAGGACTCGGATTCTTTATTCGTCTTCCCTGTTTCTTCTTTGGGTAGACAAGCATGGGGTCCACCTTCAGCACCGGGTAGGGGACCGGCTTGTCGACAGGCAATGGTATGTCTTCACCACCGGTATGGGATGGGGCTTCTCGACGGGGACAGGGTGCAGGATCGGGACTCCCACGTTCTTCACCGTGGGAATGGGATTGGGGACCAGAACCACGACCTCCTTCGTGATGGTCACCGACTTGGTCACCTTGTGTCTTCTTCTGAAGCTGAGCCCTCCGTATCCTCCATCGAACCTCTGCTGGATCTTTTTGTGGTAAATCAGTAGTGACAGTGGATAAAGCGCAGACTGTCTGGTCCTGTGATGGGTCAGGTGGACGAGATCAGAGACTCAAATCAACTATAGAGGCGCTGCAATCAGTGACGTCATTTTACTATATGGCGAAGGCATTCGTGTTAAGGTTTGCATAGTTAAAGGCGTTTAACATGTGTTTCTGTGTGTTTATGTGCTTGATATCATTCGTCATTATCATTAATTGCGAAGAACAATGAGTGGGAAATTATCACTCTCGTTTGGAGAGATCGTGAATTTCTTAGGAGGAAACCCTTGCTCAAGAAATATTATTGAAGGGGAATGTGTTCTTAAAGCTGGACTTGTGGGCAGAAGAGGGAAGAAGGATAGTGTTGTATCTATTTTGGGACTAGTTCTTCAAACCAGCGGTATTATTATTATCAAGCAAAACGCTGCAATTGGGAGCAGGTCTCGGTGACAGCGGTCCACATCTCATACACCAAATGAAGCACCTCATAATACAACAACATTACATTTAAGTGCCAACTTACTAAAAGCACGTTTGCACACAAAGGGATTCAGAATTGAATAATAAAATTAACATTTAAAATGGGATACATTGCAATTTCCCGTGCAAACTCTTAAATTACAATTTCCCAGAAAAGTATAGCTTAATTAAAAACTAATAATAATTAGTATTAAAATATTAAATAGATCTGTCCTGATGGCAACGTCATCATGACACGAATATGTGTGTAACATATTGAGAGGGGAGCGCACACATTCCCTGCCTGGTATTTACCCAGGGACGGGAGGGAACCCCTCAGAAGGCCTTCCGTAGGCAGGAGTTACAATACAGTTACAACATATACTACTGTTTACAAATTATAACATTTCATACATTTGAAAAAATTTCTGATAGTTCATTTGTTCTCTTTTTCTATTGTGAACTTCTGGCAAACCTATTTATAATATAAATTAATTCAGACATTGCATTAATAAATACATTAAAATTACATAAGAAATTAAATAATATGTATTTAGGTACCAAAGAACGGCTGCAATGTGTTTACATTTTTCCGACAGTCCATAATTACATAAGAAATAAAATAATATGTATTTAGGTACCAAAGAACGGCTGCAATGTGTTTACATTTTTCCGACAGTCCAGCCTTGCAACTGCACATCATCTTCACCAAGCAGATGCTACAATCTTCTAATATCTTGACCTCCCCAGTAATTTGTAGTGGCTCTTTCCTGATCGCTTGCTGCCATTCGGAAAATAATTAAATTTCGTGCACTTAACATTATGATTGTTTTAAAATTGTACTCTGTACTTATGAAGAAAGAAAGCTTACTAGAATCCTCAATAATGTTCTCCGTCGTTGTGTATTACATATTTAAAATAAAACTTTAAAATATTTAAATTAAAAACTAACTAATTAATCAATCAGCGGAATAATTTCTTTGAATACTTTCTGAACAAAAACAAATCAATTTATTTCAACATTGTAAACTGTTCCCTTGACGATTGAATGGATTGTTGTATTGGAGATCCATATTAACAAAAAATAAACTAATTGTTTATCGTAGAAACCGTTACAATAGTTTTAAATTGATTTTTGCTTTGAAATATATGTACTTGAGTCAATTCAGCACAACTTCCACTTTACATACTGTAAATTCCAAAGTAACTCCTTCTATAATAGGCAATGCTAGCCTCAAATTAATTCATTCTGTAAAGTGAATAAATAACTTTGAACTATAATAGCCACTGTTATTAGATTTAAATGGATTATAAGCCTTAGAACTTACTCTGTATGAAATAAGCACCAAAATTCCTTTTACAAAAACAAATCAATTCATTAAAAGATCTACTGTTGTTTCTTTGAAAATTGCCTGTTAACAGTTTTAAATGTCCTTTTAATTTTAATTTATATTATTTTCCAAACTTCGGCCATTGTTACAAAATTAATTCGAGGAATAACAATATAAATTCGTAAGCACGTATGGTTTACAAAGAATTTATTTTAAGAATGCTTTTTATTTCCAATTTTTACTAAAAATTTTTTATATTTACATTAATATACTTATTTTCCACAAAACATGCCATTCTCTCCCTTTCCTTCCTCTCACTCTCTCGTATTGAAGCACTCAAGGCACGCTTATTCCCAGAAGGATGTATACAATAATAGTAATTTGAGGTGTAACAATGATAATGGTCGACATAGCAACATCACATTAAAAAGGCGAGATTTCCACAAAATATTTAAATTAAACGTTTACCGTGTAGTATTTCGAACCGTGGGCAAAAAAAGACGAACGGAATAAGGAACTTTATAACTTTTTCTTCAAAATGGTTCAAATCCGAAGGTGGTCTGTTAATTTCTTCTAATTTTAATTTCCAAACGAATAAAAGCCTGCACGTCGAAAAGTCACGTTTTACATGTAAAATAATGGGAAATGGAAATGCCTCGCTTGGAGACGAACCAAGGAATTTTTTCACGATTTAAATTTGTCATCTCTGAATAAGTGTTAATCAAGCATCCCTACCGAATTTCGAGTTTCTGTCATTATTATTTCTTGAGTTATTAGCGTTTGCATAGTGTGACCAACCAACCAACCAACCAACGGACCACGGCTGTTATTATATAAAATAATATGTATAGATTACATGCACACGTAAGGAAATTAAATGTTTGTTTGTGAGATTATCTTAGCAACAATGAGCAACAATGAAGAAGTAATCATGCAAGAAAATTTCTAAGTTCAACTCGAATAAGACATTTTTGTTTTATTTTCTCAGTAATGGCTACTCCTATGATAAAAACGTATAGGAAAGGAAATACTCTTCTTTACCAGTTCTACAACTATTATTTGAAAAATATTTTGATATGAGCAATACTTAACGAGATATGACGATCATTTAATTTTTTGTCACCAGTAAAGTGGTACCCCTGATTGTCGTACGTGATTCAATTTTGTGAATTTCTTATTATATTTGATTTTAAGTCCTTAATATCAAATTACATGAAAATCCGTTCTGTAGAAGCAGAGAATGAACATGTGGACGGACGGACGCGACGCGAAAAAATTCGGTCGAAATTTTGATGGAAATATATGTTTTAGGTCTACCCGAGTCCAAAAAGTGGTTTTCGCAATGCTGCGTGCGGGTCTGTCTGTTCATGGCTCTAGAGCCTAAATGGTAGAGCAGATATGAATGAAATCTTGTACTTATTGTCAGTCATTTTATCTTACAGAGTAGAAGCTATGAAATAATGGTTGACATTGCTCAATGATTAAGGGAAGTTTATTCTGTGCATTTTTAACAACAATTTGATTTTCTCAAAAACGGCTACTACGATTCTGATCAAATTTTGTACAGTTACTCGAGTTTACGTCTTCAATAATACTACATAGTTCATATTTCTGAAGTAATTAATATAAGGCTAGTTTATTCTAGGCAACTTTAACAACAATTTGATTTTCTTAAAAATGGCAACAATGATTTTGATCAAATTTCTTACAGTTACTTGAGTTACGACGCATTGGTATATGAGAAAGTTTGTACAATGTATATTGCACTGATTTTTTCTGATTCTACTGTATCATTCTTGTTGAAATACTTTTATTATTCTATTTAAATATCTGTAAGAGGACATAGTTTAAAATGTATGTAATTTGTCTTAATTGTAGGGGCAAGAAATCTTGGCAGTAATTGTGGAAATGGGAGGCTGTTCTGTCAGGTTAGTCTAGTTTTAAAAAAAAATTATTGGCTGCTGCAATAAATCCAACTCTCTTTAGGATTTAATATTTTCTTGTTGCTATTTATTATTTATTTCTTTTGAATCAATTTACTGTTACGATTATTATTAATTTTTTAAGTCTTCATAAGTAGTTTTCTCTTAATGTATTTCTGAAATTCTGAAATTATACGTAATTTACTTATTTACCAAAAAGGCAAGAAGGCAACATTCCTCCAGATCCTGACTATGTGAATCATGCTAAAAACACTTTAAATCATATTCAGGAAATAGGAATTCCAGTTGTTTGTGATAGTTGGTAAGTTTTTTCTGGAATGTTTTTAATATATTCCTTAATCTAGGCAGTTTTTTCTCTTTTTTTAAATAAAATCTTCAGAAGATATCATTTTACCTGTTAAAGGTTAGCATCTGGAGGGTTACCTCAAGTTTATAGTCTGGAGTCACTTGTGAGGAATCTATCTGTGACGAAAGGATTCAGAGAAAGGAACAAAAGGAAAGGAGATAAGTCTTTCCTTAGTTTTCGAAGGTCTTCCGAGCCCACTCTTCCCTCCAAAATCTTCAACTCTGGTTAGTCAACATATGTCATATTTTTATTTCTCTTATGTGCTATTTTTTTAGCTCAATTATTAACACCTTACCATCAGGCGTCTTTGCCCTATGGCCCTTTGCTGCAGCTGTCATTTTTTGCATATTTACCTTATAATGCATATGCTTGTTTAAATTATTGTAATTTCTAAAGTACTCAATATTTTTTAGTGAAATTTGGAAATTGTGCTTATTATGATATATAATATATCACAGTTTGGCCGAATTTAAATTCCATTTACAATATTGGTGAGTATAAAAGGTTAATTCCCGCATTTTATTTTTTTCACATTATTTTATTGAGAACACAATCATAGTTACACACAATCATTATTAGACAAAATATTTGATAAATTTTGCAGAATATGTCTATGTCCTAGTAGTTCTTGACAGTATTGTACCACTCAAAGCATTTTCCTCTATGAAGTGGTACACAACAAAATGCATAAATATAAGATGTTTCCATAAATAAAATGAAGAACTCACGAGACTCGGTGAAGACAGTGAATAGAATTGGAAAGATACCTCCAAATCACCGTAAAGGCGGTACTTACGTGTCAAGGCACAGAAGACTCGCAGGACCACATAGGACGCGCGTTTCTACAGCAACGCTGTCATCTTCAGCAATGTCAATGTGTGTAAGGTTAGGCGGAGTATTTATACTATTGTTGACCGTTAGAGAAGTAGGGGAAGGGAAAGAGAAAGGTGTATCGATCGTTAACTGAAATAGAGGGGAGTGGGGGATAGGGCCAGCGTTGTTATTCATTATCTTGTTTTGGTTATGGTGTATGTAAAGGCTTTCATAGGCATCTAGTTTGTTTTCGTTGGTGACCGTTTTTAGAAGTTTTAAATTTTCGGTTGTGATAGGATGATGGCAGGTGTTGATATGAGATGCTACACTGGACTTGTCTATTCTGTTGTTTCTGTAATGGGCTAAGTGTTCTTTGAAACGTGTTTCTAATTTCCTTTTCGTTTGTCCAATATAAATTTTGTCACACTTTTCACATTTGGTTTGGTATATGCCTGATTTCTTATGGGAGGGTATGCTGTCTTTAGGGTTCTTAATGAGATTTGACAATTTATTTTCATTAACAAAAACTATGTGTAATCCTATTTTGGAGAAGATTTTTTGAAGTTTTTTGGTAGCATAAGGGTAGTAAGGTAGCTTCATAAATTTTTTGGTATTGGTGTCTTTGTTGTTGAGTGTTGTGCAGTTTCTAAGGTTCATTCTGTGTTGATGTTTTTTTAACATTTTATGAATGAGTTCTGGTTTAAAACCATTCTGAATGGCTGTGCGTTTTATATAGAATAATTCTTTGGAGAAATTTGTATTTGATAGTGGTGTGTTGATTAATCGATGGATCATGGAATGAAAAGGTGCTAGTTTTTGTGAAATGTGATGGTGAGAACTCATGTGGATGTATGTGTTGGTATGTGTAGGTTTTCTGTAAATGTTGAAATGTAATTTGTTGTTTTTCCTAGTTAGAAGAATGTCTAGGAATGATAGAGATTTTTTATTTTCTGTTTCATGTGTGAATTTAATGGTGTCAAACTGCTTGTTTAACAAGTTTAAGAATTCTACAATGTTTCCTTTTGATGTGTCGAAAATAGCGAAGATGTCATCTACATATCTGAGCCAAATTTTAGGAAAATACGGAAAGGTGTTCTTACAAATGCGTTCGAAATTAGTCATGAAGATTTCTGCTAATAAGGGAGATAAAGGGTTGCCCATGGTTGTGCCTTCTTTCTGTTGATAAAAAGAGTTGTTGACCTGAAAATATGTTTGTTGCATACAGAGGGAAGTTAGGCAGATGTATTCGTCCACAATCGGGCCAGGATGGTTTTTTTCTAGTAGTGAGCTTTTTAGAAATTCTATTGTGTTTTTTATAGGGACACTAGGAAATAAAGATTTTACGTCAAACGATACCAATATTTCGTTGTCTGAAAGAATTACGTTTTCTACTTTGTTGATGAAATCTGTCGAGTTTTTGATGCGTGAATCATTAGGAAATTGCATTTGTTTAAATTCGTTGTTATTCTAATCATTCTACATATCCTTGTTTTGTTCTGCAGTAGAAGTTCGGCAACGTGCACACTATTATAGTAGTTGTCCATGTACATGTGTTGCCATAGACTGATATACGGGGCTAAAACTGACATTATTGTCTCCTCTAACTTCTTCCCTTCTGCCTTATAAATTTCTAAATTACATATCTTGTGGTAGCTTTGCATACCATGCAGACAAGAAGACCATATTTTATTATTTTTGCAAGTTTGTAAGTCCTGAAATGTTTTCCACTCCACAGTATAATACTTTCATCAAGAGATAACTCTTGTTGAGGCGTGTATACATTATTAAATTTTGGAACTAAATAATTCAAAACAGGCTGAATTTTACACAATCCATTTCACTTTTCTGAAATTTCTTCGTTGTTAGAAAAGTGCCACGCTTGCCATATTGAACGGAACCTGTCTCTACTCATCAGGCCCTCTCAGAGGTCGAGAGAGACCCGGGCCATTTACATTTTTTGAGGCCCCCGGGATATTAAAAAATGAAGAAATGCCAAAACAAGGTTACAAAAATTGTGGTATATTTTAAATGTTTACGTTTAACAAATTAACGCTTTTAACACAAAAAATAAGATGCAATCATTTGTAATAAATGTTCTTTTTTATTTAACAAGTGCTTTTCTAGCGTTTTTCTGTGCAAATTGACCAATTATTTGGGAAAAATTTAGTTTTATTGCAATGTCACAGTTTATGTTGAGCATAGCAGGGCCATTCAAATGATCTTGTCCCATAGTTGAACGGTGGTAATTCTTGACCTGCTTCAGCACATTGAAAGACTGTTCACCTCAAGCTACTGATGCAGGTAGACTGAAAAAAATCCTCAATGCAACGGTGACATTAGGAAACACACCAGCAAGTCCAAGTAGTAGTTGGAGTTGAAGCAGTTCCTTTGGCTTACAATCCAGTTTAAAGTTCACGGAATGTATTTGCTTGAGGAAAATGACCTCGTCACACATCTGTTGATATTTCTTTGGTGTACTTTCTTTGGAATTTTTCTGCTGATGTACGTAGATCTTCACTACTCAGGCTATTAAATTGCCAGAGGAACCCAAACAGGTTACAAATTACATTATGTGATTCAAACCGCCTTCTAAGACCTGATAAAATGGAGTCAACAATAACAAAGAAGACATTGATTCTATAATGTTGTTCAACATCAGACTCATTACGAATCTTGTGATTGCAGGTAAACTCAAATGAAATGCCAATATTCTGAGCTACTAATTTGGCCTCACTCAAGATCATATCCCATTGTTCACGAACCTGCTGAATGTCAGCAATGAGACTTTCAATATTACCCCTCTCAACATCATTGTAGCATTACATGCTTCAATCAACAGATTAATCTAGTAATAACTTAACCCACAAAGATGTCATTAAAACAAATTTTCAAATTTGGACATGTATTTCTGGTTAGAATTAAGTTCAGTTCGAGCCTGTGCAGTGTGAGATTGAGAGATTCAAGTTCACTTAAGGCCATTCTTACTTCATCCAAATGATATGCAACTGGTTGTACATCATCAATAATAATAATAATAATAATAATTTATTCATCCTGGGATTTGTACATACAAATATAGGACAAGTCAAGAAAGAGAAAAAAAGAAAAGAGAAACATTTAAACATGTACATTAATGCATTACATTATTAATTGGCAAACTCAGCAATGGAGTAAAAACATTTGTCTACCAGAAAGTTCTTCAGCAATCTCTTGAATTTAGGTATGCTGGTCTCTTGTTTAACAGAGCGAGGGAGCTTATTGAAAAGTTTACAACCCATATATATAGGACTGTTACCATACATTGATAAGTTATGCGAGGTTGCAGTCAAGTCGTTTTTTCTTCTAGTATTATGACTATGAACATCCATGTTACACTTAATTTCTAATAATTTATAAGTTTCTCTAATAAACATAATACAGTAAAATATATACATACTTGGTAAAGTCAGTAATTTAAATTTTTTGAAAATCCCTCTACAGCTAGCTCGGCTTTTAGCTTTAGCAATGATTCTAACTGCCATTTTTTGGAGCTTGAAAAGTCGCAGAGCGTGATGAGAGTGGCCCCAAGCAGCAATGCCATATTTAAGCCTACTATAAATAAGAGCAAAATAAACAGTAAGGACAGTCTCTTCATTTGTAACAGTAATAAGTCTTCTCAGCATGAAACATCCAGAAGTCACTTTTGTACAAACAGAGTTAATGTGAGGTTCCCAGTTTAGGGTATCACTTATTTCAACTCCTAAGCATTTATAGACAGTTGACCTAACCATGGAACCATCAATAAAATTTAGATTACAATAATCCAGAGTTTTTTTCTGAGGTGGGTGAAATTGCAAGAATGTTGTTTTACACTTATTTAGGAAGACATAGTTTGAATTACACCAGTCCTCCATGCTTTGAATAGCATATTGAGCTGCAGCAGAAATATCATATTTATTTCTTAACAAGTGATTTGTATCATCTGCATACATATACAGATCACCATTAATAAATAAATGCAAGTCATTAATATATAAAAGGAATAACAATGGTCCCAACACAGATCCCTGGGGGACACCTCTTTCAACATTTAGATACTTTGATGAGAACTTTTTATTATCTTTGGAAGAATAAATCGTAACAGCCTGTCTCCTATTTGTTAGAAAGGATCTGATCAGGTTATTTGCCACTCCAGATATGCCATAGGATTTTAATTTTCTGAGTAATATTCCATGGTCCACAGAGTCGAATGCTTTTGAAAGATCATAAAATATCCCAAGAGTATCATCATGGTTATCAAGGCCACTCAGGACTGAATCAATGAAACTGTAAATTGCAACTTCAGTTGATCTTCCCTTCAGGAATCCATATTGACATTTAGAGATAATATTGAACCTTGTGAAAAAGTTCACCATTCTTTTTGCAATTATTGTTTCAAAGATTTTAGAGAAGACTGACAATATTGATATAGGTCGATAATTATCCATGTTATCCATTTGGACATTCCATTCCATGCAGTGAAACTGGAAGATGTTGCTTCAATATTTCTCACCTTTGTGGACTGCTATTGAATAAGTTGTACATTTGCTGTATAGTTCCAAAGTAAGTGATTGCCTCTTTGCACGATTCGGCACAGTCAACACCTACAAGGTTTTATGTGTGGTTTCCACAGCTGGGGAAAATGCATTTTGAGTTATGCTCAAGGAGAACTGATTGTATGCTGTTATACTTGCCAGCCATGTTAGATCCATTGTTGTAGGCTTGACCAATGCAGAGTTAAAAATCTAACCCAAACTCCTCTAGAATTGTTAAAACTTGAGCAGCAATTTCCCTTCGTTTTTTTAGTGAAATTGTTAAAACACAAAAACCTTTCTTCAACTGAAAATGTTGAGCTGTTTTCGACAATCTTTACATACCGAATTACAAGTGGTTTGTTCTTTGTTAGAACAATCTGGCATAGCATCAACAATTACTGAAAAATATTTAGCATTTCAGAGTTAAGAACACAACGCAGCCCTGCCCAAAAATTACGAACTGTCACAACATTTCAATGGGTGACGAAATTTGCAGTGTCTATCCACTAATGAAGAACAAACAACATACAAGTTGGACTGACTCGTAGCGTAGTTACAGTTGTGGTAACTAGACTCCCATGATAGCTCCTTTGCTCCCTGACAACGCTGTTGCCAGTGTTGCCAAGCGCTAAGCCAGTAGGAAGTGTACTGCTTGCAGCTGTTTATGTTAATACATAGTGCACTAGAGGCGGCGTGGCCCAGTAATGGGACACAAGTTTTAAGTTATATGATGAACGTCTTCTTCTTTCAATCCTGTCAGTGTATCTCTGTGTCTGTATGTATAACCTCATTTGGAGAAAACGTCAGTCTAAATTTGAGGCCCTCCATGAATGTGAGGCCCGGGCCAAATGGCCCTCCTGGCCCCCCCTGTGATAGGCCCTGCTACTCATCAATCTAGAAAAGAAAGGAGTCTCATTTGTTGGGCCTGTACTCCAATACTCGTCCATAGTACTCTTTTGCACTCTTGGCATTAGGAGAATCAAGCCTAAAAACTTCTTCATTTCTGATACTGTAATGTCTTTCCACTTCAAACATTTTTTCAAGGCTTTATATTTGTGAGAATTTTGGGCATGGTACCTGTTCGATTCATTTTCCATCATCATAAATAAATCATCTCCAATAAATAAACTGACTATATCATTCACGTTTTTTGGATCATCAGGCAATATTCTTATACCTGACTCTTGAGCTTGAGGTTCTAGAACTGGGGCAATATCAGTTTCTGACCACCAAGGCACTTCAGCAATGTTTGAGTCCTCATCAGCTGTCTCTGAATCACTGTCACTGTATGGTGGTAATGGCAGTAATGGCAAGCATCTTCTTCCTATTGTAAAATCATCACTATCATTTGAAATGTCAGTCATTGTCAGATTGTATGATTTCCTCATCACTCGGAATTTCAGAGAAATTATCAGCAAAATCGTCATCATTACAACTGTCCATTTCGATTTCCTTTTGTCAGACATTGTTTGCAGGGAATGAACGAACTATACTACATATAAAAACTCTGATCTGTGAGAAATGCAAGATGGCCGACAGCAAAATTTAATTAGACCACTTAAAAATATGTTTTGTCAGTTAGCTAATACTGAATGCATTCTATCATAATATATTTTTGGTTGTTGTTAATATCCGAGTGCCACATTTATTTGTTAATGTAAATATCATACCTACCTATGAAGAAAATAACATAAATATTAAAAAATAACCATTAGATTATTAGATTGGAAACAAAATTGCAAATGACGTACAGATCATATTTATACTTCTTAATATTAAATTTGATTGATATCGGTTAAATGGTTCTTGAAATAATTCTATGTAGTATTGTAAAATTCATGTAGATCTTCATGTAAAGTGGTCATTGATCTGATTACATAATACCACATTTCACTTTCGATGATCACTGCACTTCACACATTAAATTAATTTTATAGTAACGTAATTTCACTTACCTTTCTTTCGGCTAAAACGATGGGAATTATATAATAAACATCTTCGTTTGGAGGTTTTTGCAGTGTTTGATGATGTGGGTTGATGCTTTCGGGAGACACTGCGTGGGTGGCATTACTGCTCTCGATGTTTCACCTTCGATGCGGAAGGCTTCTTCAGGAGTGAAGTGCAGGGGCAGTCCTGCGTCGTCTTATATACTAGAGTCGCCTATCTCTGTTGACGGTTGGAATCGTCGCGGCCAATGGCCGTCTGTCTGAGAGTTTCCTTTCTCTTTTTAGCCATTGTTGTCATTGCGGCCGTTGGAAGAGTGGTCGTTCCTTTCTCTATAGTCCGTTGGTCTGGCGCCCTTCACCCGCGGATCAAAGAAATGTCTCCACATGTGGCTTAGTTGGTAGCCGTCGTCTCGGTTGAAATTGTCAGGGCATTTCACGATTTTGATGGCTTCGTGGATTAAATGTTGATAATAATACTCCTTCTTCGCTAGTATCTTTTATTTTGTCGCCGGGGTTTGTGGAGTGTTCTGCTATGGCGTAGTCCTTCCACTGTCTGTTGTCTATGGCTCTCTTGTGTTCCTTTAGTCGGCATGCGATTGATCGACCTCTTTGTCCTATGTAGCTTCTACCACAACTGCAAGCGACTTCATAGACACCCTCACTTAGTAGCGGGGAGACGCGGTCTTTGGCCGATGGGAGTTCTCTGATTTTTCGCACCGTGTTGTGGCGAACGATGATGTCAGATTTGCGGAGGGTCCTGGCTATTCATTCCGTGTTGACATTAATATAAGGGAGCAGGGTGAAGGCTCATGGTTTTGGGCGTTTTTTGTCTTCTTCCTCTCTTTTGCATTTCGTAACACGTTCAATGTATTTCTTTTTGTAGCCATTACTCTCGAGGGCTTTCTGTAGGTGGCTCTTTTCAGCTTCCAGTGAATTCGCATCCGAAACAATCTTGGCCCGATGGAATAATGTTTTGATGAGCGCTGCCTTCTGCTGCAGATGATGGTGGGATGCAGCATTCATGTAATGGTCCTTGTGCGTCTGTTTATTTTTTGTCAATAAGGATCTCCAATACAACAATCCATTCAGTCATCAAGAATACAGTTTACAATGTTGAAATAAATTGATTTGTTTTTTTCAGATAATATTCAAAGAAATTATTCCGCTGATTGATTAATTAGTTAGTTTTTAATTTAAATATTTTAAAGAGTTTTATTTTAAATATGTAATACACAACGACGGAGAACATTATTGAGGATTCGAGTAAGCTTTCTTTCTTCGTAAGTACAGAGTACAATTTTAACACAATCATAACGTTAAGTGCACAAAATTTAATTATTTTCCCTACATTACATATGTATACATATAATTATTTCCCTGTCTTTGCACACCTACAATTATATGTAGCATTGACGAGAATAAGGTTGGAGAAGAATATCAGAATTTTGTAGCCGAAAATAAAAAACAAAGGCATTTACTAAATGACAGCAGAATATTCACTAGAAATGTAATATATGACGAAATATTTCATATATAATAGTGTGCTATTAATTATTTTAAATGCAAATATTAATAATCAATCTATCTATAATTCATCCATTGATATTTCAATGGGCATTACACTTGTTATAATATAATAATTACTTATATAAAATATATAGTAAACTAATTAAACTAACAAATACGACTAATATTCTGAATATGAATTAGCATTCGGGAACAGGTGCAAACATGTAACTGCTTGTGGCAAACTCGAGCTCACAGAGTCGCCTTCATCTATCTCATTGTTCATCTATAATAGTTACATGGGGATTCGTAAAATGGCAGAAGCGTATAGGCCAACCTAAATACGTAGTACCATGTGCCTCTCACTGGGTGGCAGGATGGAAAAACATGTAGGGATATGTTTCCCGACAAGTGCATTAAATACGTACCACTACGTGTCCCACCTACAACGGTCGGGCGGTGAAACACATAGTAGTACGTTTCCTGACGAGAAAGTGTTAACATATATTTGTAGGAGTAATTAATTTTTTCTTTTGTAATTAAATTGCCTTTCTTTTTGCTTTGTTTGTTTGATAGACTAAAGCAGCGTATAATATCATGGAGAGTAACACTTTGGATGCATTTTTTGAAAAGTGGTACTGTAGTCAATGATACTTCTCATATTTTGACTGAGTACATAATGCCCATGTTGCGTGTGAGTAGTTATGGAACTAGAGTTTTCATGTAACATTTGACAGGCTGAGAGATGAAGGGCCAGAGGCACCCTGATACCCACTGCACTGAGGCATTTATTGGTGCCCGTCAAGTTCCACATTTAATTCCCTTCCCAGGTACTTGCTTCTCTAAAATCATGGAATTGATGGATTTTCAAATGAAGAAGTAATGTCGGCAATAAAAATTTTGAAACTTTCAAGCGACACAATTACTAGAGAGTGGCTGCTATTTCACATGATATGAAAGTTTAACTGTAGGCTGATGTAAAACAAGTTAGGAAAGTGTACAACATATCACAAATGAGCGTTTCATGCAATGGAGTATTAGAAAGAAATTATATACCTGTACGTATGGGAAATAGTGTTTTAAAGTTTTTTCTTTGTCATAAATAATCCATTTTCTTCTTATTTAAAAATATTGCATGCACATTAATTTTATAGTTCTACAATTTTTATTTGAAAAATATTTTGATAACAGCAATACTATATGAGATATGGCAGAAAGTTCATTTTTTATCACCATAAAGTGGTACCCCAGATTGGCTTACGTGATTCATTTTTGCGATTTTCTTATTATCTTTGTAAGTCCTTAATATCAAATTTCATGAAAATCCATTTGGTATAAGCCGAGAATAAACATGTGGCGGACAGACGGACGGACAGACAGATGTACAGGCTGACGATAATAGGCGCTCATGCTGGAAGCCTAAAAATGACTAGTATTACCTTCAACTTGATAAAAGCATGAACATGTCTGTTACTGCACAATGAGCAGTCATGGTGTGAATGGTGATAGCGGTATTACCATGCTTTGAGTAGCGAATTTGCCATGTGGAGTCTCTTTGTCTCCAGATCCTACTCCCTCAACATTTATTTGGTGGAGTCAATTACAACAGTTATCTCTAAATGCTTCTTACTTCTCATCCCTTCATTTCCTTATCCCCATTCATGGTCAATAAACACAATGTGGGCTTCCAGTATTATCAAAACTGAAATCATAAGATGTTATAATATTTGAGAATAAACAAATTAGAAAAAACTTGGTACTTTTTCCACATTTTATTTTATCAATCAATGACGATTGACTGGTTAATAAAATAAATTGTGGAAAAGTACCAATTTAAAAAGATTTATTTATTCTCCAAGATAATTAAAAGTAAATACGGTTAAGGAGTTTCATTTACTTTTATAAAATTCTCCAAGATGGATAAATTCCACAATTTAACACCTCAAACTATGGATTTTGTTATAATATTTTGATAAAATTAAATGGAAAATTGCATCAAATACTTCCTTTTATTATTCTTGCTTGTTTAATATATAAATTGTTTCAATGATTGCAGGCAACATGGGAATGGCAGCTCAATCTGCAAACAGAAAAGTTGAAGTTACTTCTATCTTGAAGAGGAGGGAGAGTCCTGCAATTGTAGCACCTCAGGGTGTAGTATATATACTAATTATATATTTATTTGTTTAATTTACTACAATAACAAAAAAACCTCCTTACAAGGGGACGTTGTCAAGTCGATGTCAAGGATCCGGTTGAAACTTCTTGAGGTGAAACTAGAGACAAAATAAGCGGACACGTGTCCCGGCTTTCTTCCCCATAGGCCCGGGTTCGAGAAAAAATGGGCAAAATAGATTTGCACGTAAAACGTATACCGGTATTTAACTCGGTCATTTCATAGAGCGCCGTGGCTGCAGTCACTAAGTCGTTAGCATTGTTAAACATAAGGTCGGTGGTTCAATTCGCACCGTTTGCGAACTTCTTTTTCGATTTTATTTCCGTCTATTTTTTCAAATACCAAACTGGGTACGTTTCTCAACTTCGTTATTTGTTATTAAATGTTTTTTTATAGTAATAAAATAATTTTTCATGTTTTAATCTTTCATTTTTTATTAGCCAGCGGTAAAAAGAGGTGGTCCTCTCACTATTCACCATTCAACTGAATATTTTTAAGGCAAAGGCTTGGATGGTATTTATCGTAAAAACAAGGTAAGCACAGATATTCCTTGCACCACGCGCATCTTACGAAACTTATTGCGAAACATATGCACTTCCGTTTGCATAGGTCTTGGGGAAAACAATCCTCCCGAACGTTCATGAAAACACTTCTGGTGTCCGCTAATTTCGATGCATACCATGCATTCTGGAGCATTTCTCGGAATGCGGGTGAAGACAGCCACAAGATGCCATATTAATGTAAATTGCTTACCCATAAAAAATCGAACAGCCCCCGTTATATTTTGTTTATGGTGATTATCTGATAAAAACGAAGCATTGACGACGTCTTCATTGTCCAGTGCAAAGCTACTTCCGGAGGGTCCGGCAACTGGATCGATCTCCATCGATAAAGTGAAATGGTTCATGAAGGCAAAAGTCGAAATCAGGGAGGTAATCAAGAATCGTAAAATATTACGATAATCGTAAAAAAACGAAAAATCGCAATACTGAACGATCAAACAGCTAAATCGTAATCCAAAAAGAGCGCAGAGGTCGTTAACGGTAGAGTAAGTGATCCGGGAGAGCAGAGGTCGATATCAAAAAAGCAAATCAAAGGAGTAAAGCGAGAGAAGCACGTAGCAAAAGCAGCGAACGGCAATAACTGAATTGGTGATGATCTGCGGCCTTTAATTGTAAGAGCGATCCACATTAGCGCAACATTGTCGCGGGGAAATATGTAGAGTTTTAGCATGCACGTCACCCCGCTTGGCGTCACGGCACCGTGAGAAACGCTCATTTAACGGCGTGGTGTGGCTATCTTTGCGTTGCACGTTGGTTTTTCTTCATAGAAAAGCAAGGTCGGCTTCGTTTTTCAAGCTTCGACGATGTGTTACTTCTAATTTTGGTAAACCCGAAGAATAGTTCCTAGTTTACCAAAAATTATTTTATTTAACTCGTAAATACTATAAAAAACATTTAATCACAAATAACGAAGTTGAGAAACGTACTCAGCTTGGTATTTAAAAAAATAGACGGAAATAAAATCGAAAAAGAATTTCGCAGCCGGTGCGACTTGAACCACCAACCCTATGTTTAACAATGCTAACGCCTCAGTGACCGCAGCCACGGCGCTTTAGGAAATAGCCGAGTTAAATACCGGTATACGTTGTATGTGCAAATCTATTTTGCCCATTTTTTCTCGAAGCCGGGGATATGGGGAAGAAAGCCGGGACACGTGTCCGCTTATTTTGTCTCTAGTTTCACCTCAAGAAGTTTCAACCGGATCCTTGACATCGACTTGACAACGTCCCCTTGTTAGTTGTAATTTTTCTATTTACAGAACCACAAAAATTATAATTCTTGGCTATGATGGCAATTTCCTTCTAGCACATTTCTACTTAATCATAAAATTAAAATTTATGGAACAACAATAATAAAAAATCTTGTGTCCAGCACATGAATTTCTCCATACTTAGCAATAAATATTATTGCTAAGTACAAGTTGCCCTTGATGGTAGCTTTCTCAAGAATAACTATCAATTTGTATTATGAATAACTTTTAAGCATTTTTTAAATGCTGAATTATTTTCACAGCGAAAAATACTTTCAATCACTTTCATATTTAAAAAAACAATAAATAAACAATTGTTATTTGTTGCTATGTACCACATAATATTGCAGTGCATCCTGTCAGTGGCATATACAGGAATTTGTCTGATGGAGGAGTTTTGAACCCGAACTCGAGAGGGGAGGGGTGGTTGATTCTGAACAGGAGAAGGGGAGGGGGCTGGTTTTGAGCCTGAACTTGAGAGCCAAACCCCATGATACGTTTTTTTTTTTAGTGATTCGCACGCGTGAAGGAAGTTTTTTAATTGTGAGGGGGAGATTATGATCCCCAAAACTCCTCCCCCCCTCCCCTGGATACATCACTGCATTCTATTACTATAATCTAATTAATTGATAAAATGGCTCACCTAGGCTACAGAAAATTATCTCTGTCTCACCCTTATGCCATATTTACTCATTTACTCCATGCATCTTTTTTCCCAAAATGTTGGTAAAAAAGAGACCATGCATCTTACATGAAGATTTCTGAACAGGTTATATAAATTGCGTGTCTCGATAGTATATCAACTGCAACACACTTGCGTCTATGTTTATACTCATAGAAGATGAATAATTTTACGAAATTACACATTCTATTCAACTAAGCAAATGTTTAAGGTTTAAATACACCATTAGTCTATCATCAAGAGCGTGGTGGACATTTTGACAATTAAGATGAAGTTATATTTGTATAATAATAAAGCTCTACCATTTAAATGAGTTTTAAGTTTATTATTGTTATTCAAAATAAGCAGTTATGTCATTAAAAGTATACTATCAATTTTTACATATACTGTATATACCCGAATATAAGACGACTCTGATTATAAGACGACCCCCACATTTTTAACTCCTAATTAAAGGAAAAAATTTATTATGCACACAATGACAGAAATTTATTATACCATTCAGTAATAAACATTGAACAAATTGAAGTATGCAATTTTGATTGGAATTTTCATTTGAATATTTTGGTACAAATATTTGGCACAAATGTTATTAACTGGTCCTCTAAATTTTTATGTCGTCCTTCCTTAGGCCCATGAAATGCTTTCCGATTTGAACTTGCACACTTTAGCATTTCCTGCAATTTTTTCCACCGCCGCACATTTATCTCGGTGACACCAAACCTTCTTGCTGCTGCACAATTGTTAGTTTCAACAGCATATTTCGCCACTAAAAGTTTAAAATTTGCATGATAACTATTACGCAGTGATTTCGATATTTGTGAAGGAGTAGAACCTCTCTTCTCAAAATGGTCACCCATATTTTTACGTAAAACTGGATAGTTAACAATCACAAAGACTTTAATTCACATGGAATTTACTACAGTCATAGATGGTTCACTTTGTCTGCAGTCAACACACTATGATATCGTGACAGGATCAAATTACATATGTTGGTGCAAAATCTTTCGCCCATTCGACCTACTACTGCTACTACTACAGGCAGTCCTTGACTTTCGTACATCAGCTGACGAACAAACATTCAGATATCGCCACTATGCGATAGCATAGTGGCACTATCTCTCAGCCAAGCCAACACTTTTAATAAATTACCAAATGAAGCAAAATACATAAATATAATAAAATTCAAAAGAGTATTTGTATTCAAATACATTTGAATCGATTCATTTTCCAGTACTACTTTTAATAATCGATTGTTTCAAATGATTTTAAGAATCGAAATCAGGCAGACCTCGTCTTTCGTGGGGGTTACGTTCCTGAAAACACAGCGAAAGACGAAATCACGAAAGAGAAGTAATTAAGGCATTGGGAAATACAGGGTTTGGTTCCCATCCTAGTAAAAATGGATCATTTGCTCTCTGTATTGGTGACCGCAGTAAAATAAAGAAAGAGATGGAAAAATTAACTTCAGTGAAAGTGAGACTTAAGCAAGTTAAAAGGAGATAAAAAAAGTATCAGAAAATAAAGTCTTATTTAAGTTCCATGGTATAATCGAGAAATAAAAGGAACGGAGGTTGCCTAACTTGCAGGGGCTAATTCCCCCAAATACGGCAGACCGCATCTTTCTTGGGGGTTACATTCCTGAAAACCTCTGCGAAACTCCACCAATAATAAATAATGCGTAAAACGCAAAGCTTAAGCGTTTGAACTATGTCAAACCTCAGCAAATAACCCAATGATCCTGAATTGGAAGGGTCAGGAGTACAGTCTTTCCCCTCGGGACTTCCCTCTCGTAAGAAAGACAGAAGACTCCTGAACGATGATGCCAGCTTATACTCTGCAACTTTTCACATGCAAAGGGACACAAAAGTGTAGGAGGATATATATATTTAAAAGTATATATAAGACACATACACGTCTTATATATATATACATTTAAAAAATAGATACACGTATCGATTTTTTAAAATTATGTAAATATTTTTACATATCAGAATACCGTAACAACATTTTTCAGGCCTGACTATGAGAGAAAATGCGAGGAAAACGCGATTCATTCCATATATAGAAAATTTCACGCAGCCTTTTCCATGATTTTTTCCGCGAAAGAGTGAAACATAAGACAGCGAAAGACAAAACTGGTCGCAAATGCGGAACCGCGAAAGATCGAAACACGCGAAAGATAAAGCCACGAAAGACGAGGTCTGTCTGTATTTCGATTATAGCTATTCGATTCTTCCCATCTCTACCTATCTCTGCCTTCTGCTCCTCTGTCAGTCAAACTATTATGCACCGCGCGATTATAAGACGACTAGCGATTTTTCGGTCATAAAAATTGGAACAAAACCACGTCTTATATTCAGGTATATACGGTACTTTTGGCAGCATAAGTTGGCATTTGTGTCCGCAGAATTCATCGTGAGCCACTGACACCCCTTTAACATAAGAGTGGAGGAGATTTCTGTTATCATCGTCATAAAGGGATAACCCAGTCAGCCCCATAACTAGATATTTTAATGCCCGGGGCAAACTACTAAATATGCGCCCTCTCTCCCTTCAAGAAATTATTTCCTCTAGTTTATTTGCTGTATATCTTCGAGTATAAGTTGAGAAATTTCTTCCTTTTTTAGACCAATCAAAGCCTACTTTCAACTTATATTTGAGTCTCAAGCTAGCTGGACATTTTTCTGCATCAGTAATTAAACATGACTGGAGAAAAACAATGTTTGACTGACTTGAAGCGCATTAGTATGAAAAATTCTTACTAAATAGCGGAAAATGAGAAGGCTAATGATAAAATAATACAGCATTGCCGTACAGACGTAGTTTGAAAGGAAAACTTAAAATTTATATTTTATCTTTAAAAAATCTAATGTGGCTAACACATGACTTTCTCCATATTTGGGGTATAGATATTTAAATTATTATGAATAGCATTATTAGGCAAAATTATTATTTTGTATCGTAAAAGAATACAGTCAACCTTATTGCCGTGAATTAGGTATATTTTGAATATGTTTACAGAATTCACCGCTACATGGTGGTGGCGCTGTATACTGGAAATTTACGAATAAGCAAAATATCTCCGAAATGGATGGTTCTATGAAAATTTGTTTCAAACAAAACGGAAGAAATATTATTCCCTACAACTTTGGTCCTCACGAAGATGACCAATTACGATGTTTTTAAGATATTTGATGGAGACCGAAAAAAACGAATATTTTTTATAAATAATTACTAAATAACTGTTATGGAAAATTGTTTCAAATGAAAGTTGTAGGAAATTACATTATAACGTTTGTAAAGAAATGTATATACAATAATGATGTTTTAATGGAGTAATATCGCAACAAATGAATCTGGTTTCGAATAATCCTCGACTTCCAGTTAACCGGTATTGTCCAAAATTCATCAGTTCTTTGTGCTCATGCTAAAGTGTTATATATAAAGTTTGGTAATGATATGGTAAGTACTTTTTGAGTTAGAGCGCCCACAATCACATACACGCACACACAGTGACATCATTCCGAAAATATTCTAAACGTGTTCTAGGGACCTCAAAACGTGTATTTCCATTGAAATCTCGAAGTTGATTTTTTTCATCGTCACAAAACTTTCCCATTACTACGTACGGAGAAAGAAAAAACTTGGCCAAATGAGTAGATTGAAGAGAAGAATCAATTCAGACTTAAGCATTGTTTTTTTTATTTTTAACCTGAATTCAAATTGTTAAACACCGTTCCATTTCTTAAACAATGGCATTTTGTTTTTACTTTCTCCATACGTGGTAATGAGAAATTATTGTGATCACGAAAAAAATCGATTTCGAGATTTCAACGGAAATACGTGTTTTCAGGTCCCTAGAACACGTTTAGACTATTTTCGGAATGATGTCTGTGTGTGTGTGCGTGTGTGTGGATAGATGGATGGATGTGTGTAATTGTGGACGCTCTAACTCAAAAAATAATTGCCATATCATTACCAAATTTCATATATTACACTGTAGCATGAGTACAAAGAACTGATTAATTTTTGGACAATAACGGTGAACTGGAAGTCGAGGTTTATTCGAAACCTGATTCGGTTTTTGCGATATTTCTCCATTAAAACATCATTATTGTATATACAATTCTATACGAAGGATGTCTTTTCCTACAACTTTCATTTGAAACAATTTTCCATAGCAGTTATTGTTTAGGAATTATTTATAAATAATAGGTTTTTTCGGTTTCCGTCAAATATCTCCTTAAAAACGTCGTAATTGGTAATCTTCATGAGGAACAAAGTTGTAGATAATAATATTTCCTCCAAGTTTCATTTGAAACAAATTTTCGTAGAACCATCCATTTCGGAGATATTTTACTTTTTCGTATTTTTCGTAATTTTCAGTATAGAGCACCACCACCATGTAGTGGTGAATTCTGTAAATATATTCAAAATATACCTAATTTATGGCAATAAGGACTACTGTATTCTTTTACAATACAAAATGATAATTTTGCCTCATGATGCTATTCATAATAATTTAAATATCTATACCCCAATATAGAGAAAGTCATCTGTTGGCCACATCAGATTTTTTACTTTCTCCATACATAGTATGGGAAAGTATTGTGATCACAAAAAAAAATCGACTTCGAGATTTCAATGGAAATACACGTTTTGAGGTCCCTAGTACACGTTTAGACTATTTTTGGAATGATGTGTGTGTGTGTGTGTGTATATATGTATGTGATTGTGGGTGCTCTAACTAAAAAAGTACTTGCCATATCGTTACGAAATTTCATATATAACACTTTGGTATGGGCACAAAGAACTGAGTAGTTTTTGGACAATAACGGTTAACCGGAAGTCGAGGTTTATTCGAAACCCAAATCGGTTTTTGCGATAATATCTCCTTAAAAACATCGTAATTGGTCATCTTCGTGAGGACCAAAGTTGTAGAGAATAATATTTCTTCCAGGTTTTGTTTGAAACATTTTCTTAGAACCATCTATTTCGGAGATATTTTGCTTATTCGTAAATTTCCAGTATACAGCGCCACCACCATGTAGCGGTGAATTCTGTAAACATATTCAAAATATACTTAATTTACGACAATAAAGACGACTGTATTCTTTTATGATATGAAATAATAACTTTGCCTTGTACTGCTATTCATAATAATTTAAATATCTATATCCCAAATATGGAGAAAGTCATGTGTTGGCCACATCAGATTTTTACTTATAGTCACGGACTGAACAGAGCCTGCATTGCAAATATGATCGCCAATTTTTCCTTTGTCTTTTAAAATGTGGCAGTTGTTGAATGATTGAGATCATAAACACGACCAATCGAAGCAAGTGACTCACTTTTTTTCTTATCTGTGTATTATGTCCATTTTAGTTTCCATCGAAATCACTCAATGTTTTTTACCCTCTTAGCACTTTCATAAACACTACGTTTACGATTGTTTTCTATATTTCGGAGGTATTAAAATACAATATGTACATATACACACACCTGTACTGTTTCATATACAAATGGCAAATCACAAATGTTGGCAAATTTACATGTTCTTACTGCAAGCGATGTTCGTAAGTGCATGAAGGTGTGTTCATAAATGAAGTGCGAGGCACAACTCATAAGTATGTGGAATGTTTGTAAATACAAATTGTTTGTTTCTTGATAATGGAACTGAAATGGATTGTAAATTAAAATATTATGAATTTGCAATCATAAGGCACAGGAAGCCCAAAACAAAATAGCTTGAGTTAGGCAAACGTGAACAAATTTGACCGTCCTTAAATATCATACATACATGCAGACCCATCACATGGTTTCTTTTGTGGTAGGCATAGAATAAAGCCAAATATCCCAACAAAAACTACCTCTATACATTTACATATTGACTCCCTTTAACTTATCTAATCCAGAATGTACTTTCCTTACACTGCTGTTACCACTGCTTCCAATATTTTCCAAGCATAATGTGCGCTTTCAATCTAGATATCCTTATCCCATCACTCATGCTGATATTAATTTAACTCCAGCATGCGCACATATTGCAACCCCAACTCGGTGGTATCTTGCAAGTTTTCACTTGATCATAAGAAGATAAAATAATAATTCTTCCAATACCACCTTTCATGCAAACCCACACTGATTAATACTGCACTAATAACTCACATTTCCTGACATGCATATTGGCCATTTCATATAAAATCAGACCTCTGATCAAAGAGTCAAACCACCATAATCATAACAATGGGAATATAATTACTGTTTAGAATTAAAGCACTCCACCCGTCAAAATAACAATTTGTTCATTAGCATTTACCTTGATGTTGTCAAGTCGTTCATATTGATATTGTGTTAAAATGGTATCAATATGGTTATTATGGTCGTTTCGGCCATCATAACCATATTGAGAGTTGCTGCACCCATCAAAAGAACACAAATTCATTAACTTTCCGTTAATTAGTTCATAGCTTACCTCTTCAGCTGTTTGTCGTCCCTCCTTGCGAAATCCCGATTGCTGTTAAACTCGCTGAAAATGTTTCTCCAGGCTGATTTTCTGGCCTCGCATGAAGTTGGGTCCGTCCTTTTATTTTCTACGACGTTCTTATACCTTTCCACCAAGTCACAAATGATTTTCTTCTCCACCATCGAAAATGATACATTCCTCGACGCCATATTAATAAGATACAGAATGCACGTGAAAACGTCAAACAACTGAATGGCGAAAACGACATCGTCGATTTTTCATCACATTGTTACAATATCTCTTACCTGACAAGCCCCTACCTAGGGTTCCCCTGGATGTCGACTATAAATACCGCTGGGGAACAATCCCTGGCAAGCCCCTACCTAGGGTTCCCCTGGGTGTCGACTATAAATACCGCTGGGGAACAATCCCCTGGCAAGCCCCTAGCTAGGGGCTTGCCAGGGGAGGATCTGGGGGACGACTATAAATACGGCCCTTATACTGTACGTTTTTGAAGCTGTATCTAATTGATATGCAAATTTGTTTTGTTCACAAAAATTTGACGTTTTTAGGTGAAAATCTTTTGCACTCACAGCAGCCAGCAAATACGTTCAAATTTAGTAGCATATTTTTTAATCTTTTCATGCTGGACAATTAGGTATTTCTTTTTCTCCAAAGTACCAGGGTTCAAAGCTAGGTGCAATTCTTGTCTTCATTTATATGATTTGTGTATGAAGCAGACTTTGGAAATTCTCAAATTTCTGTAAATATACCTTGATTTGGTGCTTTACAGGTCATATAAGTCCTAGTGATAGGAAAATGTAGTTTTTTAATTATCCTCAATGAAAGAATCTTTGTGTCAACCGATGTAGACAATATGCCTAATGACAAATTTGGCACTTTCTGGAATTTCTTTCTCCAAAAGTATAAGTTGTAATTATGTGCTCTCGCTGACTTTTTTGTAGAAGTTGCACATTTTCCTAGTAAATTTTCTAATCATTTCTTCATAGATCGTATAAGGAAAACATAATTTCATGATTGTTGCCTACACAAATAATCATCGTAACAACCAATGTAAGCATTGTATGAACTTTCTCACAGTATTCTAATGGATGAAATGAATGTTCTTGAATTGAACCTATGCACTTCTGAGGAGAATAAACAAGTTAGGAAAGTGTACTTTGTATCACAAATGGGCACGTTTCATACAATGAAATATTTAAAAGAAATGATATACAGTAAACTGCCAGTTATCTGGAATTCCTGGAGAATTGGGTTTGCCAATTAAGTGAATATTCCAAGTGCTTGAGAGTTTTATTAGATAGGCTTCCAGTGGTTCTCAGGCAGATCCGTGCAGATTTTTGGTCGCCGTGACCCCCCGTGATTTTTTGAGAAGTAAAATTATTTTTTTTTAATTTTCCATTTATACTTTTTTTATAAAGTGCACTGAAGAATATAAAATAAATTTAGGGTTCAAGAAAATATCTCAACCTTAAGGAAAATTTTTATTATATATGATCATGAATATCTTTATAAAAATTTGATGTGGCCAACACATGACTTTCTCCATATTTTGGTATAGATATTTAAATTATTATGAATAGTATTATAAGGCAAAATTATTATTTCCTATTGTAAAAGAATACAGTCGTGTTTATTTCCGTAAATTAGGTATATTTCAAAAAAGTTCACAGAATTCACCGCTACATGGTGGTGGCGCTGTATACTGGAAATTTATGAATAAGCAAAGTATCTCCGAAATGGATGGTTCTATGAAAATTTGTTTCAAATAAAACTTGGAAGAAATATTATTCTCTACAACTTTGGTCCTCACAAAGATTACCAATAACGATGTTTTTAAGGAGATATTTGATGGAAACCGAAAAACCGAATATTTATAAATAATTCCTAAACAATAACTGCTATGGAAAATTGTTTGAAATAAAAGATGTAGGAAATTATAATTTCTACATTTTTCATAATGGTCAATGTATACAATAAAGACGTATTATCGGAGAAATATCGCAAAAACCAAATCGGGCTTTTAATAAACCTCGACTTTCGGTTAACCAGTATTGTCCAAAAACTAATCACTTCTTTGTGCTCATGCTAAAGTGTTACATATGAAATTTGGTATTAATATGACAAGTACTTTTTGAGTTAGAGCGCACACAATCATATACAGACACACACACTGACATCATTCCGAAAATATTCTAAACGTGTTCTAGAGACCTCAAAATGTGTATTTCCATTGAAATCTCGAAGTCGATTTTTTTCGTGATCACAATACTTTCCCATTACTACGTGTGGAGAAAGTAAAAAGATGTATGGCATATGTTGATTAAATTATTCACTACATTATAAATAGTCTGGAATATTCTTGTTGTTGCGCACATATTCACCTGGTAAGTAGAAGACCCGATTTCGATACCTGGTTATAACAGATTTTTTCACTTGCTTCCTCATTTCCCAAAAACAAATTAGTTCATCAAAAGTTCAGATATCGCTATGAATTAGAAAGATCAGAAATATGAAGGTTAAGAAAATGAGCGAAGATAGTATAAGTCGCCATGTTGACTAAACATTTACCATTAAATTACATTTCTTTTTTGAAATATAAATATGTTAAAATTAACAACTGCTTTATTTTGAAGATTCCAACCCTCAAGCAAACATAAAAATTAGACTTATAACCTATACATTAAAATTGAAGGATTGATAGAATGAGGAAAAAATCAGTTGCCATAATGAAGACTGCTCGCTACCCTCCCAAAATTGTCTCATGACCCCCAATGGGGGTCGTGATCTTAATTTGATAACCACTGCTCTACTCAGTTGTTCTTAAATAATTCCTTGACATTTGAGGAAGTAATGAAACTTATAGATACAAGTATTCAACACGTTTAATTGCAATATTTTAATATTTAATAACTGCATTACATCCTATGGAATTTTGCATATGCCTATCCCTATTAACTTCTCTTTTGTTCTAATAACAATGTGAAGTAACGGTTAACTTCATCCAATGTTTAGCATTTTACGACAAAAAAATTGTTTCCTTGTCTCAGAAAAGGAGAGAAATTATCCACACAGAACAATGTATTAGCAGAAATTCTTGAGGCAGATTGATATTACACAAAAGAAAGTGAATAGTGACACTCAATCATGGCACCATTACATACAGTGCAGTTAGTAAATATTAAAGCAATGCAGTTAAACTTGTTGGATAGTTATACAGTCGAACCTCCTAATAACGGGCACCAGCAGGGAACTGAATTTCTGCCCACTATTGGGAGGTGCCCATTAGTGAGAGAGAACCACCTCCCCCAAACAAGAAAAACTTTGAGGTGCTCTGCGTAAAAGAATAATTTTATTTACTTATTTGTACTTATTAAATAATAAGCTAAGTAAATGATTTTTGGTAACAATGATAAGTGCACATACGAACTAACGTATTTATTTAATTTTGTTACCACAACAACGAAAAATACAATCATTTCAGGAATACATATAAATATGTGAACGTGTTCATTGTACATACATACTTGGTAATTTTTAATACATATTACATATTTTAATTAGTTATAATAAAAGCAATCATTATTACATTTGTTAAAAAAGCAACACAATCCGTGACTTGTCAGTTTTTTTTGTAAAATTCATTGATATTTTTTTGCACTATTTTATTTAATTTAGAAGCGTTGTGTTTTTCAAAATCAATTTTCACTTCACTTAATAATTTCAAACTATGAGTATTTTCTTCGTTTCGAACAAATGTTTCTAGTTTACGAATTAATTGAATAGCTTCTTTATAAGTTTTAGGAGCACCTTCTTCCTCCGTAGTTCTGCTGTCAAACTCGTCCTCGTCGCATTCTTCGTCTTCTTTATTTTTTGCGCTAAGAGCTATGATTTGTTTGATGTCGGTTTCATTACGTCGTAACCATTACGTTGTGAAAACAGATAAACTCTTCAGCGCTAATCGCATCCTCAGACATTGTTTCTGTAATAAGATGCTGCAGTTCCTCCTCGTATGTTTCAAGTTCTTCCGGCTGGTTAAGAGTGCCACAGTCACTGCCGAATCCTGCCTTTATGAAACAGTTACGCACCGTGTCGGCCTTTATTTCCTTAAGGGACGGAACTGTCCATATTATAGCATCTAAGACAGTCACGGTTTTAGTAAGCTCTGAAACTGTGAGAGCTAAGTCCATTTTAGATAACAGATGTCTTAACACTTTTTTCCTGTACAAGCATTTAAAAGTTTTTATTACCCCTTGATCAAGAGGGTGACATTTGGAACTGGTGTTAGGTGGCAAAAAAATTAACTTAACATTTTCCAAGTCAAGTTGCGGGTGGCAAGTAACCTTATCCAAAAATAGAAGAACTTTATGGTTCTGTCTTTTCATTTTCCGGTCAAACACATGAAGCCATTCCGTCATGATTTCAGTCGTCATCCACGATTTACAATTTGACCTCCAGGTCATGTCTAAATGCTCAAATCAGACTCCCTTAAAACATCTCGGATTTTTAGCATTACCTATGATTACAGGGTTCTCGAATTCTCCAATCATATTTACGCAAAATAAAATGGTTATTCTCTGCTTCGCAGCTTTTCCTCCACAGCATGGATCTTTTCGCTCACACAAAGTTTTACTTGGTAAAGCTTTATAAAAGAGACCTGTCTCATCGCAATTGTAAATGTCTCTTTCCTCATATCCCTCACAAAATTTTCTAAGCTTGCTTTGCCACTTAGAGACTGTCTTTGCAAACATCGGCCGATTCTCCACTGATTGCCTTACAGCTAATATTGTACCGTGCTTTAAATTTTTCCAACCAGCCATTAGATGCCTTGAAGCTGCTTGCTAACTGTAATTCTTTACCGATTTCCAGCGCCTTCTCTTGAATTATAGGACCTGATAGGGGAAGATTTTTGTTTCTGGCGGCACAAAACCACTGGAAAACGATTGAATCTATTTCCGTGTTACTTTTGAGCTTCTTTTTCGCATGGTGATTTCTGTTTTCACGCCAGAGTTTTAAAATCTCCTCCCTGTCCTTTAAAATGTTCACTACCTGTGTTTTCCCAATCGCATATCTGGAAGAATTGCGAAATGTTAAATTAGTGCAAAGTGAAAATTTTACTAACTGCATTCAAGTTTTAAAAAGTGCACATGAATACAAAATAAAAAATAAAAAAAGACTTGACTTACCTTTGACTTAACTGGCGATGACTAGAATTCGTTCTCTCGTGATCCTCCAAAATCTTCACTTTTTCTTTGAGTGTAAGCCACTTACGTTTGTTTGCCATATTAACACTCACTTGGCCATAAACTAACTGGAAATGGCTATTTGAAAGCAGGGTAATTTATACCTGGACCACGACTCATCATAGGTGACTGACCGATATTGTGAGGGTCAAGGGAGGAAAAGTGGAAATCCTCTGCCCGCGCCCGCTATTCAGAGTGACCATTAATGAGAGGTAAAATTACTTGTATGGAATTTAGGGAATTCCGGGACCTGAAGAATCTACCCTTTATCAAGAGGTGCCCGCTAGTGAGAGTGCCTGTTATTGGAGGTTACACTATATTATCCTTAACTAATGTTTAAAAAATGTTGCAAAATTTATCGGCAGCTTCCTGGTCGGCCGATTTTTTATCACCCGAAACATCTAGTCTCCGATCTTAAAACGTGTTAGCCATACATCTGAAAATGCATACGGTTCACTAATCTCAATTTGTTTATAAAAATCTTTGATCTTTTTGATTAACATTGGTCCAACAAATAGGGACTCCCTTGGAATGCTTTATAGAAAACCATTCATAAATACCAATATCCAATTGCTCAAGTTTCAGCTTATGAAGAGTGTGCCGATATTCAACTCTTCTAATTGTCTCATTAACTGTGATTTCTGTACCTTAATGTAATATATAGTGGATGAACCGACATTGAACTCTTCCATTAAACATTGTGGTTCTCACTTTTCTCTAAACGTTTTATTATATCAAGTTTCTGGGTTAAGGTTAGCACAACCCGTTTCTTTTTATTATTATCTTTAATGCATATTGGAGTTTTAGGAGGCATTTAAAAAGGGTGTGTGAAATATTTTATTTAACACAAACACCGAGTATAAAAAACATCCACAATTGTGTTTTGCAACTGTTGAAAACGCAAAATTTAGTGGTAACGATATGAATTAGATATAAACAAAAAATTGCCAAAAACGCCAATTTTATCGATTACAGTTGCTTGAGAATTCCGCTTGCATGAGTGCTGGATAACAGGGAGTTTACTGTACATGTATATTAGGGTGGCCCTTAATTTTCAGCTTTCGAATTTTTTTTGGCCTCACCCCCCAGAATGGTTCCAATTCCTAAAATAATGAACTACAAAAATTTTTAGCCCGATCGGGGAATATTAACAGGTGCCACAAAGGCCCCAAAGTTACGAAATTGTAGATTTTTCTGGATGTATCAATTTTTTAACGTATTTCAGGTAATATCTCAAAAATGGTAAGTCCTTATCAAAATTTTGATGAGATGATGTCGATAGAGCATTAAATTTCCTACAATTTTGGTATTTAAACTTTTTTCATGGGCCCAACCGTTTTTGAGATAATCCCATTTGAACGTAGTGAAAGCAAAAAAAGAATACTCTAGTAGTGATTCGGAAGTTGCCGTTTTTGTGGCAGCGTGAATAAACAAACGCTTTACAACAGAGAGCAGTGAAATTAACCCCTGATTTCATTTGCTTTGTCGGCTTTTTACCCCCGTGATTTGCTCTTTCTGGCGGCTCCAGTTACATTGACATTGACCACATGACGAGTTCACTTAGGTATATGTGGCAGTTGTGGTAAAACTGTGGTAGTTGAAATGTTTGACAGTGCTTTCATTCAAGTTTATTTGTGTTGTGTTTATAAAAGTGTTAAAGTATTAAAATTTATGTTAAAATGGCTGCATCTTCATCGTCATCAGCAAGTATCACTCTTCGTGCGCATGATGAAATATATTTGATAGGAAATGTGACAAACCAAACATGACCTTCTGTATCTGCCCTGTCGACGCCACATTTTGGAACTAGTGCTGAGGAGTGTGTTCGATGTGAAATTGAGATTGCCTACATTGGGTCCGGATGTTCCTATTTTCAAAAGATTTCAAGAAACGTGGCCCAATATCGACGCAACAGAATTTGACGTCGGAATAAAGGATACATTTGTGAAGTAAGCCATTCAAAATATCCTAAATCAGACTACAGAATTTTGTATACATTCTCTAAAAGTCCAGCGGTGCAGGGAGGATTATAGGGAATTACTGGAGTTAACAGTTATATTTCTGGGAGCAACTCCACCTCGTGGAATTTCCTTTCGATATCCTGGTGCTTTCCATCACACGAGGTGGATGTTGAAAGCAATATATAGCTTAAAAGTATTTATGTTCCGAAATCAATTTCAGCTTCAAGCTAGGGAAGAGAGAGCATTTCGAGACATATGCATTTTTTTGGTTCATTCGTGTGTAGAAGCCTGGTTTAGAGCTCCTGTTGCGATCGAAGCCCCTTTTAACGATTTTAAATTATTAAAAAAACTTGGCGCAGTATCCAGATTCTGATATTTCTCGCACGTCCATGAATAAGTTTTGCGGACACTTATGGTACCTCGCTCCTGAGAGTATTGCTCTCGCGTTTTTTGATTCTCGTGTGCCAAAGGATACGAAATTGAAAATGGTAGAGGTAAAAAAATTATCGGAGGAATCAGAGGATAATACTGTTAAAAGGATTTTATTCCGTCCAAGAGATATGAAGGATTTCATAATGAAAGAGTTAAACGAATTCATATCATTGGAAACGAACTTTTTTTCAAGATTTAAAATTCCAACCGATTTTTTGGAGGCAGACCTCGATGCATGATAAGAAAGAGATGATTATCAGAAAGGAATCCAAATCTTGACAAAATTATCGGTAGTAAATGATGTGGCAGAAAGGGGAATTAAGTTAATACAAGAGTACAATAATATTTTAACAAAAGACGAAAGTCAAAAGCAATATCTGTTACAAGTTGTTAACGATTATCGAAAAAAATATCTGGATTGTAAAAAAGAAACGCTAATACAAAAATAAGTGTGTAATTTAATTTTGTATGTGTGTTTTTAAAAATGATTTTGTTGTTCTGTTAATCGTAATGGGTAGTGATGTATTTCTAATATATAATGTGTAAAAATTTTACTATAATAATAACATTATTTGCAGCATTTTTCCTTTATTCTTTTTAGGTCTATGTCCTATCTCTAGTATCATTTTTTACTTTCTCTATATTCAAATGCGATTATCTCAAAAACGGTTGGGCCCATGAAAAAAGTTTAAATACCAAAATTGTAGGAAATTTAATGCTCTATCGACATCATCTCATCAAAATTTTGATAAGGACTTACCATTTTTGAGATATTACCTGAAATACGTTAAAAAATTGATACATCCAGAAAAATCTACAATTTCGTAACTTTGGGGCCTTTGTGGCACCTGTTAATATTCCCCGATCGGGCTAAAAATTTTTGTAGTTCATTATTTTAGGAATTGGAATCATTCTGGGGGGGTGAGACCAAAAAAAATTCGAAAGTTGAAAATTAAGGGCCACCCTAATGTACAGTCATTTGTAAAAGTCTGTGGGCAAGCTCGGTCGCGACGCTCACGGCCAAACAGTGAAGTTAAAATTTATGTTGGCACTACGTGATTCGCAGCGAGAGAGGGGAAGGGTGGTGTGGGGTATATGTTTTGGAAGTTCGAGTGAATGAGGGGAATCAAGAAATGGTCGTAGAATTGCATGTTACCGGGGTCGAATTGAGACCGCGCCTCGCCCCTGAGGAAAGGTCTCGAAATAGAGACCCAGAGATGGAAAAGCCTTTTCCATGCTCATGCCAGACCCGGCTACGATTCAGCACAAATCCCCGAAGATATTCCACGTCTCTGATATGGTTCACCAAGGAGGTGGTTTTCCATTTTCGCCGATATACAGAGAGTGCGTGGAATGGAAAGGGGAGTGAAGGAAGAGGATAACGGGAAATGAGGTCAATGAAATTTACCAAGGGCTTGTTTAGCATCCACCCGCATAATGTAAAATTAAGAATTATATTAATCCTTCAATTTAACTTTAATTTGTGTAACTCACCGATTGTATGTAGAAAGAAGGAGTTGGAAACCTCATGAAAATGGAAGCTATTAAATTTTCTAATACGTTTAAATACGTTTTTATTATAACAAATTACTATATTGGTTTAGTATTAAGATTTAGTAGACCTACTGTTTTTCTCAGTTTTTAACCTCTTTTGACAAGTAGGTTTTTAAACGGGTGGATTGAGCTACCGGGACACTGGACAAAATTCCGGTGGGCCGATGGTCTGTGGACCTGTGGTGCCGCCTTGGCCAATAGGTTGGTAGCCTGAGTGTTACCAAAATGAGCCAGAAGCGGGCATTTTTCCGGTCCGTTTCCCACTTTCAATTCTCCCCTAGTTATACACTCGCAGTTAACATTCATCGGGCATTGGAAATGGATCGAGCTCCGTTTGCTGAAACTTAGCCTGCGGTCAGAGGAGAGATTGTGGGGAGGGTGGCTGCTGGACATTCGGTCGCCAAAGTAGCAAGGCAGCCTATTTGCATTAATAAACATCATGGATGTATAATATAATGGTTCTACTTACATTCAAACGATGATAGGAAGATTCAACTGCTCTGATTGAATCGTTAGAAACGCTTCCCATACGCAATTAACTGAATATTTATCCATAAATATTTATGTTGCTATGTATAAATGTTGACATTGCTACAGCACTAATTTCGATGCTTAAACAAAGTGCGAAGCGAATAACGCTTTTCTTTCACCTATTTGAAGTTTTAATTGGTATTAATTGAATCGGAGGCAACAATGACGGTCGCCTTGACAACGTCCGGAAAGAGTACGAAATATCCGTGAAATTTCGAAAACAATTGCGTATTTCTGAATGATTCGACCGTGTAACATGTAAGCATCGCAAGAATAAGACAGTATAGAGTTTTAGCCGTTGAATAAAGCAAAAACGAAGAAAGTCGGTCCATATTTACGTGTTGTAATGAATGAAGGAAAAAAACCTTGCACTCTGAAAAATCGAAAATCCCGTGTAAAGTTATGGGAAAATATAATTGTCTCCTGGATTCGAACCCGAGACTTTATGAAAATGAGAAGAGTTTCTGGGGGCCTTCCTAGCTTGTAGAAACAAAATGCAGTTTACCGCATATCTCTACGACGAACGGCTTTTGAGATACAGGGTGGGACGGATGGACGGTCGGCTATTATAGATATAAATGGATTCTTCCGAAATACTCGCACTAATTAAGGACTTTTAGTAGTTATTACTGATAAACAACGCAATGCTTATAAAACAACTGAATTCTATTTAATGTATTTGTTGAAAAGAAGAACTTCTCAAAGTTCTCTGGTAATGGTAAAAATTTGATTAAATGAAACATAATTCTAATAATGCAACAAAATATACTGCAATTTTCGTCTATTGTGTATTTCTAGTGCCAATGTAGATTTAATGTTTGCTTCCAGTAAACTGGAATACTTATTCGAATAACAGATACGGCTTTATCTATTGTTATTAAAACTTGCAATTTTCTACCCTAGAAAATCAACTTTTCGGTTCAATTCCATGAAATAAGCGAAAATTTAACTTAAAAATTTTTGTATTAACGCACGCGTCCACATCCTTTACTCCGTTGTCGGTTCAAGTCCCTAGCGACCACGGCAACGCAGCCAGTGTTCGTCCAGCGTAAATGGAAAGCCATATCCTTTGGTGAACCGTTTCAGACGTGGAATATCCTCGAGGATGAGCATGGAAAACACTTTCCCGTCTTTGGATCTCTCCTTCAAGGCCCACTGGGGTGAGAAGCGGTCTCCATTCGACCCCGGTAGCCTGCAATTCTACAGCCATTTCTTGATTCCCCTCATTCGCTCGAACTTCCAAAACATACCCCACACCATCCTTACCCTCTCTCGTTGCGAATCACGTAGTGCCAACATAAATTTTAATTTCACTGTTTGGTCGTGAGCGTTGCGACCGTGCTTGCCCACAGACTTTTACAAATTACTGTACATATGGGAAATAGTCTTTTAAAGTTCTTTTCTTCATTATAAATAATCCATTTTCTTCCCATTTAAAAATGTTGCATGCACACGTAAGGAAATTAAATGTTTGTTTGTGAGATTATTTATGTTAGGTAACTATGCAAGAAATTTTCCAAGTTGAACTTGTATTAAGGCTTTCTTGTTTGTTTTCTTGATAACGGCTACTCCTACGATAAAAGTGTATAGGAAATGAAATACTCTACTTTCTTATTTCTAGAAATATTATTTGAGAACTATTTTGATATGACTAATACTTTACGAGATATGATGGAAAGTTCATTTTTTTTATCACCAGTAAAGTAGTACCCCTGATTGTCTTAAGTGATTCATTTCCTTGGCACTGATAGATTTTCTCTTAAACAAACATTAAATTTTGATGTTTAAAACAAACGTGGAAACTCTTTATTCCAGGCATGGAGGGATACAGCTGAAGAGAATTAGAGAATTCTTGCTTTTTTCATGGCCAACATTGTGTTGCATGTTCAAGAGTTATAACTTGAGTGAATCTGTATCTCTTTCCCTACAATGTGAAAACCAAAACTGTTATATGTAAATCCACTTTGCAATGACATAATATGGAATACACCCTTCCCTCGCCAACCTCAGGGGTTACGTTCCTGAAAAGTACCGTGGTTGGTAAATATTTAAGTACTAGCATAAGTGCCCGTTGAATTTCATTGGGTTTAATGAATCTAAATTTTTGTCAATGCAACATGTAAAAATCGCAATAATAAAATTGTGCACTGTTTTAATCATCGAATATTTCTATATTATAAGTCTGTTTTAATTAATTAACTGAAATCTCACAGAAATTCCTTGTGAATAAAATAGTACCTTTCTTTCTACTAAAATAGCCATTGTTATTAGTTTTAAATTGATTATAGCATTAGGATTTCAATTTCATTAAATAAGCAGAATTCCGGTTCCAAAAATATGATGTGGCCAACACATGACTTTCTCCATATTTGGTGTATAGATATTTAAATTATTATGAATAGCATTATGAGGCAAATTTATTTTTTTGTATCGTAAAAGAATACAGTCGTCCTTATTGCCGTAAATTAGGTATATTTTGAATATGTTTACAGATTTCACCGCTACATGGTGCTGGAGCTGTATACTGGATATTACGAAAAAAGTTGAATATCTCTGAAATCGATGGTTCTACGAAAATTTGTTTCAAACGAAACCTGGATGAAATATTATTATCTACAACTTTGGTCCTCACTAAGATTAACAATAACGACATTTTTAAGGAGATATTTGACGGAAACCGAAAAAACCGCTTATTTATAAATAATTCCTAAACAATAACTACTATGGAAAATTGTTTCAAATGAAAGTTGTAGGAAATTACATTCTATATAATAATTGTATAGAATTGTATATACAATAATGATGTTTTAACGGAGGATTATAGCAAAAACCAAATCGGGTTTCGAATAAACCTCGACTTCCGGTTAACCGATATTGTCCAAAAACTAATCAGTTCTTTATGCTCATACTAAAGGTTTATATATGTAGTTTGGTAACGATATGGCAAGTACTTTTTAAGTTAGAGTGCCCACAATCACATACACACTCGCACACACACACACAGTCTAAACGTGTTGTAGGGACCTCAAAACGTGTATTTCTGTTGAAATCTCGAAGTCGATTTTTTTGGTGATCACAATACTTTCCCATTACTACGTATGGAGAAAGTAAAAATTGGTTCAATTTTCAATTGTCTCTGATAATACTTTAAATAGATTTTAGAATATAATGTACCTCAATATCGTTTATCGTCTGCTCAGCACTCTTGCCTTCTCATTTTCCAAAACAACCACTTTCACCAGTTTTAAATGGATTTCAAACTTAGAAGAGAACTTGATTCAATTCAGTTAAAATTACCACAAATTCCAAAGAAAATCCTTCTATAATATGCAATGTTAACCTAGAATTCATTCATTCTGAAAAGTGAATAAAAGTACCATGTAGGTACATATATTTCTTTCAACTAAAATAGCCACTCCTAACAGATTTTAATGGATTAATGCATTAGCATGTCAATTTCATGAAATAAGCAGAATTCCGGTAACAAAAAAATTTGTTCAATCATCAGTTGCCTCTGATAATACTTTAAATAGATTTTGGAATAAAATGTACCTTAATATCATTTAGCGTCCGCTCACCACTCTGGACTTCTCAGTTTCCGAAACAACAACTTTCAATAGTTTTAAATTGATTTTTGCTTTGAAATATATGTACTTGAGTCAATTCAGCACAACTTCCACTTTACATACTGTAAATTCCAAAGTAACTCCTTTTATAATAGGCAATGCTAGCCTCAAATTAATTCATTCTGTACAGTGAATAAATAAAGTTCTTTCTTTAAACTATAATAGCCACTGTTATTAGATTTAAATGGATTATAATCCTTAGAACTTACTCTGTATTAAATAAGCACCAAAATTCCTTTTATAAAAACAAATCAGTTCGTTAAGAGATCCACTGTTGTTTCTTCGAAAATTGCCTGTTAACAGTTTTAAATGACCTTTTAATTTTAATTGAATGTTAAATTATATTCGTTTCCAAACTTCGGCCATTGTTACAAAATTAATTCGAGGAATAACTATATAAATTTGTAAGCACGTATGGTTTACAAAGAATTTAATTTCAGAATGCTTTTTATTTCCAATTTTTCTAAAATGACACTGTTGATACTTGAAATTTTTTATATTTACGTTAATATACTTATTTTCCACATAACACGCCAATCTCTCCCCTTCCTTCATCTCTCTCTCTCGCTCGTATTGAAGCACTCAGGGCACACTTATTCCCAGAAGGATGTATACAATAATAGTAATTTGAGTGTAACAATGATAATGGTCGACGTAGCAACATCACGTTAAAGTACTTATGGTACTTGTTCTACCGAGCATGCATGGATGTGCGCATGGGCCAAATTGAGAGAAAGCTGCATTGTGGAACCACGCAGAGAAAGAGTGGACACATTTCAAACATTTTTATTGAGAAAGTAAACAAAGCTACAAGAGCATGGTTTTTTTTGTATGCTGATAGCGGATTTTGATTCTGCCATCCACCACACACACACACAGCCTTCTGCAGAGTGGATACCATGCTCCCAGCAACTCGCGTGCAACTGCAGCTTTCTCTCAATTTGGTGCATGTGCACATTCATGCACACATCCATGTGCACTCTGTAGAAAAAGTAGCGTAAGTAAAACTTTCAGAGTTCCGCTTCCAATTGGTAAAAACCGTTCCCTTGTAGCTTTATTCATTTTCTCACTAAAAATGTTTGAAATGTGTGCACTCTTTCTCAGACACCCTGTATTTATTGTCCTCATTATTGTAGGAGAGGCTGCACATCATATGTTGCACTATATCTTTATTTAACAGTTGTTGATTTACAGAAAACCATGTATCTGACTCATCACATTAGTGGACATCAGTTTGGCTTCATGCAGGTCCTTACATTTTAGCATAAATGTAGTGTCATCTGCAAACCGAACTGATTCGCGCATCACATTGCAGAAAAGATCATTTATTATCACCAAAAACAAGAATGGTCCTAACACTTTTTCCTGAGGGACACCCTGATTGATATTAGACATTTTGACTGCTTACCACCTAAGGTTACCAGCTGCTTTCTATCGGTTAGGTATGACTTAATAATTTCAAGTCCAGTATCATGTATGCCATAGTGGTACAATTTTAAAGTAAAATTTCATGCAAAATACAATCGAAAGCTTTAGACAAGTCACAGTGTCAAGTAGGTACCCTGTCACTCTTCAAAGGCATTCAGAATATTGTTCACTACTATTTCAGCTGCCTTCACTGTAGACTTCCCTGAATGAAAACAATATTGGGAAACAGTGAAAAGGTTATTACACTGAAAATATAAATTTGTCTGAGATTTCATAACTGTTTCAAATATTTTTGATAAGACTTGGACTACTGAAATGGGGTGATAACTACTGGGATCATTTTTATCCCCTTTCATGAGGATTGGTACTGTCTGTCAATACTTAAAAAATCAGGAAATATACCGTCACACAGGCATTCATTTATAACATGGGCTAATGATTTGGAAATTACCTCAATTATTTCTTTAAATAAATTGTTAGAAAAAACATATACCGTAAATACCCACGTATAATGCACACTTTTTACTTTCTCCATACGAAGTAATGGGAAAGTATTGTGATCACGAAAAAAATCGACTTCGAGATTTCAACGGAAATACACGTTTTTAGGTCCCTAGAACACGTTTAGAATATTTTCAGAATCATGTCTGTGTGTGTATGTGATTGTGTGATCTGTAACTCAAAAAGTGCTTGCCATATCATTACCAAATTTCATATATAACGTTTCAGCATGAGCACAAAGAACTGGTTAGTTTTTGGACAGTAAAGGTTAACCGGAAGTTGAGGTTTATGCGAAACCCGATTCGGTTTTTGCGATATTTCTCCGTTAAAACATCATTATGATATATACAATTCTATACAAATGTTATAGAGAATGTAATTTCCTACAACTTTCATTTGAAACAATTTTCCATAGCAGTTATTGTTTAGGAATTATTTATAAATAATCGGTTTTTTCGGTTTGCGTCAAATATCTCCTTCAAAACGTCATTATTTGTAATCTTCGTGAGGGCCAAAGTTGTAGAGAATAATATTTCTTCCAAGTTTTGTTTGAAACAAATTTTCGTAGAACCATCCACTTCGGAGATATTCAACTTTTTTTGTAATTTTCAATATACAGCGCCAACACCATGTAGTGGTGAATTCTGTAAACATATTCAAAATATAATTTACGGCACTAAGGACGACTGTATTCTTTTACGATATGAAATAATAATTTTGCCTTATAATGCTATTCATAATAATTGAAATATCTATATCCCAAATATGGAGAAAGTCATGTGTTGGCCACATCAGTTTTTTCCCGATGTTTTGGGGCTGAAAAGTGGGGTGCGTGTTATATGAGGGTACATATTTATTGCAGAATTTAAAAAAATTAAATGCGCAGATAAAGATAAGAAAAGTGGATTTAATATGCATATTGGCCATAATAAGCACGTAAGTCAAATCGAATTTGATTATATATGATATTAACTTGAATCTGTGCAAATAAAATATATGGCGTGGTTGAGGTCCCGCACTTAAAGAGGCCCCACGCTCTCTAAGAAATATTTATCGTACTTATCAAGTACATGCATTTATGAAAAAATACCAATGTGTCATAGTGAAAGAGATTGCTTTAGTTATTATAATTTACTATTAAAAATTATTACGTGTAACATGCCCTGCGCCCACACTTTGCACTGGGCCCCGCGATTTTCCTAGCCGTCTCTGGTGTTAGTTTAAATTCATTGTTTTATCATATCACAATGATACTGACAATTTAACGCATAATAATAATGAGTTAAATTATAAATTTGTGACTGAGACGAAAATTTAAAAAAAATATACATGCTAACGCGGGTATATAAAAAAATCTCAGAATATGAGGCCAAAAACCTACCTGCGCGTTATATGCGGGTGCACATTATAAGCAGGTATTTACGGTATATCTCTGATATCAGATTCTTTGAATTTCCTGACAATAGCAGCTATATCGCCAGGTGTGACCCAATTCCACTTAAATGTGTTATTTATTGTCCTAGCTTTTTAGGCGTGTTTCAATTCCAGCATGAGCGCCTATTATCGTAGGTCTGTCCGTCCATCCGCATGTTCATTCTCGGCTTCTACAGAACGGATTTTCATGAAATTTGATATTAAGGCCTTACAATCAAATATATTAAGAAAATCGTAAAATGAATCAGGTACACCAATCAGGGGTACCACTTCACTGGTGATAAAAAATGTTTCTGAAGAATCTCCACCCTCTTCTTGCTTAACACATTCAAACAGGGAAAGTACTTTACTGCAAATGATTGGTTGACTAAGGGGCATGTGTTCATTAGAACGCTTAGAATCAATCCACAACACTAGCAGTTTCTCCATTTTCTCAAGCATATTACTAACAATAAGTGATTGTGTGAATTTCTTCACAGTTACTGCACTGGCTGCCATGGGCGTCGGCAGAAATTTTTGCAGGGGGGGGCAAATACAAAAATGCCTATTACCCAGGGGCAGACGAAATTTTCCCAACCTGGGAAAATTTTACTTAACTGGCCCCCAACTGACCACAAATCCACATCAATGAATCACTATGAATTATATTATCGCTGTACTGAATATCCTCTTGAAATTAACTTAAAGCAGTGGTTCTAAACCGGTGTGCCGTGGCGCATTAGTTTGCCGAGAGGAAGGGACTAGTGTGCCGCACACTCCGAGTATATTTAATTTTTAAAAGCGTTTTAACAAACACCCGAATTAATTTTATGATGCAAGGAATTTATCATGAAACTACGAGAGGAATTGATTGACCTTAGCAACGATCATACTACTTAAAATTATTATGCTACCTATAGATGTATTTTGGCTTAAAGTTAAAGGTGTGAATATGCTTCAATATCTGAATATGCCATCGACATAACGTTCCAAATTCAATAATGTATTTATGCGAATTAAGTTGTTCGTCAACGGCTCATATTAAAAATGTTAAAAGGATGTATAAAGAACGTAGTTGAAGAACTTTTTCAAGTTCTTTCTCTTACTGAGTCAAATATAAAGCGTCTTTGTATCAAAAAGGCAAGCCTAAATTTTGTCTGACATAACGTTTTTACACGTTGAATTATGTATTTAATGTACAATAAAATTAAACAATTATTTGAATATTGCTTTACCAATCGTAACAATCTAATATAACTGCAACTTTTACTTGTTATGCTAGTTTCTATCTTTAAAATTATTCCGAGAAATGTCACAATACACCGAGAAATAATTGAAGTAAATCTCTCGAAATAAATCAAATTACTAAAAGAAGTTTAATATAAACAGTAACAATTCATTAAATTCAAACTAACCTCTCCAATGGAAGACGATGTAGTGACAATGTTGTGAGTGAAGATGTCCCACGTAGTGATGAGAAGATCTGGATCGTTAGGATATCCTTCTACCAAAATTAAAACAGTTTCTCTCACAAAAACTCCAAAAGCGAAACCAAAGAAATTAAAAACAAATAATAAAAATATTTCACGTGTTAAAATACTAACCAGTCCTATTAATTTTTATGCAAAATGCACACACTGTTACTGCAAAAGTACGACACGGCTCACTCTCTCTGCGATGTTACTTCTTCCACAAACTAAGAAAATCTGAGGGTCTTGAAGTAATTTCTTTTTCGAGAAATTTTAAGAGAAAAAGGAGAGAGGGTGAAGAGACCAATGTGTAAAACACGTGTCAGAAAGTTTTCTTGGGAACGTCGCGACGTTTGCCGACGCGTCGGTAAGATTTCTTTCTAGCCACCCGTAAGGTCATAAAATCGAAAACCTTCAAAATGAAAGAAAGATTGCCAGCAGTAGCATTTATGATCTTCGCATACGTGTCCTCCCACTCAGAAGAAAGGCGCATGCGGGTGGTCATGGAATTTCCATACAGAAATGAGCCGTCAAAGATGGTACAGCGGTTCCTGTCCTCCAATTATTCTTTTCCTTTAGAAACATCCGAAAGAGTGCTTTAAAATATTTTCTCAACTCACGTGCAAATCGTGCCGTTTCCCGGATTCTCAGAGAATGGAAAGGGGAAAATTCTGTCTTCATAATATAAATAAGAGGGAAACAGAATCACTGGAATCAGGGATGCCGTATGCCCTTTTAGGTCAAATATGCCGATGGGACCAATGTGTAAAATCCCCCCCTCCCCCACTTTCTTGAAAACATCCCTTTTTTCCTTCACCCTCGGAGACAAAGGAGACGGAAAGCTTGTAAAAACTACCTCGCGGATCCGACCCGCACATTTTGCCTTTGTTTTGCTTTATACTTCCCTCCATTTTTCGCAAATATGTCTCTATGAGCTGGGTGGCCGCTCCTGCTGTAAGACCGAAGTTGGGAGCGAGAATTCTCGCCATCCTTACGCAACGTGTTCAGTTTTTTCGCATGCCCAGTTTTTTTACATTTAAAAATAATATCTAATATAATATTTACGTTTTTACACATTTCCAGGGGGGGGGGCAACTGCCCCCCCTGCCGACGCCCATGCTGGCTGCTTCAATGGAACTTTTTATTTTGTCTTTATTTAACAAAATTGTATGAATTGCAGAAGTTGTGAAGTTAAACTTACGTGCAATATTGCTCTGATGCTCACCTTGTTCAAAACACTGAATCACTTTTAAGTTTTCCTCAAGATTTATGTTTTCCTTGATAATTTAGGATTATTTTGTACACTTTGATTGCCTTTACCCAATTTTTTCCTTTCTGCCATGATCGCCATGATTTACTGAAATTATATCCTCCTATTTACTGTTAAAATGTTATTTTACCATAGATACCGTATTTACTCATGTACCCCGCGCACATTTTTACCCGAAACGCTGGGGAAAAAAGGGGGTGCGCATGTCACACGAGGATTTCTGAACAGGTCATATAAATTGTGAGTATCGATAGTAAATTCTCTGCAATATGCTTGCATCTCCGTTTATATTCGTAAAAGATGTCGAATTCTATGAAGTATATGCATATTTATGTGACCAAGCAAACGTGTAAGTTACGCCTGCGCTTCAGGCAAAAGTAGGCAGTAGGAATATGCCAAATAAATGATAACTGTAGTTTAATGAGTACTGAGGGTTTGCTGGCTTGAAAATAGGTAGGTTCAAGTTTGGTCCTTTTCCCTCATTCACTTCAAGGAATTCGGAGTGGTGAAATTTTTTGTAAATGAAAGATTTCATTGTTTGAAAGGAAGACGGAAATTCACATCTCAAGTGTTTGGACTTGTTTGTTCGTAACCTTCCAATATTTACTCACGAGACGATACGCGAAAAAACTCCCCATCCACCTAAGGAAGTTTTCATTCATAGATGAACAAATAGTATGTGAAGTTCAACATCTGTTCGTAATATCACGTCAAAAACCGAAGCGGGGATGAAGTTGCATAATGATACAACGAAAACAGTTAAGGGATTAACAAAAGAGGACTATTGGTGAGGAGATTTCTGCTAGTATCGTCATAAAGAGGTCATCCAATAAATTGCTTCACGTAGAAGGGAGAAGATGTGTAACTTGAGCGGAGCTTGTTTCAGGGAGTGGGAATTGGAGACTTAAAAAAAAGCTTATTCTCGTCAAATTAATTTTTTCGCATCGAACCGGTCTATTTTTCACACCGAAATATGCTGGGTGAAAGGTTGAAATAATTATTTTTGTTTTCCATTTGAATATCATGTGAATGCCTCGAATTGACAGTGCAGGACTTTTTGTTAGCTTTTTTGATGGTGATAGAATTAAGTTGTCTATGCAAAGTGTATACCATCCTAGAATGAAACGAGTCAAGTTTTTTATCCATGTGAAAGGATTTCGCATTTAATTCTAAATCACTCGAAAATTGTTTCATTTCGGAGTTGCGAAATAAAAATTGATTTTCCCCAATATCTGATTTGAAATGGAATTATTCCAAGGAATCAAACTTGGGATACTTTTTCGAAAATTTAGATTTTTCCCGACCCTGATGTAAATTTGGGAGAAAGTAGCAGTTGGAAAATCTATCCATTATATCCGAAGTCCGTTCTATCGAGGTCCAATATACCGATGGTTCACTGTACATTCATTCTCTTTGTAGAAGAATATACGCAACTATTTTAAGTTTAAGATGTATTTGTCTCACTTTGGAAATTTCGGTATGATAACATAATTTTGAAGTTTCTTTGTTCCCTTCATTTCTGACGGGCTATATACTAGTATAAATATAATGACATGGATACCGAATCACAGAAATAATATGATACATTGCTTCATTTCTAAACCGGTCCCTAGCTAATTGGATCAAGGAAAGTTAACGACCAAATATATCTGTTTTTACTTTCTCATATATGAAGTATATTGAGAAAGTATTGTTATTGTGAAAAAATTCGATCTCGAGATTTTGACGGAAATATACGGTTTAGGTGTAACTGAGTCCGAAAAAGTGGTTTTCGCAATTCTTCAATAATACCAAATAGTTCATATTTCTCAAAAAATTAATATAAGGCTAGTTTATTCTAGGCACTTTGAACAATAATTTGATTTTCTCAAAAATGGCTGGAACGGCAGATAAATATTGTTGATAAGGTATTGTTTGAGTGGTTTCGTCAGCGAAGAAGTGAAGGTGTACCTATTTCAGGCCTAATGCTGATACAGTAAGCGAAAATTTTTCACAATAGCAAAAAGAGTGAAAACTGGGTTGAAATCGACAATGATGCACCTGTTGTACTTCTGTCGTACTTCACCTAACTGATGTGAAGTAGTCGAAATACTGGGCAGGGTTTTGAAATCTGAGCATGAAAAAGATGAAGAAAATGAAGGTGATGATGATCAAGAGATAGTTAAAGACAAACCTTCAATATATCTCTGTATACAGTTGGTCACAGATACAATATCTGTTTTACAACAATGGTCTTGCATTGATTTTCAAGAGGTTACGTATTTGTATCGAATACAAGATAAACTTTTGAAGGAAAAATCAAAATGCATGAAGCAAGCTAGTTTGTTTGATCTGTTAAAAAAATTCTCAGATTAATGTGTGATGAAAATAATTTTGCAAATGCATATTAGATATACGCCTTATTTCACATTCGTTATTTACTTTGTAATAGTTCTCATATAATTCCTCATTTTAGTGCGTGTATAAGGAATAGTCTTTATTGATAATGGTTTCCCTTTTAATTGCTATTCATCATTTGAATTATATAATCGATTACCAAAAATGTACATTACTTAAGGATTTTTTATACATTTTCAAAATCCCAGCAAATGCTAGGTCCCGAGGTTGCCTGGTTTATGAGGTTCTACTGTATACACGCACGCACACACACACATGCACACATGCATGTGCACGCATACACACACACACATGCACGCGCACACACGCACGCGCGTGCGCACACACACACACACACATATATATACACAGGCCCATGCCCAACCTTTTTGCCACCTGAAGTGAGATAAAATAATATGGCGCCTCCTTAATTTTCAATGAGTAATTTTAAATACAATCAGTCGGAAAATAGGGAATATTAAAAAAGTAAAAAATTAAATAATATTAATCAATAATAATAGTAATTGAAATTGCGTTTATTTTCATTCCAGTTGTATTGTAGCTTTCATGTAATTTGAATTGTAGAACATTTATTTATGTTTTATATACAAAAAAGGCTAAACCAAGTCAAAATAAACAATACTATATATGTACTTTCATACATTTTAAAAAATTATAAACCAACAATGACTACATATTAAATATTAAAATTAAAATTGAACAAGGAAAAACAGAAATTTTAAAAACATACTCTGCGAGCTGTTAAGTTGGCCTAAATATATATATATATTACATTACATTACAACGACGAAAACCTCCGCCAACTATCCAACCAAACCTTCTACCTCCCTCTCCCCTCCAACCCCACCGACCGCCATTCCTCTGAAATAGCCACATATCTGCGATCCGTTAGAAAACAAGAAAGCCTTCCCAATTCCACCATCTCCGTTATGATTCCCAGCAAACCCCGTACCCCTACCTTCTACCTTCTTCCAAAAATCCACAAACCAAATATCCCTGGCCGTCCCATAGTTGCCAGCTACAATTCTCCCACGGAACGCATCTCTGCTTTTGTTGACTCCCACCTACAACCCCTCGTTCGTCAATTCCCATCTTTCGTCCAAGATACTAACCACTTTCTTCAATGCTTAAAATCTCTCACCTCTCCCCTCCCACCAAACACAATCATGACAACAATAGACGTCTGCTCCCTTTATACAAGCATCCCCCACCACGATGGACTGTCCGCCCTGAAAAAATCCCTGCGCTAAACGAGGCATGACTGTATATCTATGTTAACAAAAATGTAATTTTAAGTGAAATATTTAAGAAAAACTAAAATTTGACAGGAGTAAACCACTACTTCTGGCTGACCGATTGTTATCAAAAGCTTTTCAAATCTTAAGAAACTATGTAAAATCATAAACATAGAATTTCATGCTGATCTGATGAATAGTTGTTGAGTTAAGAGTGCACACAAAATTTCAGTCACACACATACGGACATATGGACACACACACATACAGACATCATCAAGAAAATGGTCAAAACCTGTTCAGAGGACCTCAAAACATATTTCCGTTGAAATCTTGAATTCGATTTTTTTACAATAACAACACTTTCTCTCTATGGGCAGTCTTCAACTTTTGTACATTCGACTTTTGTACAACTTGCACTTTTGTATATTATACATTCTCACCCTTAAACCACCTTTCATATGCCGAATTCGGACTTTTGTACATCAGCTGATGAACAAACATTTCAAGCTATCGCATAGCGGCGTTGTCTATCTTTTAATAAATTACCAAATGAAGCAAATTGCATAAATATAATAAAATTCAAAAGTTTAATGGCTTCTTGACTGAAATCTAAATCATTCTACTTGATGAGTTTCTAGAAAGTTACCTAGCAGATTTTACTTTCTGAAGACAAAACTAACCTTAAAGCATGATATATACCGTATTCACCTGAATCTAAGACGACCTTTTTTTACAAATTTTCAGCTGTAAATATCAAGAGTCGTCTTACATTCGAATACGAAGTATATTTAAGCATTTAATCAATGGTTTTTACAACAAATGGTATATTAGAGTAAACAATTCACAACAGCAAATTCAAGTACGTACATAAAGAAGTGAAATAAACAAATAGTAATAACAATAAGAAAAACATGACGAGAATAATAATTATTTAGACTAATAATCATCGTCGACGATCATAACACAGACGACGTACTTTCATCTTGCACGTAATGTCAACCGCAATGTCAAAACAAATGAGAGCGGAAATCATTGGGATTCCCCTTACAAACGACGCACCGCGATTCACTAATTGTGGCAGTAATTTTGAGTTGTGCATTCTTCATTTAAATGCACAACCCTTAAGTTAAAATGACAGATCATGTTGAAGTACGTGGCACGAGTACAAAGGGAAAGTTAACAAAGGAATTAGACGGAGCTAAGATACAAATTTTAAGCTGATCGTGATAAATTACGCCGCAAAAACCAATAACTGTGATGCGAGTAGAAAGTTCGGTGTATCTGAGGCAAATGTGCGTCGATGGAAACTCTCAAAACAGGAACTAGAAAAAGCCAAAGCCACAAGGAAGTCGCTCAGTGGTCCAAAATTAGGCCGATTTCATGGCATTGAAGAAGAAGTAGTCAAGTTTGTGCGCACCATGAGGAAGAACGATATGCCTGTTTCGACTGAAAGTATTATACTTAAAGCTAATGAAATTACTAGAGGACTTAATATATCATTGCAAGAATTCAAGGCCAGCAGAAGTTGGTGCGTGAGAATGATGCGACGAAATAATTTTTCTTTACGGCGACGAACTTCGCTGTCAGAAATTGTCAGAAGACTATGTTGAAAAACTTCTCGCTTACCAGAAATACGTAATTGGACTTAGAAAAACCAATAATTACCTTTTGAGCCAAATAGGAAATGCCGATGAAACTCCGGTTTTCTTCTACATGCCATCTAATTATACTGTGAACGAAAAAGGTGCGAAGTCCGTCCTAATTAAAACTACAGGCAACGAAAAAATGCGAGTCACGGTAATGTTGGCGGTTTTAGCAGATGGGACTAACTTACCACCATATGTGATTCTAAAGCGGAAAACAATGCCTAAGAAACATTTGCCAAGTGGAATAATAGGTGTCAAGAAAAGGGGTGGATGACTAAAGAACTAATGAGAGATTGGTTACATGTGGTGTGGAATAGACGGCCAGGAGCTTTACTGAAACAAAGAGCAATGCTTTCACTGGATGCATTCAAGGACACTTATCTCCTGAAATTAAAAACATAATGAGTGCGATGAATATTGATCTTATTGTAATACCTGGAGGAATGACATCGCAACTTCAAGTTTTAGATGTTGCTGTCAATAAGTGTTTTAAAAATAATTTAAAGGTTTTGTATTCTGAGTGGTTACAGAGTGGAACTCACACTTTAACACCAAAAGGAAATCTTAAGAAACCTGAAGTTGCAATGCTCTGCCAATGGATCAAGGCATCGTGGCAACAAATAAATGCAAAAGTAATAGTGAAAGGATTTAAGAAATGCTGCTTATCTAATGCCATGGATCGGAGTGAGGATGATGTTTTGTGGGAGACTGATGATGAAGTTGAGAGTGATAATGATAGTGAGCGTGAGGAAAATAGTGAAGGTTGCATAGACAGTGATGATGACTAACACAATAAAATGATTTTATGCAGCACTTGGATTGAAATGTTTTTTTGTTGTCCTGAAATGAGTGTATTCTTTCAATGTATTTACTTTATTTTTAATGTTATCTTAAAATGAATGCTACCATTTAATTTGTTTGAAAACCTGAATGGTTCTATTTGTGATGTGATCTTATGATTTTAAAATGTTAAAAGACAATGACATTCAAGAAAAGTATAAGAGAAAATAAATATTTCACAAGATTTATAATTTTTGTAGTAATGAAGGTCAATTTGAGCTTTTTTCTGTTTTGGAATCATCAAAATGGGGGGTCGTCTTGGATTCGGGTGAATACGGTAATAATATATGTATTATATGCAATATAAGATTTGTGTGTAATGTTTTTTAATATTGTACAGGTGGTCGTCGACTTTCGTATGTTTGACATTTGTACAACACGCACTTTCATACATTATACATTGACACCTCTGAACCGCCTTGCGTATGCCAAATTCGGACTTTCGTACATCAGCGAAACGACGACCGAACATTTCATGTTACCACATGGTGGTGCTGCCTGCCAGTCAACAGTTTTGGAAGCAGTGTTTATTTGTGCAATTATTTAAATATTTTATTGCATTTTGCCCTATCTCTCTGTATTATAAAATCGTATTGGTCATCATCATGATCATGCGTAATGCTCTAATTTATTGAATAACTCGATTAGAAATAAACTTAGAAGCCTGAAATTCTCAGGATTTCAGTGTTAATGAATCTTTACGTTATGACTAAAAATATTTTGAAATAGGTCACGGGATTGACTCCAGAGGATGAATGTTGTTTCCCATAAGGTAACACGTAAAAATCACCTTTATGGTTTGAAGGCCTTCATTCTTTTACTCTTTAAAATATCTTTTTACCGTAGAATACCGTAGAATACTCAGTCTCATTCGAATTCGCTCATATTTTGAATTTATACTCGAGTTTTGGTAATTTTTTTAACATTTCAATAATAAGATTCCATGGTTACCGGTATTGTTGTCCTCAGTAATTTCTGTGCATATGCACTTAAAGGCTTAAAGATCGAAAATAATATTAAAACTTGCTCCAAATGACCGAAGATATGAATGAAGCGCCAAATCTTTAGCCTCAATCAGTCGCTCATTGGACTAAAGCTGGTCGATTGTGTGCTCAATTGTGAACGAAAGAACAAAATTTAAAAAACATGTACGAAATGCTGGAAATATATCGTCGCCAATTGTGTCTAAAAGGCTCCTGGTAAAAAAACTAAACATTTATACCATAATTAGAGATTTTATAATGTTTTTTGGCTCTCTGGGAACGGAACCCCATCATAACATTTAAGTCTATCGTTCGACTTTCTTACATGTTTTCAGGAACACATTATTTATGAAAGTAGGGGACTGCCTGTACTATGTATATGGAGAAAGTAAAAGTGATGAAAAAGGGAAAGGTGTTTGAGAGAATTTTGCCACATAAAAAGTATGTTATTTAGAGGAAATCATAAGGATATATATTCTCCAGCTTGTCATACGTGAAGTATATAGGCTTTACCTGGGCAATGCCGGGTACTTCAGCTAGTAGTACTTGAAAGGAGGATGGCATTCCAGACCAATGGTTCATCACCACTAGACTAAATTCATTGGTATTCTATTTAAGCATGTTCACTTGTGATTCTTTGTCTTAAAAACATTATTTGTTATACATGATGCATACCTGTATTAGCAGGAATCATCCTTCAATTTGGCCATTCATAGTTGGCTATCAGTCCCACTATAATGGAATGGCTTTAAATTTTAAAGCAAAAAAACTTCAATAATTATTACTTATATAGAGTTCTTAGCAAATAGAACATCAATTATTATGTGACTTAACTTTTAAATGCGAGTTACTAAAATAGAACTTACTAATTATTTATGTTATTACAATGAAGGGAAGATACATGGTCCCATATACTTAATGATGTGATGCTGATATTGGATGTTAGGATAGACAAGGACCTTTATAAAAATATTTTCTCATTTCTTTAGTATTTTAGCTTGGGTATAAATGTAATTACAGATAAAATGGCATAAATTATTGTAATAATTTTTAATGCAAGCTTTTATCACATGTGAAAAACTTTTAAGGTGTTGGAAAGAGCGGAAGCATAGGCGGGGACACAACTGCTTCTGAAGACTCAGCAAGTATTGGTGGAGCTAGCGTTGGAGTGTCAGCAAGGGAAAGTTCATATGCCATTGCCAGTGATGACTCCTCTTCAGTAAGAGGACCATTGGTAGGGAGTGTGATTGGTCGCAGAGCTCAAAGGGAGAACCTTGGTGGAATTCGGCAGAACCTACTCTCTCCTTCCTCTGGAATTCCTCTGTCAGTGTTTCCGTCATCATCATCTCCATTGGGAATATCTATTTCTTCCCAATCTTCAGTGTCTGATTGTGAGGATGATGAGGAGAGTTCATGTGGATCTGACTGGGAGCTTTATCAGGTAATAATACTTTAAATTTTTTATTAGAATCTTTTGACTATACGTTTACATTTGCAAATACAGGCATCACTCACTATAGTGCTCTTTTTATCTTTAGTTGAAATGGGACATTTTTTGGTTATACAAAAGAAGTGGATAACTTATTCTACATTTAGTACGTCTATTTAGCACTCATAGGTATCGTACAATTAAATAAAATATCGTTAAAGAATCTAATTAGCAAAAAAATGTTGTCTCTCCTATAGTTTTTTATTTTATTTTGATTGCAGCTAATCTGAAAAAAATAGGATGTCGACGATATTAGGTCTTACTCATCAGATGTTGCTGCGGCATGTACCCTTCATTTGTTTTCTGTCTTATATACACTGCTTGTAATACTTTAACTATTTTAGTTGGTTACGACTTCTCTGACAGAGATATCCATGCACATTTTAGCTTGCAAAGTGATTTTTGTTTAGGGTCATTCTAAGGCGAGTTGACTTTGAAGAATGTATTACGTAGATACACACATAAGCACATTGGGTTGCTTCATGATTTGTTTACTGAATATTTTTGTTCAGCAATTAAGAGGTTTTGTGCAGCTGTCCAATAAGGCACTTCTCATTTTGGCCAATGCACTAGGACATCCAACCACCCTAGATGATCTCAGTGACAATGTTAAAGTTGTTTTCTGCCCTCAAATACCACCTATATCTTGCAAGCAATGGACCAGGGCATGATAGCTGCTTTTAAGGCCTATTACATTAGGGAAACATTTGCTCAAGCTGTGAAGATCACCAATGCTAGAGGAGCACCAACCCTCAAAGAACTTGTGAGGTCTTACAATATAAGAGAGGCAATTGATTGCCTGGGATGAGGTGAAAACTAAGACAATGACGGATCTATAGGTGCTGGATGGCCCGCAAGGACTGGTCAGCTGGGTTGGCATCAGAAGGGATGTAGCACCAAGTGACCCTATGGTCACAATTCTTTATTGTTAAATACAAAAACAATTTTCGAATAATATCGTATTGAAAAATGGCACCGCGGCCTTTTCTAAATGAATATAATACAGCAGTGTTATCTACATACATGTTATCTCAGATGCCATATCACCCTCTATTTTAACTAATGCTAAATAAAGCCCTATTAAGGCAGCAAGACCTTCAGCTAATAATATGGGTAATCGCCTGTGTACAAAGTAGGCTTAACTAAATTAAATTTTCAGATCACAATACCAAATGAGTTGGGGGTTGCGTCCGTATACACTACTATGAACTGTTCCTTAAGCCCCAAATTCCTGGGCTTTCTCAAATTAACACATTTAATTAAAAATTTTAACCAAGCATCAACCCCACAATAAACATCTCTAATCATAAACATTGGCAGATTCATTAAATAAAATACCCAAGACAAATAACCAGCAATACGCTGGCAATCTTTACCAGATGCAATAGATATCACATCACATAGTTGATGCACTTTACGCACAGTTTCTTCTGACAATTTCAAGGTGCTATTTTCAGTATTAATAATTACCCCCAAATAGGTTAACTCTTTTACAGGTTGCAAAATTGATTTCTCATTATTAATAGTAATCCCTAAAACCCCAGTCAAAAATTCACAAATAGCATTTACATCAATAACATTCCCATAAATTAACTAATCGTCCAAATAGGGGATAAATTTAACTGGATACCGTGACATTATCTCCTGACCTACGCATTTTGCCCATCTCTGCATGATATAGGGTGCCATGGTGTGGCCCATTGGCAACCTATTCATGCAGTAGTATCTGTTGTTCGCGTACACTCCATAAAATTTGGAAGAATCTTCTGACAAAGGCAACTGAAAAAACCCGTGTTTTAAATCTATCTTAATCATGTCTGCACCTGAAGGAATGGACATGATTGTATATGCGGCATCATACAAGGAAATTTTCAGGCAGTTAAATTCCCCTGTCCAAGGCGAAATATCATGAATAAACCGTAATGTTGCATTGGATTTCGGAATTAAAAACGCACGAAATGCGCAAGTAGGCTTGCCGACTGAGACAATGTCACTCTCCAGCATGGACTGAAGCACAAAATCTAATTCAACCGAATATGGCATTTTAATAAATAGTACCGGAGCGGCCGAAGGTCTGGGTAAATATACCCCATTACACGATAGCATCTCTGCCCAATGAGACGTATAAGAGAACGGAAAAATTTTATCTACGGCAATTTTAACAGGCACTCCCCTATGTGGACGCTGAGAAACAAGTACATTTGGCAATAAAACAGAATCAAAATTAGGAACCCTTACGACATTTCTCCTGTCGTCAATCATAGGAGGTTCCATGGGCTCCAGTGGTTCACCGGAGGCCAGGTCACGGAGCGGCAGTATCAGAATCTCTCGATGTACATCCGCAAGAAGAGTAAGCCGGTCAAACCCCGGCGTTGGTGGCAGAGAGGGTAGCTCCAGCTCTGGAAGATCGAACTCACAGTGAAGGAACTGCATCAACTCCTCTTCTTCAGGGTCTTCTTTCGATATGGGTGCTGGAACTGCGTCACCTCGCCAGCTTGAAGCTGGCGGTGGAGAAAAGGCGTCGCAGATCCGCGTCTCCTGCCTACTGCTGCCCATGTTTTCTCTCTCTGCTTCCTCATTGCTGCTGCTGTCTCGTCCACCCCCTCCGCACAGGTGGAGGATGTGGTGCTTGTGCCGGGGCTGCCACCAGAAAGGTCTGGGGCCGTTGAGGAGGTGGCTGCAAAACAAATCCAGGCAGCAGAAGCAAGGACTCAGCGTTAGCGGCTTGTTGCACAGCGATGGCGTTATGCCATCCAAGCATTATGGCGGTTAGCAAAAGACGCGCTCGGTTAAAAGCATAACTATGACCATCGTCGTCCAATTTATCCCACACTGCCAACAGATGAAGCACTGAATGTGTGTCATGAAGGTACCGGCCGAGAAGCTTATCGGATTGGACTCCCTCTGCTAACTCCTTGCCGATGGCTTAAACCTTCCTGGAGATGGCATTGCCATTGCAGCCGGTTGAGGAGACGGCCGAAAAGAAGGAAAATCTGCTACGGGCACCTCTGGAAACAGCTGCCGGTGTGCCAGAGTTGAGGATACATTTTCCGGAGGGCTGATTCGTGCCGGCTGCAAGGCGGCAATCACCACTTGTGTAGTCCGGGCCACTATTTGTTCCATTTGGTCTTCGTCAATCCTTGTAGGACTTGGTGTGGAGGAGCGCGTAGAAGCTTGTGAAGAAACCACGTGTGAAGGACCGGCCTTATTGGCACGTTTACGTGGAGTCATGCCAAGGTGAAGGCGAATAGACTAATTGCAACCACTAACACCACACACACGCACTTCTGATTTTTGGACTTGAATGCCAGCAGAATTGAAGGAATTTAGGTTTTAGAACGTTTAATGGCTGATTCAATGCATCATTGTCAAGTTCTTCAGCAGAGTCCTCACAAATCTTCTGGAGGGCACCAAAGGATCCACAACTCTTTTCTTTCCAACAGAACAGAAACTTGTAGCAGGAATACGAGAGTTAAACGCAAACACTCAACTTGGAGAAAGCTTTGGGAAGACTGTTCAGGATTTTAAAGGCTTTGATGAACCAGTTGAAACAATTCAGGAAAACATTTTTGAGATTGGGAAGCAAATTGGCTTTGATGAACTTGAGCCTTATGATATTCAGGAGTCTACTGACCAATGAGGAGCTTATGGAAATGGAACAGGAGAGAGCTGTTGAGGAGAGGGAAGATAAATGTGTCCATGAGAATGAAGAATCTGCCAGGTTCTTAACACCCAAAGTCTTTCTAATATCTTTAAAATTTCCTTTCCTGCTTTAATGACGATGACCCAGACATGGAAAGAAGCTCACAGGGGTTAAGAACTGTGGAAGATGCTGCCAACTGCTATAGGCTTCTTTATAATGAAAAGAAGGAAAAAGTAAAAATGTCTCTGGATTCTTTCTTCAATTCCACGAAAGATAAGTCTGCCACCCTACAAAAGGAGATTCTCCCTCCTGATAATAGTAATATAAATCTATATATCCTAGAGATTTATAAAGTCAACCACATTATCATTAAGTTTCTTAGTAAAATAATGACATCGTGGAGAACGCTAATCCAATTGAAAACATCCACAAACATTCTCAAAAGCAAATAAATTAAAATTGCCAGAGGAATCTTTCAGGGAGACTCGCTAAGTGCTTTATGGTTCTGCGTCACACTAAACCCACTTTCCAACCTGTTAAATCGATCAAAATATGGTTATAAAATCAACAGCAACCAACAGAATAGCTTTAAAATCTTTTATACATGGATGACCTAAAATTCTATGCAGCCAATAATCAACAGCTTAAATCAGAACTATACTTAACAGAAACATTCAGTAATGACATCAAGATAAATTTTGGTATCAGCAAAAGTTAAACATGCCATATAAAAACAGGAATACCGCTGAAACATGAAGGATACTCTCTCAGCACCACCGAACAACAAATAGGAGGCATGACAGAGGAAAAATAATATAAATATTTAGGCTTTTTACAGACACCCATAATAGACCATACCATAATAAAACAGCAAATACAAACAAAATATAAATCACGGCTAGAACAAATCCTAAAAACTGAACTAAACGGAAAGAACAATATAACCGCAATAAACATGTATGCCATCCCAATATTAATATTAACATACTCTTTTGGTATCATTAAACAGATAGAAACAGATCTAAAGCACTCAATGCACTAACCAGGGTAACATGTGGCAGGTATCGCATCCACCATGAACATTCAGCTGTAGAAAGATTCACCTTACCAAGGAAGGAGGTAGGATGTGGATGCATAGACATCGCAAACCTGCATCATAAACAATTAAAAAACCTCAGGAAATACTAGTACACAAGACAAGACAGTGAGCTGCATAAAGCCATAACCACAATAGACAATTCTGCCACACCATTAAAACTTAAAAACCTGCAATATGAACTGAAATACCACATAACAACAGATGCCCAATAAACACCACATCAATAGTTCCTCAATAATAATCCCTAGTTGTGTCAAAAATACAATGCAATAATAGTGCTTATACAGCTTGGGACATCTTTGCTATATGAGCTTGAATCCGGGAAGATCCCAAGGTTGAAAAAGAAATAATAATAATGATAGATATCATCCAAAGTACACATAGCATAAACAAAAGAATGAAAAAGCTGTAGAATGCAGATAATCAGTAAATTATATGATTCACATCAGGATACCAAATCACTCAAATCACTGTCCATAAACTCTTCAATTGAATAGAATGCCTTAGTTATAAGCCAGGATGACATTTGGGATTTGAATCTATTAATATTTACAGTTGCAGCAGATGGAGGCAATTTGTTAAAAAACTTTATACTCAGATTACAAAAGGAATTATATGACTTTGTCAATCAAAATCAAGAAACATCAAGTTTACTTATATTTCTGGTACCATAATTATGTACCTACATTAGATCTAGTAGGTAGGCTTTCTAGATTTTCTTTAACATTAACCACATTTATGTAGATATATAGACCTTATACAGTCATGATTTTAAGCTGCTTGAAGGATGGCTTATAATGCTCATGAGAAGCTGCATTCATTAATAACCTGACAGCCTTCTTTTGTAAAGAAAAAAACATGCTTTACACCATAGACCATAGCTCAGGTGACAGTGAAAAAAGGCAAAGTAGGCATTTCTCAAGTGGTCATCAGAAATCAACATTTTCTGTTTTCGAATTATGTACAAAGATCTGGACAACCATTTGCATTTGATTGTCCCAGTTTAGTTTGCCATCAGTGTTAAATCCAAGTAGTTTAATATACAGGGTGTACGAGAAAGAGTGGACACGTTTCAAACATTTTTAGTAAGAAAATGAATAAAGATACAAGGGAATGATTTTTACCACATGAAAGCGGAACTCTGACAGTTTTACTTATGGTACTTGTTCTACCGAGCATGCATGGATGTGCGCATGGGCCAAATTGAGAGAAAGCTGCATTGTGGAACCACGCAGAGAAAGAGTGGACACATTTCAAACATTTTTATTGAGAAAGTAAACAAAGCTACAAGAGCATGGTTTTTTTTGTATGCTGATAGCGGATTTTGATTCTGCCATCCACCACACACACACACAGCCTTCTGCAGAGTGGATACCATGCTCCCAGCAACTCGCGTGCAACTGCAGCTTTCTCTCAATTTGGTGCATGTGCACATTCATGCACACATCCATGTGCACTCTGTAGAAAAAGTAGCGTAAGTAAAACTTTCAGAGTTCCGCTTCCAATTGGTAAAAACCGTTCCCTTGTAGCTTTATTCATTTTCTCACTAAAAATGTTTGAAATGTGTGCACTCTTTCTCAGACACCCTGTATTTATTGTCCTCATTATTGTAGGAGAGGCTGCACATCATATGTTGCACTATATCTTTATTTAACAGTTGTTGATTTACAGAAAACCATGTATCTGACTCATCACATTAGTGGACATCAGTTTGGCTTCATGCAGGTCCTTACATTTTAGCATAAATGTAGTGTCATCTGCAAACCGAACTGATTCGCGCATCACATTGCAGAAAAGATCATTTATTATCACCAAAAACAAGAATGGTCCTAACACTTTTTCCTGAGGGACACCCTGATTGATATTAGACATTTTGACTGCTTACCACCTAAGGTTACCAGCTGCTTTCTATCGGTTAGGTATGACTTAATAATTTCAAGTCCAGTATCATGTATGCCATAGTGGTACAATTTTAAAGTAAAATTTCATGCAAAATACAATCGAAAGCTTTAGACAAGTCACAGTGTCAAGTAGGTACCCTGTCACTCTTCAAAGGCATTCAGAATATTGTTCACTACTATTTCAGCTGCCTTCACTGTAGACTTCCCTGAATGAAAACAATATTGGGAAACAGTGAAAAGGTTATTACACTGAAAATATAAATTTGTCTGAGATTTCATAACTGTTTCAAATATTTTTGATAAGACTTGGACTACTGAAATGGGGTGATAACTACTGGGATCATTTTTATCCCCTTTCATGAGGATTGGTACTGTCTGTCAATACTTAAAAAATCAGGAAATATACCGTCACACAGGCATTCATTTATAACATGGGCTAATGATTTGGAAATTACCTCAATTATTTCTTTAAATAAATTGTTAGAAAAAACATATACCGTAAATACCCACGTATAATGCACACTTTTTACTTTCTCCATACGAAGTAATGGGAAAGTATTGTGATCACGAAAAAAATCGACTTCGAGATTTCAACGGAAATACACGTTTTTAGGTCCCTAGAACACGTTTAGAATATTTTCAGAATCATGTCTGTGTGTGTATGTGATTGTGTGATCTGTAACTCAAAAAGTGCTTGCCATATCATTACCAAATTTCATATATAACGTTTCAGCATGAGCACAAAGAACTGGTTAGTTTTTGGACAGTAAAGGTTAACCGGAAGTTGAGGTTTATGCGAAACCCGATTCGGTTTTTGCGATATTTCTCCGTTAAAACATCATTATGATATATACAATTCTATACAAATGTTATAGAGAATGTAATTTCCTACAACTTTCATTTGAAACAATTTTCCATAGCAGTTATTGTTTAGGAATTATTTATAAATAATCGGTTTTTTCGGTTTGCGTCAAATATCTCCTTCAAAACGTCATTATTTGTAATCTTCGTGAGGGCCAAAGTTGTAGAGAATAATATTTCTTCCAAGTTTTGTTTGAAACAAATTTTCGTAGAACCATCCACTTCGGAGATATTCAACTTTTTTTGTAATTTTCAATATACAGCGCCAACACCATGTAGTGGTGAATTCTGTAAACATATTCAAAATATAATTTACGGCACTAAGGACGACTGTATTCTTTTACGATATGAAATAATAATTTTGCCTTATAATGCTATTCATAATAATTGAAATATCTATATCCCAAATATGGAGAAAGTCATGTGTTGGCCACATCAGTTTTTTCCCGATGTTTTGGGGCTGAAAAGTGGGGTGCGTGTTATATGAGGGTACATATTTATTGCAGAATTTAAAAAAATTAAATGCGCAGATAAAGATAAGAAAAGTGGATTTAATATGCATATTGGCCATAATAAGCACGTAAGTCAAATCGAATTTGATTATATATGATATTAACTTGAATCTGTGCAAATAAAATATATGGCGTGGTTGAGGTCCCGCACTTAAAGAGGCCCCACGCTCTCTAAGAAATATTTATCGTACTTATCAAGTACATGCATTTATGAAAAAATACCAATGTGTCATAGTGAAAGAGATTGCTTTAGTTATTATAATTTACTATTAAAAATTATTACGTGTAACATGCCCTGCGCCCACACTTTGCACTGGGCCCCGCGATTTTCCTAGCCGTCTCTGGTGTTAGTTTAAATTCATTGTTTTATCATATCACAATGATACTGACAATTTAACGCATAATAATAATGAGTTAAATTATAAATTTGTGACTGAGACGAAAATTTAAAAAAAATATACATGCTAACGCGGGTATATAAAAAAATCTCAGAATATGAGGCCAAAAACCTACCTGCGCGTTATATGCGGGTGCACATTATAAGCAGGTATTTACGGTATATCTCTGATATCAGATTCTTTGAATTTCCTGACAATAGCAGCTATATCGCCAGGTGTGACCCAATTCCACTTAAATGTGTTATTTATTGTCCTAGCTTTTTAGGCGTGTTTCAATTCCAGCATGAGCGCCTATTATCGTAGGTCTGTCCGTCCATCCGCATGTTCATTCTCGGCTTCTACAGAACGGATTTTCATGAAATTTGATATTAAGGCCTTACAATCAAATATATTAAGAAAATCGTAAAATGAATCAGGTACACCAATCAGGGGTACCACTTCACTGGTGATAAAAAATGTTTCTGAAGAATCTCCACCCTCTTCTTGCTTAACACATTCAAACAGGGAAAGTACTTTACTGCAAATGATTGATTGACTAAGGGGCATGTGTTCATTAGAACGCTTAGAATCAATCCACAACACTAGCAGTTTCTCCATTTTCTCAAGCATATTACTAACAATAAGTGATTGTGTGAATTTCTTCACAGTTACTGCACTGGCTGCCATGGGCGTCGGCAGAAATTTTTGCAGGGGGGGCAAATACAAAAATGCCTATTACCCAGGGGCAGACGAAATTTTCCCAACCTGGGAAAATTTTACTTAACTGGCCCCCAACTGACCACAAATCCACATCAATGAATCACTATGAATTATATTATCGCTGTACTGAATATCCTCTTGAAATTAACTTAAAGCAGTGGTTCTAAACCGGTGTGCCGTGGCGCATTAGTTTGCCGAGAGGAAGGGACTAGTGTGCCGCACACTCCGAGTATATTTAATTTTTAAAAGCGTTTTAACAAACACTCGAATTAATTTTATGATGCAAGGAATTTATCATGAAACTACGAGAGGAATTGATTGACCTTAGCAACGATCATACTACTTAAAATTATTATGCTACCTATAGATGTATTTTGGCTTAAAGTTAAAGGTGTGAATATGCTTCAATATCTGAATATGCCATCGACATAACGTTCCAAATTCAATAATGTATTTATGCGAATTAAGTTGTTCGTCAACGGCTCATATTAAAAATGTTAAAAGGATGTATAAAGAACGTAGTTGAAGAACTTTTTCAAGTTCTTTCTCTTACTGAGTCAAATATAAAGCGTCTTTGTATCAAAAAGGCAAGCCTAAATTTTGTCTGACATAACGTTTTTACACGTTGAATTATGTATTTAATGTACAATAAAATTAAACAATTATTTGAATATTGCTTTACCAATCGTAACAATCTAATATAACTGCAACTTTTACTTGTTATGCTAGTTTCTATCTTTAAAATTATTCCGAGAAATGTCACAATACACCGAGAAATAATTGAAGTAAATCTCTCGAAATAAATCAAATTACTAAAAGAAGTTTAATATAAACAGTAACAATTCATTAAATTCAAACTAACCTCTCCAATGGAAGACGATGTAGTGACAATGTTGTGAGTGAAGATGTCCCACGTAGTGATGAGAAGATCTGGATCGTTAGGATATCCTTCTACCAAAATTAAAACAGTTTCTCTCACAAAAACTCCAAAAGCGAAACCAAAGAAATTAAAAACAAATAATAAAAATATTTCACGTGTTAAAATACTAACCAGTCCTATTAATTTTTATGCAAAATGCACACACTGTTACTGCAAAAGTACGACACGGCTCACTCTCTCTGCGATGTTACTTCTTCCACAAACTAAGAAAATCTGAGGGTCTTGAAGTAATTTCTTTTTCGAGAAATTTTAAGAGAAAAAGGAGAGAGGGTGAAGAGACCAATGTGTAAAACACGTGTCAGAAAGTTTTCTTGGGAACGTCGCGACGTTTGCCGACGCGTCGGTAAGATTTCTTTCTAGCCACCCGTAAGGTCATAAAATCGAAAACCTTCAAAATGAAAGAAAGATTGCCAGCAGTAGCATTTATGATCTTCGCATACGTGTCCTCCCACTCAGAAGAAAGGCGCATGCGGGTGGTCATGGAATTTCCATACAGAAATGAGCCGTCAAAGATGGTACAGCGGTTCCTGTCCTCCAATTATTCTTTTCCTTTAGAAACATCCGAAAGAGTGCTTTAAAATATTTTCTCAACTCACGTGCAAATCGTGCCGTTTCCCGGATTCTCAGAGAATGGAAAGGGGAAAATTCTGTCTTCATAATATAAATAAGAGGGAAACAGAATCACTGGAATCAGGGATGCCGTATGCCCTTTTAGGTCAAATATGCCGATGGGACCAATGTGTAAAATCCCCCCCTCCCCCACTTTCTTGAAAACATCCCTTTTTTCCTTCACCCTCGGAGACAAAGGAGACGGAAAGCTTGTAAAAACTACCTCGCGGATCCGACCCGCACATTTTGCCTTTGTTTTGCTTTATACTTCCCTCCATTTTTCGCAAATATGTCTCTATGAGCTGGGTGGCCGCTCCTGCTGTAAGACCGAAGTTGGGAGCGAGAATTCTCGCCATCCTTACGCAACGTGTTCAGTTTTTTCGCATGCCCAGTTTTTTTACATTTAAAAATAATATCTAATATAATATTTACGTTTTTACACATTTCCAGGGGGGGGGCAACTGCCCCCCCTGCCGACGCCCATGCTGGCTGCTTCAATGGAACTTTTTATTTTGTCTTTATTTAACAAAATTGTATGAATTGCAGAAGTTGTGAAGTTAAACTTACGTGCAATATTGCTCTGATGCTCACCTTGTTCAAAACACTGAATCACTTTTAAGTTTTCCTCAAGATTTATGTTTTCCTTGATAATTTAGGATTATTTTGTACACTTTGATTGCCTTTACCCAATTTTTTCCTTTCTGCCATGATCGCCATGATTTACTGAAATTATATCCTCCTATTTACTGTTAAAATGTTATTTTACCATAGATACCGTATTTACTCATGTACCCCGCGCACATTTTTACCCGAAACGCTGGGGAAAAAAGGGGGTGCGCATGTCACACGAGGATTTCTGAACAGGTCATATAAATTGTGAGTATCGATAGTAAATTCTCTGCAATATGCTTGCATCTCCGTTTATATTCGTAAAAGATGTCGAATTCTATGAAGTATATGCATATTTATGTGACCAAGCAAACGTGTAAGTTACGCCTGCGCTTCAGGCAAAAGTAGGCAGTAGGAATATGCCAAATAAATGATAACTGTAGTTTAATGAGTACTGAGGGTTTGCTGGCTTGAAAATAGGTAGGTTCAAGTTTGGTCCTTTTCCCTCATTCACTTCAAGGAATTCGGAGTGGTGAAATTTTTTGTAAATGAAAGATTTCATTGTTTGAAAGGAAGACGGAAATTCACATCTCAAGTGTTTGGACTTGTTTGTTCGTAACCTTCCAATATTTACTCACGAGACGATACGCGAAAAAACTCCCCATCCACCTAAGGAAGTTTTCATTCATAGATGAACAAATAGTATGTGAAGTTCAACATCTGTTCGTAATATCACGTCAAAAACCGAAGCGGGGATGAAGTTGCATAATGATACAACGAAAACAGTTAAGGGATTAACAAAAGAGGACTATTGGTGAGGAGATTTCTGCTAGTATCGTCATAAAGAGGTCATCACTTCCACAGCTGCCACCCCCTCCACACTAAAACTTCAATCCCCTACGCCCTAGCTTGCCGAGGGCAGAGAATCTGCTCGGACAGAGACTCACTTTCCGAGTACTGCTCTATCCTCGAAAATGCATTCTTCCATTCCCACCGGACCTGATTCTGGACCAAATCCGACGGGCAGTCACACCCAGCATCCCTAACCTAAACTCCAACCACCCCGCAACCCCCGACTCTACCTCCCAACTCACCCTAATCATCACCTTCTGTCCTGGCATCCACAATACCCTAAAAAGCATCATAAAGACAGCCCACCCAATCCTCACTTCCTCCCCCAACCAGGTCTCCTTCCCCACACCCCCAATCCTCTCCTTCCGCAGACCTCCCAACCTAGCCAACATTTTGTGGAGAAAAGAACCCCCTTCACCCACTCCTCTGCACCCTGCAGGGTCCCACCCCTGCCGCAGACCACGATGCCTAACATGCCCTATAAACCCACCCTCCAACTCATTCTTAAACCCTACCACCAACATCACCTACCCCATAACATCCCCTACCAACTGTACCACCCGCAACGTCATCTACCTACTAACCTGCACCCAATGCCCCGCCTTTTATGTCGGACTCACCAGCATGATTTGCCAAATCTTTAAAAGAGCACCAGGTCGTTTATCCCACACTTCACTCAGACACTGAATCATCAAGTCACTAGTCATGCAGCCTTTTTCATTCTGTAAATGATACCAGGTGGTAGTTTTTCTTTTGGTAGATTCTTCCTCTTGAATATTACGAAGGGTCGCAGTTTTGTCCCATCAGCTAATACCGATAACATTACTGTTACCCTTAGTTTTTCATTTCCAGTGGTTTTAACTGTCACTGACTTTGCCCCTTTGTTATCATCTGTAGTGTTAGATGGCATATACAGTTGCTTTCCTTCAAGTGTCTATCAACGACTACTTTTAACTTCTTACAGGACCTACTGTAAAGGCGACGTCAATGAAAGTGTTTATTTAGATTATCAGTGAAGAGAAGATAACAATAACACTTTTCTTTCGTCTATTTGAAGGTTTAGTTGGCCTTAAATGAATCGGAGACAACAATGAGTCTCCTTGGCAACGCCCGGAATGAGTACGAAAAATCTGCAAAATTTCGAAAAGGAATGCGTATTTCTGAAAAATTCGACTGTGTAACATGTAAGCATCGCAAGGATAAGATAGTATAGAGCTTTAGCCGTCAAATAAAGCAAAAAAAGAAGAAAATCGGTCCGTATTTACATATTTTAATAAATAAAGGAAAAAACCTTGCACTCTGAAAAATCGAAAATCCTGTGTAAACTTATAGGAAAATATAATTGTCTCCTGGATTCGAACCCAGACACTTTAGCAAACAAGAATATTTTTCCAGGGACCTCATAGCTAGTAGAAACAAAATGTCGTTTACCGCATATCTTTACGACGAACGGTTCTCGAGAAATATGCCTATGTAATTATGTGAGACTTCATACGTATGGACGCACGCAGCTTCACTACGCGCATAATATAGGATAAAACTCAAAAAAGTATTTGTATTCGAATACATTTGAATCGAATATTTCGATTATAGCTATTCGATTCTTCCCATCTCCAGCTATCTCTGGCTTCGGTTCCTCTGTCAGTCAAACTATTATGCACCGTGCGATTATAACACGACTAGCGATTTTTCGGTCATAAAAATTGTAACAAAACCTCGTCTTATACTCAGGTCTATACAGTAACTTCCCAAATGGTATTTTTGGACCCACATTCAATGTAAAACATATTTATACTGGACTTTTAGAACATAATTTCTTTAACAAACTATAAAATTACTTAGTAAACAGTAAGACAAAAAAGCTTTTTAGCGGTAAATGTACATAATTTCAAAATATTTCTCAGAACACCTAGGAAGTTTTCTTAAATAAAAGAGTCCAGGGTCGACTGTTTATTTTTTTTCGCTTGTTAAGTAAAACTTGTCAGTAGCATTCTAATAGTCTGTTGCAGTCCCGCTTCATGGCACTCACTCGTGTGAAGTCATTGTGCTCCTCCAACAAAGTCATGCACTGATCGACAATGCTCTTGCAGCTCCGCTTATAGATCAAACCCATAGTAGTGCGTATTGGGTTTTCTGCAATTTATATATCATTTTATACAGTGATGAGCTGAAGCCGGCTCCCGCCGGTTTGCTCGAGCCTGTTGTTAAATTTTTAGAAAATATGAAAATTTATTGATTTTGTCCCTTCAAGTACATTTTTCCCTAACTGGTCAATTACTGACAGTGTATGAAATGGAATATATCTACAAGATCTGTGAAAAACCAGGTAAGTTATTGCCTTGTCGGAAACATGGCTAACTCCGGCAGTTAATGATAGCGAGCTATCCTTCTCAAGCTCGCATACTATTTTCCGACGTGACCGATATCATAGAGGTGGGGGTGTGCTTCTTGGAATTAAATCGGTGCATCCCGCAAAACGCCGCCAAGATCTGGAAACTAACTGCGAAATTGTGTGGAGTGAAATCGCTTTATCTACTAGCAAGCTATCTAAATCAAGTAAAATTTTTGTTGGTTGTTTTTATCGTCCACCTGCAAGTGAACTTAATGTGTTGGAAAATTGTTTTGAGTCTGTATTGCGAGCCATTAACCTAGGCCCTATTATTCTTGTCGGTGATTTTAATCTATCTATTCGCTGGGACTCTCCATCTAGTGGTAGCACGTTGAATAACAATGATGTTTTCTTCATGGAACACTTTATTTGTGCGCTCCGCTTATCCCAGCACAATCTCCATTGCACTCGCAACATGGCAACACTGGACTTTCTCCTTTCGTCCGTTGCCCCGGCGACGGTCACCCCCGGACGTAATATTTTCGACTCGGACCACGAGTCTCTCGATGCAGTTTACTGGTTTCGAGGCTCCAAGATGCGCCCGGGGGGCCCACCCACTCCACTGAAACCCTTTCGTGGCTGGTCAAAGGTTCGTTGGGAGGATGTTAATCGCTGCCTCGACCTTATCCCCTGGACCGTGCTTACCTCTCTGTCTCCTGATGAGGCAGTTGATTTTCTGTACGCTGTGCTTGAAAGTGTTATAAAAGATTTTGTCCCCCTTGTTAAGCCTAGGTCAAAAAAGTTTCCCCCCTGGTTTAAGCCGGACACAGTTCATTTTCTTAGAAATAAAAATTGTGCATGGTATTCTTGGAAAGCCCATCCTAGCGCTGAATCTCGGAGGTCTTTTACCGACCTACGTAAATATTCGAAGGCACTCATTCGTCGTGACTACGCTGAATACACGAAAGCTATTTCTTCCTCCCTCTCCACTCATCCCAAAAAATTTTGGGCTTTCGTTAACTCTCGGCGCAACCGTTCGCGTATCCCCGAAACCGTTTCTTACATGAACTCCAAGGCTGCGGGACCAGGCAGACCTAACCTATTTCTCAAATTTTTTTCTGAATGTTTAACTCCGGCGTCTAATCTTCCCATAAACAACATGCAGTCCCTCTCTCCCAAATGTAACTATTCATTGTCCCAAATCCAAACTACACCCCACGAAGTTTATCAATTTCTTTGCAAATTTTCCCCTCATCGTTCCCCCGGTCCGGATGGTCTTAGTCCTATACTACTACGTAACTGTGCTACCTCACTTTCAATTCCCTTATGCCTGATTTTAAACAGATGCTTCTCCCTGGGCATTTTCCCTTCTCAATGGAAAATTGCTAATGTTATTCCTATACACAAGTCAGGACCGAAGACCGATGCATCAAATTATCGTCCAATTTCCTTGCTTCCAATTTTATCCTCTGTTTGCGAGAAAATCATTCTTAATCGTTTATATTATTTCACTTCCCCTCATCTTTCCTCCAACCAGCATGGTTTCCTTCCTAGTCGTTCTTGCATGACAAACCTAGCAGTCTTTCAGCATCATGCTGTCAACGCAATAACAAACAAGTCTCAGTTGGATTCAATATTTTTAGATTTCTCCAAAGCTTTTGATTCCTTGAACCATAACCTCCTTCTCCACAAACTCAGTCACCGTTTTAGTATCCATGGTAATTTTCTCAACCTACTGTCCAGTTTTCTAAGTGATAGAATCCAGCGAGTTGTCTTATCGGGTTTCTCTTCTGATTGGTTTTCTCTTACCTCAGGGGTCCCCCAGGGTAGCGTTCTAGGACCATATCTTTTTAATCTGTACGTTGATGATTTAGCTTCATTAATCCACTCTTCCCAAGCCCACACATTGCTCTATGCAGATGACTGTAAACTCTTTAAACAAATTGATTCCCCTTCTGACTGTCTTGTTTTCCAGGATGCATTAAATCAGATTGCTACGTGGTGTGACGTGTCGAAGCTCAAATTAAATTCGGCGAAGTGCAGCACGATGTCGATTTCATTAAGGAAAACTCCCATTACCTTCAACTACTGCATTAACTCCACCCCTTTGAGCAAGGTCTTCTCACTAAAGGACCTTGGGGTAATAACTGACCAAAAATTAAATTACTCAGAGCATATTAAAGCTGTCAGAAGCAAAGCTATGTCTCTATTAGGTCTCCTCTACCGTTTCACTGATATTAGTGACCCTCTTGCCCTTAGAACATATTTCTCCACTATTGTCCTCCCCGTCATCTCGTATTGCTCTCCTATCTGGTCCATGTCAGCTGTATCCAATCTCTCCATCCTTAATTGTGTCACTAATTTCTTTACTAGGATAGTTAAACACAGAGTGCCTTCTCTCCGTAACGCCTCAACAGATCTTGTTCTATCCGCCCTTTCCCTGAGTAATCTCTCTAATCATAGGCTAAAGTCCGACTTGTCCTTTATTTATAACATCCTAAACTCCATTACAGACTGCCCAGATCTGGTTTCCTATGTTAATTTCAGAGTTCCTTCTAGACCCACCCGCATGCATTCATTACTTCATATGCCCATTCCTAGAGCATCCCTTGTCCAACGTTCACTCTCCTTCCGTCTTTTCTCCATGATAAACTCTCTCCCTTACCATATTGACCCCTTCTTGTTGTCACGTAACTCTTTTGTCCAAGCTGGTTTGACGCATCTCTCAACTATACAATAGTGTCTTACCTTGTTGAGTGTATTTAATCTGTTTTGTTTAAATTTTATTTATTGACCTGTTGTAAAGCCCACTGTAAATTGGCATTCTTTGCTGTATGTGGACTAATCTTTAATAAATAAATAAATAAATAAGTATTCAAAACCAAATTTTACAGGAGAAGGAAAAGAAAGTTTGAGATGAGACGTAAAATCGGGTAATTAAGATAGAAATGTGATTCTCTCAGGAAATGAACCTCATGTATGTCTATTTTGAGGGGAATTAAGTACAATTTGCCATGTCTTATGGTCTGGATAAAATAATTACCTTCCTGTTCTAGCTACGCTAAAATCGTGACTTACCCGGTTTTTGCCGATTATCATTGACACTAATGATCGAATTACACAGTTTTGAGTGAAGTGGAAAAACATATATTTTGCATACATACCACAGAACGTGACTAACAATTCTAAATGATCATAATTTAATCAACATCATGAACATAAATTATTCTCAAGCAAGTTTTTTTCTTCATAAAGACATTTTTCAACAAAACGTTTTTTAAATCACTTTAATGTTTAATTTACTATCAGTGAATGCTTTCTGCATCTGCATCTACTTCTTCCAAGTCTGGATCAATCGAGGGGATGTTGTTCACTTTTAAGCTTCTGTAAAAATCATGAAATACACTGTCAATTAATCGCAGTAAATCTAAGATGTCCTTCTTTTTCTCCTTGCTTATTGGTACAGGACTGTCATGAACTAATGGTAGAGAAGCGGGCAATGATTTCCTACCACGTCTTAGGATGGACATTTCTCGAAACGATTCTTCTTCAGCCAGTGAATTTTTAAAGAAAATGCTTCCCGATTCTTTTGTGTATTTCAGCCAGTGAGTTTCCTTCCACAGGAATTTTCTTCCTTCGATGTCAGCTTTCTTCATTTGGAAAGGACCATTCCATTTGATCAGGGTAGAAAGTCAAAGAAATGCTTACTTTCCATAACAAAAACATTGAATGGTTTCTTACGCCTACAGGATCTCACAAGTTGATACCAGTCATTGGGGTGGTTTATTTTCATTCCTGTTCGCTTCTTCTCCCTCTCAATGACTGAATGATCCGTATCACAGTGTGACCACTGGCCAAGAACTTATGGTGAATTTCTCGAATATGTGCACTGTTTTGTAAAGCATAACAGAACATAGACGCTACAATACTATTTCTGTTCTGTCCTCCACAAGTATCTGAGTAGAATATAATGCATTGAATATGGGCTGGTAACTGGAGAATAAACTGGTAGAGACATGAAGGTATTTGATTGCCCCCTCTGTCAGATACAGTTTCATCCCACATAAAACAGGCAGCCTCGTTTGTCTTCAAGTTGTGCAAAGTAAGGTTGAAAGTCCACAGTTGCCTTTTGTAAAAAGACACAGATGTTCTCAAGTAGGGAGTTGGTAGGCACTGCTGCAGATCAAAAGCAAAAACTGCCATAGTATCATTCCCTTGAGCTAGTTCCTTATCACGTCGCTTGGCTTCGTAAGCTTCCTCAGCAGCCTTGTGGTGAGCATCACGTTCCTGAATCACTGTTTCTTTAGCATCTCCTTCTACAATATTTATCTTCATCTTCATCAAGTCGCACTTGTGGCAGATACCCTGTTTCGGTTTCTTGAATGCTAGATCGAGTTCGTGGAAACATCTATTATAAAGGGTTAATGATACAGGATTTGTAGTAGTTTCCTTGTATAAGTCATACATTTTGGAAATGGTTAGGTCAGAAGATAGGAATCGCTTAGTACTCCCGTTTCGGCAGTAATGGCTCTCGTAGCTTGGGAAGCAGAGAATGTGATCACTAACATCTTGTAGGGCCTCCTCTGATATTTTATTTGAAGGAGTAGCCTTCCCTCTACCATCAGATGAAATGACACCAGACTGTGAAATTCTCTTTTTCTGGGCCACCCTTTCTATGAAACCTGTCATCTCACCAAACGTTCTTTGGAAGCATTCACTACATACTGGGTAAGTCTCTCCTTTGATGATGATTTCATATTTACAAACACATTCTCGACTTTCCATTGTCTCCAAGTACGCGATGAGTTTTGGTTTATTAATTGTTATGCGAGAGGAAATGTATCTAACTCTCTCGTCGTGAATACCAATAGCCCAGTATTCTTCGAAACATTTTTGGCGGTCCCTTTCTGAAAGATGTTCAGCGCATTTCATTCGGCATGTTTTAAGTGGAAGCATTTCCCTAGCTTTTTCGGACTTTCCTTTTTCTGTTATGTAGGCTTTACCTTTGTTTCTCAATTCCTTATTAATTTTTCTATCGTTTCTCCTTCTTTTTACGAGGGGCAATCTGATCAGTCCCATGGAGTTGTGGTTGTTTACTGGAAGTATTTCTGCGATGTTCCGTGGTATTTTCATAACAACTGTCATCTTCATCGACATTATTTTCAGGCTGGTAATCAGGGTCTCGTACACTATCGTCTGAATCAAAATCAACAGCAGGCATTGCGCATTCATCCCGCTTTGGTTCAAGAATTTGCTGAGTGGAAGAGAGCCGCGGAGAAGCCATTGAAGAGGGCCCTTTAAAAATTATAAACTAAGTAAAAATGACGCATACAACGTAAAAATGGAGAAATAACGCAAAAGAGTTACCATGAGTAAGGTATCCTGAGGCAAATATGCATTTAATGTTTAATATTTACTCACCTATATCAGTGTATTCTTTTTGACAGCCGTCATTCATATCATCAGCTGAGATAATTTTATCTGGTTCAAGATTTTTTTGGAACTGAAATGTCTGTCCAACGAAATGTGCTGAGGCCGAATCTAAAAAAATTAAATCATAATTAAAGAATGAAAAGGTGGGTCGGAGACTACGGCGATAGTATAGTTATTTCAAAAAACAAGAAACTCCTTAACCATACGGTTAAGGAGTTTCTTGTTTTTTATTAAAGAATGAGAAAGAAATAATGACAAATAAATTGTAATGCTCCACAGCTTTTACCGTATACTGAATTAATATAATTTGTATCAATAATTGTGTAAGAGTTAGTCGAAATTCACTTCACTTCCCGATAAGCTAATGATATGAAATTTGATACAGTCGTCAATATGATGGTTATCTACAGTAATACGAAAGGAACGTTTCCCTAAGTGTCCACGGTTCGATTCTAGACGCACCGGCACATTTGTATGGAGTATCATAGGAAAAACCTATAAGTCAGTCTACCGTCTATACCATACGGAATAGACAGCTGAAATTTTTTTTGATAATTGAACACTCCAGGACGCACTGCAAAACCACTCAGACTTCTCATTTCGGTGTTCTGGATTCGACTACAAAAATTCTGAAATTTCACAGCGCGCGATTATGATTTCTTCATAATATGTATGTCTACGACGATTACGAACACATGGTTATATCCACGTTCTTGAGAAAATTATTGCAGATTGACCAATGTTCTATCTCACCAACGAACTTGATAAAAAGTGAATATGTTCAACTATTAGCGAAATAAAAAATGTTTATAATAATACGGCAAAAATTTTCTCCCGGGGAAGTGGAAAAATATTGCTCTACAATGACTACGTTCTATTAGAGATAGACACAAAGTGTCTCCCATAGATTGTATAAGAAGAACTAGTACGACTTTTGGTGAACGATTCATTCCGATATCTTGGTTTGTTCTCGAGTTATGCGAAATTACATTTGACATAGGCAAAACACGCGGCAGTCTTTACGCTTACGGGTGACACACAGAACATCCGTGATTTTAATTCATTGTAAAGTTCAGTTATGGGAATGCCTTCATTACGATTTCAAAGTACATATAAAATATATTCACTAGTATACTCAAATAAATTTCGATAAATGTTATTTATTTATTTTTTAATTGAGGAAAATACGGTCTTACCGGAAGAATTTAAAGTCCACGAGAATCGCTAAAGCCTACACTGCTACGAATTATTTTACATGCTTTCTTGGATGCTTTTCATTATTTACAAGTGTCCTTGACTAAGTTTTCGTGAAATACAGGCTTAATAAATACTATGCTTGCAATTTGCAAGCACTCTCTTCTAGTAGTGCACTATGCCTCTTGAGCGATTAAGTCATTCAAAATAACTATGTATAGCATAATACTTACCATTGCAGGCTTCATCTGCTTCTCTGGTAACACAATCAGTTTTTTATTAGCATCAGAATCTAAGGAATTTCCACTGTATGATCGTTTCGCCAAATTTACCAAAATCCGCGCATGACTAAACATAGCTGAACGCTTGCCGTAAAAGAACACGACTTAAATGATTCGAGAAAAAGTGCCCAGTAGTGGCGGTGCGGTAAATATGAGCACATGGGCAATAATTGATAGCATGTAACAGTATCTTCTATCTTCTATACTATCGAAAAAGTTACAAATGTTACATTGTCATAAGTCTGCCTTCCCATCTTCTCGCACACCGCGGCATTGGAAATCAAATAGTAAAACAAAGTAACCAGACTTACATGGTTTTTCACTAACGCAAATAGAAAACACAAAGCAGAGCAAAACGATGCAACTAGAGTTGAACGCTTTTTCCTTTGTGAGGTTTCTGTGAATGAAATGGTGTAAGTAGGCTTACCAGTAATCGTACACCAAAATTGATTTACCTCATTATTTCCAGCAGCCATAGCATGGCATTAAATTGATTTACGACTTCCCCGGTTTTACACAAGATGGAACTGGTCAAGACCCATCTATACTCTCAGTAAACTCGTTTTTCATCAAAAGTTGACTTACCTGGTTTTTCACAAATTCTGTAGATATTACGAAGGGAATGCTTGTTAAGCTATCGGAACAGTATTACTAAACTAGAGCGATATGGTGCCCCTGGCGTATGGGCCTCCTGCTCCCATATCAAAATTTCCTAACCACCCATTTTTTATATGCATTCAAACATTAAGATCCCTCCGTGTGTACCACATGTTTTTTCACATATAGATCAAAATTATATAATTTTTGCATTGTATTGTTATTGTTGTATTATAATTTATAATGACATGTTAATACGGTAAATTAAAATTGTAATAAAGTAATTGTCGAAAATTACAGATTTAAAAAAATTCTTTATGATTAAAAAATTTACGATCCAATAATGCCAAAGAAACATGAAGCAAAAATCATATTTCTATTTCCGTTTTTCAAATGTTATCCACCTTAGGAGATATATCTTTTGTGTTACACCCGTGAAATTTACAAGGAAAATAGTGAAATTGGCCACCAGATGATGCAATATTATGCAACACTGCTGAAATATCACAATATTTAGGATACTTTTGGAAAGTTGATTAGTGCAAAATTTAAAAAATCATAAGATATTAGACTGCTGTTGCACTGTGCATAAGATATCCATATTTTAATTTGAAATAAATTCCACGTTATAACGAATTCACGTTGGCTGGGGCCGTGTGAAGCGGTGCTCTCCTGTATATATACACACACACACCCAAGGGTTGTTCAAATTTGACCTGGACTTTATTTATTATTAAATCGTAAAAGTAACCCAAAACAATAATAATACAGTCATTTTTTTATGTACCCTCTCTCCTTCAGAATACACTTGATCCAGCATTCTAGTAATTCTTGTATTCCAGTTTCAAAGGAATCTTTCGGTTAATGTTGACCCCAGTTGAGGCCTGCATTTTTCACTTCGCCATTCGAACTGAATTTATTGCCTACTAAGTGCCCTTTCAGCGGCGTAAACAGATGAAAGTCACACGGTAACAAATCAGGCTATAAGAAGTATGGGGAAGTACGTCCCACCCCAATTCAGCCAGTATATTCACAGCCAAGTTAGTCTTATGTGGTTGGGTACTGTCATGGAGAAAACAAATTCCTTTGGACAGAAGACATGGTCGTTTCTTCCTTAGAGCTGGTTTCAGACTTTTTTTACGAGTGCTGAGTAATAAGCAGCATTAATTGTATGGCCTTGTCCCAGGAAATCCACATTAATAATTCCTTGAGCATCTCAAAACAGTGGCCATCATCTTGTTTGCTGATGCCATCGTTTTGAATTTTTTCGGTGTAGGAGGATTTGTGTCTCTCCACTCCATACTGGAACAGTTGTGTTTTCTGAAGTAAAGTGATGGACCCATGTCTTGTCCGTGGTTATGATACGATTAAAAAAATCAGCCTCTTCCCTCAGAAATCGTTTACTCAGAACTCCTGAAATTTGAACCCGCATCTCCTTTTGTTCTTGTTACAACTGTTTGGGCACCCATCAAGCGCTGTCTTCTCTGTATCTAAGGTTGTAATGAAGTATAGTTAACTTGCAATGCTAATTTGCACACTGACATTCGCATGTCCCTCCAAACGAGCTCATCAACCTGCGTATTTGTCACATCACTGACTGCAGTTGCTGGTCCTGCTTTGTGTTCTTGTTCTCCACGCATTTGCGACCCTCTTTGAATGATTTGTACCATCCAAACATAGAAAACTGAGACAGACAGGATTCCCCATACTGTACTCGAAGTCACCAATGAATTTCAGTCCCTTTTACACCTTCCTTACAGAGAAATTTAACAATAATGCGTTGTTCCAGTAGGGAAGAAGAAACACGTTCAGATGCCATCTTTGTTAACTCTGACTTGGATTGCTATGGCAACAAAACATAATTTTTACTGTCTCGTATACGAAGTATATTAAGAAAGTATTGTAATCGTGAAAAAATTCAACCTTGAGATTTTTATGGAAATATATGTTTTAGGTGTCGCTGAGTCACAATGCCGTCTGTCTGTCGGTTACTGGCTCTAGAGCCTAAATGGTAGTATGAAAATGAATGAAATCTCATACTTAGGCATTTTATCATACTGAGCAGAAGCTATGAAGAAATGGTTGGCATTGCTGTATAATCAAGGGAAGTTTATTCTATGCATTTTTAGCAACAATTTGATTTTCTCAAAAATGGTTCTAACAATTTTGATCAAATTTTGTACAGTTTCTTGAGTATACAGCTGCAATAATACTTCATATTTCATTTTTCTCAATGAATGAATATAAGGCTAGTTTATTCTTGGGCAACTTTAACAAAAATTGGATTTCCTAAAAACCGGCTCATACGATTTTCATTTTCTGAAGATAACTAAATGATGCATTAATATATGAGAAAGTTTGTACAATGTATGTTGTACCGATTTTTTTGTATTGCCAACATTATAACAATAATGTACAAACCTCACCAGCTCATTGTATTATATATAAGATGTTAATAAAAAATGGAGTCCAGGTCAAATTTGAACATCCCTCGTATACACACACATGCACACACACACATATATGATATCTTTATTCCTTTTCTAAAGGCTGATCCAAGATTTTTGGATCATCATTTTCTTCATCATCGTCATAACTATAGCTCTCCTCAAGCTGCACAATGATGGGCTCCATTATGTCTTTCCATGCAGTCTCTTTATTGAAGTCATCATCTTGCAGCCTTTCTGAGTGATGAACATATGCGGTCCAAGTTTCAATTTTGACTCTGTTGAGTACCTGTAAAACACTTTGTAACTAATTATACTTCTGGGAAATGGTGTTATGAAGTACATTTTAATATCGCAACTTCCGAAATGCATGGTCGTTCTTACCTGATGGGTAAGGATTTCCAGGTCATTCAGCTTAAATGTGGCATTCCATTTTTGACTCTAAATCTCTCAAATTATACCAAGATGGAATTTTAGCACTACCTGGATGATGGGAAGAGATTGTAAAAGGAGGAGGATAATATATTGTTTATTAAAGTAATATTTAAAATGAAAATTTGGTACATTTATTTTAACTAAAAATCAGCACATACTGTCTGGACAACCCAGAAAATCAGGTGAATTTTTGTTGTTAGGACTTGAAAAATAATGTGCAGATTAAGGGAAAATTTAAATTTGAGGAAACGTAAAATCGGTTAATATTTTACATTGTCCTTATGAACATTTGACCAGGACCAGACAAAAAGTGCTTAAAATAGTGAAAAATGTAAAATCGGAGAGTACAAAATAGAGGAATCACTGTACTAACAATAAGCTAAATACCCTAAATCTGGCAAACTCTTGGTCCTGAGCTTGTATCATTATATGTATTAACATATTTGTGAAGTAAAACATTTTAAAGGGCCATTTGTTTTTTTTTCTTTCTCTCAGGCAAGCTGTATCCATCATCCTTTCATATGAATTTATAAGTGGAAGTAGTGTAATATTTTTTCATTGCTATAATTTGAAAATCTAATCCAAATATAGATATTTATTTCTGTTTTTGTGAATTAAAATGAAATTTCAAATGATTCATTCGAGATTGTTTATATTCAGCCTCAAAATTTTAATTGTAATTTATCCCTGATGAAGCATCACTGAAATAGTCATAGACAAAATATAAAAATATTAATGGTAGATCTAGAAATGATTGGTTTTTTGAGAAATGTTTGTCACACAGGCAAAATGCCCTCCATGTATGTACTCCATTGGTTGGACTTACTGTAATGAGTGTGTTAAACATAAGGGCTCCAGAAATTCTAGATCTTAGAATCTCATCTCACTCTGTTGGGATTTATTATAATTTTTCTTGTATTTCTTTTTTCTATTCATTTGTACTGCTGAAAATGTTTACGATTGTATTCTTATTCCTACAGAGTCAGAGTAGAACAAGCCAGTCTTTTGACCTTGCTGATTTGAAGAGTAACTTACTAAATGAAGTTACAGACTTGAACCCAATCAAGTGAGTAGAGTAAAAAGCATTCAATTTGATGATTTTAAGTTGAAGAGAGTTGACTAGAAATTGTATCCTTTTAACCTTTATCAGCCGGGCATCGCCATATGGCGACATGGAATGCATGCTCTAATGGCCGAGCATCGCCATACGGCGACGGAGTGTATTTCTACGTTTCAGATATCGCTATGTCATGTTTGGTTCTCGTATTTCCTTTACCACTATATGGATAATGCTCATAATGGTTACTCTTTGTATTTTTTGTGAATACATCACCCTTTGTTATTTTTAACAGAGTACCTGCTGTCTAAATATGTCCTAGCTTCACGAGTTTTCTTCTCTCTGAAAAAAAGTATGTTATAAGGAGCAAGGGGTAATTGAACTACAAATTTATTTCTGCTTGAAGCATTAATGAATACATTATGAAACATTCGTTCCAGTTTACGTTGCCATGTGCTTGGCAAATAAAAAAAGAGCAGGAACAAGATTCATGTGCGCCAAATGTGACGTAGGCCTCTGTATAGACCCATGTTTCCGTATTTACCATAATACTGGCCATTTTTAAAACCATTCATTATGAGAGACATAGTAAATTTTAATACCACAAAGTGTGATAGTGTTCATCTACAAAATCATGATTATCTTCTCAGTTTATTCCATTTTTACTTTCTCCATACGTAGTAATGGGAAAGTATTATGTTCATGAAAAAAATCGACGTCGAGATTTCAATGGAAATGGAAGTCGAGGTTTATTCGAAACCCGATTCGGTTTTTGCGATATTTCTCCGTTATAACGTCATTATTGTATATACAATTCTATATAAATGTTATAGAGAATGTAATTTCCTACAACTTTCATTTGTAACAATTTTCCATAGCAGTTATTGTTTAGGAATTATTTATAAATAATCGGTTTTTTCGGTTTCTGTCAAATATCTCCTTAAAAACATCGTTATTTGTTATATTCATGAGGACCAAAGTTGTAGAGAATAATATTTCTTCCAAGTTTTGTTTGAAACAAATTTTTGTAGAAGCATCCATTTCGGAGATATTCAACTTTTTTCGTAATTTTCAGTATACAGCACCAACACCATGTAGCAGGAATTCTGTAAACATATCAAAATATAATTTACGGCACTAAAGACGACTGTATTCTTCTACAATACGAAAAAATAATTTTGCCTCATAATGCTATTCACTGTAATTTAAATATCTATATCCCAAATATGGAGAAAGTTATGTGTTGGCCACATCAGATTTTTATTATATATTTGTATTTTTAGGTTTACTTATTCTTTATTCATCAAATTTAAATGCTATGTAATTTTTCATAAAAGTAATAGATTGAAAGGTATTTAACATCAGTTTTCTTTAATATGCTTTTTATTTGAACTAATTTTGATTATTGTTTCAGAGGTATACTGTTTAGACCGAATGTATGTTCTTTGAGATCCGATACAAAAAAATACGGCTGGCCAGGAAGAGGCACTGCCATAAACGACTGCTGTACGATAAAAGTTAAATGTAGTCCCACCTTAGTGTCTAAGAAAAGTTTCAAAAGAATTGGAATTATTCGAAGTATTAATACTGTATCTGCCCGAATACAAGCCGGTTTTTAAAAAATAATAATAATAATATTTATTAATTCCTTTTGTTCAATAAGAGACATGGAATACGTCAATAAAAAAAATGAAAACGAAAATGCAGTTGTATACATACATCAGAAAGAAAAAAAATTATTATAATAGTAATAAATAGATAAAAATACATAGTGCGCTTTACAATATGGAGCAACAAAAACAAGTAATGGGTAAAAAAATAAATTTTTATAAATAACTTTTATATTTTAACATTTATTATACGATCAAATCTTAACTTCCGTTGATATTTCAGTGGGCATTACACTAGTAAGCTTTTAAAGGAGAAATATAAGACTCTGATTCCCATTAAAAGTTTACACATATGAAAGCATTAAACTGGTTGCCTAGGCAGCAGATTGTTGCCACCCAGAAAAAATACCACTTTTTTCCGATAAAAATTATAAATTTACGTTAATTCTACTCGGATATGAATTCTGTCTTCAAAAATAAGAAACTGCAATTTATATTCTATCCGATAGTTTAAGTCTCGAGTTCGAATCTTTATGCAAAATAATTTTAAAATGCAAATGTAAAAACCTATACACCGATTTACGTGTTTTCTTATGGGCCAAAAATGGGGCAAAAAGGGGCCAAAATAGCCCCTCAAAGTGAGAAATTCGAAAGTTTTGGATTTTTTCCTTCGGTTGTGATCAAAAATCTATAATCCTACCAAATTTCAACTTTCTAACACATCTGGAAGTGCCTCATAATTTTTTATCCTGCCAAAGTGGTTACAAACTGTTATATCTATAATATACATATAGATGCTTCTTACACATTATATATATCATTCTATAAGCACTCTTCTTACAGAGGAGGATATACGATATACGATACTAGTGAATGTGTGCTTCCATTCTGCAAGCATTTTCTCTCACCTTAAAATAAAAATAAAAGCCAAAAAATAATTTCAGTGAATAAAGTTGCATCTCGACTCCGAATTACGTGTTTTTCTATTTTGAGAATATATTAGGGTAAAAACAACCCCTAAAATTTATAATTATAAAATATTTATAGGCTTTTAGCATTTGTTACGGATAACTCACATTTATGCTAAATTTCATGATTGTAGCACCTCTGGAAGTGCATTTATATGAATTTCATTGTTTAAAGTTTATGAATTTGTAACGGCCACAATACCAAACATTTATGAAATTTTCAATGTTATTTACCATCGGTACATTATTTCCTAACTCTGTTAAAATTTTCAGCTTGCTGGATCTTCAGGAAGTATGTAAACATTAGTCAGTTTGTTAAACATTTAGGAATTTATTACATCCGAACGAAGAAAAATATTCAAATTTCTATATTCCCGTTTTCATTATTTGGCAAATTCTACCCCCTGAAAAAATTTCAGCTTCATACCTCATGTAGAAGTACCTAAACCATGAAATGTTAGTAAAACTGTTTATAATATTTACCGGCCAGGAAAGTAAACATTGTTGCAATTTTGCAATTTTTCCTCCAATAATTTTTTTCTCTTTGCCTGTGTATTAAATTTCAGCTCTCCAACTATAGTAGTTTGAGCCAGACATTAGTATCCTCTTCCTCTTATGGACAAAAAAAAAAGCAAAAAGGGGCCAAAATAGCCTCACCAAATAGGAATTTCGCCAGTTTCGGATTTTTTCCTTCGGTTGTGACCAAAAACCCATAATCCTACCAAATTTCAAGTTTCTAGCACATCTATATATATATATATATATATATATAGATGTGCTATATATATATATATATGAGGATACAAAATTATGAGGCACTTCCAGATATATATATATATATATATATATATATATATATATATATATATATATATATATATATATATATATATATATATATATATATATATATATATATATATATATATATATATATATATATATATATATATATATATATATATATATATATATATATATATATATATATATATATATATATATATATATATATATATATATATATATATATATATATATATATATATATATATATATATATATATATATATATATATATATATATATATATATATATATATATATATATATATATATATATATATATATATATATATATATATATATATATATATATATATATATATATATATATAGATGTGCTATATATATATATATATATGAGGATACAAAATTATGAGGCACTTCCAGATGTGCCAGAAACTTGAAATTTGGTAGGATTGTAGGTTTTTGGTCACAACCGGAGGAAAAAATCCGAAACTGTCGAAATTACTATTTTGAAGGGCTATTTTGGCCCCTTTTTGCCCCATTTTTTGCCCATAAGAAAACGTAAATTGGTGTAGAGGTTTTATATTTGCATTTTAAATTTACTTCCCGTCAAGATACGAACTCGAGACTTAAACTGTCGGATAGGATATAAATTGTAGTTTCTTATTTTTGAAGACAGAATTCAAATCCGAGTAGAATTACGTAAATGTATAGTTTTTATCTCAAAAAAGTGGTAATTTTTCTGGGTCTAACAATAGGCTTCCTTGGTAACAAGCTCTATCCTTTCATATTGGTAAGCCTTTAATGGGAATCAGAGGCTTATATTTTAATGCTGTTAATGTTAATCTACACCTAATGAAGGAAATCCGATATTGATATAATCCTCATTTTTGGGGCTGTTTTGCCCCATTATTGCCAAATTCGAGAACAAAAAAGGCGGTGTAGCTGCGTTGGACCCAGAGACTTGAAATTTGGCACGATTATAGAATTTTCATGGCAAACTAAGATAAAATTGTAAAATTGCAAAAATTCCAATTTTTAATGTGTGCTTTTGCCCCTTTTCGGCCCCATACGAGTGTGATAATTATAAGGCACTTCTTAATGAGATACAAACTATAAATTTGGCAGAATTCTTGGTTTTTACTTACAACAGATGGAAAAAATCTGAGAGTGTAATAATTCATAATGTTAGGGACTGTTTTGTTCCATTATTACCCCATACGAGGATTAATATTATAAGGCACTTCTAAATGAGCAACAAACCCCAAATCTGAAATGGGTATATGATTATGTACAACATCGATTGGGAATAATTTGAATTTGTAAAAATGCTAAAATATGAATTGCCTGCAGAATGCAAGCACATATTAACTAGTCTATATATATAGACGCTTCATACACATGATATATATATACCGTATTCACCTGAATCTAAGACGACCTTTTTTTCCAAATTTTCAGCTGTAAATATCAAGAGTCGTCTTACATTCGAATACGAAGTATATTTAAGCATTTAATCAATGGTTTTTACAACAAATGGTATATTAGAGTAAACAATTCCCAACATCAAATTCAAGTACGTACATAAAGACGTGAAATAAACAAATAGTAATAACAATAAGAAAAACATGACGGGAATAATAATTATTTAGACTAATAATCATCGTCGACGATCATAACACAGACGACGTACTTTCATCTTGCACGTAATGGCAACCGCTATGTCAAAACAAATGAGAGTGGAAATCATGGGGATTCCCCTTTCAAACGACGCACCGCGATTCACTAAGTGTGACAGTAATTTTGAGTTGTGCATTCTTCATTTAAATGCACAACCCTTAAGTTAAAATGACAGATCATGTTGAAGTACGTGGCACGAGTACAAAGGGAAAGTTAACAAAGGAATTAGACGGAGCTAAGATACAAATTTTAAGCTGATCGTGATAAATTACGCCGCAAAAACCAATAACTGTGATGCGAGTAGAAAGTTCGGTGTATCTGAGGCAAATGTGCGTCGATGGAAACTCTCAAAACAGGAACTAGAAAAAGCCAAAGCCACAAGGAAGTCGCTCAGTGGTCCAAAATTAGGCCGATTTCATGGCATTGAAGAAGAAGTAGTCAAGTATGTGCGCACCATGAGGAAGAACGATATGCCTGTTTCGACTGAAAGTATTATACTTAAAGCTAATGAAATTACTAGAGGACTTAATATATCATTGCAAGAATTCAAGGCCAGCAGAAGTTGGTGCGTGAGAATGATGCGATGAAATAATTTTTCTTTATGGCGACGAACTTCGCTGTCAGAAATTGTCAGAGGACTATGTTGAAAAACTTCTCGCTTACCAGAAATACGTAATTGGACTTAGAAAAACGAATAATTACCTATTGAGCCAAATAGGAAATGCCGATGAAACTCCGGTTTTCTTCTACATGCCATCTAATTATACTGTGAACGAAAAAGGTGCGAAGTTCGTCCTAATTAAAACTACAGGCAACGAAAAAATGCGAGTCACGGTAATGTTGGCAGTTTTAGCAGATGGGACTAACTTACCACCATATGTGATTCTAAAGCGGAAAACAATGCCTAAGAAACATTTGCCAAGTGGAATAATAGGTGTCAAGAAAAGGGGTGGATGACTAAAGAACTAATGAGAGATTGGTTACATGTGGTGTGGAATAGACGGCCAGGAGCTTTACTGAAACAAAGAGCAATGCTTTCACTGGATGCATTCAAGGACACTTATCTCCTGAAATTAAAAACATAATGAGTGCGATGAATATTGATCTTATTGTAATACCTGGGGAATGACATCACAACTTCAAGTTTTAGATGTTGCTGTCAATAAGTGTTTTAAAAATAATTTAAAGGTTTTGTATTCTGAGTGGTTACAGAGTGGAACTCACACTTTAACACCAAAAGGAAATCTTAAGAAATCTGAAGTTGCTATGCTCTGCCAATGGATCAAGGCATCGTGGCAACAAATAAATCAAAAGTAATAGTGAAAGGATTTAAGAAATGCTGCTTATCTAATGCCATGGATGGGAGTGAGGATGATGTTTTGTGGGAGACTGATGATGAAGTTGAGGGTGATAAAGATAGTGAGCATGAGGAAAATAGTGAAGGTTGCATAGACAGTGATGATGACTAACACAATAAAATGATTTTATGCAGCACTTGGATTGAAATGTTTTTTTGTTGTCCTGAAATGAGTATATTCTTTCAATGTATTTACTTTATTTTTAATGTTATCTTAAAATGAATGCTACCATTTAATTTGTTTGAAAACCTGAATGGTTCTATTTGTGATGTGATCTTATGATTTTAAAATGTTATGAGACAATGACATTCAAGAAAAGTATAAGAGAAAATAAATATTTCACAAGATTTATAATTTTTGTAGTAATGAAGGTCAATTTGAGCTTTTTTCTCTTTTGGAATCATCAAAATGGGAGGTCGTCTTAGATTCAGGGTTGTCTTGGATTCGGGTGAATACGGTATATATATATATATATAAGAGTTAATGTGTGCTTGCATTCTGCAGGCATTTTCAAATTTTGGTATTTTTTCAAATTCAAATTATTCCCAATCGATGTTGTACATAATCATATAAGCGTGTCAAATTTGGAGTTTGTAGCTCATTTAGAAGTGCCTTATAATTTTAACCCTCGTATGGGGCAATAATGGAACAAACTTGCTCCTAACATTATGAATTTTTACCCTCGTAGATTTTTTCCATCTGTTGTAACTAAAAACCCATAATTCTGCCAAATTTCAAGTTTGTATCTCATTAAGAAGTGCCTTATAATTATCACAGTTTTATGGGGACGAAAAGGGGCAAAACCACCCATTAAAAATTGGAATTTTTCCAATTTTAGAATTTTATCTTAGTTTGCCATGAAAATTCTATAACCGTGCCAAATTTCAACTCTCTGGCTCCTATGCAGCTGCATCGTCTTTTTTGTTCTCGAATTGGGCAATAATGGGGCAAAACAGCCCTAAAAATGAGGCTTATATCAATATTGGATTTCATTCATTAGGTGTAGTTTAACATTAACAGCATTAAAATATAAGCCTCTGATTCCCATTAAAAGCTTACCCATATGAAAGGATAGAGCTTGTTACCAAGGAAACCTATTGTTAGACCCAGAAAAATTAGCAATTTTTTGCGATAAAAACTATAAAATTACGCTAATTCTATCTCGGATTTGCATTCCGTCTTCAAAAATAAGAAACTACAATTTATATCCTATCAGATATTGATATAAGCCTTATTTTTAGGGCTGTTTTGCCCCATTATTGCCCAATTCGAGAACAAAAATGATGATGCAGCTGCATAAGACCCAGAGACTTGAAATTTCGCGCGGTTATAGAAATTTCATTGCATCCTAAGGTGAAATTATTAAATTACAAAAATTCTCATTTTTAAGGGGCGGTTTTGCTCCTTTTCGGCCTCATATGAGAACAAAAAATTCGAGGCAGCTGCATAGGATCTAGAGACTTGAAATTTGGCACAATTATAGAATTTTCATGGCAAACTAAGATAAAATTGTAAAATTGCAAAAATTCTCATTTTTAAGGGGCGATTTTGCCCCTTTTCGGCCCCATGCGAGAACAAAAAAGGCGATGCAACTGCATAGGACCCAGAGACTTGAAATTTGGCACAATTATAGAATTTTCATGGCAACCTAAGATAAAATTATAAAATTACAAAAATTCTCATTTTTAAGGGGCGGTTTTGCCCCTTTTCGGCCCCATGCGAGAACAAAAAATGCGACGGAGCTGCATAGGATCTAGAGACTTGAAATTTGGCAGAATTATAGAATTTTCATGGCAAACTAAGATAAAATTGTAAAATTGCAAAAATTCCAATTTTTAATGGGTGGCTTAGCCCCTTTTTGGCCCAATGCGAGTGTGATAATTATAAGGCACTTCTTAATGAGATACAAACTTGAAATTTGGCAGAATTATGGGTTTTTAGTTACAACAGATGGATAAAATCTTAGAATGTAAAAATTCATAATGTTAGGGGCTGTTTTGCTCCATTATTGCTCTATACGAGGATTAAAATTATATGGAATTTCTAAATGAGCTACACACTCCAAATTTGACACAGCATCAATTGGGAATAATTTGAATTTGTAAAAATGCTAAAATTTGAAAATGGTTGCAGAATGCAAGCACACATTAAGTAGTATATATATATATATATATATATATATATATATTATGTGTAAGAAGCATCTTTATATTATAGATATATCATATACTAGTTAATGTGTGCTTGCATTCTGCAAGCATTAGGAGAGGAAAAATAATTTTGAAACGGAAATTTTGGACTTCTTTATCGATTTCCTTATTGCAAAATTTTGAGGTAAAAACAACCCCTAAATTTATAATTATAAATCATTTATAGGTTTTTAGCATTTGTTACATTTTTGCGAAATTTTATTGATGTAGCACCCCTAGAAGTGCATTTATATAAATTTAATTGTTTAAAATTTTTGAATTTTTAACAGCCACAATAATAAACTCTAACAAAATTTTCAATGTTAATTTTCACCGGAACATTACTCCCTAACTTTCTTAAAATTTTCAGCTTCCTTGCTCTTCAGAAAGTACATAAACATTAGTCAATTTGTTTAACATGTAAGAGATTATTACGGTCGAACAAATAAAAATTTACAAATTTCTATAATCCCGTTTCCATTATATGGCAAATTCTACCAATGGAAAAAATTTCAGCTTCATAGATCATTTAGAATTATCTAAACCATGAAAAGTTAGTAAATAGTTTAATATTTTCAATGGTCAAGAAAATACATATTGTTGCAATTTTTCCTCCAATTATTTTTTTAGATTCACCTATGTATTAAATTTCAGCTCTCCAACTATTGTAGTTTGGCCTGAACATTTGTATCCTCCTATATCCTAATTAAGGCCCGTCAATATATAATGAATAAGCTTTTTTAAATGTTAGGATTTTTACAATTTCAAATTATTCCCTTTCGTTTTTTTAAAGAAAATCATATAAGCGTGTCAAATTTGAAGATTGTTGCTCATTTAGAAGTGCCTTATAATTTTATTCCTCGTATGGGGCAATAATAGGTCAAAACAGCCATAACGTTACGAATTTTTACAAATCCGAATTATTCCTAATCGATTATCTCCAAAACCATATAACCGTGTCAAATTTCAAGTTTGTATCTCATTATGAAGTGCCTTATAATGTTCACACTCGTATTGGGTAGAAATGGTGCAAAACCACAATTAAAAATTTGAATTTTTGCTATTTTTTTATTATATCTTCGGTTGCAATGAAATTTCTATAATGGTGCCATATTTCAAGTCTGTAGTTCATATGGAGCTGTCTCATCATTTTTGTTCTCGTATGGAGCAATACTTGGGCAAAAGTGCTCCAAAAATGAGGATTATTACAATATAGGTTTCCTTCATTAGGCATAGTTTAACATTAACAGCATTAAAATATAAGCCTCTGATTCCCATTAAAAGCTTACCCATATGAAAGGATAGAGCTTGTTACCAAGGAAACCTATTGTTAGACCCAGAAAATATAGCAATTTTTGCGATAAAAACTATAAAATTACGCTAATTCTACTCGGATTTGCATTCCGTCTTCAAAAACAAGAAACTACAATTTATATGCTATCCGACAGTTTAAGTCTCCAGTTTGTATCTTGATGGGAAGTAATTTTAAAATGCAAATATAAAAACCTCTACACCAATTTACATGTTTTCTTATGGGCAAAAAATGGGGCAAAAAGGGGCCAAAAAAGTCCCTCAAAATAGGAATTTCACCAGTTTCGGATTTTTTCCTTCGGTTGTGACCAAAAACCTATAATCCTACCAAATTTCAAGTTTCTGGCATATCTGGAAGTGCCTCATAATTTTGTATCCTCCTATATATATGATATATATATCATGTGTAAGAAGCATCTTTTGTTTTGTGACAAAACAGCCCCAAAAATGAGGATTATATCAATATCGGATTTCCTTCATTAGGTATAGTTTAACATTAACAGCATTAAAATATAAGCCTCTGATTCCCATTAAAAGCTTACCCATATGAAAGGATAGAGCTCGTTACCAAGGAAACCTATTGTTAGACCAAGAAAAATTACCCCTTTTTTGCTATAAAAAGTATAAAATTACGCTAATTCTACTCGGATTTGAATTCTGTCTTCAAAAATAAGAAACTACAATTTATATCCTATCCTACAGTTTAAGACTCGAGTTCGTATCTTGACGGGAAGTAAATTTAAAATGCAAATATAAAAACCCGTACACCAATTTACATGTATTCTTATGGGGAAAAAATGGGGCAAAAAGGGTCCAAAATAGCCCTTCAAAATAGGAATTTCGACAGTTTCGGATTTTTTCCTTCGGTTGTGACCAAAAACCTATAATCCTACCAAATTTCAAGTTTCTGGCACATCTGGAAGTGCCTCATAATTTTGTATCCTCATATATATATATATATATATATATATGATATATATATATATCATGTGTAAGAAGCATCTATATATTATAGATATAGAAGGATACAAAATTATGAGGCACTTCCAGATGTACCAGAAACTTGAAATTTGGTAGGATTATAGGTTTTTGGTCACAACCGAAGGAAAAAATCCGAAACTGGCAAAATTCCTAATTTGAGGGGCTATTCTGGCCCCTTTTTGCCCATAAGAAAGCATGTAAATTGGTGCAGGGGTTTTTATATTTGCATTTTAAAATTACTTCCCATCAAGATACGACCTCGAGACCTAAACTATCGGATAGGATATAAATTGTAGTTTCTTATTTTTGAAGACAGAATTCAAATCCGAGTAGAATTAACGTAAATTTATAGTTTTCATCTCAAAAAAGTGGTAATTTTTCTTGCTCTAACAATAGGCTTCCTAGCAACAGGCTTAATGGTTTCTTATGGGTATGCTTTTAATGGGAATCAGAGGCTTATATTTTAATGCCTTTAATGTTAAACTATGCCTAATGGAGGAAATCGTATGTTGTAATAATCCTCATTTTTGGAGCTCTTTTGCCCCAGTATTGCTCCATACGACTTCAGAAATGATGAGGCACCTCTATATAACCCAGAGACTTGAAATTTGGCCTAGTTATAAAACATTTATTGCAACTGAATATAAAATAAAACTGCGAAAATTCCAAATTTTAAGGGCGGTTTTGCCCTATTTATCAGCCATACCAGTGTGAAAATAATACGGCAATTCTTAATGAGATGCAAACGGGAATTTAGAAATTTGAAAATTTTAATTCTTTCGGTTGTTAGAAATTCTCAAATGTTTAACAAACTGACTAATGTTTATGTACTTTCTGTAGATCCAGGAAGCTGAAAATTTTTACAGAGTTAGGAAATAATGTCCCGGTTGTAAATAGCATTGTAAATTTTAGAAATATTTTTTGCTGTGTCTGTTAAAAATTAATAAAATTTAAACAATTGAATTCGTATAAATGCACTTCTAGAGGTGCTACATTGATGACATTTTGCGTAAATGTGAGGTATTCCTAAGAAATGCTAAAAAATATAAATGTTTTATAATTATAAATTTTAGGGGTTGTTTTTACCCCAATATTTTCAAAATAGAAAACACGTAATTCGGAGCCGAGATGTGAACTTATGCCTTGAAAATTATTTTTCGGCTTTTATTTTCACTTTAAGGTGAGAGAAAATGCTTGCAGAATGCAAGCACACATTTACTTGTATCCTATATCCTCCGTAAGAAGAGTCGATATTGAATGATATATAGGATATAGCAGGATACTAATGTGTGGCCCCAAGTACTATAGTTGGAGAGCTGAAATTTAATACACAGGTGAAATTATCGTAGGAATAAATGCAAAATTCCAACAATGATTATTTTCATGGCCGTAAAACTTTATAAACAATTTTACTAACATTTCATGGTTTACGAACTTCTAAATGTGCTATGAAGCTGAAATTTTTTCAAGAGGTAGAATTTGCAAAATAATGAAAATGGGAATATAGAAATTTGAAAATTTTTATTTGTTCGGCCGTAATAAATTCTCAAATGTTTAACAAATTGACTAATGTTTATGTACTTTGTTAAGATCCATGAAGCTGCAAATTTTAACAGAGTTAGGAAATAATGTTCCGGTGGTAAATGACATTGAAAATTTTAGAAATATGTATTGTTGTGGCTGTTAAAAATTAATAAAATTTAAATAATGAAATTCATATAAATGCACTTCTAGAGGGGCTACAAGGATGAAATTTTGCATAAATGTGAGGTATTCTTAACAAATGCTGAAAACCTATAAATGTTTTATAATTATAAATTTATCAGGTATACCCAATATATTGACAATAAGGAAAAACACGTAAATCAGCAAGAAGATGCAAACTGTTGCGTTTAAAAATTATTTGTCGGCTCATACTCTCTACTTTAGGGTGAGAGAAAATGCTTGCAGAATGCTAGCACACCTTCACTAGTATCCTATATCTTCTGTAAGAAGGGTCGATATAGAATGATATCATGTGTAAGAAGCATCTATATAGTATAGATATATAGGAGGATACAAAATTATGAGGCACTTCCAGATGTGCTAGAAACTTGAAATTTGTTAGGAATATAGGTTTTTGGTCACAACTGAAGGAAAAAATCCAAAACTTTCGAAATACCTATTTTGAGGGGCTATTTTGGCCCCTTTTTGCCCCGTTTTTGGCCGATAAAAATACATGTAAATCGGTGTAGAGGATTTTATATTTGCATTTTCAAATTATTTACAGTGAATATGCGAACTAGAGACTTAAACTATCGGATATGATATAAATTGTAGTTTATTATTTTTTAAGACAGAATTCAAATCCCAGTAGAATTAGCGTAAATTTATAGTTTTTATCGCAAAAGTGGTAATTTTTCTGGATTTAACAATAGGCTTCCTAGGCAACAGGCTTAAGGATTTCATATGGGTAAGCTTTTAATGGGAATCAGAGGCTTATATTTTAATGCCATTAATGTTAAACTACGACTAATGAAGGAAATCCAATACTGATATAATCCCCGTTTTTGAGGCTCTTTTGCCCCAATATTGCTTAATATGAGAACAAAAAAGATGAAGCAGCTCCATATGACCTAGTGACTTGAAATTTCGCACGATTATAGAAATTTTGTTGCAACCAAGCATTAAAAAAATATTGCATCTTATTTGTAGAGATGCTTTTTTTCCATTTATGCCCCATACCTCTATGAAAGTATAAAGGACTTCTTAATGAGCTACATACGTGAAATTTGGCAGAATTATTTGTTTTTAGTAATTACAGAATTAAGAAATCAATGTTGTAAAAATTAAAAATATTAAGGCCTGTCATGCCCCATATGATGATTAAAATTATAATGCCCTACTAAATGAGCTACAAACTTGAAATTTGACAAGGTTATATGGTTTTGGACATAATCGAGTAGGAATAATTCGAAATTGTAAAAATGCTAATATTTAAAAATGCTTGCATTATGCAATCACATATTATTAACATATAAACAAACATTTCATGGTTTAGGTACTCATAAATCTGCTACAATGCTTAAATTTATCTAACAGAGGAACGTACCAAATAACGAAAACGGGAATATAGAAATTTCAAAATGGTTATTTCATCGTCTGTAAAAAATTTATAAATTTTTAAAAAATTTACTAATGTTTGTGCAATTTCATTAGAGCTACGGAGCTGAACATTTTGAGAAAATTAAGGAATGCTGTTCCAGCAGTAAATAATATTGAAAAATATAATAAAGTTTATTATTGTGGCTGTTCAAAATTCATCATTCTTAAACAATTGAATTCGTATAAATACACATCTAGAGGTGCTATATCGATGAAATTTGGCAGAAATGTGAGGTATTCATATAAAATGATGAAAAACAATAGAAATTTTACAATTATAAATTTTAGGTGTTGTTTTTATTCCAATATTGTCCATAATGTAAAAAATAAATTGGCGCAGTGGTGAAAAATTTTGTGTTTAAAAATTATCTGTCTGCTGTACTCTTTATATTATGATGAGAGAAAATGCTTGCAGAATGCAAGCACACATTAACTAGTGTGTGTGCGTGTGCATGCGCGTGCTCCAGAATGCATGGTATGCATCGAAATTAGCGGACACCAGATATGTTTTCATGAACATTCGGAAGGCTTGTTTTCCCCAAGACCTACGCAAACGGAAGTGCAAATGTTTTGCAATATGTTTCGTAAGATGCGCGTGGTGCAAGGAATATCTGTGCTTTCCTTGTTTTTACGATAAATACCATCCAAGTATTCAGTTGAATGGTGAATAGTGAGTGGACCACCTCTTTTTACCGCTAGCAAATAAAAAATGAAAGATTAAAATATGAAAAATTATTTTATTACTATAAAAAAACATTTAATCACAAATAACGAAGTTGAGAAACTTACCCAGCTTGGTATTTGAAGAAACAGACGGAAATAAAAACGAAAAAGAAGTTCGCAGGTGGTGGGAATCGAACCACCGACCTTATGCTTACAATGCTAACGCCTTAGCGACCGTAGCCACGTCACTCTATGAAATGGCCGAGTTAAATACTGGTATAAGTTTTACGTGCAAATCTATTTTGCCCATTTTTTCTCGAACCCGGGCCTATGGGGAAGAAAGCCTGGACATGTGTCCGCTTATTTTGTCTCTAGTTTCACCTCAAGAAGTTTCAACCGGAATCTTGACATCGACATGACAATGTCCCCTTGTGAGACATGTTCATGAGTTTCTGAGAGTATACTTTTGATTTGCTATTAAATTGTTTCTGCTTAATTCTTTTGAGAGGAGAAGCTGCATTAAAGCAAGTAATAAAAATATTAATAAAAGTATTAAATTTGGAGTCAACATCATAAGCATTGTAAACATCATCCTAAGATTCTTGTAACAGAAAAAAAGAGGATTTATTAATCGATTTGTCAGAAAAAATTCTTTTATTGGTAAACAGAGGATTAGATTTAGAATGTGGCATATGAAAATTAACTGTTAAAGTTAGGCCTAGGTGATCAGATAGACCAGTATTAATAGTGTTGGATAAAAGACTGGAAAATGGTAAATCAGTGAACAAAGGATCAATAAGAGTATGTGACTTTTGAGCAGTCCTAGTAGGCTCCTTGTTTACTAAATGAAGACCAAAAGTTGAAAGGAGATTTAAAAGGTCACTTTTAGCTGATGAATCTTTCAAAAGGTCTATATTCAAATCACCGAACAAGATTATGCCACCAATGTTTATCTGAGTTACAAACATAATAGCATCACTGAGTGCATTAAGAAAATCAGACACATTACTGTTGGGAGAACGATAAACACATAATATTGCATATGTAAGTAAATTCACCTTCAGTAACACCATTGAACATTCAAAAACTTTTTCAATGTTGACACTAAAGTTAAGACATTTAATGTCAATATAGGGTCTACAATAGATAGCATTTCTAGCACATTTATATTTTTCCGACAAAAGGACGAGATATGGTTATAACCATCAATGTAAAAAAAAGATATCTCCTCTCTCATTAACCAATGCTCAGTCAGTAATACTATATCAGTGTTATGTTCCTGAAGTAACTGTTCAAGTAAGTAAGCCTCGTTCCTCAGACTTTGGATGTTGACATAGAAAAATATTCACTCTGTCTTTGATTTCACAATACCTGACCTTAGGCATGTGAAAATCATGAAAAAATCACCCCTAAATGAGAGTCCGAGGAAAATTTAGGTTATGGTTAAATCTTGAATCTTCACGTTCTAATGATAGTAGTATATTTTTTGTAAAGTAAATATTTGACCTACGATGAATATATATAAAAATATCTTAGCGAGATCGCTTGCATAAATTGACGCGCAAAATGCATTGATGTCTTTGAATGCTCAACTGTTTGAATTTCGGTGAAACTTTACATGGAGTGTGTATAAATCTAAAAATGCAGTTTCTTAAGGCAATGTAAATGCTAATTTTGCCGGAAATAGACTTGGATGAAAAAATATCTTGACGAGATCGCTTGCGTAAATTGACGATTACGCCAAATGTGCTGACGGCTTTGAATGCTCAACTGTTTGAATTTTGGTAAAACTTTACATGGAACGTGTATAATTATAAAAATGCAGTTTCTTAAGGCAATGTAAATGCTAATTTCATTAGAAATAGACTTGGATGAAAAAATATCTTGGCAAGATCCCTTGCGTAAATTGACGATTACGCAAAATGTGTTGACGGCTTTGAATGCTCAACTGTTTGAATTTCGGTAAAACTTTACATGGAACATGTATAATTATAAAAATGCAATTTCTTAAGGCAATGTAAATGCTAATTTCATTGGAAATAGAGTTGGATGAAAAAATATCTTGGCGAGATCGCTGTTACTATATTTGACCTTTTGTGAAAATGGAGATGAATGAAATTATTGTCACTGAATGTGGAACATTATTCAACTACGCAAAATTATTAATTGGAGTAATATTTCAAAATGTCAACAACTAAACCATTTCCCACACATTTCTTCGATCTCGAATAATGTAATCTAAGATGTGCATGAATTCCCGGCACACTTCAGCATAAAATCTACGAAATTTACGTTTTTGCCAAGAAATTGTGGAAATTTTTGGGGGTCAGCTTAAATCCTGGGTTAGGTTCTATTTGGGCAGATACGGTATGTGGCATAACAATTATATTTATTCTTTTGCATACAGTGTACTCTCGATTATCTGGGCTAGTGATGGGAAGAAGAAGCATAAATAATTGGAAAACATTTGTAATCCAAAATTTTGCTTTATTTTTCACATTCTGTTGCATTAGTACATGCTATTCAACTCATTTTCACACTTAACACAGTTTACTTTTCTTTTAGTAAATAGTTCGTAATCTTAGCTTGTTTTGTTGACTCATGAAGGTTTCTCTTCACGATCGCTCAGATTTTCCTTGCAACTATGATATCACTGTATTGATTATTCCACTGCCCCATGTAATCAAGTAAATTGTCAAATGTATTGGAGTGCTGGCTGTGACTCATGCACTCTATTTTTTAATAACTTTTATATTAATATATAATATGTGTGTGTGTGTGTGCATGTGTGTGTGCATGCATGTATATACAGTTCGATTGCATCTTACGTGGATTTAGCTTTACAAGGTTGGTTGGCCAAGGGGGAAAATTATATACAGGAATTTTTTATGAATACATAAAAGATTATTTATTATAACTATATCTATTTAAGAAATTAAAATGTAAAATAAGGCCAAATAATAAATAGAATATACAGAAATAATAATAAAAATGAAGATGGAACACACTATGTACTTGCTAAGTAAACAAAAGTCGCTTTTATTTATTCAATTTCAAATGCTTGCACTGCACATGTGATATTGGCATTACATTTTTGTGCGGGTGGTGGAAGAAGTATGCAAAACTCTCTGAACTGTACGGGAAGTCCCGTGTGGGCATTTCAATGTATCATTTTTTATACAATTTATTAAGTAGACCTTAGTTGTGTGTTTTCTGTTTCTATTTTGCCTTCAGGCTCCTTTTCGAGTAGGCAAAGTTATAAAATATTTGTTTTCAACAAATTTCCCCCTGAACTGACTGTTACAGTATCAGTTAGCTCATATTCACTGTGCTCTTAATACTTTTCTGTGTTGTTGTGCTTTAAATTCTATAAATTAAAACAATAAAATCCTATTATTCTAAACAGTGGCCTCTAAACGCAAAGATGGAGTCGTTGAAGGTGCTGAATATAAAAAGCAGCGTAAAGTTTTAACTTTAAGAGAAAAGATTGCTGTGTTAGACCTTCTAAGATCTGGAATGTCCGTGGCATCAGTAGCGCATAAATACAATAAGAATGAGTCTAACATAAGATCTATAAAAATAAGAGAAAAAGAGATTCGACAATATGTTGCTTCTAGTGCTCAAATAACTGCTAAAGTGACCAGCCAAGTGAGAGATAATACATTAGTGAAGACGGAAAAAGCCCTGAACATCTGGCTAGAAGACATGAACCTCAAGCGCCTCCCCATAGATAGTGATACATTGAGAGCCTTGAGCCTGTACTACCAGTCCAAGCCAACTGAAGAAAATGGAGAAGAGAGGAAAGAATTCAAGGAAAGTGTAGGTTGGCTAAATAGTTTCAGGAATAGATTTAATTTAAAGAACTTAAGATTAACAGGAGAATCCACGTCGGCAGATGAAGAGGCAGCGAGTTCTTTCCCTAAGGTTTTTCAAAAAACTATTGATGAGAAAGGTTACCTACCGCAGCAAGTTTTCAACACTGATGAAACGGAGCTGTTTTGGAAAAAGATGCCAAGTCGAACTTACATCTCTATAACTGAGAAACAGGCTCCTGGGTTTGAAGCAGCAAAAGACTGTTTCACTTTGTTATTGTGTTGCAGTGCTACAGGCCACATGATCAAACATAGACTTATTTACAGAGATGAAAATCTGCGCACACTGAAAGCGAAGAACAAGAATCTTTTACCGGTTTACTGGCAATCTAATAAAGAAGCTTGGGTTACAGCAACCATATTCCAAGACTGGTTTCATAAATGCTTCATCACTGAAATCAAAAATTATTTGCGTAAAGAAAAATTAGAATTTAAGGGTCTTTTGGTTGTAGATAATGCTCTAGAACACCTGGTAAATCTAAGTCATGCTTATCTGAATGTAGAAGTTTTATTCCTTCCCCCCAACACCACTTTCATTCTCCAACCGCTGGACCAAGGAATCATCCGCTGCTTCAAAGCGAATTATATGCGCTTCTCAGTGTATCGGATTCACAGTGCTATGGATGCAGATCCCGACTTGAATACTATTGAATGCTGGAAATCATTTAACATCATGGATTGCATCCACTTTATTAAGGATGCAATAGATGCCATTAAATCTGAGAGCTTTAATGCATGTTGGAAGAATTTATGGAAACAATACGTCAATGACTTCATAGATTTCCCATCAATACAAGACGAGGTGAAAGAAGTTGTTAAATTGGCTAGACAAATTGGCGGAGAAGGCTTTGAAGACATGATCGAGGAAGAAGTTGAGGATTTAATTGATGATCAAAAAGAGATTCTCACCGATCAGGAGCTGGAAGAACTTGTGAAATCATCCACAGATGAAGAAGATGAAGATGAGCCAGCCCAAGAACAAGGTAACTGAGACCTGCACAAGTTCACTGAAGTTTTTCAAGCAGCAAAACATTTAAATGACCTTATCACCGATTATGACCATCAATGGAGCGAAGCCTCAAAATAACCCAAGGAAGAAATCAATGCCTTACACCTTTACAAGAAATATTCCAGTGTATGAAAAGGGAGAAAAAACAGCTGCTGAGCGTGGAAAGGTCAGGGATTGGAGGATGCATCCTGGGTTTCCTTTAACACCTAGCTGTCCTAAATATATATACGAAGGGATCATCCCGAAAGCTCTAACCTCTACAAATGTGTCTCTCCAACACTCCAGCTGCTCTACTTCCGGTAAGTGTTCACTGGGTTTCCTTCAGTACCTAGTTGCCCTTAATATCCTTACTTACCTTTCCTCTTCCGTAGTATATATATATATATTGTATACATACATACATATATATACATATACAGATACATACACACACACACACATATACACACACACACGCGCGCGTGCGTGCGTGTGTGTGTGTGTGTGTGTATAGGGCAACTAGGTGTTGAAGGAAACATAAGTGCTAATAGTAGAACGACATTCTTTTATTTGATTCACTTGCATTATCACTATTACATTTCCTTTTAGATATCTTGTCAAGTGATAAATTTATAAATAAATCAATAAAATATATATATTTAAATAAAAGATTAACAGAAAAAAGAGTGAAATAAGCACAAATTCAAACAGAAATAAATATGTCTACAATGACACTAAACCTCGCGTAAATTAGTTCCCAATTCGATCGGCTGGGTTGAAATCTCGAATTTGTCGAATCTCGGGAGTTGCCTGTATTCCATTGCACGAAACTCACCCATTTGTGATACGCTGTGCACTTTCCTAACTTGTTGGTTTTATGCATTAAACGATTCGTCGTCCAACTACATGCATTGTACGCGAAGAAAATTCTGCACTTCGTGAATAAATTTATAGGTAATCTTCAAAAACTGCACATAAAGGAGATTGTCATGGGCTCAATGTTTTTGTAAGGTGTGCTAAATCGCAATTGTTTACAATGAATTATCTTAACATAGTTTTTATCATGAAAGCCTTTCCTTGAGGGATTTAATAACTTTTAATATGAGTTATGGGCCTTGAAGCAAAATGTGCTATGTGAGGAGAGAGTTATATTCGACAAGGAAGTCTGTTATCATGATGAAGAAACATGTTGCAGGTGTTCACTATGGATAAATTTATTTCGTGACAATTAATTATTCTTTATGGCATTTCAGATTGCCTATTATATTGATTTTCATAGGTTGTGATTAATGCATTTTGTTTGCTTACAGTAGCTAAGCTGAAAAGAAATAGTTAAAGCAGAGGAAAAAGGGCAAATATTAAACTTTTGGTGACATTATATTTAAGTGATTAGGTTTGAGTTTTCCTCTTCCTATTCTGAAAGGGAGTTAACCTATCATATAATGTGTATGACACAATTTTGTGAGTTTTTAATTTGAACCAGTGATTCCCAACGTGGGCGGTACCGCCACCCAGGAGGTGTTAATGAATTATGCGAGGGTCGCTGGACATCAAGGTGGTTGCAGGTATGATTTGAAGAAACTGTATGTATGCAGCATAATAGTAGGGTAAAGAGAGACTATGAAAGATCAAAACCGTTAATTGAAGACTATGATACAGATTAACACTATAACAGATAACTCCCTCAGAATAAGAGAGGGAAAACTCAATCGACGTCATTAGTTATTATTTATATTTTACTTTAATTCAAACTTTAAGTAATGCCTACCCATCATATTTGACAGGCAATTACTCTAGTATATTCGTATATGCATAAGGATAATTATAAAATGAATTGGGTTTATACCCTGTATTGTTCTAATCTTTTTCATATGCACTCAAAGGGATGTCCAACTGCTCCGTTACAATTATTTGGCTTTTAATATTACTGGCTCACTAATTTTCGAATACTATTATCGAAATAAATTTTTTAAAAAGTTCTTTCAAAGATTTGTTAATACAATTCTATTATTTCTGCTGTTCCATCTCGGTAAAGGACATTTACCGAACTAATGGTGGTACTACAACCAAACAGACAATAACTCGGAATAATTTTTCCCTTTGTATATCTTCCAGCCTGTCAGAAAAATTTCGTAACATCAATGAACTTCTTTTCCATTATTTATACAGGTTTAAAATTTAATATCGCATTTCTTCAATTCAACTTAAATATTGCCACAAATGCTTATCTTATCAGTTACGTTATCCCCCCCCCCCCTCCCCTCTCACTCGAGTTTTTAATGATGCAGCGTTGCTATAAGAGTTATTAAAGAATTATTATACACCTTGAAATTATATACAATAATAATGAAAACTGAGTAAATTTGTCTTGATCTTGAAAAAAGTTTTCAAATGGGTACAATTTAAAAACATTACCAAGGATCACTACAACCACAACATAAACATAAGGCAACAACAACAAACTTTATCATGCTACTAGTGTAATGCCCTTTGAAATATCAACGGAAGTATTATAGATAGATTATTAATATTTTCATTTAAAATAATTAATATCACCCTTTTACATATGAAATATTTTGTCATATACAACATATCTAGTGAATATTCTGTTGTTGACGGGCCATCTTTAGTTAAACTTAAAATAGTTGCCTCTCTTTCCCTCCCTCTCCTCCCCCCTTTCACACCCTCTCTCCCTCTCCCACCCTCTTATCTCCCACCCCTCCCCATTTCTCGCCCTCCCCCTCTTTCTCCCTCCCCCCTCTACTTCCCTCTCTTGAGAAGATGGTGGCCACTTTGAGCAATTATTGTAATGAGTAATTGCTTGAATAAACATCGTAAAACATCAAGCTTGCTTTTCTTCTTATTTGCATCAACAGCTTAAAATGTCCATTACTCCTTTATTATTGAGGATAGGCAAAATGATTACTCTTTATTTTCCACTTGTAATGACTTCCCCTAAAGGTAGGGAAAGTATCGACCTCGCATCGTGGGACACCCTGTGTGTGCGTGTGCGTGTTTGTGTATATATATACATACTACAGAAGAGGAAAGGTAAGTAAGGATATTTAGGGCAACTAGGTGTTGAAGGAAACCCAGTGAACACTTACCAGAAGGAGAGCCACTGGGGTGTTTGAGAGACATCTGTAGAGGTTAGAGCTTTCGGGATATATATATACACACACACACACAGGATGATTCAAAAGGTTTGCCCCAAACTTCGTGAGCGTATAGAGGGGCCTAAATGGAGCAACTTTTGAATAGTAACCCATGTCCGCTGAAGCCAACCTGCAGTGCTACAGTTGATTCAAAAATTTTACCATTCAAACTTGGTGGCAAGATTTCAAACTCAATGATGCATTTGCGCTTGTTATTCGTGAGCGCACAGACCCGTGAGTTGTTTATTGTTCGTTTGTGAGCTGATAGTGACTTAGTACCTTAGTAATAAAAACACAATTAAATTACGTAGATTAGTAGCAGTGTGTGCAAAAGTGTATGGCTCCATTTGACGGGTAGCAGTGAACGTAAAGAGACGTACTTGTATTTTGAAGGCAGTAAGACATCACTCACTATCAGCTCACAAACGAACAATAAACAACTCATGGGTCTGTGTGCTCATGAATAACAAGCGCAAATGCATGCATGGCCCCATTATTGCCCCATAAGAAAAGAATGTAAATCAGTGTAGAGGTGTTTCTATTTGCTTTTTAAAATTATTTCCTGTCCTGTCCTCGGTACTTCAACTATTGGAAAGTATAGTATACTAGTATGTATTAATAATAATTGGTTTTAATGATATTTTCATGTGGAATAGAGTTCTCCATAAGCAAGCAGTTTTTAAAACTGCATCAGTAACGTAAATAATTAGACATATATTTTCCACAAATTTTGATTTCCGCACCTTTGAAGATATGATCACCACACTTCGCATAGATCTTTAATTTTCCCATGCTGGTAACATAGGCTAAATGACGATAAAGAAAATTTGGGGGCAGTGGGTGTTTGACTCAATAATTATTTTCCCATAAGTTTACACGTAATTTTAGATTTTTCACGATGCAAATTTTCTTTCTTCAATCATACCTAAATATGGACTGATTTTCTTCATTTTAGATTTATTCGATGGTAAAACTGTGCACCATCTTATTCTTGCGATGTTTACATGTTACACAGTCGAAATTGAAGTTCAACAGGCACTTCTGCTAGTAGCATTATAATATTATCGAAAGTATGCAACAAATTGCGAATATTTATTTATTATTATAACGTGGCATTATTTTCTGGTGAAAAAATTAATTAATAAGGCTCAGCTTTTATTAGTTGAATTATAAAGCGGGTACCACAAAATATGTTGGATGGCTTTAGGAAGCCTCTGTTTAAGAAGAGCTTGCGAGGCACAACGTGAAAATATCACTTCAGTCTATTTATCAGCCGGCGCAGACCACACTTTTGTTTATACACCCATATCATGAGAACTACAAATGATATTGGATTGGTGTCTTTTCCAAAAGTAAATTTCAACATTTCTGTACATTTTCTTTGGTTAATGTTTCACTCTTAATCAATTAGGGAAAAAGTTTTCTGCAGACTTGACTTTTTCATGTCCCAAGCAAATATTTCGGTGAAATGTTATTGGTTTTTCAAAGGCGGTTGAGTAATAATATATGTTTTTGATTTGTGCCATTTCTATAAGCAATCTTTCATGAGGAACAATAAATAAAATTGTACTTATTTGATAAATAGAAGCCAAGATAAGATGTTTTATGTTTAAAAAGAAATAAAAATGCAGATAGCGAAAGGTTTTATGAGTAATGTTAAAAATTTTTCAAAGGCGTTTGATTTACAATATGTGTTTTTGATTTCTACAGTTGTAATATGCAATCTTTTAAGAGGCATAATAAAAATAATTGTCCATATTGGAGTAATAGAAGCCGAGATATGACATTTTATGATTAAAGAAGTTTAAGTGCCCATTAATTTTAACAGTTTTTGTGAATCTAGTTTCGCTGCCAATTCTAGGGTGGATGCAAAATATACAGAAACATTTTATTCTACGAAAAACTGAAAACCACCTACAAAGAATACATTTTCACTTAGCTTTTCTTAACAGTTAATCAAATTTGTTTGTAAACAATCCGCTTCCAAGTGTATTGCATTCAAATATAACGATAATTTGATTTCCTATCGTATCACTTTCGCCAAATCCAGCTTCATTTCTTGTGTAATTATGCCTTTCTGAAATGTTTACTTTTATGTTTTGTAAGAATGAAACTCATGAATAGGCGACGTTGTCCATGGTTGAACACTAACTTTGATTCAACTTTTTTCGATAATAACTAATAGTTTATGCTAAATCTTTACGATAGTTTAAATCGCAAGTTCATAACTTGACGGGAAATAATTTTAAAAAGCAAACTTAAAAACCCCTACATGGATTTATGGGTTTTCCTTATGGGGCAATGCGCGACGAGTTTGTCCTGTGACGAATTGACGTGCGACTAATTCACGTGCGACTAATTGACGTGCAAAGAGTTTGTCATGCAACGAATTGACTGCGATGAGTTGACAGTATACCAGCAGCCCCGGCCTAGGAACAGCATCGGCCCATTGGGACTTTGCCTGGTGTCCTGGCGGTCCAATCCACCCCTGTACAGAGGTTCTGCTATAGATGGACAACAAAAGGATTATATTAAATTAAACCATTTGTATGGAAAACAGACATTTCTCTTAGCCAATGTTCCAAAAGTATCAACACATCAACCTTTAGTTCCTGAAGTAGGATTAAGATTAAGGCCCTTATTCCTCAAGCACTGAATATTTATATAAAAGCAGTTGAGTAAAATAGAATTGGAGAGAGCACCATCACTTGTATCTAGTCACAATTTCTTGGACCTAACAATATCACTCTGCCCTCAAGTAATAGGCCTATTGTTGGATTTAGATTTATCGTTAGAAACTGCATCATGGACTGGAGCAGCATTAGGAAACGGTACGGCTTTAGGTACTGGGACCTTATTAGGAGCTGGGATGGCCTTAGGCACCGGAGAGGCATGAGGGCCGGGACAACATCATGGATGGGAATGGCATCATGGATGGGAACAGACATCATGGATGGGAACGGCATCGTGGATGGGAACGGCATAATGGACAGCTATTTCTAACTATTTCAGAGGAACTATTATAAGTTATATTGCTGGAGATTGATAATGAGGGGGAAAGATTTAAGTAACTTTTCCTGAAATAAAACTTGTTAATAGCAACATTGGCAAGACAATTAGAGGGGTCAAACAGTTTATCAGAGAGATCGGCATTTGTTGATACTCAAAAGGATGAATAATCACCTTTTGAGTTAAGTATCAGAACTAAGGCATTCCCTCTGAATAGCAATTTCATGAATACCATGTCTTTGCTTGAATCTGGTTAGCCACCAAGATGAGTCATTGAACTCACCTTCTAATCTCAATTCTTGGTGAAAAACTTTGCTTTCTGCTCACAAATTGAGCCAAAAATAGCAATACCATCAGCTTGTTTCTAGTTTAACCAATGAAGCATGGTGACATCCAACTCCTCCTAAGAAGATTTCTTTATATTTTTATGCTCTGAAGGTCCTGCTCCACTATCACAATTCCTTGCATATCAGCCAACTTAGTTTTATTGTTCTTTATGTCACATACAGTTTGTATTCTGATGCCATAATCTTTAGCTACTTTAATCACTGATTCCCCCTTCTCAAGTTTATCAATTAATTATAGTTTCTGTTTTATCGTCAACACAATTTTTTTGTGTTTTTCTGCCATATCTTCTGGGGTGTACACAAAATCAATTCCAAGTGAGTACGACAGTGTGATTGTATGACTTTCCAAGTGAACTGCAGCACAGTGGACTGATAAACAACTACAGAGAAGAAGGGAAATTTTCATTTGCATGGGGAAAATACAATCACAATGAAACAGTTTATGTGTCCGTTATGCTCTGTAAAAGATGTGATGTAATATAATCAGCAGTAAAAGAGCATGATATCATTTTTCCATTGCTTTACCTTAAAAATACCGTACGTATGATCTTTTTCATGCAATATGTCTTTTTTCCATAAGTAAACAAGTGAAAAGTATTACATGACTCCTGCATGCATTAATGCATGAATAGCCCAAAGCGCAATTTTCATAAACAAAAATTCGTGAGAAATATGGAAAAATCATGCACAGATAACCTGCAAAATGGATAATCTGCCCACGGATAATCAAGAGTACACTGTATTTAATTTGTAGTAATAACATTAAGAGGTTATTGTAATGGAATGGCTAATGTTTGTCTTCCACAAATCAGTCCTGGGTTCATATCTGGCTGAGATTTTTCAAAATTGGATCATCGTGTCTCTTACTCATATGGTTTGAGGAAAACCTGCAAGTCAGTTCTCATTTCTTCATAAGAGTAGGCTAATGTTCGCACTTAGTTTTCCTCCTCCTGTCTGAGTGCATATAATTGTGTTTGTGTGTGAAACATGCTTCCTGTATTTGCACAATAGACTTGCCACCTATCAGCACAAAACCGCAGATATGCTAGGAAATCCTGTACAAAAAAATAGAGGATGGCCCTGAACTGATTTGGTCCTCAGTGATAAAGTGAATATATGGATTAAAAACAGTTATTAAACTAGTTTATAAGTAAAATTAAGATGAAAAAGTTTTTAGGAATTTAAATTCCCATATTGATTCTAATTGTTATTGTTTTTAGGTTGACAACTGGGGATACAAATGTTCTTCTTTTCTACTTGAGTATGAATGAAACAGAGGGAGTGTTTATCTGCCCTCCAGACTTTCCCACCAGTGAATGCTCTTCTTTAATGGACCACTTGGTGCAGAATTTCCGAAGAAGCTGTATGCATATTCACAATCTTCTTCAGCATTCAGTTGCTTTCAAGGTAATCCCTTTTGATTGTATTTTAGAAAGTGTATTCCATGAGGGAAAACAATATGCTTTTTAGGCGTGTTTTGCTTCTAGCGTGAGTGCCTATTATCATCGGTCTCTCCATCTGTCTGTCCTTCCAAAATTTGATATTAAGGACTTAGAATCAAAGATAGTAAGAAAATCGCAAAAATGAACCATGTAAGCCAGTCAGGGGTATCACTTTACTGATGACAAAAAATGAACTTTCTGTTATATCTCGTAAATTATTGCTCATATCAAAATATTTTTCAAATAAAACTTGTAGAACTAGTAAAATAGAGTATTTCTTTTCCTATACTTTTTTGTCATTGGAGTAGCCATCATCAAGAAAATCAAACAAGAAAGTCTTAGTTCGAGTTGAACTTCGAAAATTTCTTGCATGGTTACTTCTTCATTGTTGCTAACATAAACAATCTCACAAACAAGCATTAAATTTCCTTATGTGTACATGCATTATTTTTAAATAGGAAGAAAATGGATTATTTATGACGAAGAAAAGAACTTTAAAATCCTATTTCCCTTATGTACACTAGGGTGGACCTTATTTTTCGACCATCAAATTTTTTTCACCTGACCCCCTAGATTTGTTCCATTTGGTGAAACAATAATTTATGCAAAAGGAGAAGTCAGTCGGACAACGGGAAGGCGTGCCACAATTGACTTGAAGTTTTGAAATTTTAGTAATTTCACTTTAATTTCAAAGGTAACTTTATTCTAACATTTTCACTGAAAAAGTTACTATTATTTAATAAAAGCATCATTTCTTAGTTGTTTAATAATAATATTTACTTATAAGTTTAAACAATTTATTCGAAACCTTTTGATTTTATCATTGAATTCATTGTATAATATTGCACATGAGCTACCACATACGCATACGGCTGTGGCCATGGCCGTCAAAGTTGTAAAGGAAAAAATCGAGTTTTCGCTACAAAGTTTGCGAGCGGTGTAGCCGAGGGAAGATTAAAAGGAATTAATAGAATTAATGTTCATTTTTCTTGGTGGAACTCCTTTTGATGGGATCTCATTTAGAATCCCTGGCGCTTTCCACCATGCCAGATGGATGGCCAAGGCTATAGTATATTGTACAAAAATATATCTATTTTGAGATCAATTTAAAAAGAGTCCGGAAGAAAAATTAGGAATTCTAGATATATGTATCTTTTTAACGAATTTATATATCCAGCGTGGATTCGGGCCCCAATACCGATAATAGCTCCTCGTCAAGATCTCCAACTCTTGCGAGATCTTGATGAATACAAAAATGTTGATGAAGCTATAAGTAATGTAGCAACTAAAAAATTATGTACCCATTTATGGTATTTGGCACCCGAAAATGCAGCACTCCTTTTTTGACAGCGAAATTTCAATTAACACTAAAAGACTTATGGTTCAAGCCCTTAATAATGAATCCGACGATAATTTTAAAAAAGTAACCATTTCCCCTAAAGATGTAGGGCGATGTAAACATTATGGTGCAGAAAACTTCATTTCTGTTCAATCGAAGAAATTTTTTGAGCGATTTAGTATAACAACAGATTTTATGTCTAAAGATCCGTCAATGTGGGCAACGGATGATAATTTTAAAACCGCATTAAAAATTGTAAGTGATATAAAAGTTGTCAATGATATTGCTGAACGAGGAGTCAAATTAATGAAAGACTGCAATGACTGTTTGCCAAAAAGTGAAGCGGAAAAGCAGTTTATTTTACAAGTTGTAACCGACTACAAGCAGCGTTATCCTAATGTTAATAAGAGTATGTTAAGGGAAGATTTTAATTAAAAAGGTTATATCATTTCACCCTGAATTACACTGTTTTTTCTCTCCTCCTCCCTTTATATATATAAATTCGACTTTAATGGTTTATAACGATTACTTCTGCTGATAGGTACTTATATGATTGTTAATAACAATAAATAATTAAATGTACATACACAAAGCAATTTAACACTTCAACTTTTTTTTGTTTTTTCTCAATACCATACTGAAAATGATGCCGAGTACAAAAATTATTAAATTTTGGATTAAAAGAATTTTTTAACTTATTAATAAACAAATTTTTTTGTTATAATAGGCTATTATAATAAGCATTTTAGCTTAAAATAACATCTAGTGATCAATAAAGTTGATGTAGTGTATTTTTTCATTTTTAGTGAAATTTAATTTTTTTAATGAAAAAGTCATTTATGGCACGTGTTTCCATTGTCCGATCAATTTGCGCTTTTGTAGGAATTATTTTCTCACCAAATGGCCCAACTTGGGGGTGTTGCATGAAAGAAATTTCGAAAAAAAATTTTCACCAAGAGTAACTAAGGTCCACCCTAATGTATACGTATATAATTTCTTTCAAATACTCCATTGCACGAAATGTGCCCATTTGTGACTCGTTGTACACTTTCCTAAGTTGTTGTGTATTGTTGTAGGAAGGATTGACTTACTCTAATATTTAAATTAATTTGATATTTCAAAGAAAACAGTCACCTTCAATTTTAGTACACTGCACTAGTGCCACTAGTGAGTCTAGTATGTTACTTACAACGTCTGTGGATGTCACATCACATGACTAGTGGCCACACAGGTGGCAAAAACCCTGAACTAAAAAACAAAAGCGCAACGAAGATGGTAGGTGTCGCATCCTAGCAGTGGCGTGGGTGAAGTATATTTTGGCAGGAAAACAAAAAGCACAACGAAATGCTCAGGGAATATCGACTGGGAGAATAATGACCTTGAAAAGCTCTAAGGTAAGTAATTAATGGAAGTAAATGAAAACAATAGGTAAAACAGGTTTGAACAATTTTATTTATACAAAATGAATTACATTGACATTTTCTTCCACTCCTCTGTATGTTTGATATTTCCACAGTTATATTGAAGCAATTCTTCTTTTGTAAACTCACTGGGTTTGAACCGTCGTTGAAGGAACACTTTTCTTCATTCCTCGTCTTTCGATTGTTTAAACAGAATTGCAATGCAGAAGAAAAAGTGCTTACCTTGCAAAAATGTTTGCGAGAGAAAGACGTCTTTTCCCTGCCATCACGATGGATGGACTGATTTTAGCGTGTTGAATTAGATAGGAGAGTAAGAGTTATTATCACCACCCTCCCCCTTTTTGGTGTCCATTTTTATCAGCACTGCATAGAAATTCTCCCACAGTATAGCAGGTTGGTATTTGAGCTTGCGGTGATTTGAATTTGCTTGAATTATTTCACATAAAGTTATAAAACAGGAATGATTAGATGGATATTTACATTTAAAGCAATTTTTGGAAAAAAAAATCCCTTCAGGCAGAACTCGAACCTGCGTCCGCTTCGAAATATCCTCGCTGCTCTACCAACTGAACTATCTAAGGTTTGTATAACTATTCCTTTCCTCAACTTTGGGGAATGAAAATCAAGGTATTTAGAATGTTTAATAGATAATAAATTGCACATTCTTATAATATTAAAATTCAAGTCTGATGACATAATAAGATATATAATGTTTTGTTGGTATTGGTGAAGTGACGTTGAAATGAAACAATAGCAGACAAGATTTAACAGGTTTATTTTAGCACATTGTACAAAAGAAATTAAAACACTTCAATTCTTTTTATTAATAGATAATATATTGAAAATTTATCATGCTCTTCTTTAGCATCATCAACAATTTCCCAACGATATACATTTAAACCACATTTGTAGCAAATAGTAACATCTGAAAATTCAGCATAAATAAATCCTATGGCAGCCATCTTGTGAATATTGAAAATAAATTTATTTTTTGGAAAACCTTCAAATGTCAAAAGTCTGCGGTGCTCCCTTTGAATATTCACATTTTCCAGGAACAACTGTTTAAGTTTATGAGAATTGTTCACTGCACAAATGAACTTGGCACCTCTATGTTGAGGTAGCATGCAATGCATGTCTAACAATGGTATCTGAAGACTTGTAGATTTATAACTTTGTATACCAAAATCGATGAGAGGAATTTACATTTTTCTAAACCCATAACAAAGACTATGCAGTATCCTGAGGTATATCACAATAAAATGGTTTTAAAAATTTCATAAGGGAGGTCCCCATCCAATATTCTAAGGTGACTTTCAGACTGGTTACTCATAAAACAAGACAAAGTCAAAAGACATGTTTTTAAAATGGAGAGTGTTGTGAGACATTGTATTGTTCACACCGATTAGACAAAACAAAAATGCACTATTCAGACGAATAGTCATGACTGATGGTGAAAAGTCATGTCTTTTAAGAATGGAGCATGCTACAATTTCATTAGTCAGTCTAGAGCAGTGTTTCTCAAACTTTTTCGGTCTGCAGACCACTTTAGTGAGTTTAGACCCCCACAGCCCACTTTTCTTATAATCCCCGGCTTGTCATAAAAATCAGTTTTCTTAAATTATTTAAAATTGTAATATTTCAAGATTCCTGACAAATATTTAAATTTGCAAAAAACAACTGTTGAAGCACACCAAATTACCCAAATGTAAACAGTATATAGCCAACTTGAAGCGCAAGTGCTGTGAGTATGTACAGTCATTTGTAAAAGTCTGTGGGCAAGCTCGGTCGCGACGCTCACGGCCAAACAGTGAAGTTAAAATTTATGTTGGCACTACGTGATTCGCAACGAGAGAGGGTAAGGGTGGTGTGGGGTATATGTTTTGGAAGTTCAAGCGAATGAGGGGAATCAAGAAACGGCCGTAGAATTGCAGGCTACCGGAGTCGAATGGAGACCGCTTCTCGCCCCGGTGGAAGGGCCTCGAAGGAGAGATCCAAAGACGGGAAAGTGTTTTCCATGCTCATCCTCGAGGATACTCCACGTCTGAAACGGTTCACCAAAGCTTTACATTTATGCTTGACAAACACTGGCTGCATTGCCGTGGTCGCTAGGGACATGAACCGATAACGGAGTAAAGGATGTGGACGCGTGCGTTAATACAAAAATTTTTAATTTAAATTTTCCCTTATTTCATGGAATTGAGTTTGTATTTTTAGAGTTATTTTTTAATGAAAACCGAAAAGATGATTTTCTACGGCAGAAAATTGTAAGTTTTAATAACAATAGATATAGCAGTATCTGTTATTCGAATAAGTATTCCAGTTTACTGGAAGCAAACATTAAATCGACATTGGCACTAGAAATACATAATAGATGAAAATTGCAGTATATTTTCTGGCATTATTAGAATTATGTTTCATTTAATCAAATTTTTACCATTACCAGAGAACTTTGAGAAGTTCTTCTTTTCAACAAAAACATTAAATAGAATTCAATTGTTTTATAAGCACAATGCATTTCCATTGCGTTGTTTATCAGTAATAACTACTAAATGTCCTAAATTAGTGCGAGTATTTCGGAAGAATCTATTTATATCTATAATAGCCGACCGTCCATCAGTCCCACCCTGTATCTCAAAAGCCGTTCGTCGTAGAGATATGCGGTAAACTGCATTTTGTTTCTACAAGCTAGGAAGGCCCCTAGAAACTATTCTTATTTTCATAAAGTCCTGGGTTCAAATCCAGGAGACAATTATATTTTCCCATAAGTTTACACGGGATTTTCGATTTTTCAGAGTGCAAGGTTTTTTCCTTCATTCATTACAACACGTAAATATGGACTGATTTTCTTCGTTTTTGCTTTATTCGACGGCTAAAACTCTATACTATCTTATTCTTGCGATGTTTACATGTTACACGGTCGAATCATTCAGAAATACGCAATTGTTTTCGAAGTTTTACGGATATTTCGTACTCTTTCCGGACGTTGTCAAGGCGACCGTCATTGTTGCCTCCGATTCAATTAATACCAATTAAACCTTCAAGTAGGTGAAAGAATAGCGTTATTCACTTCGCACTTTAAGCATCGAAATTAGTGCTGTAGCAAAGTCAACATTTATACATAGCAACATAACTATTTACGGATAAATATTCAGTTAACTGCGTATGGGAAGCGTTTCTAACGATTCAATCAAAGCAGTTGAATCTTCCTATCATCGTTTGAATGCTGGAATCTTATCTCTTTGTAAGTAGAACCATTATATTATACATCCATAATGTTTATTAACGCAAATAGGCTCACGCATAAATTTCAAATTAAATGAGAATAGGGACACACCTTTTTTTAAACACATTACATGGTTATCTTTTCTTCATTGATAATCTACATAAACGGTTGCATTGATTGTTATATAAAAAAGGACATATATTTGAATAAAAAGCAAAACAAAAGTTTGCGATCAATTACTGTGTAAGGAAATGCATTTTTAGAGTTAAATGTGAATTACTGATTGTGAGATCAACTTATTTTACATATTTCATCATTTTTTATAAATCAGTTTGAAAATTCACCGCGCAATCTTTACGCGGGATCAGCTAGTATGAATAATTCGGCATTGTAACAAATTTGCTACCACGCTTTCACTAATACCAAAAATCTGCTCTCCCGAGGGTTCACGAAGATATTAAGTCTTTTTTTAATTTGTCGCTCGGATTTTTGAATTTGGAATCAGTTGCTACTCAGTCCACCTCTCTGTTAAATTCCTACTTCTCCCTTAACCATAACCGAAATCTCGTTGCACCGAGGTCAATCCACGCCTTGTGAGATGATGCTCTGCTACACGCTGCCAAATCGCCAAATCTTGATCTTCAGTTGTGCATCTGGGCCGGCCCGTTCGCGGTTTATTTTTGAGATCACGGTTCCCGTCGTTGCTACGTTTGACCCATCTGTACATGCATTTCGGTGCACACTGAACTGCCTTGCTCCTTCGGCGACCGAATGTCCAGCAGCCACCCTCCCCACAACCTCTCCTCTGACCGCAGGCTAAGTCTCAGCAAACGGAACTCGATCCATTTCCAATGCCCGATGAATGTTAACTGCGAGTGTATAACTAGGGGCGAATTGGAAGTGGGAAACGGACCGGAAAAATGCCCGCTTCTGGCTCATTTTGGTAACACTCAGGCTACCAACCTATTGGCCAAGGCGGCACCACAGGTCCACAGACCATCGGCCCACCGGAATTTTGTCCAGTGTCCCGGTAGCTCAATCCACCCGTTTAAAAACCTACTTGTCAAAAGAGCTTAAAAACTGCGCAAAACAGTAGGTCTAGTAAATCTTAATACTAAACCAAAATAGTAATTTGTTATAATAAAAACGTATTTAAACGTATTAGAAAATTTAATAGCTTTCATTTTCATGAGGTTTCCAACTCCTTCTTTCCACATAAAATCGGTGAGTTACACAAATTAAAGTTAAATTGAAGGATTAATATAATTCTTAATTTGATGTTATGCGGCTGGATGCTAAACAAGCCCGTGGTAAATTTCATTAACCTCATTTCCCGTTATCCTCTTCCTTCACTCCCCTTTCCATTCCACACACTCTCGGTATATCGGCGAAAATGGAAAACCACCTCCTTGGTGAACCATATCAGAGACGTGGAATATCTTCGAGGATTTGTGCTGAATCGTAGCCGGGTCTGGCATGAGCATGGAAAAGGCTTTTCCGTCTCTGGGTCTCAATTTCGAGACCTTTCCTCAGGGGCGAGACGCGGTCTCAATTCGTCCCTGGTAACCTGCAATTCTACGACCATTTCTTGATTCCCCTCATTCGCTCGAACTTCCAAAACATATACCTCACACCACCCTTCCCCTCTCTCGCTGCGAATCACGTAGTGGCAACATAAATTTTGACTTCACTGTTTGGCCGTGAGCAGCGCGACCGACCTTGTCCACAGACTTTTACAAATGACTGTACAGTCTGCCGGGAGATCTGACACACAGCGAAGCCAAACGAGAACTGCCAGAGCTCATAACTACGTAAAAGGACATGCAGAACATAATTAGTAATCAGGAAATATTCTGAATGGACAGAAACACAGACACCAGATTGGCACGTCTTTTGCACTTCATATCTCTCTATACCTGTTTTCTACTCTTATGAAGCTTGACTGTGGCGCAGTGAATAGCCAATCAGGGCGTTTTCCCCTTCCACCACCATTTGAAGTTTTGGAGAGGTACGGGAAAGTAGTACGCTCTTGCCCGGTATCCACTCTTGAAGAAAGTCACATGCGAACGCTAAGGCGTAAATGCGGTAGATCTGGCAACACAGTCGAGCTCGGAGCGATGTGAACAGCACGATGGCGAGAGACTGACTGACTTTCTCCCCTCCCCATCGACAGTCTCTCGAGCTTTCATTGGCTGCAGCAGTAAGCATACAACTAGGATTTTCAAAATCAAGCTTCATAAGTGTAGAAAACGGGTATAGCAACTAGGGGTCATTCACATAAAAAGTATTAAGTTGCAGCAAGTGAGCACTTAAAAATCTCGACCAGAATGAAATAGCAGTAAGATCATTTCTTGTTCACAATCAAGCTAAGACTGATAGTGAATAAAATTATTCTGAAGAAATAACAACTGAGTGTTTTCCTTCCTAGATCAAACTAGTACAGGAAAATCCCATTTCATTTGTTAGAAGAAAACAAGCTGAATCTGCAATACATAAAAGAATCGTATTAACTGAGATAAATGAGTGTGAACTCATTTTCAATTGATTAGTTCATGTTCTTGTTGAATACTTTGTTGCAGTAGAGATGCTTGATTGTTCCAAACAAACAAGTCTTTTGACTTTGTCCTGTCTATGACTAACCAGTGTGAAAACCGCCTAATTCCGTGATAGTTACGAGTAAGCCAAGCATTTTTTTTTTGAAATCATAAATCGTTTGGAGGCTGAAAAACCCACGATTGATATCTATCGCGATCAATGTCGCAAATAGTGAGCTCTCTGACTATGAACTTATTCTCGCTATCATGATGGGCTTGAAAATCCATGATGCACTTTTTCAATGGGATAATTTCCATCACTCAGAGTTTGGTTTATGGGAGTTATTAGCTCCAATGTCAGGGACCAACACCTGCAGTTTATGGGAGTTTTAATTCCGTGCCAGTGACTGCTTTACATACAGTTTACCAAATATTCACTGACTAACAGAGCAATGGAATTTCAAGCCTTAAGCATTCGTAGTCAATTTTACTCCCTGCCGGTTTTTCAACGTTATGAACGTTAGCAGTACCGATTACACAAGCAGTGTTCATATACCACTCGTAAAATTTTTTAATGTTTGCCTGTTTACTGTTTAAAAATTCCAAAGCCAAACCTACAAGTCTCGCACACAGCAACAATTTATTTCCTTTGTTGACATTCAATGTTGTCGAGCATTGATTGACTTGAATGAGCACGTGTCTTTTTCCGAAATAATTCACCAAACTTACGGGGCAATCGGTTAGGATACTATTTTTTTTACCTAAATTAAAATAATCAAAGATGGCTCCTTTTGGTTTATGAAATCATGTTAATCAGAATACTTTAGATTAGATGTGAAGGTGAATAAATGATCATTGTCTTGCCTGGAAATTGAAATTTGTCATCAGTCTCTTGAGAAAGGTCCAACACCAAATAGCCGTAAGGTTCACAAGTCGATTCCTTATATACCCTTACCAACTCGGATGAATTCTCCGGATTCACTTGTCTTGCCAAATGACTGAATTGAAGTTTATCACGAGGATTTCTGAATGCTGTTGTCGTGATTTAGCAGACATCGTGGTTGCACTGTCTCGGGCGGGTTGCCGTTAGATGTAGGGACTGTCGCGGGCGGAAGCTGGCAGTAGCCGCCGAGGCAGGGAGAGAGTACGGACGCACGAGTGACGTGCGGTGCAAATCGGCATTCATCGAGAGGGCTGTGGTGTGCCAATATTGTATTCCACGATCGATATCGTGACACTATGATGTACTTCACGTTCAATGATATATTCCTCGACTGAGGACTCTGATTGAAGATGTTTTGTGTTATGAGAATAACTGAGATATTAAAATGATGGGAACCTTTTGTGAATAATTCACTCACCTGTGTATTATATGCTTCATGCATTAAATCATCGATGATGTATAGAGTTGGAATCCTACTTGGGTTGTCGAAAGAAAAAATATGATTTTCATACTCGGTACCTTTCAAGTGAGGTTCACTACTGGGGCTGCTGCACCACACTATGCAGTGAAATTCACCTTCGACTAAACTATACAAATTCTCTAAAAACTTTACACGAAGGTGTTTTCCAGAACAACTCAAACCGGCGCAAATACAGGTGAAGGGATGTTTCCACCTCAGAGGCATAACCAAGATTAATCTAAGATCTGTTAATGATACATTTTAATCAAAGGCTTCTTCCCACATTCTCTTTAAATTTAGAATTTTGTGGTGTCCCCACACAAAGGTGTTTATCCCGTCATCACAAATGTACTGTTTATCGTCAGAGGCACTTAGAGCAACCTTGTTCATTTCAGTAGTATTTAATTCATGTTTTATACTTCTAATTACATTCATTTTTCTAAATTCAATAGAATGTTCCCTTAAACAGTTTACATAGTCATCGAATGTCAATCCTTTGTCAATTACAGTTTTCGTAATACCTTTAGCTTTCTTTTTATCCTTCATTCCCTTAACTCTATATGAATATAATTTACTCCTAAGTCCTATGAAATGAGTCATTATCACTCCATCACACTCGTCTTTCATTTTTCCAATAGTCTTTTTGTTTCTGTCGGAAAAGCATGGATGGCTCTGTGGATAATTAGAAGTGTCGTATGCATCCAAGTCAGTCACCATATCATTGTAAAAGTCATCCGTCTTCACTTCGTAAAGGTTCACAATTGTAAAATTTTGTAAGTAGGCATTCAAAATCAGCATAGATGACGAAGGGAATTTGAAACATATGGTTAATATTTTTGAATTTAAGCCACTTGTCTTCATCTGTGGGGAGAACAATCTTTGAAGGAGCGTTCGTACCACAGTTGCGTTTATGTTCCTCAGTTCTCTCCCTATCGTGATGGTGTGTTAAACAGCATTTGCAAATGAATATTTTATGTTCATATCCTGTTATCTGTCTCTTGACTAACCTTTCAGTATTTCTGATGCAACAATAGTGGCTTGTTACATCGTTTGTAACGTACAAAAGGTCCCGATGGTCATTGAGTTCCTCGTTCACCACTTTGAGAGGATAGACATTATTTTTCTCAGCTAAACCGAATATGTTAATGGAAATATTGTTCAACTTTTCTAATTTTGAAATAGACTTAGGTCTACCGGATAAGAGATACAGTCCCAGACACACCCTTTTCTAAATTCCTCTGTATTGTAGAGGGAAACACTGCATGAATGCTGATATTCTTAGCCGAAATGGCTTACTTGAAACAAAACTCATCAGAATTTTGAACATTGATTACCGATTTTCTTTTTTTAATTTTCTGCAAGTAAATCAATGAAGATCCCCTCAAAGGTGTGTACTTGTTTATCCTCAGCTCTATGCTGAGGATCTTACTCAACGACCATCCTGAACCTTTCACTTGACGTTCCGATTTCTCCTTCATTATTTTTCCAAACAAAGAATTTAAAATTTCATCAATGCTCTCAGTCTGAAAAACCCTCACATTTTTGGTTTTAAAACACCTCTTGTTTAGTTCCTCCCCCTTTTAAAATTTCGCCTTTAAAATTAAATTAATTTCCAATGCTGTATTCACCAATTGTCCAATTGTTCTCTCACTTTAACAATCACAATTTCTCTAACTTCCTCCAGAAATGTTACAATGTTTCTATGCACTCTACTCCCACTTATCCATAAGGTTTTCAGGTGATTCCTGACTGCCGATTCAATCTCAACAATCTGATGTTGATCACCACCCCGTTGTCTCATGTGGACATCACTCCTCTCATGGGCTACTCTGTATCTCGCATTAAAATATGTAAAGTCAACCTCACAAAAGGAGTTCATAATGTTATCTTACTGAAATACAAGCAGAAAATGATAAGAAAAAGATAATTGGCTCAAATATGTATTCACAGAATGGCTTAGGGCTATGTTAGGAAGCCGGTCGTATTATCAAACAATAGATGATGTACTAACAATTCATATTTCACCTTCATATTGCTCATCCAACATGTACTTTCAGAGATATAGCAGAAGTTAATATGTGATTACTTCCTTATATATTATATGCGCCTATTACTAAACGATTGATAAAGGACCTGTTATTTTGGTTGTTTTACAACCGATTCTTTTTAAAGGGTCTTGATGAAATATGAATTTCGTCATTTTTTGATAATTTATGATTTATATCTATAGAAAATTTTCCGATGTTCCAGTGTTCCCAGTCAAATAACAGATTAGCTAGTAATTGATCTCCTCCACATACTAGTTTTATTTATTTATTTATTAGGACACCAATAACAGCAACAGAGGCCTTTTACATTGGGTGTAGTAACAAATAAATTATTTAAAAAAAAACAATAACAATAACAAAATGACAGGATAACAGAAAAAAAATATATAATGGTACAGTAAAACTCGTTTATAACGATCACGCCTAAAACGAAATCTCAGCTATAACGAAGAAATGTCTCGGTCCCTTGAACTTCTCCATAAGGGCATTGGTTAAATTTCTCGGATGTAACGAACATGCATTTTACAAATTCCCGGCTGTAACGAACAAATGTTTGGCCCCGTGGCAAAAAATGCCCCATATATAACGAATTTTGGCGAGCAGAGCGATAAGTAATGAATAGTTTCCGCCCGTTTACTGTGCACTTGTTCGTAGAGGTCCCCTTCCTCCGTCTACCCCTTCCATACGAATTTCCACGCTCCCTTTGTTTTGAAATTGATATTAAAAATGTGAAATGTTTATGTAAATTAATGACCATAATAATAATATTATTTGACCATTTAAAAAATCGTATGTAATAGCAGTCAAACATTTTACATGCGGCGAAGTTGATAAGCATCTCTTTGCATATTTAAGTACGGCATTGAAGTCGACTTACTGCAAATACAATAAAAGCTGTGTTATCCGGCTATCTTGGGGATTGTGGAAAGCCGATTAGGAGAAATATCCAGTTAGGGGAGCGATTTTTGATTTTGACACCGCCAGTTTAGCAATAACCAAACAAAATTGGGCTTAGGTTCATTATCGTACTCCCCAAACATAACTATGCATGGGGTTTGCATTTTCCATTTTAATTCTTCCACATGTAGTTAGATATAGATACTATTTACCCATTCTTATTTAATACGTTGCTATGCTTACATGCAAAACAAAAAGACTATTGAAAAGTTTATGGCATCCGGAAAGTTTGGGGATTACAGCAGTGAACCTGTTCCCAAAATTGAATTTATTGGATTATATCTTTCTTATTTATCTTTATTTACACAGTTAAAAATTGACGAAATTATTTAATTCTTTTGAACGTTTCTGTGAAAACCATTCATATAATATTTTATCCAGTTCCTCCATTTTTGACTTATGAAGCGTATGATGTTTATTAATTGATTTACTCGTCTCAGAATATGACACAAATTTTATTAATTTAGCCTTATGAGCCTTGATATCGTAGAGCGTGGAAGATCCGATGTTGAATTCTTTTGCTATGGCTGCTTTTGTGTTAGCATTAAACCAACCTTTTCTCTCCTGTTCCTTGCTTTTGGGTATTTATTTTGATGCCATATTCAATGGATGGGTAATTTTTTAAATAATAAAAAGCGATAAAACTGAAAATTGTAGTGCACCAAAACATCTAGACAATTTAAATGTCTTACGTAAACAAAAAACGCCATGCTTACTCGGCAGCCACAGGAGTATACGGAGTAAATACGTAATATATACATCTTATATTTTAAGAAATTTTAAAGTGGAAGTTGTGGTTTTACTAGGGCTCTCAGATTGCCAACAGAACAAACCGGGACAAATTAAGTTCAGCGGGAGGGGATGTAAAAGAAGTGTGAGAAAAATGGTGTTACATGAACCTATTGTTTTTGTGTTAGTATAATAATATGTTCATTTTCATTAATAATTTGTTATATTTTTAGATAAACAAAATAACATTTAACACAGAAAGAAAATGTTACATTTTCCCCGAATCACTTATATAAATCAAATAGAAATAAAAAAAATCAATACATATTTGGTTTCTTATTACAAAAAAATCACAGTAGTTGGTATATAAATATTTACCACATTATACCTATTCATAAAAAATTAACATATTTATAAATATTTTTCATTTGATTTGGCTGCTTTTAACAAGTCTTTTTTTGTTAGAATGTAGTCATACATTTCAGTACAATTAAAATCAAAATTTACCAAGCACTGTAAAATAGCTTCTACAGTGTTACAAGATAATGAATTACGCTCGTCGGTTCATTGAATTTCCATTAGGGAAAAAATACGTTCGACATTCGCTTTGTGTCCGGGAATAGAAAAAACATATTCGCAGATTTTTAGAATATCTAAATACTGTTCTGGAAATTCTTTGTCCATCTTGGATAAAACTATTGTCCACTTTTCTGAAGCGGTCTTAGATTTACAGTCCTTATTTTCTGCTACTTCTAATTCAACAATTTTGCACACTCTTGTTATCTGGTTGAACAGAAAAGTATCATTTATCTCAATATTTTTATCTTCGAAAAAATCTAAAGTTTGTTCGATATCTTTCCATTCCGGCTTTTCCTTAAACATCATCCATGAAAATATTCCAAAATGTTCTAGTGGTTCTATCCACTTATTTAAATAATCGACTAATGTTTCATAGACTTATTAATATCATTCTTAGTGAGAATACCTGACTTCACGTTCTTTTAAAATTGTTTGTATGTTTTTTGGCAAAAAGGTCTGTTTGTGTCTTTCTTCAAACATAACTGCTGTGTATTTCAATACATCAAAAACTTCCATTACAGATTTATTTTTTCCTTCAATTTTTAATATTTGTAAATTTACTGAAGAGGCCTGGCTATGAATGAACCAGAAGTATGGCTCACTTAATGGGTCATTGAAAAAATTAACTGGAGTTTTTGGTGCTTTATTCTCGGACATGAAAAAAGATTTAAGTCCTTCGAAAATCTTTAAAATTCTATCAACTGATGGCAATAAAGAAAGCCACCTAGTTTTTGAATATGATAGCAGCTTTTGATATTCAATGGACACAAAGTCACAAAACTCTTTTAGGCGCTCAGTTCTGACAGTATATATCGAAAAATAATTAAATAATTTCAAAGTAATCATGCTTACATCACAAGATAGTTGATCAGAAGCTGTCTGCATAGTGTTGTGAAGAATGTGTGCCGGGCAACCAATACCTTCGAATTGTGGACCTATTTCTGATTTTAACTTGCTGAAAACATTATTTGTACCTGTTCTGGTACGTCCACCAAAATTAACATTTGCATTGTCACCGCCAAAAGCTACACACTTTTTCAAATCTAAATTTATATCGTTCAGTGATTCAATGCAAAAATTAGCTATCATTTTGGATGTTTCACCTTTTAAATTTCTGAGTTTAAGCAGTTTAACTTGAATTCCTGATGTTGTAAAATACTGCACAACCAATGGAAATATCTTTTCAGCTTTGTGGTTGCTTGCATCCGTACTTAAACTATAAAAGAAACATTTCTGAATTTTCTCAATGGTACAGGAAATTGAATGCGGTGCAAGGCTTTTGTAATCATACGAGTTGATTTTGTTGCTGCTGACGAATATTTTTTGGCGATGTTTGAATCACTGAATATTTTTGGGATCAACTTATTGACACAACTTGCGGATACAAATGATTGGTGATGCTTAATTATGTGGTAGGGAAAACATAATTCAGTGGCAATTACTTGACCCTCATCTTCTGTATTCTTTTTTGAAAAAAAAATGCAGTAATCTTTTCGCATGAACTTGAGGATGCAACAGCATTCACATGTTTTGTTGTTTTGACATGATCCTTAATATCTGAAATACCACCATGCGCCACACTCAAATAACTTTTACAGTGGATGCAATACCCTTCAGTTTCATTTCTGCCCCTCTTAATAACGGGATATTCTTCGATATATTTATCCAAAAACTTGCAGGTCCTTTTCTTTGACATTTTTAAATTTGATGGATTATTCTGAAATAAATATTTTTAACTGTAATATAATAATAATAGCCAACCAAAATTAGTAACCATACCTTAGTTGGGTAAACCAGTAAACTTACACAAACATTAAACAATACACAACGAAAATAATAACACAACAAACACAAGACCAACAAAGCACGCTACGTCTCTCTTATAGTCTGTTCACGAACAGCAACATCAAGGAAACGGCGGTAGAAATGGCAACGCAGACCGATGTGAACGCTTCGAAATCAAGAGCAACACTGAGTTCCCCCCACTACCTTCCCAAACGAACTGTCTCCTATTGGCTGCTGCTATTATAAGTGGTGTATGCCCCATTTTCAAGGCCAGGAGACTTTAGATAGAGTACTATGGCTACGCTCCCATGCAGGTTATGACAACTAATTCCCACTCCCACCAGCTAGCGACCAGATGCTAAAGCACGGCGCGAACTGCTAAGATCAGTTCGGATCGGCGCCGCTCGGAAAGGTACCCGATACCGCACGGAACGGCATTCACAAATTATATTAATTTTTTGTTTGTAAATTTAAATAATTTTCTAAATTTAGTCAAATTAAGTAATAAATTATTGAAATTCGTAAATCCGGGACAAACAGACCCTCTCGGGACACCGGGACATAGGTCTAAAAACCGGGATAATCCTGGTTTTCCGGGACGCCTGAGAGCCTTAGGTATTACACATATACTATTCACACAAAAATTCATAAAAAAAGAAAAAGAAATACAAAATGAATTGTATTTGTGTAATTGCCAGTATCTAAGGCTGGCCAGTTCTGAATAGCCAGATAGCACAGCTTTTACTGTATGTGTATACGTGTTATATGGGATGTATAGGCCAAAAACCATGTTTCTCGTATATGTATAACGTAGTCACGCTTATAACGAAGCAATGAGTCGGTCCCCTCAAATACGTATTAAACGAGTTTTACTGTATTAACAATAACAAGGATAAATAAGCATGATATTAGTTGTTTATGCGATGTTTGATGAAAGAGATGAAAACATTAGGGGAGGTGAAGAGGTCCAAAGACGGATATTTTGCAGTAAGTGTGTTGAAGAGGGAGGGGTTTCGGTGGAATAGGGATCGCTGGGAAGTAGATAAACGGAAGTGAGGATGTGCAATATGCTCATGTTACGGGTGGGGCGAGGAGGAATGCGAAAGGAAAAGAAAGAGAGAAGGCCACCAGAGTGAAAATGTACGTTCAGTACACCATGTAATAATTTTAGGTCAGCTGTTAAGCGGCGGTGGAAGAGGTGGGAAAGCCCTAGGGATGCCAACACGACTTCTCGTGAGTGATTCCTAAAGGAAGGAACGCGATATCGGACAATGGCTAGGAAGAAATTTACCGGGCGGTTGAGAAGTTTGAGAGTGTTGGGGCTGTCAGTATTCCAGAATGGGGAGTACACAGCCGAGGAACACTGCTTTCAGTGCAAGGTAGTCAGTAATTTCGGAGAAACGGTATATTTAGCCAACTATGGACATTGCTCTCCCGGAAATGCTCTTAATGTGTTCTATGAAGAGTGGTTTGTCATAAAAAATTATGCCCAAATCAGTATGTTTTCACAGAAGGGATAGGATGATGGAAGAGGGTGTAGGAAAATGAAATGGGATTGTGCTAGAGGGAAAAAGACATTACAGCCGACTTAGTGGGGTTAATACGTAGGTGCCATTTGGAACACCAAGCGTCGACAGATTTAAGAGCAGATTCAAGTGATAAAGAATCGGCTAGAGAGTCAACTGTTTTAAAGATTTTACAATCGTCTGCGTAAGGAAGTATATTGCAGCCCGATGGGAGTACGCATTCTGCGATGTCATCCACGTAGAGGGCAAAGAGAAAGGGGCCGAGAACGCTACCCTGAGGAGCACCGGAAGAGACAGGCAATAGAGGAGAAGAAAAGCCATCGATTAAAACTCTCTGATTGCAAGAGTTCAGGAAATTAGAAATTACTGATAAGAGGCGGCCATGGATATTGTAACGAGTCTCAAGTTGGTGGAGGAGGAGGGTGTGGCTCACTGAATCGAAAGCTTTAGAAAAGTCGATGTAGCAGACATCGAGTTGAGATTTTAATTCAAAGGAGGAAATAATATGATGTTGTAAGACAGAAAGATTGGTGAGACAGGAGTTACCAGGAAGAAAACCATGCTGAAAGGGTGAGATGTATGGAAGAGTGAAATGTAGGATACGGTTGTGGATTATACGTTCAAAGATGATAGAGAGTACTGGCAAAATGGAAATAGGACGATAATTTTCAACGATGTCTTTTGATCCTGACTTTAAAATGGGGGGTGTGGGTTGGAATTCTTCCAAAGAGACGGGAAAGTTCCTGATGAAAAGAATTTATTGAATAATAGGGAGATGGGAATGTGGAGAACGGCAGATGTGCATTGGAGAAAGAGAGAACCAATATTATCTGAGCCGGTAGATTTGGAGGGAGGTAGGGAAGAAAGATGAGCTAGGACCTCCTGAGGTGAAGTTGTTATAAACGCAAGGGAATGGGTGCACACGGGCTGCAGAGGTGGGAGAGGAATGCTGGGGGAGGCGGGTGTGAAATTGGAGCAAAAATATTCATTGAAGGCTGAAGGCCTAGCATCCCCTTGGAACGATGTGCCGTTGGCAGAGACAGAAATTGGGATACGATGTCTTTTCCTTTTGGAGTTTATCAGAGTCCAAAATCTCTTTGAATTGTTTTTAATTTCGTCCGTTATCCCTTCCACACAGTTCGAGTAATCTCGGCGAAGAAGATAATGGGCGTGCCAACGTAGGGTAGCAAAGGAGGCACGAGTGTGGGGATTGGGGTGAGACTTCCACAATCTCCACGCCGAAAGCTTATTCTTTAGGGTGAGGGTCGTCTCAGGCGATACCCAAAGATGCTTTTTCTTCGACACTCGTCATGAAGGGACGAAGTCCTCGATGACTGCATGGAAAAGGTCATATAAGAGGTCGAGCCCATCCTTGGGATTACCGCTCTCAAGGAGGTCCCAGGGAAGGAGGGAAAGAGCACGGTTAATAATGGACCAATCTGCTTTGTTCCAGGTTCTGAGGGACCTGAGCAGGGTTGGAAGCATTGGATGCAGCTCGCTGGGGGGTAAGGAGTGGGAGGGATAGCGAACACTCGAGGGATCCGTGGTCAGTTTCGAAAATGTTACGGCCCACGGCTACAGGAGACACTGGGACGGAGGACAGAATTAGATCCAGCATTGCCATATTTCTAGTAGGAAAAGAATTACACTGAAGGAGGCCTAAGCCGTTCATGAAATGTTCGAGAAAATAATGATCAACATTATTAGATGAACTGCCACTGGTGGATGAGGTCCAATTGATGGATAGGTTGAAGTCTCCAAATAAAATAAGGTCACCTAATGCACGCACGTGAAGAACTGAATCAAAACAAGCCTCCAAACACGATAAATCATTGTTAGGTGGGCGATAAAAACAACCAACAAATAATTTAACTGAGTGCTCACTGTTGGCACTACATTTCACTCGTAATTCGGTCCACAAAATTTCACAATTGGTTTCTAAATCCGCCTGTCGGGTAGCAGGGAAGTCAAAATCAATGGCAAGGAGAACACCGACACCTCGGGAAGTTCGATCACGACGAAAAATTTGGTGGGTAGCTGCAAACGCAAGTTCACCATCCAAAACGTTGCTGTTAAGCCAAGTCTCCACGAGTGCAATAATGTTGAAAGCCAAAAGTTCACTAATGTGTGAAGAAACTACAGAGAACTTGTTCCGGATACTCCTCACATTTTGATAGTAAATATCACAAGAGGAAGGACCGGGATTGGGATTCACATCCCAGGAGAGAAGAACGAGAAGGGCAAGACGTTTCCATGCCGGGGAGAAGCGCCCACGGTTGCCGGGAGACCCTGGGTGTAGGCGGGAGGCGATGGCGGAAGTTCAACAAACCAGTGAGAGCGAAGCCATTCCAAGTAAATTCACAATAACTAGGGGACATGATGAAATATCCCATAACCAATGAAGTATTGTGAGATGGGCACTGCAGGCCAATCGCAAGTTGTTGAGAAAGTATCAAGGGAAGCACTGTTAAGGCAAGGAAAGACACAAGTATCACAGCGGCAAAAACACGCGAATGCTCATCGGTGGCCATCTTGTTTTCCTTTTTAACTAGTACATCCAACGGTGAGTCAAGTACTGACGAAGAATTGTGAAATTCACTCCCCTTATATAGTGTAAATGTGCAACGATGCATTCTTCCTCCCTTTCGGTGCCTGGAAGTCGCTGAGGATGCTAGAATCAGCAGTCCTTTATCACATTACCCTGATGCAAACGGATACCGAAAAGGGAGAAGGTCCTCTGATGATTACAACGATGCATCAGTCAACATGTGCAACACCATCCTCCATTTTAAAATATCTCACGAATGCAATTTTGATGTGAAACTTGTGCAGTCATGCGGAGAAAATTATAAAGATTAATTCCCATTTCATAGAAATTCAAATATTATCTGAAAATCTCCAAAATGTATGTTTTAATGAGATTTTTCACAATTTTTATACATTTCTTACACATTAAGATGGAGCCAACAATAGACTTTAACATTTGCAGTTGCAATGGCGATGAATTGAATAAATGCATAAAAATCAAGTGTATGTATCTAGTAGCAGAAGTGCCCGATGAAACTTCGACCGTGTAACATGTAAACATCGCAAGAATAAGATACTACACAGTTTTAACCATCGAATAAAGGAAAAATGAAGAAAACTGGTCTGCATTTACCTATTTACCCTTAACACTGAAAAACTGAAAATTATGTGTAAACTTTTGGCAATATAATTATTGAAATAACTACCTCTCACCTCAACTTTTTTATTGCCATATACTCTATGTTACCTGAAGGGTAAAATTATCGTATCTGCCCGAATAGAAGCCGACCCCCCAAAAATTTCCACAATTTTTTGGCAAAAACGTAAATTTCGTAGATTTTATGCTGAAGTGTGCCAGGCATTCATGCACATCTTAAAATACATTATTCGAGATCGAAGAAATGTGTGGGAAATGGTTTAGTTGTTGACATTTTGAAATATTACTCCAATTAATAATTTTGCGTTGCTGAATAATGTTCCACATTCAGTGGCAGCAATTTTATTCATCTTCATTTTCACAAAAGATCAAATATAGTAACAGTGATCTCGCCAAGATCTTTTTTCATCCAAGTCTATTTCTATGAAATTAGCATTTACATTGCCTTAAGAAACTGCATTTTTATAATTATACATGTTCCATGTAAAGTTTTACCGAAATTCAAACAGTTGAGCGTTCAAAGCCGTCAACGCATTCTGCGTAATCGTCTATTTACGCAAGCGATCTCACCAAGATATTTTTTCATCCAAGTCTGTTTCCAATGAAATTAGCATATATATTGCCATAAGAAACTGCACTTTTATAATTATACACGTTCCATGTAAATTTTTACCGAAATTGAAACAGTTGAGAGTTCAAAGCATTTTGCGTAATCGTCAATTTACGCAGGCGATCTCGCCAAGATATATATATATATTCATCGTAGGTCAAATATTACTTTACGAAAGATATAGTACTATCATTTGAATGCGAAGGCAATGAGAGACTTCGAGATTTAACCACAAACCAAATTTTCCTCGGACTCGCATTTAAGCCGAGGGGTGATTTTTTCATGATGAATTTTGGCAAAAAACATCAGCTTGTGAATTTTCATGACAATATCTTCAAACGAAAACTGTAAGCAAAACCAGCAAGAACGCAATAATCAACAGAAAATGGATAAACAAAGGAACAAACAAAATTAATTAATTTAACAAAAGACAAAAAAGTAAATAGAGAACGTTTAAAAATCACGGAGTGTATATTATCCTCCGACTATTAGCTCGACTCTGTCATCTATGAGTTCTGTTACAATAAAATTGTATATATCAACATTACTTTGGAAACAATGAAATGATTTATCCAATCACAATTTGTGGAAAATCTACGTCTAATTATGTAAGTTACTTACATAGTTTTAAAAACTGCTTGCTTTGGAGAACTCTACACCACACGAAAATATCATTAAAAACAGTTTATTAGTAATATTTCAATTAAAACCAACAAATATTTTGTTGCCATGTAAACAAAGCAAAATCGCACACACAAATTGAAAAACGATATTACGTTAAAATTTTTCCAATGTTAATGCCTTGGACTTTCAACTTCGGCGACAGTAGGAGTTGTCATGGTAGCTTATAATTGGTATTGTCAGTAAATTGAGAAAAACATGCATTTTTCTGATTCTAAACGCATTTTTATGCTAATTCAATCAGGATTCGAATTCTGTCATCAATAAAAATAAACTTTGTTCTTTCCTTCATACAACCATCCAAATCTCAAGTTTGGACCATGTTTCTAAGTAATTTTAAAATGCAAATGAAAAATTATCTACACTCATCCCTATGTTATTGAATTGGAGAAAATGAAAAAGGAAATTTTTTAAAAAAATAGAAAGGTCAATGAAATCGGTATAATAACCTTACTAAACCACTTAACTCTTTATTCTGGATAAAATGATACCTTCTTGTTTCTACGTGCTATAGATGCTGCAGTATAAAAAACATACATACCGTATCTGCCCAAATACAAGCCAATGTTATTTATCAAAATCTATCATGAAAAAATCACCCCTCCTCTTAAATGTGAGTCTGAGGAAAATTTGGGTTATGGTTAAATCTCGTAGTCGCCCATAGATGGCAGCACGTCTCTCATTGCCGTCGCATTCAAATGATAGTACAGGCAGACCTCGTCTTTCATGGCTTTATTTTTCGCGTGTTTCAATCTTTCGAGGTTCCGCATTTGCGACCAGTTTTGTCTTTCGCGGTCTTATGTTTCGCTCTTTTGCGGAAAAAATCATGGAAAAGGCTCCGTGAAATTTTCTATATATGGAATGAATCACGTTTTCCTCACATTTTCTCTCATAGTCAGCCCTGAAAAATATTGTTACATTATTCTGATATGTAAAAGTATTTATGTAATTTTAAAAAATAGATACGTGTATCTATTTTTTAAAGTACCTTAGAAACTGCTTATGTGACCACCTTTGTACAGTGACCACCTGCTTAATATGACCATTTTTTAATGGTCCCTGCAGAAATGTAATATTTTTTGTGTATAGTGACCATCTGTCAATTGTGACCATTGACCACTATTTTGGGAAGCATTCCTAGTATATACACCTCCCATATAGTGACCGGCAAAGGACAGGCTCTTACAATATTTCCTGAAATATACTTGCAGGTGATGCAAATGAAGTAAATCCAGCTTTGTTGAAAATTTTCAAGCCAATTTCTCTGAATTTGTTTTAGGTTTTGTCCCAGAAAATATTTTTAATGCCGACAAGTGTGGTTTGTTTTTTATAGCAATGCCTGATCGCTCTTTGGTAATTAAAAGGGATCTGTGTAAAGGTGGAAAGATGCCAAAGGAACGTCTTACAATTTTGCTAGCAGCTAGTGCAAAAGGTGAAAAATTTGAACCACTTGTGAGAGGAAAATATCAAAATCCCTGGTGTTTTAAAAAAGCAAAAATAAACAAGCTACCAGTACTCTGGAGAGCTAATAAAAAGGCGTGGATGACTTCAGAATTGTTCACTGAATGGTTGCAATATATCAATAGTAAGATGAGAAAGCAGAAAAGACACATATTAATGATTATTGATAATTGTCCTGCTCAACCCTGTGTCAAAAATTTCTCTAATGTAACGCTCAGGTTTTTGCCCCCAAATAGTGCTTCAGTCCATCAACCCTTACATCAAGGTGTAATAAAATGCTTCAAAGCATTTTATAGAAGGTTTTTACTTTCAGATGTCATATCAAAATGCGAAACAAATGCAGTGCAATCTGTTTCAGTTTTTGCTGCAAAAGTGAATGTACTTGAAGCTGTTATGTGGATTGCAGGTGCATGGAAAAGGGAAAAGAGGAAACTATCGGTAAATGTTTTAAAAAGGCTGGGTTTTCAAGTAAAGATAGCTTTGATGCAGACGATTTTGAAAATGAAGTCATGTTGCTAGATCTGGATGGCAGTGACATGGAGAACTTCATAGATGTGACAAAGATACAACAGTTTTTCAAGCTGCTGCATCTGGTGAGGTTTTCAATGAGGTGTTTGAAGAATTTAGTGGAAAAATGGAAAAGACAAATGATATTGACGATAGCGATGAAGATGTTTCGGCGATAATTGAGAAAGGAAATATTTTCTTGACTCCAAAAGAAGTAGCAGGCATGCTTGAACAAATAATATTTGGATTTGCTACTGGAAACTGTCCGGAATTATTAGTTCCTCTTTATGAATCAAAAAGAATAATAGCTGATGTAATTTCTAGCAAAAGAAAAAATTACACACAATTGACAATGGAAAGATTTCTTTAAAAATAAAGAAACTAAGTCATTTCATTCTTATTATCTTTTTACAAAATTGTAAGGAAGAATTATTTATTAATTATACTATATATTTATTTATTGTTGCTACGAGAATAGTTCAGTTACTGATATTTAGTTGCATAAATTAAATTCCTAGTTAAAAGTTATTGTTAATTTACATATTGATTTCTCTGTCATTAAATTTTCTAATGATGTTTTTCTACCTAACAAATAAAAATTTTGGCTATAGTGACCACCTGTCTAAGATGACCCCTTTTGTACAGTCCCGAGGATGGTCACCTTAGGCATGTTTTACTGTGTGTGTGTGTGTATGTGTATATGTATGTGTGTGTGTGTGTGTGTGTATGTATATGTATGTATGTATATATGTGTGTGTGTATATATATATATATATAATGTGTCTCTCCAACACCCCAGCGGCTCTACTTCCGGTAAGTGTTCACTGGGTTTCCTTCATATATATATATATATATATGTGGCGACCAAAAAACAAAGCCACATAATCCTCTAACTAAATGCTATATTGTACAAGAAATAACAACAACAGCAAAACAAATGCTCTTGAGACGTAACAATAGTCTCGCAACTTAAACACTTCGTGAATATGAAATTATAACATAACAGCAAACAAAGCTCTTGAGTCATAAAACTAGTCTCGCAACATAAAACACTTCATGAATCTCAAATTATAGTTACACTCTGTCCTCAGGAAACTTTCAGCACACGCGACTTGCGAGGATCCGCTCCTCTCTCTCTCTCTCTCTCTCTCCGTCACTTGGAATCTTACTCTCGCCGGCGGCGACCCTCGGCTGACACTCTCTCGGGGTATCTGCTCACTCATTCTCTCGAAAGCCATGGTCATGTGATGGAGCGGTTGAGGGGAGATTCGGCGGGTACCTTAAACGTGCGACTCCTTGATTCGTATTGGTTAATTTCTTGATTACGTTATATAATCATGAGAAAGGAGGAAATGGGAAATAGGGGTAATATTCGCCCTATATAAAGCACGTTGGTGTGGGAGAAGCCATTGGCGTGGAGATTTTGGCTTTCTGTTCGGCGATTACGAAAGACGGCGATAACGAAGGACAGGCGATATTCGATGGTGGGCGTTTTTCGTCGCGTTTATTCGACAAGTGCTTCGTTAAGTGCGGAGGTGCGGGGAAAATCGCTGCATCCTCCCTCAGAAAATGAAAAAATAAAGTTTTGAAGGGTGGGGGGAGATTCCCTGGACCATCTCTTCTCCCCAATTGTCCACACCCTTTATCTGTAGCACTTCGCTCAATCACATTTATACTAGATCACACAGACGTTGGAATTGTCTGTAGTATTGTTAATATAATTTATTTAATGTTATTGTAGTAACTAAAACACATTGGGAATAATTCACTGGAAATGTTATGTTGTTCTGATAATCTGAGTCTGCGACACTGTTCCATTTGAAGTTCTCAGGTGAAATGGAAAAATATTCACCACTGATTAACACTGTTCAGGTTTAGTACACTCCTTGAAGGCAATTTTGAAAAGTGTTCACTAAGCACTGGAGTGAGATGTCTTCTCGGATGGAAATTCAATAGCCCACCTTATGTCTTCACCATAACGGATATTAATTACCACGAAGTGTTGTGGTGTGTGTTTTCAGAATAGCAACAGTGAATCAAGATACAAAAAATTATTGCCCACTCCTTGCCTTAGGCTTACAATAAGGGCACATTAAAAGACAATGGATATTATAACAAAGAAAAGCATTCATGGTAGTTCCATGTGGGAAGTACCGAAATTTAACAAAAGAATATTTTGAATTTAAAGCATGAAGTAAAGTAAACAGTATTCTATGCTGGACACTTACAAGCAGTTATTTTCTAAGACAAGGCATGAAATCAGTATGACATTAACCATTTTGAACTTAGTAAGTGGTACAGATAATTGTTATAACATTACTTAATATTCACAGTGAATCAGATAATTATTATAAGTGAAACAATTTTAAATCTAGTATATTTCCCCTGTTTGAGATGGATGACTGTCTTTACAATATTATACAGTGTTATAAACATTTTAAGGTACACTATCCCAATTGGGGAGAGTGCACAAAAACTATTGTGGTAATAGTGGCATTATTACCAGTAAACATAAGAAATACATGGCCAGGTTACATTAAATAATAAAAATTTAGAGCCATGGAGACATACATAAAGGTCTAATTATCCTTTATGATGCCTCGAACATCATCCTTGTATACACAAAGGCATAGCACGAGGCCGAAAATGAATATGTTTTACCAGATTCTCATCTGGGGGCTGATCGCAATGACGCAGTATCATTGGGCGATGGGGTCGCTAATTCCCTATGCCGGCACATACAAGCTATAATAACAAAATTACTGATGATACAGTTTTAAATGTGAAATATTGGCAATTCTGTCCTTAGTGGGTGACAGTTCCAGAACAGCTGTCACAGGAGATGAAAAATTTTTAATTGAAAATGGACCGACCCATTGTGGTGTGAGTTTGGCGGTTTGGTGGTGTTATAGCACTGTACCAATGATTATTGTATGAGGAAAAGTGGTAGTACTAATTATTTACTGTGACAAAAGTCATAAGTACCAATGATTTTGTGTGAGAAAAATTTCCAACTACCAAGGAGTATTGTCTGATGAAAAGTTGCAGGTACAGGTTTCTGCAATGAAAAGTCAGTAAATCAGAAAGACAAGCCTTTGAAAGGTGCATAAGTTAATAATTTTCAGCGAAATTGTATTCTATGCTTAGCAATCATAAATTCATTAAACTTGATAAGTTTATTTTGTTGTAATATTCATTGTATATATTGTTAGCCTAATAATCAGACATAATAATTTTTCAGGATGTTCAAGGCCCAAATGCTTCTGTGTCATGGATCAACAAGTCATTGGTAGCAGTAAAAGAATATGGAGTTCTATTCAATTTTTCAGACCAGGGAGTCCAATCTCTAATTGATAGTTTTAGGAAATCCTCCACTTCTTTATCCTACTGGGTGGTTGGGTAAGTTTTTATTTAGTTTTATGGTTATTATTTATAACTATAATTTTCACATGATCTATGCTTGATAATGCATTAATCATGTTAAAACTGAAATTCTATTAAAAAATGCACTAAAAATGGAAGAAAATATTCCAGTTTTCATGGATCAGTTCCATTCCAAGGAACATAAAACTTACACTAGCAGCTAAAAGTTAGTAAGCCCTCTGTCCATGACAGGAACCTATCAATTGCAGCGGCATTTCCAGAAAATGTCTTTAGTGCTTTAGTGGGGGCGATACACAAAGGCAAATACAGGGGGGAGGGGTAAAGAAGGTAATTATCCCTCCTCCCAAGATTTCTGAACACTAGAAAAAATTAACCCCTGAACCTCGTCCTACATGCTTAGCAAAATGTGCTCTAGACGCACTTGGTACATTTGCGCCGCAGGTTAGTTCTAAGCAAATAAATATCCTTGCAGAGTGAGAGTTATGCTTATAGAATTTTCATTGGGGTTCATGTCTCAGATCCGGGGCCATGTTTTGGAAGACTACCTGCTCTTCCCTTTCGACCCTCATTAGAGAGGATTAGCGACCCTCACTGGGACTCGAGTCCCGCCCCTAGCTCTGCTTGGTCTACCCTAATGGGTGGTGAAATTGCATCATTGCAAAATTGCAATACTTTTTGCAAATAGGACGACTGAAAGTTACATCATTGCATTGCGGTGAAAATGCTGATTATTGGCGTTTTTTAAACGAAATTCTACGATACATATCAACGGAGTTAGGAAACGAGCGAGGTAGATGGTAGGGGAGGAAGGGAACTGAAGGGAGAGTGAGAGGTACCAACATTAGTGCTTCGACTTGCCTTAAGGTTTTTAGGAGAGAAATTTGAAATCGACATTGCCTTTCTGAATTACAACACATACAGAGACTCTGTCCTTTCAGCTATCCCTTTCAAATAGTCTACAGAGCCCATAAAATATTGAACATAAAGTAACGACGATGGAAATATGATTGTTTTCATGGTCATTGGTCTATGTTACATGATTTTCTCGGGATTTCAAATTTTCTTCCTTAGAATAAATAGGAACAGGGTCTGCTAAATGTTTTTGTTGCACTTTTCTAAGTCTGAAATTATTAAATTTTGATTTCTTTGTGAGTAAAAACAAAAAAAACTGGGACCAAGTTTTACCGCATGTTGTAAAAACGTGAACTTATAAAAGCACTCAAATTTTCTCATTTCAAAGCAATATGGTGATCCAGAGAAAACTGCATTAATATTTTCAGCGTATATCTGTGCCTTTACTGAATCACTTGAATTATGTCTGGTGCAAAACTGTCATATTTTGCACATATGAGACTTTTTTCATTTCGCATCTCCTGAAGCTGTACTTTATCATCTTAGAAAAGCGCAACAGAAACGTTTATCAGACCCTGCTCCTATTTATTCCAAGGAAGAAAATTTGAAATTCCGAGGAAATCATGTAACATAGACCAATGACAATAAAAACAATCATATTTTCATCGAAATCGAAAATCAAAAATTACGTGTAAACTTATAGGAAAATAAATGTTTGAAAATTTCCCGGCAGATGATCATGATGAAATTTTCTCTGGTTTCTAGCCAGGTTAAATAAAAACTGCACGAGAATAAAAAGCCTTTTCATGTGATTACAATCAATTATTGAAGCTAATTCAGCACAGATTTTAATTCTGCTTTGAAGATTATGCAACTCCATTCTTTTTTTCTACATAACAGTTTTTCTCCCGAGTTCGTATGTTAATTTTAAGTAATTTAAAAAAGTATTTTTGTAATGGCTTGCACAGAAACCCGTACTACTCTTATGGCCTATTGAAATTGGACAATGGGCTCAAAAATAACCCCATAAAAAAGTTAGGTTGACCAAACTTTGACCATTCACTAAGTTAAGATGTAAGGAGGAATCGTACCAAGTTTGGTTGTTCCAGCTTTTGTCTTTTAGGAGGAGTTCCATGAACAAACCAACAAACACACCCTTCAAAATATAAGATAAGATAAGATAAAGCAACGAATGATATGAAAACAGTCTCATATGCAAAAAATACGAGTTTTTCACCAGACATAATGCAAGTGAGTCAATAAAGGCACAGATATGCGGTGAAAATATGAATGCAGTTTTCAGTGGATCACCATATCGCTTTGAAATTCCAGTTCTTCTATAAGTTCATATTTTTACCACATGCATTTTAGAAAAAGGTGCCTCGCCTCTTCACTAATTCCAGTCTGTCTGTCTACTTACAGAGAATGAGATTTCTCCTTTACAAGAATCTCTTTTCATTTCATTGGCTCTCTGGCAGTACTCCCCGATTTGTAAATTCTCGGAAACAGCCATCATTGTACAGCAGTGCAGTGAGCGATCCCAACTCAGTTCGATTTAGACGCTGAGAAGCAGATCACTCTTTAACAGGAAAATGGAATACCTCCAAAGTATTGCAGCATTCAAGACCCACCTTTCTTCAGCTCGACTTCTGCTGTTTTTAATATCTTTTGATATAATAGCGTAGCAGAAAATTTGTGTGTGCGGCAGATGGAGAGGGATCAGCCGCAATGGCGGAACAAATAATCAACCTGTATATAGGTGCACAAGGGTAGGATGCAGAAAAAAGACGTCCATTCACAGCGGGACTTTTTTGCGGCATGGAAGATTCCAGTTGAGGACATATTAAGTGGCTTGGATATTAAAATATCCCACAGCCATCATAGTTAGGGAGATGGGGTTAAGTAAATGTACCATTGGACATCTACTGTCGAGCTTCCGTGAGCTTCTGTTTGTGTGGCTGTTAGAAAACAGTGAAAAAATAGGAGGAGCTGGGAAAACGGTGGAAATCGACGAGAGCACATTTGGAAGGCGCAAATATAATCTCGGCCGCTTGACGAAGACGAAGTGGGTGGTTGGGGGCGATTACAGGGAAACGCCAATCATTCTTGTGTCTTGTGGACAAGAGGAACGCGTCGACCCTGGAAAAAGTTATACAGGAGACCGTTGAAGTGGGGTCCAACGTAATTACTGATATGTGGAGGGGTTACAGACGTATGCGGTAGATCCTGCCATTTGTTCGACCCACACTCAAAATATTGAGGGATACTGGTCCGTTATAAAAAGAGATATGCGTGTTTTCTTCGCCACACATACTCTAAAAGGTAGTCTTCCAGGCACTCTTCCGACATGCGGCCAATTCTTCTCTACATATCTCCAAATGTGCGTGCATCGCAGTTTCGCGGTTTTTCCGACTACTTCTGCCATTTTTGAAGGTATGAGAAAAACACCAAACAAATGAATTTCCCCGTCCGCATGGTTTTTTTTATCATGCTGTGGCCCCGTTATAAGATATGGAGCGCATAACTAAAATGAAAAGAGGAATTGAAAATGTTATGATGCCATACAGAGAAATTTATCGAAGCCTGCAAAAAAACCTCGACAGTTGCCCATAACGATGTTTCTACGGAAGTCCGAACCTCAAGCATCAACCGCTGACCTCCCGCACTCCTCTGTGTTGTGTCCGGATGAATCGGACACTAGGCCAGAGGTACAATAACCTTCATTTTAAGGTATGATTATATTGGTGAACATAACGGTAGCGTAACAGTATGCTCGGTGAGGGGTTTGTTTTCTAGCTCTCACCAAATTTAATGCATGCATTTTTTTTGCCGTTTACGTCATTCAATAAATATTTTTTCGGTATATTCTTTGCTAATCATGGTTTATCCAAAATTATCTCTTTAAACCTACTGTATGGCTACATCAGATATAAATGCCACAATAGCAGCCCGCTGCAGCTACACTTGCAAATACCGTATTCACCCGAATCCAAGACGACCCTGAATCTAAGACGACCCCCCATTTTGATGATTCCAAAAGAGAAAAAAGCTCAAATTGACCTTCATGACTACAAAAATTATAAATCTTGTGAAATATTTATTTTCTCTTATACTTTTCTTGAATGTCATTGTCTTTTAACATTTTAAAATCATAAGATCACATCACAAATAGAACCATTCAGGTTTTCAAACAAATTAAATGGTAGCATTCATTTTAAGATAACATTAAAAATAAAGTAAATACATTGAAAGAATACACTCATTTCAGGACAACAAAAAAACATTTCAATCCAAGTGCTGCATAAAATCATTTTATTGTGTTAGTCATCATCACTGTCTATGCAACCTTCACTATTTTCCTCACGCTCACTATCTTTATCACTCTCAACTTCATCATCAGTCTCCCACAAAACATCATCCTCACTCCCATCCATGGCATTAGATAAGCAGCATTTCTTAAATCCTTTCACTATTACTTTTGATTTATTTGTTGCCACGATGCCTTGATCCATTGGCAGAGCATAGCAACTTCAGGTTTCTTAAGATTTCCTTTTGGTGTTAAAGTGTGAGTTCCACTCTGTAACCACTCAGAATACAAAACCTTTAAATTATTTTTAAAACACTTATTGACAGCAACATCTAAAACTTGAAGTTGCGATGTCATTCCTCCAGGTATTACAATAAGATCAATATTCATCGCACTCATTATGTTTTTAATTTCAGGAGATAAGTGTCCTTGAATGCATCCAGTGAAAGCATTGCTCTTTGTTTCAGTAAAGCTCCTGGCCGTCTATTCCACACCACATGTAACCAATCTCTCATTAGTTCTTTAGTCATCCACCCCTTTTCTTGACACCTATTATTCCACTTGGCAAATGTTTCTTAGGCATTGTTTTCCGCTTTAGAATCACATATGGTGGTAAGTTAGTCCCATCTGCTAAAACCGCCAACATTACCGTGACTCGCATTTTTTCGTTGCCTGTAGTTTTAATTAGGACGGACTTCGCACCTTTTTCGTTCACAGTATAATTAGATGGCATGTAGAAGAAAACCGGAGTTTCATCGGCATTTCCTATTTGGCTCAAAAGGTAATTATTGGTTTTTCTAAGTCCAATTACGTATTTCTGGTAAGCGAGAAGTTTTTCTACATAATCTTCCGACAATTTCTGACAGCGAAGTTCGTCGCCGTAAAGAAAAATTATTTCGTCGCATCATTCTCACGCACCAACTTCTGCTGGCCTTGAATTCTTGCAATGATATATTAAGTCCTCTAGTAATTTCATTAGCTTTAAGTATAATACTGTCAGTCGAAACAGGCATACCGTTCTTCCTCATGGTGCGCACAAACTTGACTACTTCTTCTTCAATGCCATGAAATCGGCCTAATTTTGGACCACTGAGCGACTTCCTTGTGGCTTTGGCTTTTTCTAGTTCCTGTTTTGAGAGTTTCCATCGACGCACATTTGCCTTAGATACACCGAACTTTCTTCTCGCATCACAGTTATTAGTTTTTTCGGCGTAATTTATCACGATCAGCTTAAAATTTGTATCTTAGCTCCGGATAATTCCTTTGTTAACTTTCCCTTTGCACTCGTGCCACGTACTTCAACATGATCTGTCATTTTAACTTAAGGGTTGTGCATTTAAATCAAGAATGCACAACTCAAAATTACTGTCACACTTAGTGAATCGCGGTGCGTCGTTTGAAAGGGGAATCCCAATGATTTCCGATCTCATTTGTTTTGATATTACGTGCCATTACGTGCAAGATGAAAGTACGTCGTCTGTGTTATGATCATCGACGATGATTATTAGTCTAAATAATTATTATTCTCGTCATGTTTTTCTTATTGTTATTACTATTTGTTTATTTCACTTCTTTATGTACGTACTTTAATTTTCTGTTGTGAATTGTTTACTCTAATATACCATTTGTTGTAAAAACCATTGATTAAATGCTTAAATATACTTCGTATTCGAATGTAAGACGACTCTTGATATTTACAGCTGAAAATTTGGAAAAAAACGTCGTCTTAGATTCAGGTGAATGCGGTAATCTAAATAGTTCGGCCCTACATTAGATCATATCACGGTATATTTAAAGGGGAAAAATTGTTAATTCTACCTTACCTTAGTTCCAATGGTTATCGTTGCACCCTTGTAGATGAACTCACAAACAGTTGCTTTCCTTCAAGTGTCTATCAGCTACTGCTTTTACCTTCTTACAGGACCTACTATAAAGGCGACGTCAATGCAAGCTTTTATTTAGATTATCAATGAAGAGAAGATAACAATAATGCTTTTCTTTCGTCTAGTTGACGGTTTAATTGGCCTTAAACTTTAAGGCAAATTAAACCTTCTACTTTAAGGCTTAAATGAATCGGAAGCAACAATGAGAGTCTCCTTGGCAACGCCCTGAATGAGTGCAAAAAATCTGCAAAATTTCGAAAAAGAATGCATATTTCTGAAAAATTTGACCATATAACTTGTAAACATTGCAAGGATAAGATATTATAGAGTTTTAGCCGTCGAATAAAGCAAAAAAGATGAAACCCGGTCCATATTTACGTTTTTAATGAATGAAGGAAAAAAACCTTGCACTCTGAAAAATTGAAAATCTCATGTAAACTTATGGGAAAATATAATTGTCTCCTGGATTCGAACCTGGGACACTTTAGCAAACGAAAATATTTTTCCAGGGACCTCATAGCCAATAGAAACAAAATGCTGTTTTCTGCATATCTTTACGACGAACGGTTCTCGAGAAATACGCCAATATAATTACGCGAGACTTCATACGTGCACAGCAGCCACGAACCTAACCCCCATTTCTCCATAAGGCCTTTGCTTCTATTTTCGCAGATTCCAAATTCGCGGTCTTGTCAGGAATGTAACCCCTGCAAATTTGGAGGTTCTACTGTACTATGTAATATTATTGCGAGCACTCCCCCGACTCTATCCTGTCTCTGCTTTTTAAACTAGAAGTTGCTAAATAATGTGAAAGATGTTTTATAATAAAATATTAGTAGGGCAGCCCCAGATCTCCAATCCTCAATGCGATTTAAATAAACTGAAGGTTTAGTGAAATAATTTTGATTGAATAATTAATGAAATAAATGAAATGCAAATAATCTAAATAGTTCAGCCCTAGGTTAGATATTTTTTGTTCCCTGTTCATTTGACGTGTTTCCCTATTTCTTTGTCTTTCTTGTACTCTCCGCTCCTCATCTTCACGGGCAATCCTATGAGCAAGGGGTAGACCAGTGAAAAGGAGAGCTATTAGCCCAGAGAATGGAAGAGGAGCCAGAGATCAAACAAAGAGTATCATAGGAAAGAGAGAGAGATGCGGAAGCTCATACAATTGCCCGTGAAGATGAGGAGCGGAGAGTACAAGAAAGACAAAGAAATAGGGAAACACGTCAAATGAACAGGGAACAAAAAATATCTAACCTAGGGCTGAACTATTTAGATTATTTGCATTTCATTTATTTCATTAATTATTCAATCAAAATTATTTCACTAAACCTTCAGTTTATTTAAATCGCATTGAGGATTGGAGATCTGGGGCTGTCCTCCTAGTATTTTATTATAAAACATCTTTCACATTATTTAGCAACTTCTAGTTTAAAAAGCAGAGACAGAATAGAGTCGGGGGAGTGCTCGCAATAATATTACATAGTACAGTAGAACCTCCAAATTTGCAGGGGTTACATTCCCGACAAGACCGCAAATTTGGAATCTGCGAAAATAGAAGCAAAGGCCTTATGGAGAAATGGGGGTTAGGTTCGCGGCTACTGTGCACGTATGAAGTCTCGCATCCGGGGCTGTCCTACTAGTATAGATTATAGAAAGGGTTTTGGTACTGTAGATCACAGCATCCTGTTACAAAAGTTAGAACGAATTGGTATTAGAGGTAACATCTATGAAGGGTTCAATAGTTATCTGACAGATAAATTGTTGTGAAAGTTAAAGATACTATAAGTGATACTGCTACTGTAAGTATTGGTGTTCCACAAGGATCCATTTTAGGACCTATTCTGTATTTAATTTATGTAAATGATATATTTAAGGTGGTCAAATATTGTAATCTATTACTATATGCTGATGACACTGTAATGATCTCAATTCATAAATACTTTCATGAGGCTGAAGAATGGATGCGAAAGGACCTTGATAATATCATGAAATGGATGCATTACAATACGTTAACAATAAATGAAGATAAATCAAAAACTATGCATGTAACAGAGATGGTATGTAATCACCAAACAGTTTCAATTAAATTTCATAAACACTCATGTATGCACTTACAGAACCACTCATGTCGATGTCAACCTTTTGAGCAGGTAACTCATTATAAGTACAGGCGACTCCCAAGTTTCGTTTGTTCGAGATTCTATTAATTCGAGATTTCAATCCATGTGATCGAATTGGGAACTAATTTACGTGGAGTAATTTCGCGGAGTAATTGGTTCCGATCAACCACGCAAGGTTTAGTTTTGGTGTAGATGTAGTTATATCTGCTCTAATTGTTTGAATTTCTGCTGATTTCACTCTTTTTTCTGTTAATCTTTTATTTAAATATATTTATTTTATTGATTTATTTATAAATTTATCACTTGACATGGCATCTAAAAGGAAATGTAATAGTAATAATGTAAGTGAATAAAATAAAAGAGTGCATAAGACTCATAGTTATGAATTAAAATTAGAAATTTTAAAGCATGTTGAGATAGGTGAAAGCCATACTGAAATCGCACCATCATTGAGAATGTGTCGTTCAACTATTAGCACTTATGTGGAACAGAAGGAGAAAATTCTAGAATGTGATAAATTCAGGTAATTTGATAACAACAATAAACAGTTTCCCACCCAGTAGCTCCTCTTCTTGTAACTAAAATCTTCCAACTTCTCAATTAATAAACCAAGTCCAGTAAGTGCAGTTGAAAGAGATTTAAGGTATGAAAATATTTTTAATTTTATTGTTTCTTTATTCTTAAGTTATTTTGTGCTTTTTTAATAACTTTGATATTAATTTTGCTGCGATAAATAGTTGTATGTATATATAGATATATGCAGGTATGTTATCCAGCTCGCGCAAGTCATTTGTAACAAACGACTCGCACAATCTGGATCGGGCATATTGCATACATCTATCTTTGAAGTTCGAAACAAAAATTTATTTTTCCTTTTTAGTGCAAAAAATATGTTATACATTTAAAATCTTTATTATATAATTAATTCATAATTTAATATTGTTATATTAACATATTAGTAATATTATTTTATCTTTATAGAATGTGAGGGGAGACTTTTTCCCGAGATGCGGGAACGTATCCCCCGATTGTAACATGCAAGTATATGGAAAAACGGCATTTGACATTCGAATATTCGAGATTCGAACACGTTTTCAGGAACGCATCCCCAACGAAACTCGGGAGTCGCCTGTACTTAGGTATACTAATTAACGAAAATTTCACTTTTAATCTACACATATTAAAAATAAATAGTAAATTGAGAAAGTTTGTTCATCAATTTTACAACATAAAGGATACACTACCACGAAAAGTTATGAAAATGATGTATTTCGGCCTTATGAAAGTTTACTGAGGTATGTAATGACACTTTGGGTTTAATGTATGTGCGAAATGTGAAAGCCATCCAGACGAGAATCCTAAAAATTATACAAACTAAGAAAAATAAGTTTCTGCGGCAAAATTATGTTGAAGACCCTTTTAAAACACTTAACATCCTCCATGTTTATAAACTTTTACGATACATTTTAATTGTTGGCAGCTATTTCTGTGATGCATATAAAACAAAGAAAATATATGATGTAAGACTAAATCTTCGACAAGTGGACCGATATGAAGTCACTTTGTATATCACTGTTAAAGGAGCAAAACAATTAACAGTCTTAGTGCCAACAATATTTAATGAACTACCTACCTACTGATCTGAGAAATTTATGTAGCATAGAAGAAGTTAAAAGAAAAATAAAAAATTGCTTGATGTGTGCTTAATTAATTATTCTATGTTATAAATGTTATTATTGGATAGATATAAAAATAAATAGCCACGATTATTTGTTATCCTGGCACCTGCTGACAAGCCACTGTGTGGCTTAGCAGGACCTAAGCATTTATTATATTACTTTATTTTATTTTATGTATGTAAATTGTATTATACTTTTCTATATTCTCTATCATTTTATTATACTTTTAAAATGTAATTATTGCTTGTAATAAATTAAATTAATTTCAATGCTTAAAAAAATAATGCAAAAAAATACTCACGACCGGATGACGTGGGTGTTCCCCTCACTACTTTAGCATGGTCATTGAAAAACAGTGCCATATTAAAACAATAAGATCTCAAAAAAATTATTATTATTATTATTCATTTATTCTCGAGATATATCTCGGTGATTTATAAGAAAAAGCTGAGTAAATCCTCAAGCTTATTCTCATTTTTTATTATTTTATAAATTTTCGGTATGTTTGAGAAATTTTCTGGTTATTGAGCATGTGTTTATTATAACTGATTTTTGTAATTGTATGTGGGTGTAAGGGCTAATACAGAGAGTTTTCTGGCTTTTATGTAATGTTTTTGGAATTATTCCTGTGGATGATATTATTATTGGTATTATATGTGCATTATTTTGGTTCCAAATTTGTTTTATTTCTTTGGCTACAGGTAGATATTTCTGTATTTTTTCTGTATATTTCTTTTCTAGATTTGTGGTGTAAGGTATTGCGGCATCTATTAAATACCGTATTTACCCGAAAGGAAGACGACCTCGAATTTAAGACGACCCCTAAAAAACCAAGGTCTATTTACAAAAAACTTTTAAATAATAACACACTAGAAGCATGAATGAAAAATCGGTACAACATACATTGTACAAACTTTCTCATATAATTATGCATCGTTTAGTTATCTTTAGAAAATCTTACCAGCCGGTTTTTAGAAAATCCAATTTTTGTTAAAGTTGCCCAAGAATAAACTAGCCTTATATTCATTCATTGAGAAAAATAAAGTATGTAATATTATTGCGGAAGTATACTCAAGTAATTGTACAAAATTTGATCAAAATCGTTCAAGCCGTTTTTGAGAAAATCAAATTATTCTTAAAGTTGCATAGAATAAACTAGCCTTATATTCATTTTTTGGGAAATATGAACTATACAGTATTACTGAAGACGTAAACTCAAATAACTGAACGAATTTTGATCAAAATCGTTAGAGAAGTTTTTGAGAAAATCAAATTCTTGTTAAAAATGCGTAGAATAAACTTCCCTTAATTATTGAGCAATGTCAACCATTTCTTCATATACTCTGCTCAGTATGATAAAATGTCTAAGTACGAGATTTCATTCATTTTCGCTCTACCGTCTAGACGGCATTGGGAAAACCACTTTTTCGGATTCAGCGACACCTAAAACGTATATTTCCGTAAAAATCTCGAGGTCAAATTTTTTCGCGATAACAATACTTCGTATGAGAAAATAACATCTAACATGACATCTAACAATTATTCCTTTAGGTAGCAGTTCCCTAAGCATTGTTTTGAGTTTTAAAATAACATACGGCGGTAACTTCGTGCCATCCGCTAACGCAACCAGCATTACTGTAATGCGTAATTTTTCATTCCCGGAAGTTTTTATAGTGACACTATATCTTCGGGGTAACTTATTTTAAACTTAAAAATAATGACTAGTCTTCCCTTCACATTAAAACTTGGCAAAGTGAGTACTAATGGAGTGCTTTCATAAATGTTATACTCTTTAAAATTCAGGTGTACTTTTGTCTGCTGCTGGAGCACCAATCGAAAGGTAGCAGATGTTTAAATTGTAATACATAGACATATTTAAAATGTAACAATATACCTGAAATACGGCCGCCAATCCTTCCTTAACCATCTATATTGTCGCACATATCAGATTTCCTACCCAGCCGTAAACGCACCCCTTCCATCAGTACCCTGGAGGTAATCTTTCGTACTATGTGCAACTTTTAAGAACTATGATACGAATTTTTAATGTATTATAATAATTAATTAAATGTAATGTATTGTTGTATGCATTTATAAATGCGTTTTCATGGACATATACTCGAAATCTGGGTGTTCTGTGTGGTGTTTAAAATGCATGCATTTTTCCCACCTAAAACTTCGTACTCGATTTTAAGACGATCCCTAATTTTTTTGCAGACATTTTTTGTAAAAAACCTCATCTTCCTTTCGGGTAAATACGGTAAGTGGTTTTATTTTGTTTGTTTATCAGTGTTATATCTGGTCTATTTTGTGGTTGTGTTCTGTCTGTTATTATACTTCTGTTCCAGGATAGTTTTGTTGTGCTGTTTTCTAAAACTGTTTCTAGTTTGTAATGATACCATGGTGTTTCGCTCTCTATTAATTTATATTTTTTCGCTAGTTTTAAGTGTATCTGTCTGCATACATTGTCATGTCTCTCTGTGTATTCAGTTGGGGCTAGGACATTACAACCACCTATTATGTGTTCTGTGGTTTCTTTTGTTGAGGCACATTTTCTACATTTGTCATCTCTGAAATTGGGGTCTTTGATTATGTATTTACTGTAGTTTTTTGTTTTTATAATTTGGTCTTGGATAGCTATTATGAATCCTGTTTCTGCATATAGTTGACCGTGTATCAACCAGCTATTGGATGCATTTTTATCGATATGTGGTTGTGATAATTGATAAATGTTTTTTCCATGTAGTGTTTTGTTTTTCCATGAGTTAATTTTCTCTTCATTTGTTGTAATATTTTCTTCGGGTTTGAAGTTATTATTATTTAGTTTCAAGGGAGTTAATGAATTGTCTATATATACGATGGTTTTGTGAAGCTCACTGTTTTGTTTTGAATAAAAGTAGTTTCTCAGGGTACTACAGTGGAACCTCGATCTATCGTTCACGTATGCATCGTTTTCCCGGATGTATCATTCATTTTCTGAAGTCGCGGCAAATGCTCACAGTGAACAATGTTAAATAATACCGCATTCATTGTTCCTCGAATTATTGTTTTCCCGCATCTATTGTTAATATTTCTCGGTCCCTACCCAAGCTTTACCTCGATTGATTGATGACTAACTTTTCTTTTTTAACGAGACGAAACAGATTTTCAGGAAGGGTATTGGAAACTATTTTTTTCTGTTGGTACAGCAGGTTACTTCCACACCTTCCCGCCACTACCGTTGGAATCCAAAATTTCGTCGCATCAAATGGGTGGATTACCCGCTTCAAAGACCACCATGGCCTAATGTATAAAAAGCTTTCAGGAGAAAGTGCCGTCGTTGATGAAGAGATGGTCGAGTTTTGGTTGGAGAAGTTGCCGATGTTACTGAAGGGTTACATGCCGAGTGATATCTATAATGCCGACGAGACCGGACTTTTCTTCAATTGTTTACCAGACAGAACCTTCAGCTTAAAGGGTCAATCCTATCATGGTGGCAAAAGAGCAAAAGAGAGGATAACAGTGTTGTTGTGCTCCAATAGTGAAGGCAGCGATAAATTAGAGCAGATTGTGATTGGAAAATCAGTAAAGCCACGATGCTTTAAAAATGCACAAACCTTGCCGGTTAAATATTATGCCAATAAAAATGCTTGGATGACTGCAGAAATTTTTGTGCAAAGAGCTGTGTGCCTTATGGACTCGGAGGAAGGGATTAATCCAGCATCGATAAAAATAAACATTCTGCAAGCCATGCATAATGTTCTTGCAGCATGGCAGCAGGTTACTGAAACCTCGATAGCGAAATGTTTCCAAAAGTGTAGCTATGGGAATGAAAGCGATAATGATGAAGTTTCGCAATTCATAGCAGAAGAAGAGATAGACTCTTTCCAAAGTGATTTGAGACGAGTTACCGCAGGGGACGAAGTCGATTTTGACAGCTACGCACTTTGTGACAGTAAGCTGGCTACCTGTGGTATTGAGAGTATAGAAGATTTGCATGATGAGAACGAGTGGGTAAAGAGGATGATGGAATCGACGAAGAGCCTGAGTCTGATCTTATTCCGACATTTTCCGAAGCGCAAGATGCATTAGAAAAACTAAAAACTTTTTTCTACGCCCATACTATTGAAGATAGTGAAAAGCACAAACTGTTAAGTGTAGAAGAATCCTTATTTAACTTAAAATGCAAAACTTCAAGAAAACAGTTAACCATCACTGATTACTTGATAAATAAATAAAGCATTTTTATGGTAAACATGATTCAAATGCTTCTTTTTATTTTACTGTTATTATTGTTCTTCTCTTTATTTGTTTTAATGCTTATTTTTAGGTAATGCTTTTAGTAGATCTAACAAGGGAAGGCACCCAAGTATAAGTGGCGGATCACGACCAAACTTCACAGGATGAAAGAAAACGAAAAATATTTAGACACGTATTTTCGGAAAGGCGTCTAACGAGCCCGCGTTTTCGAGATATTTGCGATTGAAAATTGAAAAACAAGTGGCTTGTCTACTAATCCATGGCGAGCGACACCCTGACAACAAGTGGCAGTAGCCTAGTGATAAAGTGTCGGGCTGTGGAAATTGTGTCGTGGGTTCAAACCTCGACATTGCCGAATTTTTTTTCTTCTCCAATCAATGTTTTATGACTTTAGTTTTATGTAAGTTGTCCAAATTACATCATTAATAATTTTCTTTCTTTTTTCAGGCCAGTATTTTAATTTTAAATCCATTTCAATGCACTTTTTACGACATACTCGGATTATATAGATACTTGATAAATATATACAACATTTTCTATGCACACCCTCCTCAATATTTCCACTGTAGAGTTGCATAGTTTACGTGCTGAATGCTGAATTAGGAGTACTTTATGCCACGTTCCGACGGTTTTTCGAGTCCTTTCGGTGCATCCTGGCGGTGGGCCCTACCGGGTGGGATCGCTTTTCGCTCACTCTCCTAGGGATGGATTAGGTAGCGGCCTCCGTCTCACACGGCATCTGCATTGTCGGTCAGAGAACCCGCAAAACACTTGAAAAAACCAATGTTCCCCACTTCACGGCGTGCATGCGCACCGCCATTGTTTTCGTTAAAATGTATTATTTGCTATCGTTACTTTGTTATCTTGTTATACTGTTATCGTTGCTGTTCATTAATGAATTAATTAACTGTGGATAATTAACCGCAGTAGCGATCAAATCCCCACACATTGTTTCTGTAGGCGAAATGACAATTTGAGGCATAAACGTGAACGCGTCGCGTTCTATTGTGCACCGATAGGGTCGCTACTGTTACCGTTTGCTGCCGTTCACCTTCCCGTTCTTGTTCTCGTTCCCAGCCAATTGTAACTAATGAGGCAATGGCGACCGACTAATGGCAGTATAACCATTACATATGAATAAATTACGGTTCCCTAATCCATCCCTAGGAGAGCGAGCGAAAAGCGACCCCACCCGGTAGGACGCACCGAAAGGACTCAAGAAACCGTCGGAACGTGGCATAAAGTGCTCCTAATGCAACTATGCAACTCTACAGTGGAAATATCGAGGTTGGTGTGCGTAGAAAATGTTGTATATATTTATCAAATATCTATATAATCCGAGTATGTCATAAAAAGTGCATTGGAATGGATTTAAAATTAAAATACTGGCCTGAAAAAAGAAAGAAAATTATTAATGATGTAATTTGGACAACTTACATAAAACTAAAGTCATAAAACATTGATTGGAGAAGAAAAAAAATTCAGCGATGTTGAGGATCGAACCCGCGACACAATTTCCACAGCCCGACACTTTACCACTAGGCTACCGCCACCTGTTGTTAGGGTGTCACTTGTCATGGTATTAGTGGACAAGCCACTTGTTTTTCAATTTTCAATTGCAAATATCTCGAAAACGCGGGCTCGTTAGACGCCTTTCCAAAAATATGTCTAATTATTTTTCGTTTTCTTTCATCCTGTGAAGTTTGGTCGTGATCTGCCACTTACGCTTGGGTGCCTTCCCTTGTAAGTAAGGTTTTCGTACTTGTACATATTTCTAAATCGACTTCTTATTTCCCGCTTTCATTGTTTTCCTGCAGTCATCACTTTTTTTCTTCGGTCCATTCAAAAACGATAGATCGAGGTTCCACTGTAATTTGTTTGTGGTGTAGATTTTTTATATCTATTACGCCTCTTCCATCTTCATGTCTGGGTAATGAAAATCTTTCAATGGCGGCATGTTCATGGTGTATTCTATATTTGCTTGCCAGAGTTCGGACTAGCATGTTTAATGAATCGAGGTCTGTGTCTGTCCATTTTATAAAGCCAAATGAATATGTTAATAGAGGTTTCTTAAGATTTCCTTTTGGTGTTAAAGTGTGAGTTCCACTCTGTAACCACTCAGAATACAAAACCTTTAAATTATTTTTAAAACACTTATTGACAGCAACATCTAAAACTTGAAGTTGCGATGTCATTCCTCCAGGTATTACAATAAGATCAATATTCATCGCACTCATTATGTTTTTAATTTCAGGAGATAAGTGTCCTTGAATGCATCCAGTGAAAGCATTGCTCTTTGTTTCAGTAAAGCTCCTGGCCGTCTATTCCACACCACATGTAACCAATCTCTCATTAGTTCTTTAGTCATCCACCCCTTTTCTTGACACCTATTATTCCACTTGGCAAATGTTTCTTAGGCATTGTTTTCCGCTTTAGAATCACATATGGTGGTAAGTTAGTCCCATCTGCTAAAACCGCCAACATTACCGTGACTCGCATTTTTTCGTTGCCTGTAGTTTTAATTAGGACGGACTTCGCACCTTTTTCGTTCACAGTATAATTAGATGGCATACGTTTTAAGAAAATATTTAGCTCCTTCTTTCCCTAAAAGCTTAGCAAAAACAGTCAAAGGCTCTGTTACAAGTTTTTTAAGAGGTACGTGCTTGTGCGAGCCACCCATCCCTGCCGTGATTAAGAGTGCGCAATATTTGCAAAAAAGCCCTTTCTTCGCATTGGAGTATACTAACCATGGGTAACTCTTTAGGTGGGATTGATTTAAATATCTTTTTTCTTCCTTCCATTTTTTAAGGTGTGTTGAATACGTAGGGTAGCTTGAATCCAGATGGGAGTTTCCATGGTCTTCCTATTAGCTCACATCTGATTCTATCATTAATAGAAGAAATTGAGTCAATATAATTGCCTATATCATTCCTGTCAGACACATTATTAAAGCTATAAGTACTTGCAGGCATAACCGATGCACTGGAAGTTGAAGTCGAACATTCTTTATCAACTTCACCACTTTTTAGTTCACTGTGATGTTCCGTTGCACCTAATTCATCACCTTCTACAGTTTTTTGCCTTTTTAGAAACACATACAAAGTTGATTGGCCCCACTTCATTTCTAGACACAAAATAAATATCGAAATGTTAAAAGTAACAAATTGGTTTATTAACAAACAAAATTTAATTTATGAAAAGTACAATAAATGGCTGATAAAGTAAAAGAGCTCAATTTCATTACCTTTCTCTCCTGTTTCGCACCATTGCAGCCTTAAAGCGTATATTCCTTGGGAGTGATTATGAATTACTCGATTTACTCAAAATTGGAGTGCAGCAGGAGGAGCGACTGTAATGTTATAACCACAACAGCAGAACCTGAATGCAGCTGTATCACAAATGAAACTAAGCAGAGAGGCTTGGAAACAGCATTATTCCTCTCCGGTCCAGAACGTTTTATAATCAGTTTACAATGATTTATATTCACTTTATAGGGATTTCGAAAATTAATCCCAAATGTACACACTTCTTTCTCCTTACACATTAAGGTACCTATTTTGTAAACACTTAGAAAATGTTATTTCATCGATCTCACACCACCACAGTGTAGCAGTATAGATCACCGCAGTAACATGTAATGAGCTGATGAATAATATTTTATACATTGTATAGCTGCTGTAGCATTTTAGGAACCATCCATAAATTACATCAAGCTCTAGGGGGGGAGGGTGTTGAGAATTTTGTGATGGATTGTGATGATGGGAAGGGAAGGGGGTGTTATGGTAACGTGACGTATTTGGTTTAATGAAAAAATTAAGTGCTAGAAATTACATCAGCATTTACATTCTGTATATACTATGTATATAAGAAATTAAAACCATTTTGTAATTTCATTACTTTACATTTAAAGTTTTTTAACATGTTGCTGCTTTGGATGTACATGAGCTTATACACGATGCACTGGGTCGATTCATAAATGTGAATATATTTTTTTTCCACTCTGCTTTGGCTTTAGGGGGGGCTATCACCCCACCTGGATCCGCCCGTCTGTCCCTAGATTTCTTATATCTTTTAAGGCGGTTTGAATAGACCATGAGTTTTTGTTTTAATGTGTCTAAGAGAATAGTGAGATTTTGTTCATTGTGTTTGGATATAATAGTTTGTATTTCTGCTTCTGTTTTTCTTGATCTGGTATTGCCTTTTATTTTTTGTGTTATTTTGCCAATTTCTTTTCTTATTTTATCTATGTTGTTTTGTAGCCTTTTCTGCCACGCAGGTTTATTTGGCAGTTTTTGTTTGTTATTAAAGCCTATTATTTCTTGTTTATTTAGGGATATTGTTGTGTTTTCATCTATCTTACTTGATATGTATTGATTTATTTCTTTAGTTATTTTTTTTAAATAAGGTGTTATTTTTAATTTGGGGAGGTGCGGCCTTCTTATTGGGTCCGAACTGCTAAAATGAAGGATTGTTTGATCAAATGTGTTTTGTATTTCAATTATTTCTTCATATCTAGAGGTATTGTGTTCTGTATTTTCAACTGTTTCAATGGTATTGCTTGGGTTAATTATGATGGGTTCATTTAGGCTTGTTTCGGTTGGTATTATGGGGTGAGTTAGTAATGTTGCATTGATGTTATTGTTATTGTTGAGTTCATGATTTGTATTTTCTTCTAGGTTCTTAAGGTCTGTGGTTTGTTCTATACCATTGATTTCACTGTTGTTTTAACTTTCATGTAATGATTTTATTACATCTTGTTTGATTTGTAGTAGTATCGGTTGTGGGATTCTTTTGTTGTTAGTTATAACACGCTTTTGGTCTGCTAATCTTTGTTCACCAAGGAATGTTAATTCTGGATAAATTTTAAGAAATAATCTGTGTAATTCTTGTCTATAGCCTATTACAATTGTTTCTCCTTGTGTAGCTTTGTAGTAACAGCGCATGAGGTTTTGATTCATGTTGTCATTCCACTGCATGCGCTGTCTCGGTTTTCCCGCTTTGGTGGTTGTCGGCTGACTTGTCAGCAAAACACATTCAGCAGGTAATATTGCGGTTTGTGGTGCGTGTGTGAAGTAATGTTCGGCTGTAGGTGATTCGGGTAGCCCGGTAGTGGTTCACCTGGTCAACCTACTACCACCAGTAGGGTATAATTCTCTCTCCATCACCTTGTTTATTTATATCATCGGTTCATGTTATTTCATCATCATGAGGTATTTGTGCAGCGAGAGAGAGAGATCTTCCGTTGGAGTTCCCCGCCGAAGGGGCTGGTTAGTGCAACCTTGGGGCATTCTCCAACAGTTCACCACTCTTCGCACGCACTCCTGAAGGCTAAAATGATTAAAAGCATGATATTATTTGTATGAATAATAATAAAAAATAAATAAATAGATGATGATTAGATGGCTCAGTACTGTGATGCGACTAAAACCATTTCCGATGCTTCGATTACGTGAGGATAAGGGTTCCCATATTCAGCTCTCCTTGGTCAACAGAGCAGAGTATGCCCTTGTAACCCCAGAAGTCCGAGAACGAGTTTACACTATCGTTCCCCTGGTGATAGGCCCATTCCTACAAGATTCTTTTCTTCAATGAGTGCTGAAATTCTCTCCAGTTGTCGAGTTGCATTTTTTTCCCCTTGCAGAATAAGGTGAAACTCTTATAAATCATGCTCTTCCCCAGTGTGACAAGGTAATTTGCCAGTTGGACACCCTTATAGCCGAGTCCGGTTTCTTTCCGTATGCTTCCATACAGGTCCCTCAGGTAGATGACCCGTTCTCCGGTCAGGGCTTTGATGAGTTTGAGGATGTTGCCCCACATGGGTTTCACTTTTGCACACTTGAAAGCCAGGTGACATGCATTCCCCTCCTTATCCGTGCACCATGGGCAACTCCCTGCACCCAGCACTCCCGTTTTGGCGAGGAAGACCACGTCCGCCCACCCGTCATGCGCCAGTTGCCAGACAACGGTGTCTGTGCCAAAACTTGGCCTTTCCCTGATCGCCAGCCAGTGGACCTCATCGTCGGTGTGCTTCCCCCTCATGTGTCACCGATACCCATTTGTTGCATACGAGAATTCCCGGTAGATGTTCTTTTTCTCTATCGGGCAAACAACAATCCTCTTGTTCGTCCCACTGACAGTGGCAACAGCCGGGATTGGGACCGGTGGTGGCCAGCCCATAGGGAAGTCGGCACCACCACCCACGTGCATCATCTCCAGTTTGTTCCATGCACTCAATAGGGACTCATAGAAAGAATTCGCATGCTCGCTGTGCCTGATCCTATGGTTCTTAAGGAAAAGACCGGTGGACATGCCCAATCCGTTGACTTTTTCTAGGTTCCTTGCAGCTAAAAACTTCCAGGGAGCATCAGGTGGATCCGAAAGCAGTCTTTGGGTGAATTGCATTCTGAAGGCATTGATTTTTGTGCTGATGTTGACGAGCCCGAGTCCTCCTTCCTTGATTGGGGAGTATATGTTGTCTGCCGCCACCCAGTGCTTTCGGTTTGCCCAGACGAAATTGTTGATTTCGCCCTGAATGCACGTTATTGATGTCCTGGAGGGCGTGACACATTGCAGCGTGTGCCACATACGTGGCGCCAAGAACTGGTTAGCCACCAGTGTCCTTCCTCTCAGGGACATCGGTCCCACCCTAGGGAGCCACCTATCCACCCCTGTTTTTAGCTTGTCCAGAACAGTCTTCGTGTTCTTATTCCGCACTCTTTCCTTATCGTTTCCGAGCCATATGCTGAGGAAAAAAGCACCCTCATTCCCCCAGCGAAAGCCCAATGGATCGTCTGATATATTTTTCCAGCTGCCACTCCATAGACCTTCAGACTTTTCTACATTCAGCCGTGTGCCGGATAGTGCTGCGTAATCACTGAAAGCACTTAGGATTTTTGGGAGATCTTCATCCTTTTCAGCGAAGAGGGTGACATCGTCTGCATACGCCGATACAGTCAGCCTACTCTCCTGATGTCCAGGTATCGACACCCCTCTTAATCGTTTTTGCATCAAGACCAAAAGTGGCTAGATCGACATGGAGTAGAGCTGGCCTGACAAGGGGCAACCCTGACGTATACCCCGGCGAAAAGGGATGGGAGCGGTCAGGGAGGATGCGATTCTAACAACGCAGTTGGCTCCTTCGTATACCGTTTGTATCATTTTGACAGTGGTGGCATCAAAACCCATTTTCTCCAAAGTTTTGAAAAGGCGGGTGAGTGCAACCCTATCGAAAGCTCCCTGTTGGTCCAGGTATACCACACTAACGCCTCCGCATCTTCATTTTTCGCACTTATGGTGTCTATTAGGAGGGAGATGTTATCGAAAATGGAGCGGCCCAGAACGCAGTAGCTTTGCTCTGGCGATATTACTTTCGGGATCACCGCTGAGATTCTTCTAGAGATGGCTTTCATTATAATCTTGTCATCGGTAATGGTGATGGATATCGACCTCCAGTTTTTTATTTCCGTCCTATCTCCTTTTTTGTGGATGAGAGCGACTACCGCACGTCTCATGGAATGCAGCAGTTGCGCTCGAGAGAAACCCTCATCCACTACCCTCTTAAGGGGTTTTGCGTGTATGCTCCAGAATTTTACATAGAACTCTGTAGTGAGTCCATCTATGCCTGGAGCCTTCCCTCTGTTTAAGGATTTCAAGCTTATAGTCAAGTCTTCAATGCTAATTGGGGCGTCACATCCGTTCCTTTCCGGCTCCTCGAGGCTTTTTAAATCGTAGTAGACACCTCCATCGGCAGCGACAATAGTCTCCTCCAGATCAAATATCTCTGAGAAGTAACGCGCACAGCTTCTCGGGGGAAGTGGTGGTTTCTCCATCGCACCTGAGCGCCGTTAGCAGTCTCGGGATCGAGTGAGTTGCATGTTTGGCTAGATGGGAACATGCGGGAGTGGCTGTGGCCAGCATCCTCTCCCATCCCACCCTCGCGAGGATACTTTCCCCTTCCCTCTCGTACCATTCTCTAATATCCTTCATCTCGGCCGCCATGGTTTCCCCACTTGCCGTGCCCATTTCTGCCACTAGGGTCTCCATTCCGCATATGGCTTTTTCTTTCTCTTTCCTTTGCCATTTCTGGAATCAAATGGTAATTTCTTTTATTTCGATCTTTAGGAGATCCCAGGACGGCAAGATGTCAGGCATTTCGTCGCATGTTCTAGATAGTGCGGAAATGACGTTACTTATTATCTTCATATAGGATCCGTTTTCTAGGAGTGAATTTTCAAACCTCCAGTCAGACTTTCTCTTCGTCTATGTTTTCGGACTGGATAACACTACCCGAATGGCTAGATGATCGGAAAAGGAGGGAACCAAACCTACGTATTGCAGCAGGGAGGTATAGAACCTGTCTAGTCTGGCCATTGAATAGTGCAGTCTGCAGCTTACAAACGTGTAGCCTCTCTCTTCCCTGCAGAGTTCATTCCACGTATCCTCCAACCCCTGGCTGGTGACCAGTCTTCTTAAGGCGGCCGCGACCTGTGGGTGTCACTCTATCCCACCTGAGCGATCTATGATTGGCGACAAGGTGGTATTGAAGTCGCCTCCAATTAGGACGTCCGCCGTGGTCCCCACTGTCGTGAGGTATTGTTCGATTCTCTCCAGTACGTTTACCACCCTGATGGGATCTTGTGGTGCGTATACGTTGATGAAGCGGCGTTACGCCGGCGGGGATCTCCATTCTATCATTAAATCTTGAGCATATCCTTCTGCGATTATCAAATCGCTGATGATACGCGTATTGGTGTCATTCCTTAAGCCGATAGCCGTGCCAGACTGCTGTTGCCTGGGCAGATTAAAATACCACATGTACTCCAGCGAGGCTGTCAGGGGTGACGACGAGGTGTTGGTTTCCTGGAGGAGAATTATGTTATGGGCCCACCTTTTGAGAAAGAGATCCAGTTCGATCCACTTTACCTCGCTTTTGGCCGATCGAACGTTCAAGGTGATTACCGATGTCCCCGCCATGTGGATGGAGAGAAAGTGTGGTTCTGTAGAAAGCCCAGCAGTTTTAAAGACTATATTTTCCTTCTATTGGGTGCCTGCCTAGGCTGAACCCCTCGCCAGGTTCACCGCTAGCCTTTGCACCCTTGCCTTGAGGGACCTTTCTTGGACTATCCTCTTCAGCTTTGATAGCGTGTTAGATAAAGGGGTGAGGTCCTCTGTGAATCTGAGGACCACCTTTACCGGGTCATTGTTGCCTTTAACCTCTGTGAGGAAAAGCAGGAGATTGTCCTCACTGATGGGGCAGAAGGATGGATCGTTTTGGTATTCTTTCGAGATCACTTCTTTGTCTGTTTTTAACAGCCCCCTTCTGGTATCTATGTTTGTTTCGGAGCTGTGCCCCGATTTCTTTTGCTTCCTTCCTCCCGAGTGATCTGTTTTCTTCCTCTTCGCGCGAGTCCATTTCAGATCTCGCGAAGGAGAAGAAGAAGAAAAGGAGTCATCTTCTGAAGAGAGTTCCATCTCGAATGCATCATCCGCAACCTTGCGTTCGGCCCCTCCAGGAATTATTGCTGTCTCTACGACTGTTGGGTTGGAGTTAACAACGGCATCTCTGTGGATAGGTTCAGGTGTTGGTACCATGGGTAGAGTTATTGTGGAATCAGTTGGAGGAGTCGTGTTCTCACGAGTAGTTTCAGCAACACATTTGGCTTGAGGTTAAGGATTTGGCTGGGGGTTGATATTGGACTGAGGTTTGGGTTTGGAAATAGGTTCGGGCTTGGAATTGGATTTGGAATTGGTCTTGGGTTTGGGATTGGACTGAGAATCGGTGATCGTGGAATTGGAAATGGTGTTTGAAAAAGTATCGGGTGCTAGGAGGGTAGGGCATGCACGAGCTAAATGCCCTTCGTTGCCACACTGAAAACATTTTAGGTCCTCAAAGGACAGGTACAATCTGTGGGTGGACGAACCTATTTTCACAGCTACAGAGGAGGGAAGGATCAGGTTTTCACATCTGATGACGTGAACTTGCCTCGGAAGGAACCGATATGGGCATAACCTGGTCTCTTTGCCCCTATCGTGGGAGTTGTCAGCAGTTCGACGAGCGCTGAATCTGGAACTTCTGGAGGAACGTTAGAAGTCGTCAATCTCTCGGCCTTAGATGCCAGACAACGCGCCATTACAAACTCCTCATTCATCATGTTGCCTCATTTCTCCGTAATGAAGGTCTCGACCAACTGCTTTCACTAGAGGTACACGCATTTGTGTCCATTTGAGAGGTGTGAAGCATGGGTGATATTTTCCCCTCCTCCTACCACTTCGCCCAACGCATAGACTAGAGGGATAGTTTGTATCGCAGGAATGATGATACCCATTTTCCACAACTGGCCTTTAGGTGAGGGAACAATTTTCTTTGGGGCGAAGGAGACCGATATTTTGGATTGAGTGTGCACACCCCTATCCAGTGTATCATTAGTGTCCTCCACGCCCGTTTTCCGAGTTATTTGTGGGATCTGGGGTGTCGAAGACTTGCCATAGAGTCTACAAGGCGTTCACTCTCCCCTGTAATAAGAGCAGTGGCGTAGGAAACCTTTGTGGGTGCTTTTTAGGGGGCGGGAGACCTGGTTATCCCTGTTGAGGTCGACGGCACAGGTGATAGATATTCCGTGGATCCAACTCTAAAGACACCATTCTCCCTCCTTAAGGTTGTAAACTGTATATCATTATCGTTAAAAATCTGTCTTTTTAACATTTCCGCCGACAAGGAGAGTCGTCTCCCACTCGAAAGGGCCTTCCTTCCCTCTGGATTGGCAACAGTGCCAGGAAATGTTAGACCGTCACGAGGAAGTATTTTTCCCATGCCTCGCGTCGTTACCGGCTTCAGGACACCGGAGCTAGAGGAGGTAGGAGAAGGGAGAGGGGAGTGGGGACGATGCCCCCCTCCCACCGGCGCGGCGGGGTGGAGAGACAAGACCCCGCGATAACCCTTCCGATGCCCGGCAAGCCGAGGGCAAGTGGTCGGGTTAAAACAACCAAGAGTCCCCAAACGAACTCTCGGAGCGAGAGTAAACAACAAAAACAGCAACAACAGCCAAAGCAACAATAAAACAACAGACAACTAGGCAACAATAACAAACGGGATAACAAAAACACTTCCCCACCTCGAAAGAACGGAAGAAAACCGCAGAAAACCACACGAAATTGGCAGTCAAACGAGGAGCTGAAAAAAGCGTCCGTTCAGGTCGACGTTTGGTGTGTGCATGTGTGTGGATGGATGGATGGATGGATGTATGTGATTGTGGGTGCTCTAACTGAAAAAGTACTTGTCAAATTAACACCAAATTTCATATATAACGCTTTAGCATGAGCATAAAGAACTGATTAGTTTTTGGACAATATCGGTTAACCAGAAGTCGAGCTTTATTTGAAACCTGATTCGGTTTTTGCGATATTTCTCAGATAATACGTCATTATTGTATACATTGACCATTACAAAAAATGTAGAAAATATAATTTCCTACATCTTTTATTTCAAACAATTTTCCATAGCAGTTATTGTTTAGGAATCATTTATAAATAATTGATGTTTTCGGTTTTCATCGAATATGTTCATTAAAACAGTTATTTACAATATTTATAAGGAACAAAGTTATAGAAAATAACATTCCTTCCAACTTTTGTTTGAAACAATCTTCCGTAGAACCATCCATTTCAGAGATATTTAACTTTTTCCTAATTTCCAGTATACAGCGCCACCACCATGTAGCGGTGAATTGTGTAAACATATTCAAAATATAATTTATGGCAATAAGGATGACTGTATTCTTTTACGATACAAAATAATAATTTTGCCTTATAATGCTATTCATAATAATTTAAATACCTATACCCCAAATATAGAGAAAGTCATGTGTTGGCCACATCAGATTTTTAATTTAAGGTTCACATTTTTATGTTTGGCATATAAGTTGACCCTAAGTTTTAGCAAAAATTTTTTCGACTTCAAAGGTCAACTTATACGCTAGAATATACGGTATATGAAAAAAGAGATTAAGTTTACAGTATGTTATTCTTTGCGGTTGTCCAGAATTGGTGTCAATTACATGAAAATTTCTAAACTTTTGAGAGTATGTATTGAGTGTTTTACAAGTACTGTTATTACATCATTATTTTGCTGGCCATGGTAGAGGGGTGACTAGGATGTCCAGCTCCGTTGTTATGGTCATATGTTCAAATTGCATGTGTTCATCTTTGTTATTATTATTGCACCAATTTAAATGGCCATTAACATCTGTTTATGAGCTAGTTGAATAAATAAATTTAGGTACTTTAGAAATCTAGATATTTATATCTATATTTCCTGAAATGTTATATTAATTTTAAATATGTGATAAATTTCCTTTTCAGGCGCCTTTTCTTCTCTCCCCAACCGAAAGAAGTTTATGTATGCTATTATGATTCAGCTCCACAGAATATGGTGGAAATAGCCTTTCGCTTGGGACTCAATGTTTTTGGGTAGTTTAAAATTGATATAAATGTCTGAAAAATTCATTAAATTATATTCATTTCTTTGCTACCTCATAAATCATTTATTTTAAATTAAGAAAATATTTCAAGTTAACTACGAGTTGTGATTCCATAGGTGTGACAAGCTATGGGCCAATATTTACTTAAACTTTTACTAATTATTAAAATAGGAGCGATACTTGGTGCAGTCAAAAAGTTCCCAGACTGTCCATCAGAGTGTCCTACAAGCGATTAATGAAAGATCTTGTGTACATCATTACCAAGTACTAACCTCTAGCTATACAGAGAGACAAAAACCAGGCTGATTGTATTAATAGTTTCTATGTTATAAGCTTTGGAGTATTGTTGGTCTTTCTACAATTTTGAAATTAGCTTTGGTAATAAAGAAGTAGTCATCAGATCAGCACAGGAAGTGCTACATACCGATCAAAAAGAAGCATTCCAAGGCTGCTTCCAGCAGCTCTATGAACACTTGCAGAAGTGCGTTGTGGCAGAGGAAGAATATTTGGAGGAAGAATGCACTTAATTTTATTAATTATCACCTAAATAAATGAGCTCAGCACATCAGTCCAAATTAGAAAGTGGACTGGAAGTATATGTGATGTTGTCAATTGCTTGTAGTCCAGAACTTTTTGACTGTACCACATATATATTTACAATTTAAAGATGGCCTTAATTTCTTATTTTGGTCATCCTGAAATGATGTCATCTAACAATAAAAAGGAAACTGACCAAAAGAGTACTATGGCTGAACTGAGCTACCTCTTTGTAAACGAAATATGGCTGTAGTAGTGTGCCATCTATCAAGATTGACTGAAAAAATCTTAAGCCTTATGGATTTTAGTTTGCAACATTCAATGTTAAATTCTGGGTTTCTATGGTATTTGCATTAATTTTTCTGACTGAGAGAGGATCTTCTTACCATATATACCTGAATATAAGACGACTCTGATTATAAGATGACCCCCCCATTTTTAACTCCTAATGAAAGGAAAAAATTTATTATGCACACAATGACAGAGATTTATTATACCATTGAGTAATGAACATTGAACCAATTGAAATAAGCAATTTTGATTGGAATTTTAAATTGAATATTTTGGAACATTAGAATCTCTCATGCAAATTATTTCTCATTAGCACATTTTAATTGTTATTTTCAGTTTCACTACTGGAGGAATCTCCTATAGCTTCATCATCTTCCTCTGCCCACAGAATGTCATCTTCTGATCCATCCTAACTGTTAGAAACACAACACTTCTTAAATCCATGGACTATTGATGCTGGTGAGATACTGTCCCATGGAGTCTTAACCACTCATCTGGGTATGCCATATATACACGGCACGCCGAATTTAAGTCCATTTGCTATGGATATGCCGTTATATTCCGTCACGCAGCTGTTATAATTCCTAGCAGCATCCTTTTAGTTTACTGTCTCCTAGTAGATGGCACTTCCTTCCTTATTTTGAGAAGCTATACGCCTCGTAGCGAAACCCTGCCTTTGTCCTGCGGGTTGCATTTCCACTGCCCCTATTTTTTCAAAGTTGGAATTTTACATATTGACTATTTCACATCTTCATGCGAAAATTTTTGAGTTTTGTCGCTTGCATCTTTCTTTAACCGAATTTCTTGCTATTTTAAAATCCTCTTCTTTCATATCCAACCGTTTTCACATTTATGAGGATACTTTGTTGTCCCAGGACGTCAAGGGTTAGCAGGAAGTGCCAAAAGGAATCATTGTTTTTCTGTTTTTCTGCCTTTCCTTGACGTACCGTTGTAATCCCTATAAGCGGGTGGTCGGCACAGTTTTGCACATAGGAGATGGGGTAGTTGATTAGAAAAAGTTCAGTTGGCCTTTGAGAATCAGTGTAGATGGTTTGTTGTATTTTTCAAGCTTTCATTAGTGCGAATAACTAGTGAAAATTTTACTGAGATCTTTTTGAAGTAATTTCCTGTTATTTCATCGGAATTATTTCGTTTGAAATAATTTGGTTTCACCCTTGTGAGATGGCTTCGATATAAATTTTTGTTTTAATTTTATACTTGTATTATTTATTTATTACATTAGTTGTCTTTATTATTTACTGTCATTATTTTCTCTGTATAAAATTTGAGTAATTGTGTACATTTAAAGTTCTTCTACCAACCCAGATGAGAAGATATGCATTTGTCATGTGAGGTTGCCTATTATTGCCCCTACATTTAATTGGACAACAAATGTTCATTTGTTGTTTGTAACATGTTGCCTGATTTTCCCATTCTGAAATTGTTTATTTCATCAACTTTATCATTATTTACAGAAGTGAAACAATTTAAAGTTTATAATATTTCATTCTGAAAATTTTGTAATTTATAAAAAAATATATTTTTTCATAAATATTATGATTTTGACATACAATTCATCACTGAATCATCAAGTCACTAGTCATCCAGCCTTTTTCATTGCATCTTTAAATGATACCAGGTGGTAGTTTTTCTTTAGGTAGATTCTTCCTCTTGAATATTACGAAGGTCGCAATTTTGTCCCATCAGCTAATTCCGATAACATTACTGTTACCCTTAGTTTTTCATTTCCAGCGGTTTTAACTGTCACTGACTTTGTCCCTTTGTTATCAACTGTACTGTTAGTTGGCATATCAAAAAACAGTTGTTTCATCTGCATTCCCCATTTGGCCTATGAGTTAACTATGTTCACGTTGTAAAAGAATAATATAACGCTGATATTCAATGATTTTTTCAGTGAAATATGCAGGAAGTCTTTGTGCTAATGATGTTCTTTGCCACAGAGATAAGCCGTTCTGCCTCATAAACCAGGTGATCCACCCTGTACTTGTCTTGAATTGCTGCCGTGAAATCTTCAACGTCGATGCCAATTCTAGTGCCTTCATTTGTATAGTCTCCCGTGAGACTGGCAGTCCACTGTTGCACTTTTCTTGCACAAATGTTATTAACTGGTCCTCTAAATTTTTATGACGTCCTTCCTTAGGCCCCTGAAATGCTTTCCGATTTGAACTTGCACACTTTATCATTTCCTGCGATTTTTTCCACCGCCGCACATTTGCCTCGGTGACACCAAACCTTCTTGCTGCTGCACAGTTTTTAGTTTCATCAGCATATTTTGCCACTAAAAGTTTAAAATTTGCATCATAACTATTACTCAATGATTTCGATATTTGTGAAGGTGTAGAACTTCTCTTCTCAACGTGGTCACCCATATTTTTTACGTAAAACTGAATCACGAAGACTTTAATTCACATGGAATTTACTACAGTCGTAGATGGTTCACTTTGTCTGCGGTCAACACACACTATGATATCGTGACAGGATCAAATTACATATGTTGGTGCAAAATCTTTCGCCCATTCAACCTACTACTGCTACTACAGGCATTCCTCAACTTTTGTACGTTCGACTTTCGTACATCAGCTCACGAACAAACATTTCAAGCTATCGCATAGTGGCGCTGTCTGTCAGCCAAGCCAACACTTTTAATAAAAATTACCAAATGAAGCAAAATGCATAAATATAATAAAATTCAAATGAGTATTTGCATTCGAATACATTTGAATCGATTCATTTTCTACTACTACTTTTAATAATCGATTGTTTCGAATGATTTTAAGAATTGAATATTTCGATTCTTCCCATCTCTACCTATCTCTGCCTTCGGCTCCTCTGTCAGTCAAACTATTATGCACCGTGCGATTATAAGACGACTAGCGATTTTTAGGTCATAAAAATTGGATTGAAACCTCGTCTTATACTCAGGTATATACAGTATATTTTGGTAACCATAGAATGGTATGTGACATTTCATTTTAAGTCGTAGATTTGTTCTCTCACGCTTTTATTTCTCTTAAAAGGTATTATTTTATTTGGGAATTGAGTATTGAAATTAATGACTTAATTTTTATGCTTATTTGTACATTGAGAGATGGTTTCTCTGCTGGACATAAAATATCATAATCTATTTTCAAATGCATTTTATATCCAGTATAATATAATGAAAAAAATTTAAAGGTAAAATAATTAATTGTTTTGATATGTTTGAAATTGAGATGGAGTTTTTTAATTAGTGTGATATGTGAAAGTATGATGTATACAATGCATGTTGATGCAAATGGAAGGCATAGGAAACATATGAATCTCAGTGACAGTGGTGAAAGACCCTGATTTCCCTGAGATCATTGTGTAAAGGAGTTCAGCTATATTCAATTTCTGTTTTATGTCCTATTACCTGATTTATGCAAAGTTCTCTCGGATTTACATGAGTGGCCTTAATCATTGCACTATGCAGAAATGCACTTGCCGAAAATAATTTTCTCATTGAAAATAATGAAATAAGAATTAGTTATCTTTTTAATCAGATAAATTTCATTGTTTAAATTGGTATTTTGTTGGAATTTCAAAATTTGAATAAGATTATGATAATGCGGAATACCATATTTACTCGCGTAACCCAAACCCTTGTGTACCACATGCATCACTATTTTTGGGCCAATTCAGAGAGAGAAAAATAACTTCATGCTGGAATAAGTTAGCATCTAGGATTTAAAAAAGGTAGGTCTGTCACTGATTCCCCTTCCCTGAAACAAGGTCTGCCCAAGTTAAACATCTCCCTCCTACCTTCATGATGCAATTTATTGGTTGATCTCTTTATGCCAATGCTAGCAGAAATCTCCTTCTTAGTAGTCACCACTCTTGTGTTAAAGGAGTGTCAGCGACTCACGATGAATTTGGCAAACACAGATACCAACTTATTCCAGCAAAAGTATAGGTAGTAATTGATAGTAAATTTTTAATGACAGAACTGCTTATTTTGAGTAATAATAATAATCATAAAACTCATTTAAAAGGTGCAGCTTTTATATTATAAAAATATTATATCATCTCATAGAAATTCAAACATTTTTTTATACACATGACTGGTGGAAGTGCACGTTGAATTTCAATGGATTTACTGAATGTAAAACATCAACCATGTAACATGTAGACATTGCAAGAATAAGATAGTACACAGTTTTAACCATTGAATAAAGCAAAAACATAGAAAAATGGGTCCATATTTAGGTATTTTGAAGAATGAAGGAAGAAAAACCTTGCACTCTGAAAAATTAGTGGAAGCAGCACGTGACAAATATGGTTATTATAATGCACTTTTTGAACATGGGTTGTCGTTTGGCACAGTTGTAGGTGGGACCTACGAGAAATTTTTAGAATGCGGAGCAAATATAAGACGACTCAAGATTTTTCAGGCACTAAAATCGGAAAATACTTCATCTTATATTCAGGTAAATATGGTATGTACGGTACATAGCGTGATAAAAAATTTTGGGGGGAGAGGATGATTAATTCAATAATAATTTTTCCATAAGTTTAACGTAATTTTTGATTTAGTGGAAGCGGTACACTAAACCATACTCACTTTTTGAACACAAGTTGTCGCTTTGCACAGTTGTAGGTGGAACCTTAGAGAAATTTTTAGGAAGGGAACCACTCCTAATATCCCTAAAATTCAAGGTGGCAGCTGTTTTCCAAAATTGCCCAAGACCCAAAATTCCTGCAGATTGTCTAATTAATCCATATTTGATGTTGTTTCCCTATGTTTTTGACTCGGAGAACACGTATCTGAGATCAAAATCAATGTTGGAGGCAAAATTAAGGAGTTTTTAGGGAATTTAATGGAATTTTAACCAAAAGCTGAGGTAACGTTTACTGCCTGTTTACTTCGTGACTTTGGAGATTTTTTTTCGGTTTTATGATCATTTACAACTCATTTCTAGTCTTAAAATTCCCCTCCCGTCTTTAACGGAACTGAAAACTAGCAATTAAGTTATGTAGTACTTTGAATTTTGCACGTCATTTGAGTGCCAGCATCTGTGGCATCGTTTGTGTTTCCACTATTACCTGTCTACGATATACTTTTCAAAATGTTTTCAAACCCTGAAACAAATGTTCGCCAAGTGCATGAGTCATCTGTAGCCAGCATAAGAGAGCTGTGTATTGATCTCTGTGTGTAGAGTTTTACTGATCATATGAGGTTCTACCCAAAAGTTCCAGGTCTGTAGCCATAAACTAGTGTAGGTTTATCTGACATTCTAATCGCCACCATCACCCTCGAAGTAGTCCCCTTGGGAATTGATACAATGATCCCAGCACCTCTGCCAGTCTTGGAAGCACCTCTGTTAATAACCATGAATATAGGTAATTTTTCAGGTGAAACAGAAAAATATGGAACCTTTACCCAATGTGAGCAGGGCCAGTTTCAGACGTAAGCGACGTAGGCGGTCGCTTACAGGTGCCACTTCAGAGGGGCGGCAAAATCAATATTTCGGATTTTGACATTTCCTTTTTTTCCAAAGGTGTATTGCACAGAACTTCAAAACATCGCGAAAAACTATATTTTACGCCATGATAAGTCATTTACATTCAGAGTTGGTCCAAGGTGTAAGAGACGTAAACCTACAATTTACAGGTGTCACATAAGAAGGACGGCAAGACAAACGTTTTGAAGTTTTACATTGTCTAAAACACAAGCTGATGCACTGTGAACTTTACTTAACCTCTTCAGAGAAATAAAAGGGGGTTTTAAAGGGGAGGGGGTTTAAAAGGGGGGGTCTGAAAGGAGGGGGGGTTTCAAAGAGGGGTTTTAAAAGGGGGTTTCAAAGGAGGGGGTTTCATGTGCTTTTTGGGTTTAAGCCTTTTAATTTCAAATAACCTTCCTGCCCCAAATACAGCGAACCTTCAATACTAGAGATTTTGATTACTCAAGGGTTTGTCTCTTTGTGCAAAAGCGTGATCGTAAAGTTACAATATAAAAATATTCAGTAATATTATCATTACATAGTCATTTTGTTATAATGTCAGTGAAAAATATTCAGCTGAATATATTTTTTAAAAAAACAGTAAAATAATTTTATTTTCCTATTTTAATATGTAATTAATATTGTTTCATGCCTTTGATATCCAGAGGGGCGGAAAATTTTTACCTTGCTTACATACATTTTTTAACCGAAACGGGCCCTGAATGTGGGTATTCAATCGCTTCCGTGAGTAAATACCTATTCTAAATTTAAATCGATAAAAAGTTTATTATGAAATTTTTATGGAATGCTTTCAATGGGATACAAATACGTTCGTCGAGGTTTTTTTCTGTAAACCACTTAATTGCTGTAAATTAATAACTATTTTTTTATAATTAGACCAGTACTAGCATAAACCAACTAGTCCCAGCTTTAAGTGGAAATCTATGAATTTGGCCGGTAGTGTTTGAATCGTAAAAGTACTGAACAGAATAGGAAAAAAAAAAAAAAAAACTCCAATTCACCGTAAAGGCGGTACTTACGTGTCAAGACTCGCAGGACCACTTAGAGGACGCGCGTTTCGACAGCTACGCTGTCATCTTCAGCAACATTGCTGAAGATGACAGCGTAGCTGTCGAAACGCGCGTCCTCTAAGTGGTCCTGCGAGTCTTGACACGTAAGTACCGCCTTTACGGTGAATTGGAGTTTTTTTTTTTTTTTTTTTTAATTTTTCCTATTCTGTTCATTGCCTTCACCGTGTTTAGAGTTCTTCCTTTATTTATCGTAAAAGTACTGATTGTGAGATCTTTCTCCAACAGCTTAAATAGACTGACGAACTAATGACACAGTTCAGGATACAGGGGTGCAGAGGATGAAACAGTAACTTGGAGAGCACCGACCTCTAAAAGAGGAACTTGAGTATAACGAGTTAATGTAAAACACCAATCTTAACGAATATTGAAAACAATAGTTTGAAAGGCCGATATACTGGGAGGGGGAACAGCGAATGTGAAAGCGGCACATACATTTAAGATCGATTCTTCTCTTATGCTACCTGAAGGAATCCTTTCTTTCATAAATGTGGAAAAACCATAAAGGACTATGGGTGATGGGCGGGGTAGGGCTCCTTTCGCGACAAGGCGGTAGAAATGGCTCAGCGGGTGACAAAGGGTTTTAGCTCACTTTCGCTCGTCCAGATGCCGTGTATGAATGTCCCTACAAGGTTTATAGCCAGCTAGAGCAAGTAGTAACGAATCTGTTTACGAAATTACATTTTTGGTTTTCGTTGTGTTTCGTTACAGCTTTTTGAAAAATTACGTTAACGTTTTTCGTTATGTTAACTAAAAATTATTTCGTTACGTAACGTAACGTTTTCCAGCACTAATAGAAAGATAGGCCGGATTTTGCGGATCTTTAGCAGATACGGCGACGTGAAGCCTCCAGAGGTCACTAAACTCTCTAATACGACCGCTCAGCACTAGGACATTTTCACCACCGTTAACTAAGTGTTGGGGCAGATTTTTCCGATTAATTATAACGTTAAACGCTTGTCCTTCCATTAACCCGGGAGTGGTCGCGCTATGAAAATTTTTTTCCGAATAATATTTTTCGAAAAATTTTTTTTCCGAATTTTTTTTCGAAAGATTTTTTTCCGAAATTATTTTCCCGAAAAATTATTTATTCCGAAAATTTTTTTTCCAAAAAATCTTCCATAAAAATTTTTTTCCGAAAATTTGTTTTCGAAAAATTTTTTTTCCGAGTTTTTTTTCCGAAAAAATTTTTCCGGATTAATTTTTTTTGAAAAATTCTTTTCCGAAAATTTTTTTTCGTAAAAATGTTTGCAAATTTTTTTTCTGAAATTTTTTTACGAAAAATTTTTTTCCCAAAAATTTTTTTCCGAAAAACTTTTTCGAAAAATTTTTTTCGGAAAAAATTTTCTGAAAAAATTTTTGAAAAAATTTTTTTTTTTTTTAAATTTTTTTTTGAAAAATTTTTATTTTCGAAAGATTTTTTCTGAAAATTTTTTTTCCGATAAATTTCTTTCCCAAAAATTTGTTTCCGAAAATTTTTTTTCCGAAAAATGTTTTTCCAAAAAACTTTCGAAAAAATTTTCCGAATATTTTCTTTCCGAAAAATTTTATTTTCCGAAAATTTTTTTTTCGAAAAATTTTTTTCCTAAATATTTTTTTCCGAAAATTTTTTTTAACCGATTGTCCTCCCATTAAATATGTCTACTCGATTTTCCCCTCGAAATGGATAGTAAGAAACGCTAGATTTAGTATATCTTTCGCAGATTCGGCGCCGTGAATCGTCCAGAAGCCACCAACCACTCTAGACGCGAGGACATTTCACCACCGTTAACAAAGTGTTGGGGCAGATATTTCCGATGTTTTTCGAAAAAATCGACAGCCCCCCCTGTCGACTTTTCCCGAAAAACTTTCGAAAAAAAAATTTTTTCGCAAGTTATTCAACTTCAAAGCCTCACGTTTCACATTTCGCAAAAATTTTCTCGAAAAACCTTCATTTGCGTTTTTTATGAGTTTCCAAAAAATTTGATCTTTTCAAAAATTTCGAAATTCTCTCCTGTCGAAAATTCGTCGTAGATATCGGCGCCTCTCCCGTCACATTTCAATACAACCTATTCGAAAAACCATTATTTTCTTGTTTTAATCGTTAGTGCTGTGGAATTCGATTTTGTGTACCAGGGTTCGATACGCGAATTTTTTTTCATGATATTAAAATTGCCAAAACTAAAATATAAGTTCGAACATACATACATAATTTTTTGCTTGAAAAGAATAATAAATTTCAAGTTTTTACTTTCTACATACGTATTGTAAGAGAAAGAATTGTATTCGTGAGTAATATCGACTTGGAGAGTTCAACGGAGAAACGAGTTTTCAGGTTCCCTGAGTATTTTGACAATGATTCTTTTAAGGCTGCCAATTAACTCGTCATCCCGCGGCAGTAGCTATGATTCCTTTAAGTCTGCCCAATGATGCTTTTACTTCGGTGATCGGACGAGAACCAATTATTCCAATGTGCTATGGCCGTTGCCGTATATGAGACTTTCTTTTTTTTCAGAGAAAAATAATTTTTATTCATAAATACTTGAAATTACAGAGATAATGACTTTAAACAGACATGATACATAAATTCTACAGTAATGTACATTTTTACAAACAATTTTTTAAAATATCTAAAATTAAAACATGAAATGAGCCAACACAGTACTATGCGTACACAATCGATATATCAAAATTCAATCTGGTCCTGCCAGGCCTTACATAAGGCCTGTCAGCAGGTTCTTACTTTACCATTTATGCTGGTAACAGCCAATAACGATATCACCTTTTAAACACAATTACAAAACCTTGTCCTAGTATAGTGTTATTGTTAGTCTTTCTTATTTCATTTTGTGTGTACAACAACCAGTGTTTTACTATCTTTTTTACCTTGGAAACCCCCTTAAGATACCTCATTTCTATACGTAATGAATTGAATAATTTAGTAATGATAACATAAAATTGTTTACTACCCTTTTCCGGAGTGCATATATGCACATGATAAATATTTCTTACTAAGGGACATTGACGTTTGCAGTCAGAGTTTTGTATCTATCATTGAAATAATTGTCCTGTATATGTATGTACTTGTGAAGCTTCATAGCTTATACATATCATCAATACAGGTGTTCCAACAATTTTTAACTGTTGAGCTATAAATTATTTTTACCAGTCTGTCCTGATTCATGCTTAACATGCTAATGTATGTACTTCCAGAGTTTCCCCAGAGGGTTATACCGTATCTTAATACACTTTCGACTAACCTGAAATAAACCATTTTTACCACAGAAGGAGGTACAGAATCCTTTATGTACTTGAATTGGTAAATTATCTTTCTGAGTTTACCATTCAGTTTTTTAATATGAGAAGCAAAATTAAATATTTCATTTATTTCTATACCAAGGTATTTGTAATTTTGTACCTGATCTAAGACACCACAACTGCAAGATGTAACGATTTTATGTATGCTTGCATGATTATGAGCCTTAACAGTGATATTATTTTTATAACTGATTTTTGATACAATGTGCATGACCTTTGATTTCTTAAAATTTATCACTTATTATTGTGGGTCCATTTTATGATATTAGTTAAATCAGATTGCAGCATCATGTTGGCAGTATTAAAATCTTTATGTGATGAAACTAAAATAGCACCATCAGCATATAAAATCAATTCACAATTATTAACTACTAATCTCATATCATTAATGAACACCAGGAAAAGAATTGGTTCCAATATTGATCCCTATAAAACACTTAATCTGAGAGAAACACAATCACTTGTAATATCCTTGTATATCTTAATTCTAATACAACGATTTTGTAGGTAATTAATAAACGACTAAAACATTTCCTCTAATACCAATAGAATTTAATTTGTTTAGCAGCAACTTAGGCTCAACTGTATCAAAGGCTTTTTTAAAATCAGTGTAAGAAACTAATATATTTATTACTTTTATCGAGGTTGTAATAAATGAGCTGTGAAAAGTGTTCTAATGCTTGCTTTGTGCCTTTGTTCTTTTGAAAACCATACTGGTTTTTATATATTGTTGTTCTTACTGAGGTAACTGGTTAGGACATTTGCGACATGTCTCTCTAGGATTTTATCAATTGATGGGAGAATGGAATTTGGGTGATAATTACCTGGGTCCCTATGTGAGCCCTCCTTATATATAGACTTTACCATTGCAATTTTAAGACCATCAGGTACAACAGAGTTTTTAATACTATTATTAATTAAAGCAGTCATCACAGGTAATAACATGCAGTTATGTTTTAAATCAGTCACTCTAATTTCATCCCACGTTTTACTATCATTTATAAGTTTTTTAACTTCAAATTCCGATACTAATGGCAGAAAAATACTACCTTTTGTTGTACTTTTTTTAGTTTGTAAGCAGCGCTCATCACATTTGGGAATTAATTTAACTATTTCATTGCTTAATTGATTAACAAACCATCAGATGATTTCTTCTTTAGCAGTATTTCCTGTAAAATGTTTGATTATTTCATCTTCGTTATCTTTAGACCTGTTTCGACCAGTGACACCATATTTTATATCCCAGATTTTTTTAGAATTATTTTTTGCTTCATAAAATATATTTCTGTAATAATTTACTTTAGTTTTCTTAATCATTTTATTAAGCCAGCCAATCTTCCCGGATTAGGCGGGACAGTCCCGAATTTCGATAGTTTGTCCCGCATATTGAGAAGTCCCGGAAAATGTTTCGCATTCGTACAATTGGTTCAGTTTGCCCCGAAGTTTCACAAATAATCACACTTGAAAATTGAGCGAATCGCTAAGCAGTCTTACATTTATCGCCCTCACTCCATGTTAGCTGTCATGCATCGATTCAAATTACAATTACTGTTGATTTAATACATTGTTGTGTAGGATAAATTTCATACATTGCCACATACAAAATGTGGCGTAATTGCTGATGCTATCAGTCAGTTGCATTCGAAAACTTTTAGTGTCGATATCGTAGACAAGTAAAATATTTCGATATTCTTATCTGACGTAAATACCAAAATATCGTTGCTGCATTTTATGTTTTTCTTTTGATATCTCGTCTATAATACGGGAATATACATATCTAATATAATAATATCTATAATACAGGAATATACATATAATAATAATAATATCTATAATACGGGAATATATATATCTAAATATATGAAATATTTTTACAATTATTTTTTAGTGCGCGAATTATACCTCGATAATTTTAGATTGTTAAGGGGCCTCGCAAATGCTGATCGCCCCGGACCCTGCAACCCCCTAGGGACGGCCCTGGTCTCAATACTCATACATCATACGATAGAAATACGAAGCATTTACGTACTACGTACTTTTTACTTTCTCCATACGATGTAATGGGAAAGTATTGTGATCACGTAAAGAATCGCGTTCGAGATTTCAACGGAAATACATGTTTTGAGGTCCCTAGAATACGTTTTGACTATTTTCTCGATATTGTCTGTGTGTATGTGATAGGAATGTTTCGAAAAACCGATAGTTTATTAGATATTTTGATGCCTAGAACACGTTTAGACTGTTCTCGGAGTGATGTCTGTGTGTGTGGATGTATGTGATTTTGGGCGCTCTTCTCAAAAAGTACATTTTAAGTCTTTGATTAAAACAAAATTTAATACAAATTTATTTAAATGAAATTACGTTTTATATATACTAAAAAGTAAAAATAAATCTAACATTCACAAATTTGAAAGTTCCATAAATAGAAATAGATTTTAAACGTAATGTTTAATGAATAAATCTTCACTTATATATCTTTGCCATACAACTTTTATTTAACCAAAACTATTTTTCACTTTCTGGAACGTTTAATTATGTAAATTTTACATTCATTGTTTACTTTTTAGTGTATATAAAATTTAGGTTCCTTAATTTTTTATTTAAATATTATTTTAAATTGATAATTCAGGCATACCCATCATATTGGACGGGAAATTATGCCATTTTTATTATTGTAAGAATCGTTTTAAAAGGCGCACGTTAAATTTCGCGTTGGAAATCAGCTCAACAGGATAATTTTCATGCAAAGAAAAATCTAGACCAAAAATTTCCATTATGACAACATTTTGATGGAATTTTCCAATGATAAAGCGAAGACTTATAGGAGAGAGGAGTATTTTCATCTGCGTTCAGCTGTCAATGCTTTCGTAATCAATCGGTCGTCTGCCTCCTTTGGCCCTGCGTCGAATACGTTGCGCCGATGACGACATGCGAAATCCTTTGGAGGAAACCAAGGAGGATTATTCGTGTCTCAGGTGCGTTTACGAAACCGCCTCGAATACGCAAAAACTTCTACAAAAACGTCTTGACTCGGAGTTACGACATGGGAAGCAATGGCGAAACAGTTGAAGGATAAGTATTGCTGAGTTGTATTGGAGAGCATTTGCATATCCAGCGGCGTATGGAGAAAGTAAAAATGAAAACAAATACAGGTGATGAACAAAAAAAATAATATCATAATACATTTCATGAATAATAACTCCACTTCCTTGAAAAAGCTTTCTTTGGAAACTCATACATTCCCTCTTTGCCTTAAAACGCTCGTCAAACAGTTCTCGAATGTTCTTATTTGCGTAAATACCTACGCCATCTGCAATTTAGAGATCACCCATCGTTGAACGTAAGGACACGTGTTCTAAGGTATTAATGCTATTTTTGATGCTGTTTCCCTTCGTCATTTTAAGGGATTTAGGCAACTTTTAAGCCCTGGCAATGGTTCAAAAGGCATTTTAGAGACATTTGTCAAACATGTTTTGGGCGTCTTCTCGGTTGTCAGGCGATCGTTTTTTACTTTCTCCATACGTAGTATAGGGAAAGTACTGTGATCACGAAAAAAATCGTCTTCGAGATTTCAACGGAAATACACGTTTTGAGGTCCTTAGAACACGTTTAGACTATTTTCGGAATGTCTGTGTGCGTGTGTGATTGTGGGCGCTCTAACTCAAAAAGTACTTGCCATATCGTTACCAAATTTCATATATAACACTTTAGCATGAGCACAAAGAACTCATTAGTTTTTGGACAATAACGGTTAACCGGAAGTCGAGGTTTATTCAAAACCCGATTCGGTTTTTGCGATTTTTCTCCGTTAAAACATCATTATTGTATATACAATTCTATACAAGCGTTATATAGAATATAATTTCCTACAACTTTCATTTGTAACAATTTTCTATTGTAGTTATTGTTTAGGAATTATTTATAAATAGTAGGTATTTTCGGTTTCCGTCAAATATCTCCTTTAAAACGTCGTTATTGGTAATCTTCGTGAGGACCAAAGCTGTAGAGAATAATATTTCTTCCAACTTTTGTTTGAAACAAATTTTCATAGAACCATCCATTTCGGAGATATTTTGCTTTTTCTAGTATACAGCGCCACCACTATGTAGTGGTGAATTCTGTAAACATATTCAAAATATACCTAATTTACAGCAATAAGGACGACTGTATTCTTTTACGATAGGAAATAATAATTTTGCCTTATAATGCTATTCATAATAATTTAAATATCTATACCCCAAATATGGAGAAAGTCATGTGTTGGCCACATCAGATGTTCTTATTTTTTTCATTTACATTCGCTTTTCATCACTTAACTTGGATTTTTTTGACATATTGTAAATTAAGTTATTATTTTCATAAATATACCGAATTTCCTGTAATAATTCGCGAACTTTTTTTCTCATAATGCCGTGACTAATTGATTATTACGGTGCGTGAAATACACGTGATATTACGCTTACCGAACAGTAGCGGAAAATTTTTGGACGACTATTTGTATCAAAGATAATAATAATTGCGCTTTCTGTTGCTTCGGAAATTAAAATCACGTGTTTATTTTAAGAAAACACATTTGCCCTTTCTTTTATCCAATTACATATCTGGATTTTCGCATATCCGAATCCCCTTTGGGCCCGATTAGTTCGGATAATCGGAGTTCTACTGTTTTTGAAGAGAAAAGAATCGTTCAAGAGTCATTTCGAAATTGGCTTCACCCTTATCGCTTTAAGGTGGAGAATTTTTAAAAAGTGTGGACATTGCGAAATAGTTAGTATGAGTAACATGCGATGTTGCTATATTTCTCGTTTGCCGTCGATTAAATAGAATTTATACAAAAAAAACTTAAATTTCTTGTTCTTTCATCATCATCATAGGTAGTCTGTCTGTAGAGAGGTCCGGGATTATTCATGGTTAAACTTGGTTCTCTACATGTATTTTCCGCAGTCTTCTTTGTCTTGACTAGCAGAAATACCCGGCGTTGCCCGGGGAAATTTGGTTAAAATTCGATCGGAATTCTAGATGATACATGGTATTTAAGAGTTCACTTGGCCGCCGTTTTGAATAAAACGGGCAGAGAGAAACAAAAACCACGTATGAATTATATCTGGGAGCCCTCCACAATCCTACCAAATTTGATTCAAATCAATAGTAGGACTTGGAAAAATACGCGTGGTTTAATCAGTCCCCGCCGTCCAATTACGGATAAGGAATTGTCGTTTCCAACCTTTCTCGGTGTATAAGATGTAGAGTTACCTGTTCTTTGAGAACAGGAAGTTTATTAGAACAGTTATTTTATTGAACAGTATAGGCATCGGAGCAGTTCTAAAAGAACTGTTCCGTTCTTTCTGACCTATCCCTAGTGTTAAAATATTTAGCATTAGCATAGAAAGTTATTTTGCATTTTGTACAATTAATATATAACATTTGGCATTAAAAAGTAGCCTACGGCCTCCCTATTTGTGAAGAAAGTATTTGTTGAAAGTTTGATTATTCTAGCTTTAACGGTGTGGAAATGTATAGATGCACAAACAAACAAACTTTCATAAATATATAGGAGATTGCTCTCTTTCCCTTTCAAGTCGTCTATCAGCTGAAACCATTTTATCTTCAGCATTCTTCTCCATGTCCATATTTCGAATCTTTCCTAGTATTTAATATCATTTTTCCTTAGCGTCCATGTTTCTGTCCCTTATAAAGCTATACTCCATACGTAACATTTTATCAACTTCTTACGGATATCCTCCTTTATTTTTCCTGTTATTAGGAGTTTATTTCTTCTGAAAACGGCTTTTGCTTTCGTTATTCTAGTCCTGATTTCCCTTGTTAGAATGATTCCATAGTCAGAAACTTGTTCTAATGGCTCTCCACCAATCAAGATTCCTTCTTTTACCGATATTCGCATGATACTGGATATTTATGTTCAATATAAATATATCATTAATTTTTAATTAAAAATTTATTATGGCGAAACGCACGTTGGTGACTCCTGTTCTAGATCATAGGCTATTATCTTTTATGGATGCACGAAATTGGTGCCATAAATTCCAGTTGGACTTGAATTAAAAATTGGGCGATGGACGTGCGGATACTCGTGAATTATTATGTAAGATACCAAATGAGGTGAAGTTACATTATCGGTATATTATAGTACGAGGAGAAGCAATTCGTCGTTTATTAGAGGTCATTATGGCCATGGCCGAATATAAATGCAATAAATTGAAAAAGTAATCGAAAATTTAGTTAAAAAGACATGAAGAGCAATATTTTCATTAGGAATGAATAATCTAATTTATTTGTCATATACATATTAGTTTTAAGGGAGGCAGAGAGAATACGGCTTGTGACTTGCATCGAGATACGAAAGCAGGACCTCTGGGCGAAATCACATCCTACCCAAAAATATTAACATTAGTTGGAAGAGTCTTTATCCAGAAAATCAGAAATTCAAATTTCGATTTTTGTGTCCAATAAGTTAGAATCCTCGATAGATCGTCATGATTTAAAATTACTTTTACTTTATTTTAAAATATTTTTAAATGTTTTCCAAATATAAGTCTTATCGTTGATTTTACAATATGGTAATTCAAATTTAATATCCGGTAATATGCCAGTCCTGTTCAACTGAATTTCGTCGGATATACCATTTTCATCGCTTATTTTAATATTTGTACAAATATGCTATTCTAATTCATCTATATGTACCGGATGTGGTATTCCCGTAAAAACCACAGATATATAAACGCTGAAAAGGAGTCAATGTAATATAAAATATTTATGGAGCGCGATCACGCAAAAGAGAAATATTATCGAGAAATAAAAAAATTAGGATTTTTCCAAAGATTTATTCTAGAGTAAAAATATTTTTTTCGGATGAATATTTTACGATTGGTAAGAAAATTTCATTTCTTTCCAGTGAATTGGTTTCCCTTATTGGGTCAATTGATATTCCACCTTCTTCTCGCACTTCGATATGAATCATAAATACCAGATTTCATCCGATAGATAAAAACGAGCAGGCAGAAGGTCAAGGCGAGAACTTTTGCTTCTAAGAAAGTCTCAGGAAACTGAGAAAAACTCTTTTAAATTCCGAAGAGAATGTTCAGTATAATAATAGGCACATAAAATTTTCAAGTCCAACTTCGCTGCTTCTTAGCTTTTTAATCTAACGTCGTCCATATTATCAGAAGGGACATCGTCCCCGTATCAAAGGTCACTCCTAAACGAATCTTGTTTTTTAGGCCCTTTGCATCCAGGTATTCTTCTTCTCCGCGCGACGCGCTTGTTAGACAGAAGGCGACAATAGTGGAAGGGGTGACACACAGAGGGAGGTTGCGTAGTCGAGGGGAACATCATAATATAAGCACTCTATCTTCTCCATCTCCCATTCAATCACCGCTCTCTCTCGCTTTTCCCCAATGTTCTCTCCCGATTGCCCTGACGTCTCCGAGGCGTTCCGTGGTAAGAGCGTCCTCGTTACCGGAGTTACCGGATTCGTTGGAAAGGTATTGCTGGAGAAGCTTCTACGATGTTGTTCCGGCGTGGATCGTATTTACGTGATCGTGAGGCCTAAGAGGGGCGATGGCGTAAAGGAGCGCATCAAGGAGCTGCTCTCGATGACGGTAGGGAAATGGCTTTCTCCACCTTCGATACAACATTACCATAAATCGGTGGTTTATATTCAATACTGAATTTGGCAGTTATCAAATCGAGCATAGTCGTTTTTCGATATTGACTTTTATATGTTTGTTGCTGTCGATAACTGTACGTCTGTCTGATTGTAAATTAAGTGCAATTGCACTGACAACCCCGAAGCTAACAACGACTCTAACTATATTTTGAAATGTTAAGAATTCGGAAAAACTCGAATGCAAACATGAAATGTGACAAAATACGAATTAGATAACAGAACTGAAGATAAAATTTTCCGTTCTTTTCCGTGTGAAATTGTGCAAATCTCGCGTCGAAGTCTCAATCGGAAGTTATTTATAAATGTTTAAAAAGCAAAGTTTTTCACATCAGATTCCTTCCTATTATATAAATATTAATCGAGTGGAAAAACGAATCGAACTCGGGCCTATCTTTTACACAGAGAATGGTTAAATATGTCACGCGGTGTAAATCTAATCATAATGAAAGAATCTGAAAATATGTGTTCCAGATGAGAATGTTGAGCCTTCCGTGGCTCATAGAACAGTTTAAAAAGGAATTATCGTCATGTCATTTTGAAGAGTTTCCTTCATCTTCAAATCCGTCCTATGTCTACTAATACAAGATTCAGGTATCAGCTGATGTAGAGTATCTTTTTAGATGTTTACGTAATTGAAATTTGATTTGGCCTATGAGACCCAAGGCAACCGTTCGTGTTTAGTAAATACTACCTTAGTCATCTTTCTATTTTATTACTGTTTTCCTTTTATAAAAGATATTGCATTATTTATTTGTCACTAACATGTCTCAAGAGAAACTAATCCTTTATGAAAATGCGAAAGAAGCCGGCGCACAGTGGGCCAGGATAGGATTTTAGCGGGACAAAAAGCAAATTTCTTAATGTTATGAAACAGTTGATTACTTTTAAATTCTTGTTATTGCATATCCATATGGTATATATTTGCGCTCAAAATGCGACTTAACCCTACTAATATGATGTGGCCACCTTGCAATTCCGCTAGACTTAATAGCGGGCGGCAGAACCGCGCGTCAGTATTGTTCGTGTGCCCATTTTAAACAGACGTATGTGCGGTGTTTTGAAGATATAAATATTCACTTTACAATGAATATTGTAGATCCAGGTATGCACTTTATTTTTACCTATTTATGTAATACAAACTCATATCGGTAAATTTTTTATGCATATAATTAATGACACTAAAATAATGTAGGGTTTTTTTAGGTTTATTCTTTTTTGCATAAGACTTTTAAAACGCATCTTACGTCGCTGCACAGAGATATCATTTTATGCATGTCCCGTTGTTCTTCCTCTTTAAGTTGCCATATGATTTAACTGCGTCCGAGTGCGTCTGTAATAATAATGTATATTTTTTAGAACGTCGGCGACCCATCACTCGGAAGGAACTGTACGAGTTGTTGCGTGCAAAATGTAACACAAGTTTATTAAGCGGTGACTGTGAACAAATTCTATTATGTCGTTTATAGTTAATAGATCAGGACACACGCGAAAGTCATCTCGAAAAAATACAAAGTATGGTATGGTATACTAGTCTCTTCCGATCTAGTTATTTCGAGCCTTGGTCCACTTCCTGTAAAGAAAACTCGCAAATATTCTAACAAAGTTTTGTCTTTATTGTCCGCACCCATTGTAACGCCGAATAAAGTGCCTTCTCCAGTTTCCTACAGCGATACTACAAGCGATAGTGAATAGAATTGTATTGTAATGCCCACTTAATTATATTATTGTTATTAATTTCCACAGAATTTGATTTAATTTGATTTGTTAATATTCATTGTTAATATAATTATTGGTTATAGTGGTAATATCGTTAATAAGTATGGAAGCGTATGGAAATTAAGTCGATAATAATGAATTAATGTAAGTAATGTTGTTTTCTTTCCAAAAATAGATGCAAAATATTGTTAGTTTGACTTTTAGTTTGTAATAAAATATCTTCCTATTTTTTAAATGAAATATTTTCTTTTTAAACTTTTGTCCCGCTAAAATCCCACCCTGGCCCACTGTGCGACGTTCTGAAAAAAATATATTAATATTACAGACGCACTCGGACGCAGTTAAATCATATGGCAACTTAAAGAGGAAGAACAACGGGACATGCGTAAAATGATTTCTCTGTGCAGCGACGTAAGATGCGTTTTAAACGTATTATGCAAAAAAGAATAAACCTAAAAAAACCCTACATTATTTTAGTGTCATTAATTATATGCATAAAAAATTTACCGATATGAGTTTGTATTACATAAATAGGTAAAAATAAAGTGCATACCTGGATCTACAATATTCATTGTAAAGTGAATATTTATATCTTCAAAACACTGCACATACGTCTGTTTAAAATGGGCACACGAACAATACAGACGCGCGGTTCTGCCGCCCGCTATTAAGTCTAACGGAATTGCAAGGTGGCCACATCGTAGTAGTAGTAATAATTAAGTTTTTAGATGCGTCAACAGCTAAGGTTATTTTGCACCGTCAAATTCTCTTAGAGAAAATCAACATACATCACAACATCCATGCCCGAAGCGGGATTCAAACCCGCGACCTTTGGGTTAGAAGGCAGGCGCATTGCCTACCAGTCCAACCCGGCCGGTGGCCACATCGTATTAGTAGGTTTAAGTCGCATTTTGAGCGCAAATATATACCATATGGATATGCAATAACAAGAATTTAAAAGTAATCAACTGTTTCATAACATGCTATAAAATAAATCCCGGGTTCGATGCCATAAGAATGTTTTACATTCCTTATCAATCTCAAAACCTCGGCCCATAAGTTTACACGCTAAAATTTAATTTTCAACGAGCAGAGTTTTACTCTTTTGAAAATTAAAATTAGAAAGAATTGACCTAAGATCTTCGAATTAAGACCATTTAAAATGTGTTTTAAGGAAGAAAAAGGCATAAAGGTCGGTGGGAGAAATATTAATTGTATAAGGATTGCAGATGACATGGCTATAATTACAGAAAGCGAGGGAATGATAAATGAAATGCTGGAGGAGTTGAGAAACAAGGGAAAACAGTATGGGATGAAAGTAAATGTGAAAAAGACATGGTCATCAGCAAAGAGGGCAAGAGAGCAAGAATGAAGATTGAAAGAGAGGAAATAGAAATGGTTGAGCAGTTTAAGTACCTGGGGAGTGTGGTATGTGACGATATGAGATGTGATAAGGAGGTAATAGCTAGAATAGCAATAGCAAAGGCAGCGTTCAATAAAAAGAGGCAATTATTCTGTGGACCGATATGTAGAAGTTTGAAGAAAAGACTGGTAAAATGTTATGTTTGGAGTGCGGCGTTATATGGAGCAGAGACTTGGACGCTGAGGAAAAAGGAAAAGAAGAGGCTGGAGGCGTTTGAAATGTGGGTTTGGAGAAGAATGGAGAGGATAAGTTGGAGGGACAGAGTAAGGAACGACGAAGTAATGGAAAGGATAGGTGAAGAGAGGTTAATACTGAAGTGTATAGAAAAAAGGAAGAAGAACTGGTTGGGACATTATTTAAGAAGGGACTGTTTAATAAAGGACGTGATAGAGGTAATGGTTGAGGGGGTGCGTGGTAGAGGAAGGAAGAGAATGCAGATTTTGGAGGAACTGAAGAAAGGAGGTACTTATGCTGAACTGAAGAGAAAGGCTGAGGACAGAGAAGAGTGGAGAAGAGAGGACTAGCATTTGAAGCAAACCTGCCAACTGGCAGAACACAAATAATGATAATAAATAAAGGAAAATAAACGGACCATTTAATTTTGTTCATCTTTTCTCACCTAAAGGTAAAACTTTAGCAAATTTTACGTTTACATTCGCCGATGTAAGAAAAATCATTTATTTTCATCAATGATCGCCTTGGAAATGGGCATTGTTATTTCAAGCCATACATATGCTCATATAAACCTATATTCATTTACGTAAATTGGATGGATAAATGCACTAAATTATGTATTTTAAAACATGCTAATGTTTGAAATTATTCGACGATGTTTTAACATGCCTTCGTTGTCTTATTGAAGTCTTTCTGCATATTAAAGGCAGTTGCTTGCGCTGTGCCTTCGCATTATCTGAATAGAACAGATATTATGAATTACATGTGCCAGATGCAGTTTTCTCACATGGCCAGCTGTACGTAGCCATAACTAGAACACGTGACAAACATAATTTGAAATTGTGGGTTAAGGATGAAGATAATCAAGGGCAATTGTTGTTAAACGAAAGAGTATTTACAAGGAACGTCGTTATAAATAATAGTATTGAGGTATAAGACTGTTTTCCTCTTATTTTTTAAACTATTCCTTTGTTTTCATTTGCAGCCCTTCCAATCTTATTCAAATATTATAATTTTATATTTGTCTGTTGGTTTTATTTTTATATTGTTTGTTTTCAAAGGCCGTTTTAAACGGGCTCAATCGTCTAGTTTTATTATATAATAGCCCAGGTCGGTTGGTTGGTTGGTCACGCTATTCCATAGGCCTCTGGCAGCGAATTATGGTATTAACTCGAGAAAGAATCGAGATAGAATCTCGAATTTGGCAGGAATACTCAAATAACATATTTTAAGGTAATGGCAAAAATAAATCTCGAAAAAAGTCCTGGGTTCGAGACCAAGGAAGACATTTCCATTTTCCGTAAGGTAATACGTAAAATCGGATTTACGACGTGCAAACTTTCATTCTTTTTTAGATTTAAATTAGAAGGAATTAACCTACAATCCTCGCTCCTGAACCATTTTGAAGAAACAATTACGTTTCTAATTCTGTCCATATTTTACCGCCTACAGTTCGAAACCGCTCATGTTAAACGTTTATTTTACATATTTTGTGGAAATATTGCCATTTTAACGGGATGTTGCCTTGCCTACCAATTCCATTGTTAGATCTCGATATCATATTGTTAATTCAATCCTTATGGGTATAAACGTTCTTTGAATGCTTTTAATACGAGAGAGGAGGGGGGAGAGAGGTAGAGGGGGGAGCGAGAGGGAGGGGGAGAATGGGAAGTAGACGGGGAGAGAGGGTGTGACAGGAAGGGAGGGGGAGAGGGAGGGAAAGAGAGGCAACTATTTTAAGTTTAACTAAAGACAGCCCGTCAACAACAGAATATTCACTGGGATATGTTGTATATGACAAAATATTTCATATGTAAAAGTGTGATATTAATTATTTTAAATGAAAATAATAATAATCTACCTATAATTCTCCCGTTGATATTTCAACGGGAATTACACTAGTCTACTATAATATATTTTGAAGCGTGTTTGGGTGTTTGTTGGTTTGTTCATCGAACTCCTCCTAAACGATAAAAGCTAGAATAACCAAATTTGGTACGATTCTTCCTTACATCTTAACTTAGTGAATGGTCAAGCTTTGGTCAACTGGGATTAAACAGTGCTGCCAATGTAGAGGATTAACATTTTTACATAAGATAACACGTATGAATCCATTTCTTGACTTGCAAGGTATTCTTCCTTCAAGCATAAAAGTACGTAAATATGGACCGATATTTTTCGGTTTTGCTTTATTCGATGGAAAAAGCTCTATAGTATCTTATTCCTGCGAAGTTTACATGTTATACAGTGGAAGTTTTCAGAAATACGATATTTGTTTCGAAATTTTGTTGAATTTTCGTAACACTCCCGGGTGTTGCCAAGGTGGCTGTCCTTGTGATCACGGTACTTTCCCATATGAAAGTAAAAAACAATTCTCTATCTATAACGCTAACAACTCGAGAAGTTATGGACATAGAAACTCGGAATTTGGCAGGGAAGCTTGATTAACACTTTTTCAGGTGATGACGAATTTAAATCGCAAAGAAATTCCTTAGTTCGACTCCAATGGAGGCATTTCCATTTCTCATTACTGAACATGTAAAACGCGATTTTTCGACTTACAGGCTTTTTACTTTCTCCATACGTAGTATAGGGAAAGTACTGTGATCACGAAAAAAATCGACTTCGAGATTTCAACGGAAATACACGTTTTGAGGTCCTTAGAACACGTTTAGACTATTTTCGGAATGTCTGTGTGCGTGTGTGATTGTGGGCGCTCTAACTCAAAAAGTACTTGCCATATCGTTACCAAATTTCATATATAACACTTTAGCATGAGCACAAAGAACTCATTAGTTTTTGGACAATAACGGTTAACCGGAAGTCGAGGTTTATTCAAAACCCGATTCGGTTTTTGCGATTTTTCTCCGTTAAAACATCATTATTGTATATACAATTCTATACAAGCGTTATATAGAATATAATTTCCTACAACTTTCATTTGTAACAATTTTCTATTGTAGTTATTGTTTAGGAATTATTTATAAATAGTAGGTATTTTCGGTTTCCGTCAAATATCTCCTTTAAAACGTCGTTATTGGTAATCTTCGTGAGGACCAAAGCTGTAGAGAATAATATTTCTTCCAACTTTTGTTTGAAACAAATTTTCATAGAACCATCCATTTCGGAGATATTTTGCTTTTTCTAGTATACAGCGCCACCACTATGTAGTGGTGAATTCTGTAAACATATTCAAAATATACCTAATTTACAGCAATAAGGACGACTGTATTCTTTTACGATAGGAAATAATAATTTTGCCTTATAATGCTATTCATAATAAATTAAATAACTATACCCCAAATATGGAGAAAGTCATGTGTTGGCCACATCAGATTTTTTTCATTTGGAAATTAAAATTGGAAAGAATTAACCTACGACTTTTGGATTTGAACCATTTTGAAGAAAAAATTATAAAGTTCCTTATTCTGTTCATCTTCTTTTGCCCACAGTTCAAAATATCCCATGTTAAATGTTTAATTTACATATTTTATGGAAATCTTGCCATTTTAATGGAATGTTGCCATGGTGACTAATTATATTGTTAGATCTCAAAATCCTATTGTTAAATCAATCCTTATGGATGTTTTTAATAAGAGATAGGGAGGGAGAGAGAGGGACTGCAATGGAGGAGGAGAGAGGGAGGAAGGTAAAGTTAACTAAATGTATCCTGTCATATTGACGGGCAATTAAGCTAGTCTCCTGTAATAAAATGCTTAATATCTTTGTCTGTGTGTCCCCGGATGCATATAAGAATTCTTTACATGTATATGAAACCTATGGAAAATGAAGCGCTCTGATTAGCCAGAGCTTTCACTGACGTAGCAATATGATATTGAATTTCGTGTATTTACTTAAGTGTATTAACTTAAGTTATTTATAATAAATGTAATTTTATAATGAATTTACAGCAACAATTCAGAAAAGTTAAATTTTCAATTCCGTTGAGTGACTTAATGTGTCCTCAACCAGATGTCAGCCATTTCACTTGCGTATGCCAATATCGTGCCAACATTTTCAGTGCTGAAAATGTTTTTTAAAGATTTTATGTAATTTATTGTGACCTATTTTGAAAATAATTTTCTTTAAGGACGTATCGTATGCGTGATTGTAACTATACGGATTTTATTAGTATAGTACTTCATACAGGTAAGCATTTTAAGTAAACTACATGTGCACATGTCTTTTTGATCAAAGAAATTGGGACGGCTACGGTCTTCATTTAGTACGTTTTTCCATACACGACTTCATTGTTTTAGTTAATTTTTCTTATTAGGTTATCAGTAATGGCGATCTCTACTGACGATCTTCCTATTGCATTCACAAACGAAATTGTTAACGCAGCAGGAGACGAGACACTTATAAGAAGCAATATAAAATGTATGGCTGACATAGATACCTGGGTGTCAGAATATGGGAAGATAACACAAACCAAGTGGAATTCCAGAACATCAAAGCCAGTTTGTGAGAAACAGTTTTGCTCGTAAGTAGCACTGCATATTATGAATATAATAGTATAACATAAAATGGCAGTTATTAATGTGAAGAAAAGAGATTTCAATAGTATATGCCATATCAGTGTTCTGAAATGTGATCAGAAATAGACGTTTAGCTCAACGTTTACAAGTTTTGGTTGTGGTATGATTTCATTTTTATCACTTACAAGTTACTTTGCATGTCAATCCTACCAATATTTTAAATTAATTACACTATGTAATTTCTTCTAAGAGAAATGTTTTCCATAAAAATTGATTACTACTTGCATTTTTTAGTAGTTAAAGTCATTTCAACTACACATACTGAATCTTTCCTTATTTAAACAAGTATAAAGTTAAAATAAGTTTAATTCAGATTATAATTCTATAAATAAATACTTGCTATTCACCTGTAGTGGCAAGTCCAACATTTAGATAACTATAAGCTTACAAAAATGAAAACAGGTATATTAATGTTATATAACATTCTTTGATACAATCTTTTTCTTTGATGAGGAACATTGTAAGACAAACAGGGGTACCCCAAGACAATTTTCAATATTCTTCACAAAACTTAAGGAATTTTCTATCATAGTGGTTTTATGAAAGTAGATAGGGATACCAATAAGAGAGGTATTTCAAATAAATTCAGAATGTCCAGCCACTATCTACTTGAAGATTAAGCTAAGCACTTTAGCAACAAGGAAAAAGGACTCATTTATTAAGGTACTCTTATCACAAAAAATTGAATTATCTAGGTCACTAGTCATTTGCATATAAGACATACTTCGATAGTTAACTGTGAATGTAATACAGTTCTTTATGATATTTAAAAAATATAATTGTAAATATACTGAAAAATAAATAATTACATATGATAGTCTGATAGCAAAATAAATGATTTTTGTTCCTCTGTAGTTATTAAGGTTTAGTATAAGTCATCATAATATTAATTTTCTTTTCAGATACGACTATGTGGGTAATCATAAAAAATATCCACAACCATAGTTTATGTACAGGTGAGACATTACGTTTCCTATCTGCTGAACCAATGACTAGGGAAGCATTTATTGGCTATTTCAATGATGGCATGGGAGTAGCAGAATCATGTAAATATCATGAAGGAGTTTTGGAATTACAGGAGTACAGTAGTGAAGAATACTTCTGTTCATCTTCTTTTGCCCACAGTTCAAAATATCCCATGTTAAATGTATAATTTACGTATTTTATGGAAATCTTGCCATTTTAAAGGAATGTTGCCATGGTTCGAAAGTTATATGTAAAAAATCCTAATACTCTAGAAATTATTTTAAATGATGAACCTACGCTTATCTATTTTCATTGTTTCGTTTACCTCATTAGAACCACATGTTTAGATTCGTGGCGATAGCAATAGTTTTTCGTTAATGCAATTAGAACTTTTGCTATATTTTATTTTGACATGACTTAAAAAAAAATAATACAATCCGTAAGTGGTGTTACGAAACGTAAACAGAAAAATCTCACGATTGAAAAAAAAGTGGAATTACTACGAAAACTTGAAAAAGATACTTCAGTGAAGAGAGTTTTTGAAGAATATAGCATTGGCAGTTCCACTGTGTATGACTTAAAGAAGAAGAAAACGGAAATACTGAAATTTTATGCAGAGAGTGATATACCTAAAGCTATGTGTAGCCGTAAAACACTACACGTCTTGGGTAAATATTGTTGATAAGGTTTTGTTTGAGTGGTTTCGTCAGCGATAAAGTGAAGGTGTATCTATTTCAGGCCTAATGCTGATACAGCAAGCGAAATTTAATTTAAACAATTGTTTGATTTTTGTCCTCCTATTTTCAAAATAGGTCACAATAAATTAAATAAAATCTTTAAAAAACATTTTCAGCACTGAAAATGTTGGCACGATATTGGCATACGCAAGTGAAATGGCTGACATCTGGTTGAGGACACATTAAGTCACTCAACGGAATTGAAAATTTAACTTTTCTGAATTGTTGCTGTAAATTCATTATAAAATTACATTTATTATAAATAACTTAAGTTAATACACTTAAGTAAATACACGAAATTCAATATCATATTGCTACGTCAGTGAAAGCTCTGGCTAATCAGAGCGCTTCATTTTCCATAGGTTTCATATACATGTAAAGAATTCTTATATGCATCCGGGGACACACAGACAAAGATATTAAGCATTTTATTACAGGAGACTAGCTTAATTGCCCGTCAATATGACAGGATACATTTAGTTAACTTTACCTTCCTCCCTCTCTCCTCCTCCATTGCAGTCCCTCTCTCTCCCTCCCTATCTCTTATTAAAAACATCCATAAGGATTGATTTAACAATAGGATTTTGAGATCTAACAATATAATTAGTCACCATGGCAACATTCCATTAAAATGGCAAGATTTCCATAAAATATGTAAATTAAACATTTAACATGGGATATTTTGAACTGTGGGCAAAAGAAGATGAACAGAATAAGGAACTTTATAATTTTTTCTTCAAAATGGTTCAAATCCAAAAGTCGTAGGTTAATTCTTTCCAATTTTAATTTCCAAATGAAAAAAATCTGATGTGGCCAACACATGACTTTCTCCATATTTGGGGTATAGTTATTTAATTTATTATGAATAGCATTATAAGGCAAAATTATTATTTCCTATCGTAAAAGAATACAGTCGTCCTTATTGCTGTAAATTAGGTATATTTTGAATATGTTTACAGAATTCACCACTACATAGTGGTGGCGCTGTATACTAGAAAAAGCAAAATATCTCCGAAATGGATGGTTCTATGAAAATTTGTTTCAAACAAAAGTTGGAAGAAATATTATTCTCTACAGCTTTGGTCCTCACGAAGATTACCAATAACGACGTTTTAAAGGAGATATTTGACGGAAACCGAAAATACCTACTATTTATAAATAATTCCTAAACAATAACTACAATAGAAAATTGTTACAAATGAAAGTTGTAGGAAATTATATTCTATATAACGCTTGTATAGAATTGTATATACAATAATGATGTTTTAACGGAGAAAAATCGCAAAAACCGAATCGGGTTTTGAATAAACCTCGACTTCCGGTTAACCGTTATTGTCCAAAAACTAATGAGTTCTTTGTGCTCATGCTAAAGTGTTATATATGAAATTTGGTAACGATATGGCAAGTACTTTTTGAGTTAGAGCGCCCACAATCACACACGCACACAGACATTCCGAAAATAGTCTAAACGTGTTCTAAGGACCTCAAAACGTGTATTTCCGTTGAAATCTCGAAGTCGATTTTTTTCGTGATCACAGTACTTTCCCTATACTACGTATGGAGAAAGTAAAAAGCCTGTAAGTCGAAAAATCGCGTTTTACATGTTCAGTAATGAGAAATGGAAATGCCTCCATTGGAGTCGAACTAAGGAATTTCTTTGCGATTTAAATTCGTCATCACCTGAAAAAGTGTTAATCAAGCTTCCCTGCCAAATTCCGAGTTTCTATGTCCATAACTTCTCGAGTTGTTAGCGTTATAGATAGAGAATTGTTTTTTACTTTCATATGGGAAAGTACCGTGATCACAAGGACAGCCACCTTGGCAACACCCGGGAGTGTTACGAAAATTCAACAAAATTTCGAAACAAATATCGTATTTCTGAAAACTTCCACTGTATAACATGTAAACTTCGCAGGAATAAGATACTATAGAGCTTTTTCCATCGAATAAAGCAAAACCGAAAAATATCGGTCCATATTTACGTACTTTTATGCTTGAAGGAAGAATACCTTGCAAGTCAAGAAATGGATTCATACGTGTTATCTTATGTAAAAATGTTAATCCTCTACATTGGCAGCACTGTTTAATCCCAGTTGACCAAAGCTTGACCATTCACTAAGTTAAGATGTAAGGAAGAATCGTACCAAATTTGGTTATTCTAGCTTTTATCGTTTAGGAGGAGTTCGATGAACAAACCAACAAACACCCAAACACGCTTCAAAATATATTATAGTAGACTAGTGTAATTCCCGTTGAAATATCAACGGGAGAATTATAGGTAGATTATTATTATTTTCATTTAAAATAATTAATATCACACTTTTACATATGAAATATTTTGTCATATACAACATATCCCAGTGAATATTCTGTTGTTGACGGGCTGTCTTTAGTTAAACTTAAAATAGTTGCCTCTCTTTCCCTCCCTCTCCCCCTCCCTTCCTGTCACACCCTCTCTCCCCGTCTACTTCCCATTCTCCCCCTCCCTCTCGCTCCCCCCTCTACCTCTCTCCCCCCTCCTCTCTCGTATTAAAAGCATTCAAAGAACGTTTATACCCATAAGGATTGAATTAACAATATGATATCGAGATCTAACAATGGAATTGGTAGGCAAGGCAACATCCCGTTAAAATGGCAATATTTCCACAAAATATGTAAAATAAACGTTTAACATGAGCGGTTTCGAACTGTAGGCGGTAAAATATGGACAGAATTAGAAACGTAATTGTTTCTTCAAAATGGTTCAGGAGCGAGGATTGTAGGTTAATTCCTTCTAATTTAAATCTAAAAAAGAATGAAAGTTTGCACGTCGTAAATCCGATTTTACGTATTACCTTACGGAAAATGGAAATGTCTTCCTTGGTCTCGAACCCAGGACTTTTTTCGAGATTTATTTTTGCCATTACCTTAAAATATGTTATTTGAGTATTCCTGCCAAATTCGAGATTCTATCTCGATTCTTTCTCGAGTTAATACCATAATTCGCTGCCAGAGGCCTATGGAATAGCGTGACCAACCAACCAACCGACCTGGGCTATTATATAATAAAACTAGACGATTGAGCCCGTTTAAAACGGCCTTTGAAAACAAACAATATAAAAATAAAACCAACAGACAAATATAAAATTATAATATTTGAATAAGATTGGAAGGGCTGCAAATGAAAACAAAGGAATAGTTTAAAAAATAAGAGGAAAACAGTCTTATACCTCAATACTATTATTTATAACGACGTTCCTTGTAAATACTCTTTCGTTTAACAACAATTGCCCTTGATTATCTTCATCCTTAACCCACAATTTCAAATTATGTTTGTCACGTGTTCTAGTTATGGCTACGTACAGCTGGCCATGTGAGAAAACTGCATCTGGCACATGTAATTCATAATATCTGTTCTATTCAGATAATGCGAAGGCACAGCGCAAGCAACTGCCTTTAATATGCAGAAAGACTTCAATAAGACAACGAAGGCATGTTAAAACATCGTCGAATAATTTCAAACATTAGCATGTTTTAAAATACATAATTTAGTGCATTTATCCATCCAATTTACGTAAATGAATATAGGTTTATATGAGCATATGTATGGCTTGAAATAACAATGCCCATTTCCAAGGCGATCATTGATGAAAATAAATGATTTTTCTTACATCGGCGAATGTAAACGTAAAATTTGCTAAAGTTTTACCTTTAGGTGAGAAAAGATGAACAAAATTAAATGGTCCGTTTATTTTCCTTTATTTATTATCATTATTTGTGTTCTGCCAGTTGGCAGGTTTGCTTCAAATGCTAGTCCTCTCTTCTCCACTCTTCTCTGTCCTCAGCCTTTCTCTTCAGTTCAGCATAAGTACCTCCTTTCTTCAGTTCCTCCAAAATCTGCATTCTCTTCCTTCCTCTACCACGCACCCCCTCAACCATTACCTCTATCACGTCCTTTATTAAACAGTCCCTTCTTAAATAATGTCCCAACCAGTTCTTCTTCCTTTTTTCTATACACTTCAGTATTAACCTCTCTTCACCTATCCTTTCCATTACTTCGTCGTTCCTTACTCTGTCCCTCCAACTTATCCTCTCCATTCTTCTCCAAACCCACATTTCAAACGCCTCCAGCCTCTTCTTTTCCTTTTTCCTCAGCGTCCAAGTCTCTGCTCCATATAACGCCGCACTCCAAACATAACATTTTACCAGTCTTTTCTTCAAACTTCTACATATCGGTCCACAGAATAATTGCCTCTTTTTATTGAACGCTGCCTTTGCTATTGCTATTCTAGCTATTACCTCCTTATCACATCTCATATCGTCACATACCACACTCCCCAGGTACTTAAACTGCTCAACCATTTCTATTTCCTCTCTTTCAATCTTCATTCTTGCTCTCTTGCCCTCTTTGCTGATGACCATGTCTTTTTCACATTTACTTTAATCCCATACTGTTTTCCCTTGTTTCTCAACTCCTCCAGCATTTCATTTATCATTCCCTCGCTTTCTGTAATTATAGCCATGTCATCTGCAATCCTTATACAATTAATATTTCTCCCACCGACCTTTATGCCTTTTTCTTCCTTAAAACACATTTTAAATGGTCTTAATTCGAAGATCTTAGGTCAATTCTTTCTAATTTTAATTTTCAAAAGAGTAAAACTCTGCTCGTTGAAAATTAAATTTTAGCGTGTAAACTTATGGGCCGAGGTTTTGAGATTGATAAGGAATGTAAAACATTCTTATGGCATCGAACCCGGGATTTTTTTTATAGCATTTGCTTTTTGTACGTATCTGTAGCAATCCTACCGAATTTGGCCGGACTGGCCAAAGAAATGGCCGAGATATGTCGAGATATTTAGCGTTATGCAAAAAATGATGACCAAGAGATTTAGCCTTTTATATTATAAGATAGGATGACCCCTCATTCTAAACATATTTTACGCTAAGGAACATTGTCTTTTTATCCATCGCTTACGAAATATTGAGCAATTTTTAGATATGGCGGAAATAGGATATACAGTAGAACTTCATAAATCCGGCACCCTCGGGACTTAGCGCGAACCGGATTTTAGAAAATTCCGGTTTTTTGAAAATGTTGCACATTGCCTAAGTATCCAGGGGCAAATCGGCCTATTGCGGGGTCAAACAAAAGAAATTTTTTTGTAATCTATATAATGTATTTCAAAATTTAATCAGAAATCACGCCAGAATATTTTAAAATATGAAATACATACACAAAATGTATGTAAATAAACATGCAAAATATTGAATAAATCATAATAGATGCCTTGCCCTCTTGCCACCCTTGGCTACGCCACTGCACCTTCATACCATATCACGGCCTATACGAAAAAAAAAAAAAATACATAACATTAAAATCCAAAATTTACGCCAAAACTTATAAAAGAAAGAATCATTAACAAGTGGACGAATTTGGAATAAGGTCATAGCAAATTTAATGCACAATTACCAATTACACGTTTCTACTCTCAATGGCTAGATGATAAGGCCGAGACAGCGTCTTTAGTTGCTGGAATGTAAGTTTCATTTCATTTCAGTGTTGGAAGTTTTTTGAAGGTTTTTCTGCGAAATTGTCTTGAACATATCACACAGATTGCTTCATACATTGTGATCTTTCCTTAATAATTTTATCTTTAATTAGGTACAAATTCATCATATCCTGTGATTCGATGCATGACCACTGCTCTAAAGTCGATATTGTATCAGTGACTAATTCTATGCAACAGTCTATTGAAGGCTGTTTGCAGCTGCATTGTCATCATCGTCACTTTCACTTTATTCATAATTCTCACGTTCGGGTTCCATTTTAACTATTTCTCCATCAGTTAGCTGATTCACTACAGGCACTTCATAGTCGATTTCCATCCAGTTTTCAATGTCTTCTTCCAGACCCTTCGTGAAATCGTTATTCGTTGATCCCTTAGCAAATTCCATAATTTCAGACACCAGTCTCTTTTTGTCACTAACATTGAAACCTAGAAAATCTGGTGGTGATTCATCACATTCTTCAAACATGCTTGCAGGCCACAAATTATGCCAGGCATTTTTCAGTGTTGCGGCCGTTACATCAGTCCACGCTTTAGCTATAGTCCAAATCGAGTCCTTAATGTTAAATCCGTCAACTCCTTGGCCTCTATTGCAAGCAACAAGCAATTTCTGCATAAATTGCTGTCTGTAATAGCATTTTAGTGAGCATAATATTCCCTGATCCATAGGTTGAATAATAGATGTACAATTTGGAGGAAAATAAACCACACGCACGTTACCCAATACCAAAAGTTATTCATCAGGATGGGCAGGACAGTTATCTAATGTCAGAATTATTTTACAATCATCACCTAGTCCCTTAGATTTACAATGAGCACGTGCCTCCGGTGCAAAATAATTCACAAACCAATCCAACATTAATTGAGAAGTTATCCATGCACGTTTATTAGCACGGTAGTTGACAGGAAAATTCTTTATACCCTTTAAAGCACGAGGGTGTGCAATTTTACCAATTAAAGTTAGCTTTAGTTTGTGCGTATCTGCGGCATTTGTGCACGCAAGAACCGTCAGCCTCTCCTTTGACTGTTTCACTCCAAATGCCATATCCTCATCGGCGGCTGCAAGTGTGCTCCGAGGAAGACATCGCCAAAATAATCCTGTCTCGTCTGCGTTATATATTTGCCCTGCAGTAAGATTTTCATCTGAAACTAACTTGGTAAACTCCTCTACAAATGTTTCGGCAGCATCCGAATTGGCACTAAGTTTTTCGCCAGACACTGCTAATTTTCATATTCCATGGCAAAGCTTGAAGCGACGAAGCCAACCTTGCGAATAATTGCAAGCTTTATTGATTTTCAAATCGTCGTGGAATTTCTTTGCTTGCTGTATTAGCAATAGGCCTGATACCGGTACACTTTCACTTCTTCTTTGTCGAAACCATTCAAACAATACTCTATCGATATCATTGACCCTGGAAGTGTGTAATGTTTTTCGGCCTTAGAAATGTCACTGTCTGCATAAAATGTAAGCAACTCACTTTTTCGTTTCTTCAAGTCATACACAGTAGAACTGCCTATGCTATATTCTTCACAAAGTCTCTTAGCTGAAGCACATTTTTCAAGTTTTCTTAATAAATCTACTTTTGTTCAATATAAAGAGATTTATGTTTACGCTTCATAATACTGCTGGAGGGGTTTTCAGCTTTTTTTTTTTGAAGACATTCCAATATGAACTTGGGGAATATCACACTAATGAAAAACACATGCGATTGCTACGAATCTGAACACGCGACTGTATACAAGTTATACAATGTGACTGTGGAAACTATACATGTACCAACATGTATTGGTCAGCTGACAATTGGACTCACTCACACATACAGTGTAACTGCTGCCATCAAATTGGTCTAGAATTCGCGAATTTTGATGCAAAGCGGTGCGTTTATCATTCCATAGTGGATTAGGCTACCCGTGGCAAAAATTTTAAAAAGTGCACTTTTCAAAAACTGCCGGATTTTTGATAATTCCAGATTTTCGAGTGCCGGATTTATGAGGTTCTACTGTACTTTGAAAGTGTAGAATCCGATCATGTAAATTAAAGTAGCACGTTATACATAGGGTGTCCAGAAGCCGAGGATGCAAAACCAGGACATTTCCTATTTTGAGGATGAAAAATCCAGGACAGCCAGGACATAACCGGGAAATTACCGGGACATAACCTGGACAAACGCAGTTTTAGTCATTTTCTGTAGTTTGATGTATTAAAATATTGTTTTAATGTATTATTAGCTTATGTTACTCTATTAATAAGAAAATAGGATGTTTAAAATTTTTTCTGTTATAAAGTTTTGCAATTTTTATTTATACACTTAATATTAAATACATATCATATTGTATTTTATATATAAGGAGATTGAAATCATGATCACATAAAGAAGTCAATTATCTAAGAGATTGTTCAGAATGAGTGGTTACGACATAAAAAAATATTAATTATTGATACGAATGGAACATAAAAATTGCTCATGAATTGTGATTTATAACAGTGTGTTTCAACCATCGGTCTGCGAGACTTTGGTGGAAAGTTTAAGATAAATTTATTCTTATTTTGATATTGAAATGTTTAGAAAGTTATGTGCCCTTACTTTATTCTTTTCTTTTAACAAAATTTCATTGAAGAAAACATAAAAATTATGTAGTTTATAATGTTTATTAATGCAAATAGGCTCAAGCATAAATTTTTAATTAAATGAGAATAGGGACACATGTTATTATTTTAAAAACATTACATGGTTATCTTCTCTTCATTGATATTCTACGTAAACGGTTGCATTGATTGTTATATAAAAAAGAAAGGACATATATTTGAATAAAAAGAAAAACATAAAAGTTTGCCCAATTCATAGGTATCAGAGATATCTCAGAATTAGTTTTTATTTTCTCCAATATACGTAGTATAGAGAAAGTATTGTTTTCATGAAAAATATCGAAATCGAGATTTCAACGGAATACCCGTTTTGAGGTGCGCAAAGGGAGAAATGATTATATTACCATATAATACATAATTTTATTCACCAAAGATGTCTGGCATAACCTGGGCATCGCTGGGTACTTTCAGCTAGTTACATTATAAACCCAACATTACAAGAGATATGTGAATTTTAAGTCGTTAAGCATGAAAAAGCATGGTTATCACTAAACAAAAATCAATTTAAGGTGGGGTTGGCCAACCGGTCAATTGATTGGTCAAAAATTGGTCAATTGACCAAATTTTTGAGTGCTTTTTTTGACCATGTCAAAAATTGGTCAAAATTACATGCAGGTTTCTTGTTGCCATTCTGGACCTGTTAAGGCAAAACTTGAAGTAGCACTAACAAATTTGGTGGATATTAAACACATACTATGAACTTGGGATATTTTCTGGTTAAGTATCAAAACATTGCTGTCTACATAAAAACCATTATGTAAATGAAAAATTGAAAAATGGTTTAGGAACAAGTGGATAACACATGCACACACAAACAATCCCCGCTTAATATGTATATAGGATATTTTTATGCTGAACTATTGCAATCTCAGCACAGCAAAGCTTCATAAAAATGCAAGTGTATGTAAATACAGGCGACTCCCGAGATTCGACGGGGATGCATTCCTGAAAATGTGGTTGAATCTCAAACCGTCGAATGTCGAATCAGCATATATTCAACCAGTTAGAGCAGAAATAATGACGTGTAGACTGAAACTGAACCTCTCGTGGTCGGGCAGGCTGAAAATTACTTTGCGTAAAGTAGTTTCTAATTCGACCGTTCGATCGGCTGGGTCGATTCTACCAATCGAATTCTCGAGTTGGTCAAATCTCAAATGGTCAAATCTTGGGAGTCGCCTGTACTTGTATGTCTGATCATCAGCGGACACCCCCGCAGCCCTCCCCCCCTCCCGTGGCGGGGAGCCCAGACCCAAATAAGGCCCAATAAGGAGGAATTGGGAGCCCATTGTTTTACTTGGCAGGGGGGCATTTTTTTACTTGGTGGGGAGGTCTTGAACGATTGTGCTATGCCACTGCTGATTATTCAAAAGATAAAGATTTTACTGTTACAGCAGTTACTGACCAGTGCTGCCAAAAGAAATTTGAAAATGTCACTAAATCCACCCTCAAAAGTAGCTAGAAATAAATTTATCCAGAAATACTTTAAAATATTTCTTATTACATCTAATTAGTAATACAGTAAAACCTGGTTAATTCGAACCTCTATATTTCGAAATTCGACGTAATTCAAAATTTTTTAACATGTGAAAGACCGAAAAAGCCAATTTCATACAAATGTGTTTCAATAATTCGAAAATCTCTATAATTCGTAATTTGAAAAAAAATTTTGCCCGATTCTTGGAATATCAACGCATTTTTGTCGACATAATTCAAAATAAAACTTACCAAAAAGAAACTAAATGAAATTTACTAAAATATTTCTGGCACTATGTCGGCTGGTTTACAAACACTGTGCGATCGTGATCATACCGACTGGGTGTTGGGTATTGTCACAAGATTCGGTCCATCCCCTCAATTTCTCTACTGTTTTGCGAGTTTGAGTTCCAATATTCCTTTGGTTCGTTGTTTATTTCGTATTAGATTGTATTTTTCATCATTGTTAGTTACTTGTTTAAATAATATTCTTAGTTTAATAACTGCAAGAGAGACTATATTTAAATTTATTGCTATATAATATTTTTTTAAATATACCCTCCAATGGCTCCGGTTCGTGGTGCATATAAGACTCTTACTCTTGCTGAAAAAATGTCTTTGCTGCAAGACATTGTCAAGAAGTTTGAATCGAAAGGAAAGCTGGCCTCAAAGTATGGGATTCCGAACTCGTCTTTATCTACAATTTTAAATAATCGGGCGAAGACTGAAGAAAGTTTTTATAAATTTAAAGGGAGCGTTCACGGCCTGCGAAAAACGAAGACCTCGAAGAAGAACTGTCCGATTTTTTTTCACAAGTACAAGTGGCGAATTTACCTGTGACAAGCCCGATGCTCATTGAAAAATCAAGAAGTCTTGCGAACGCTTTGAACATTGGAGATTTTAAAGCGTCCAATGGGTGGTTGGATGATTTTAAAGACGCCACAATATTGTTTGTCTCGCAGTACGTGGTGATGCCCAATAAATTAACGAAGAGGAAGCGATCACCTGGCTGCAAAGTAATAAACATGTTTTGGAGAAGTACGCGCTCAAGGACATTTTGAATATGAATGAAACGCATTTCTTTTCAATGTTGCCCGATCGTACTTTGGCTCTCCGAGGCGAAAAATGTCACGGCGGCAAACGTAGTAAGGAGCGTCTCACCGCCGCGCCGTGCTCTGCACAAATATGGATGGGTCGAATAAAGAAAAACTTGTACTCATCGGAAAATATGGCAACCCACGCTGGTGCAAAGGTATTAATCGTGATTATTTGCCGATAATTTACGAGCATAACAAAAAGGTGTGGATGACAACAGACATATTCAAAAGTTTTTTAATAAGAATGCAAAAACGTGTGGTGGTGCAAAATCGTAAAATTTTGTTGACACTAGACAACTGTTCTGCTCACCATGTGGCTCAGATAAATACGCCCAATGTTGAGTTGCTGTATTTTCTGCCGAACACAACCAGTGTTCTGCGGCCACTCGACCAGGGCATCATTCAAAATTTTAAAAGTCATTACAGAAAAAAAAATATTGTCGTCATACTAGCTGCAAATTACAAATGGATGTTCGCAGGATAATTTACGAAAATGGACGATTTTAGATGCGTGCCGGGCCTTGTCAAACCATCGCCAACTGTTTTAAGAAAAGCGGGCTATCTTCGCAGCCGGCAGAAGTGTTCCAAGGTACAGAAGTGGAGGAAGCAATCGACAGTAATGTATTGGGGCCTGTCAGTTTCGGAGACTTTGTTTCCTTTGATAATGACTTGGCTACGTCGGTTGTGTATGACCCCACGATCGACGAATCGAAAACCGTTGCGAGTGATAGCGACGAAGAAGACGATGTGGATAACGTCGATGCTAGGTTGGATGTGCCATTGACATCTAAGGAGGATATTTTAAAAGCTTAGGACACCCTTCAAAGGTACGTGTCCAGGATGCCAGAATATGCCGATGAATATCTGTGAAAAAGTTGATGCCATTATGCAACACATTGCACTAGGGAGTGCCCTGAAATTGAAACGGGAAAATAACCAACTTTTTAAAATGAATTTAAATTAATATTTTATTACACACTTTTATTTATTTACTTTTAAGTTGAAATAAGTGAAAGACATTATTAACATTTTAGTGGGTTAATTATATGTCCATATATGTTTCAATGTTTAAATGAGTAATCCTAAATTTGACTTTTATTCATCGACATCATATTTTGAGGTATGCATGTGTAGTACATCCTTTTTTTCTGTGTTTTAATATGGTGTCATATTCTTTTCTTTTTCTGTAATTTATATTTGCATTTTTTAAATTTGGTAAATCACGCTTTTTTGTAAATTTCGAATTATAGAGGTTCTTCGTAATTCGAAATGCTTTTTCTTTGGTCCCGTGAATTTCGAATTAACCAGGTTTTACTGTATTATAATTTTCTTGAATATAAATCACAATGAAATTAATATTTGAATAATTAGAATAAAATAATTCAGAATTTTTACAAAATGGAAAGGATAAAAGCATTTGTAGTCCAAGCTTATAAAATAAGTAGAAAAGTGAAAGATTTAAAAAATGTACAATAAAAATACTAAAGTAATTCTTCAAATACGGACAAATCACATTGAGGTAATTCTTCTCCACTTAAATTAGGTACCATCTTTTTGCTGTCTCTTCAGCTGAATACCTATATGCACCAGTGGAACCAGTTTTATTATTTACAACGCACTTGGGCAGATCGTAATCGTAACAACATTTTCCATGTCTTTTCTTAAACCATATTTAATAGCCAAAATTGCATTTAAAGTCTTGACACTCATCCATTTCTGTGATTTCGACTTTATAATGTTCATGTTACTAAATTGACGTTCAATGTTACATCATTTGAGTGGGGTAATGCGAGTACTATTAATGCCAGATTTGAAATGTCCTCAAAAGTATTTTCACCAATTGCATTTCATACATAAGAAAATTTTAAGACGTCACTGAAATAGGATTGAGTCGCAAGGTTTTTCTCAATTTTGCGTGATTTAAAAATAATTACTTGAACTTCTATACGAGTTTATGCAATATGTTCTGTAAAATAATATTATATGTTGTTTCTATTTATAATTGATAGTAGATAGATTCAGGCGTAACTTCGTGGAAGCGCATAATATTATTCATCTTAAATGAAACACTTCGTATTTCTCCACAATTTACTAATTATGCTACTGGTTTCACCCATACTTCAGTATAATCTGGCAAGATGATGCCGTAGTACGGGCGAAACCAGTCGCATGATTAATAAATTGTGGAGAAATACGAAGTGTTTCATTTAAGATGAATAATAATTTCCATTTGTCTGCATTGTGCTGCCACCTCTAGTAATATGCAAAAACTAGAAATCATTCTAATTGGCACTAGAGAATTCTCATCTCAAGAATTCTCGAGAAATTCCTATTTTTCAAATTCTCATTTCTCGAGAAATTTTTTTTCTAATATTCGAGAATCTCGAGTCTCGAAAAAAATTTCTCGAGATTTCGAGATTCTCTGCAAGACATAGGAATTAATTGTCCATTAGTCGAGAACACCTCTGAAATAAGTGGGAATCTCCTTGTTGCATTGAAAAAACAAATTGCCAACAGAAGAGATGTGCCTTTAATTTCTTTGATAAAGTATCTTCAAGACCCAAAATGCCTACAGCTATGTAAAAAAGACGATTTCTTTGCGCTAAGTCCAAAAAATGAAATCGTCAAAACAGCAAAATTAATCATGAACAGACTATACCATTATTCAAATGAAAAGAATACTACACTGAATCATGCTGAAGAACCAGTTGAAGAAAACTTAAAAACGGATCAAGGTGATAGTCTGAGCCTGAATCAACAATTGGAAGAATCGATCCGTAAATGCTTGATGCCAAGCCAAGTAATTGACGATGACTTCCGTTTGTTATCAAAAGAAATGAATGTGTACGAGGCAACGGGAAAAATTACAACCAATTTGGAAAAGCTGAAAAACGCCTTAAGTACAATTAAACCAACGTTGACCCAAAACGAAAGGAATTTCTCTATTTCTGGAAATCTGGTCTCTAAGAGAAGGGCACGATTATCCGACAAATCAATAGACTGTCTGTGTTTTTTAAAACATTACTTCCTAAGATGTGATAAAAAGTAATGCACTGATAACTGTATTTTAATCTTGACCTTTCTAAGTCATATTACCTTTGTTTGTTATTGAGTTTCAATTAGACATCATCTAAAGACTAAAAATATGGTATTCATTTCGAAATTATTTCTGTTGTATTGCTAAAGAAAATTATTATCGAAAATAATAAGTAGCTCACTTTTGTACGAGAAATATTAATTAAAATTAATTTTTAAAAATTCAGAATTATTATCTTCCATTGCCACTTTTTAAGAAAAAAATATTTTATGAAAAATTTCAAGAGCAATTGCTTTTGCACTCGAGATTTCTCGAGAATTCTCGAGACCGAAAATAAATTCTCGAATTCTCGAGAAAAAAAATATTGGGAAAAAGAGAAATCTCGAGAATGAAAAAAAGTCGAGAAATCACAATCTCTAATTGGCACCAGTCCACGGCAACTTAACATTGATATTTTGGCAAGTTGAGGGTACAGAAATTAATTCTTGAGAAGGGGCTAGAATTTTAAAGTAATGTCTAGCAAGGGAAGAATAAAAAGTAAAGTGTGGCAATATTTTAAGAGAATACAAGATGGAAAAACTGTAAAAGGCAGCTGTATATTCTGCAACCAGGAGTATGTAAGTCATAAAGACAGAATGATTCAACATATTTTAAAATCGTGTGTAATGTGTCCTGTGGTAGTAAGAGAAAGTTTTATCGAAAAAATGCTCCCAAGAAATTGTTTTCTTTTGGTAGTCTCTCCTCCTGTTAATACGTAATACTCCTCAGATGAAGATAGTGGGCTTACAGAAATAAAAGCTAATAGTGCAGCTCAGACTGTAGATGTTCCCCTACTAATACCCGCCAATTACTCTTTGGCAAGTGATGTGGGCCCCACAGCATCTCAGCAGCAGCCAGTTTCCAGCCATCCTTCTTTATTGAGTTATACTTCAAAAAAGAACCAGGATTATTAGGTTTTTTGGACAGAATGAGTACACAAAAAAAGACAGGGTGTTTGCTAAAGCTGTGTATGCAAGTAATTTACTGTTTCACATTATAGAAAACCCCTACATTGTAGATTTTTTTGGTAAATTGCACCCAATTTATACTCTACCAGGAAGAAAACGCTTGGCTGGACATCTTCTTGATGAAGCTTATGACGAAATACAACAAAAAATTGGTAGTATTATTGAAGAGGCATCTCATCTATCTATTGTCTCAGATGGTTGGAGCAATGTTCGAAATGATGGTATCATTAATTTCATGGTAGCGGCTCCTCAACCATTATTCTACAAATTTTTAAACACACACATAGCAGAGTATGTAGCATCACAGTTTGAAACTGTTATTGAAGAACTAGGCTCGAGTATTTTCTGTTGTGACTCATAATGCAGAAAACATGAGATGTGTATGGAATATTGTGAAGAAAAAATATTCACATATACAGCTGTACAGTTGCTCTGCTCACACATTGAAGCTCTTTATTCACGATCTAGAAAGTATTCAGTCAATTCAATCCCACATTTCAAAAGTTAAGAAGATTGTCATATTCTTCAAAAACAAACATGTTCCAGCTGCTGTACTTCTTCAATGCCGTAAAAAGCACAATATAAATTCAACATTGAGCATGCCCTGTCTTACACGTTGGGCATCAGTGGTACTGTGTTTGTAGAAACTTCAACTATGTAAGAAAACTTTGCAGTCAGCTATACTCGAGGATAGTATTTGTAGCATCTGTTCACGAGACATTAGAAGTGACATATTAGATGATGATGTCTTTTGGGTACGAAATTTGAAATTTTTAGATATGCTGCTATCCATTTCTGAAGCAATACATAAAGTTGAAGGTGACAAATGTACACTGGCAGAAGTGAAGTCTGAATTCATGAAAATTCACGACCACATAAATGACAAATGTAAAGAATTACCACTCTCAGCAGCTGAGGAAAAACTGGTAAAAGAAATAATAGAAAATGCAATTGCCAAGTAATCAATGATGTGCACAATGCAGCATATCTTTTAGATTCCCAATATCAAGGTGATATGCTGAAAAATGAAGAGTTTGATGATGTATGCAAATTAATACTAAATGAGGCCAAATTTAGAAATTTTCCTGACAGCAATTCTATTTTGGCTGAAATAGTTAATTTCAAAGCAAGAAGTGACACTTTCAACAGAGAAATGATATGGAATGCAGTTGACTCTGTTAATGCAGGTTAAATTACACCATCAAACTGTTGGAAGGGTCTCTGCCCTTCCAGTTTACTAGCAGAAATTGCTGACATTCTGCTGACATCTCCCAGTTCTACTGCTTGTGCTGAGCAAAAATGGTCAGTTTGGGGGAACATCCATAACAAAAACAGAAACAGACTCAAAGCAGAAACAGCTGGGAAGTTGGCAACAGTTTATCATAATTTCGGACTCATGAAAAATATTTCTGAAAAGGATGAAGATCTGTTAACATATTCAGTGATGGAATCAAATTCTGGGAAAACGGAGTGAGGACATGGAAGGTGAATTGTTTTTAAAAAAATAACCATAGTGAGAACACTGAATGAAAAATAAAGTGAAACTGACTGTTGGACACTACAAACACCTGCTTTTTTATATTTTACATGAACCAGAATGGTTTATTAAAGTTTGTTATTGTACAATGAATAGTATTTCAACTTCTTCATTGTTATTAATCTTTATTTATATTTTGGCCTAAACTCCAGGTTGTTTTAGAATGTTCATGTTAAATACTTATAAATTATACAAAAGTATTGAGTGTTTACATAAAAATCTACACAAATACTATTTTTTGACCATTTTTGACTTTTTTTGACCTACCGTATATACTCGTGTATAGTACGAGTTTTTACGACCAAATTTTTATTGCAAAAATTGGGGATCATACTAAACATGAGTAATGAAATTGAGGATTTAAAATTCATGTATCTTCACGGGCATTTTCGGTGAAGTTATGCCACCCACACGCATTCTAATGGTAGGATAACCTTAACAGTGAGGACCTTTATCGTTGTTATGTTGCTTCGTGAAGAGTAGAATCTTTTTCATATATACAGCTTCAAATTCACAAATACTTGATATAAGTGAAGATTTACGGGCACTTCCATTCTTGAATTTTATGTATGTACATCTTTGTTTGCATCTTTTTACAAGGGATGGATTGGAACGAGTTGGACTAAAAGTATCGTAGACGGCGTAACATTATGGAATTTCGACATCTCGGAAAAAAGAAATTACTTTGTAATATTCAACAGTCTTTATTGTTTCTTCAATCACACACCGATTGGTTTCCACTACAAAGTCATTCTAAAGGTGTTACAGCGGTTAGTAACACCATTAGAATGATTTTGTAGTGGAAACCGGTCGGTGTGTGATTGAAGAAACAATAAAGACTGTGGAATATTACAAAGTAATTTCTTTTTATCTGTTATCCCTACCTATAAAGTAGATGGATTACGTACGCAGAACGTAATCCAGACGTACTAGAATTGAAACGATTGTATTTCATCTTGTACAATCATGATTCATATCACTTTTTATTAAATGTTTTAGGGGTAAGATACTTAACTTATCCGAACTTTAGTGTACTCGCAAGAAATACTATTTATGACATTTATGGTCTATTCTATGGTGGTGTGGAAAATCAAGGTCGTTCGATATATCTCGCTCGTAACCATCGAGCTATTGAAATGAAATATATCGACCATGGTGGAAAGCTGAGGTCGTAGTATAAAAAAATCAGGTTTGTTCACCAAAAAATCAGGGGTCGTACTATACATTGAGTCGGCATATACACGAGTATATACGGTATTTTTGACAAAATTTGACCGGTCCATTGACCGAAAAGTTTTTGACCGGTCAAAAACAACCCTAATTTAATGTTACATGAACGAATGAAATATCAAAAATCTTTATTACAAAAACCCCATGTGGGGTTTTCTGTCCCTCATCGGGCGCGTCCCCAGGTGGCGGATTGGGGAATGCTCAGCAGATATGCAGGGTAGGTGGGAAATAAAATACCACCCGTGGACCAAAACAGAAACAAAACCCAGGCACGTCTGTTCCCATAGTGGGCGGTGTCCTGGTCGGCGTCTGCTTCCATGTTAGGGGTGGCCGCTGTGAGAACCTGGCTGTAGGTATAAAAAGCACCTAGCGTCTGTACCCAGATTGGGCGGCTGCGAATAGCGTCTGACCCAGAGTGGGCGGCTATCTTTCTCTCTAGAAATAGGATGTGGAAAGTCATGGGAAGCCACCACATTATCTTTTCCCAAGATTTCAACTGCTAGACATGGATACTCGCAGAGTAGCAAATTCATCCGGAGGTAAAACCCCCTCTCATTCAGATCTCCGGGAGAGGGATACTATGCGAGAGTCAAAAACAGGCAAAGAAGAAAGGTGCGATGGAAGGAAGATAAGGAAAAGTGAAATAGTTCGCATTGGTTCGTGGAATGTCCTTACTCTACTACAACCAGGGAAACTAGAAAATGCCAAGGAGGAAATGGAAAGAAATAGGCTGGATGTTTTGGGAGCGAGTGAGATTAGATGGGGAGGAACAGGGGATATTGAGAGTGGAGAGTATAGGGTTTTGTATTCTGGAGAAGAAAAAGGTGGAAGGTATGGAGTGGCAATTATATTAGGGAGGCGGCTCAAAGGAAAAGTGATAGGAATAGAATTCATTAGTTCGAGGATGATCATGGTGAGGTTGGGAGGAGATAAGAAAGATCTAGTGTTAGTACAGGTATACATGCCAACTAGCCAGCACCCTGACGAAGAAGTGGAAGAGATGTATGAAAAACTAGAAGAGATTATCGAAAGAGAGAAAAGGAAGTCATGCATTATTATTATGGGAGACTGGAATGCCACTGTCGGAGAGGGAAGGGAGGGAGAGAGTGTTGGGAAATACAGGTTGGGTAAAAGGAACGAAAGTGGAGAGCGGTTGGTGGAATTTTGTGAGGAAAACTCCTTAATTGTGGGAAACACATGGTTTAGCCATCATAAACGGAGAAGGTACACATGGACGTCGAGGTTAGATGGGAGCAGGCACCAAATTGACTATGTACTTATCCAAAAAAGATTTAGAAACTGTTTGAAGAATGTCAACTCTCTACAGGGGCTGACATTAACTCTGACCACATTCTGGTAAGGGCAGAAGTGGAAATCCGGTTAAAGAGAGTACAGAAAAAGAAAGGACAAAAGAAACTGAATGTTGAAAGCCTGAAAGAAAAAGGGGAAGACTTTGCTAGGTGTTTTGAAGGAAAAATTAATCAATATGGACGAGAGGAGGATAGACCAAATGAACTTTGGATAAATATAAGAGAGAGTTTGAAGAAGGCGGCTGAAGATACAATAGGGTACAGAAAGGATAACAGAATAAGAAAAGCTTAGGTTACACAGGAAGTGTTGGATAAAATGAGAGAATGAAGAAAGTGGAAAAACATACAAACGGATGAAGGGAAACGAATGTACAGAAGATTAAATAATGAACTGCGCAGGGAGACAGATAAAGCTAGAGAGAAATGGTTAGAGGATAAGTGTAGGGAAATGGAAAGGCTTGAAAGGTAGGGAAAGTACAAGCTGCTGTATAGGGAAGCGAGAGAGATGGAGTATGGGAAGGGAAGAGGGAGAAAGAGTGTTAAGACAATAGAAGGAAAGGACGGGGGGATACTGAACGGAAGGGATGAAGTTAGAGACAGGTGGACAGAGTACATAGAAGAACTGTACAATACAAAAGGAAGACCAAGAGAGATAAATATAGAAGAGGAGAGAAATGTAAACGAGGATGAGAGAGGATTCCAAGTGATTAGATCGGAAATAGAAAGAGCTATAACAGATATGAAAGATGGAAAAGCTATGGGAGTGGATGGAATACCGGTGGAGCTTATTAAGAACCTGGATAAAAGAGGAATGAATGAAATAATGAAACTTTGTTGCTTGATCTATGAAACAGGTGAGTGGCCAACTGACTTCCTAGAAACGATCATGATACCGATTGAGAAAAAGTGTAATGCTAAGAAGTGTGAGGAGTATAGGACCAATAGCTTGATTGCTCATACGGCAAAAATACTTTTAAGAGTGATTAACAGGAGGTTGAGTGGAAAGATGGAAGAGATGATTGGGTTTTAGAAGAGGAAGGGGCACTAGAGACACCATTGGAGTGTTGAGGATTATAGGAGAGAGATTTATTGAAAAAGGAAGAGATCTGTATGTGGCATTTATTGACCTTGAAAAGGATTTTGATAGAGTAAACTGGACAGTACTGATGGATATTCTGAAGGAGGTCGGAGTGGAATGGAAGGAGAGAAGACTTATAAGGAATTTATACATGAATCAGAAGATTAGAATAAGGTTGGAAGATGAAATGATGGGAGTCGGAGAGGAAGAGGTGTGCGGCAGGGGTGCTGTCTTTCGCCAACATTATTCAACATTTACATACAGCATGCTATTGGAAGGTGTTTTAAGGAAGAACAAGGCATAAAGGTCGGTGGGAGAAATATTAATTGTATAAGGATTGCAGATGACATGGCTATAATTACAGAAAGCGAGGGAATGATAAATGAAATGCTGGAGGAGTTGAGAAACAAGGGAAAACAGTATGGGATGAAAGTAAATGTGAAAAAGACATGGTCATCAGCAAAGAGGGCAAGAGAGCAAGAATGAAGATTGAAAGAGAGGAAATAGAAATGGTTGAGCAGTTTAAGTACCTGGGGAGTGTGGTATGTGACGATATGAGATGTGATAAGGAGGTAATAGCTAGAATAGCAATAGCAAAGGCAGCGTTCAATAAAAAGAGGCAATTATTCTGTGGACCGATATGTAGAAGTTTGAAGAAAAGACTGGTAAAATGTTATGTTTGGAGTGCGGCGTTATATGGAGCAGAGACTTGGACGCTGAGGAAAAAGGAAAAGAAGAGGCTGGAGGCGTTTGAAATGTGGGTTTGGAGAAGAATGGAGAGGATAAGTTGGAGGGACAGAGTAAGGAACGACGAAGTAATGGAAAGGATAGGTGAAGAGAGGTTAATACTGAAGTGTATAGAAAAAAGGAAGAAGAACTGGTTGGGACATTATTTAAGAAGGGACTGTTTAATAAAGGACGTGATAGAGGTAATGGTTGAGGGGGTGCGTGGTAGAGGAAGGAAGAGAATGCAGATTTTGGAGGAACTGAAGAAAGGAGGTACTTATGCTGAACTGAAGAGAAAGGCTGAGGACAGAGAAGAGTGGAGAAGAGAGGACTAGCATTTGAAGCAAACCTGCCAACTGGCAGAACACTTATTATTATTATTATTACAAAATAAACAAAATATCAAATACTAGGTACATATATGAACCATTATCACCTAAGAAAACATTCATTATTAAATGAAGAAGAATTAATTAATGAGTTATGAATTTTTAATACAAAAAATTCCATTCATCAAATGAAAATCTTAAAATTTAATTTTACATTTATATTTGGCTGATCCTTGAGCAGCTCTTAATATTTCTTCATTTTCTTTTATGGAATTCATAAAATCTTCACAACTTAGATATTTTTAATTAAAGACACATACTATGAGTATTGCGTTAACTGTACTGATTTGTAATCTGTCCCGTCTGAGCGTCTAATAAAAAAAAGCTTTCGCAGCCTGCACAGTGTGACCTGGAATTGCAAACAGATATGATCCAATTCTAATGAATTTTCTAAAAACTGGCTGATACGATTTTCATTTTCTAAAGATAGCTAAACGACGCATGAGTATATGAGAAAGTTTGTACAATGTATGTTGTACCGATTTTTCTTCATTGAAGTAATGAAGTAGTAGTGAAAATACCTTATCAGTTTTCCGGCTGCAGGCATCTATCAAAACTCCAAAACACTCGGCCTTATTTAAATCCTTTAAAACTTCATTTATTGAGTAAGTTTCCAGGACGTTATTTATTAGAGAATCCTCCACTTGATCACCTGCTTACCTAGCGGATCATAATGTTCAGGTTAACGGAATTTCTAGATGGGATCCCGTCCTTTGCTGGTAATGTATGAATTGAACTACATTTTTACCGCGCCGTCCCGTCGCCATTACGTGCCGTTGCCGGTGACGTGCGAGTAGGCCTTTATGCGGCGAAGGGAGCCACGCTAGCGCCCATACTGCAATGTTTATCGGCGAACACGCAATTAATTAATAAGAAAACTTATGCGTTGGAAATCTCGATCATTGAAAACAAGTACGGAGAGTGCTCCTATAAACCTGGACAATTGGGCTTCCCGAAAACATTTTTCGGGACACCGGCACAGATGACTAAAATCCGGGATAAATCCCGGAAAACCGGGACGTATGGACAACCTAGTTATACACCAACTGCTACTCATGCGAGTTGAGAGAGGCTATTTTATGGCGGCAATTCGAAAGTCGCTCTGCACGGACAATATGGTTCGGCTTACACTAAAGTGCTTTTATAAGGCTGGAAATAAATAGTTTTGTGTGATAGAGAAAGTTCAAGGCTGAATAAAGCAATACACGAATAATTGATAATCATGCAAATGAAATTGTAGGATTAAAAGGTTCGGAAACCCAGAATCAAGGGTTAACATGGACCACGTACGTAGCTGTAAATGCATTGTAATTTGCTAGTGCTTCGGAGTGTCGGCCAATCAGCAGTTACGTAGAGATCCTTTGAATTCATATCGATATAAATTTACATGCGTTTAATCTTCACGAGAAAGGATTCGACGAACCCAGTTTTAATTGAAAGAATGAAATCTGCCGTGTTGGATGTCACGGGTTGCCGCATGACATTAGTGATCCTTGCTCGAAATAGATCGGTCCTATTATTTCTAGTTTTTCGACAGATGTCGCGCCGAGTGCGGTGGCATCTCCTGGCGGTGCGGCGCTCAAGAAGAGAGTGGTGCAGAGGAGAAAGAAGGACCTTTGGTGATCGGAGTGGCCGGAGACGTGTCTCAACTGGGACTCGGACTTTCACTAGAAGACAAAGTTGCGCTAGAGTCTCGAGTATCTGTGGTGTTCCATGTTGCAGCCACGGTCAGGTTCAACGATTCACTCAGACCCGCGGTTCTCCTCAACACCAGAGGCACCAGGGAAATGCTGGCCCTCGCCCGGTGCATGGAGCACCTCGAGGTGAGGGGTCTCTAATTCAAGAATTTCCGCCGATAACTTCTTCTTCGCCACTTCATACTCGCCGATTAAGGTGCATGACAACTGCATACTCTAATATGGCAGAGTGAGTGGCCAATGTCTCTTGGGTAAGGCTACCATATGTTCAAGGATCAAAACCGGGAAAAAACGATTTCTGAAGAAGAAAAACCGGGACATAATCTAACATGTTCGGGACAAAATCCGGGACGGCTAGTTTTTTATTTTTTATTGTTTATATATACATTATATATATTCTTTTCCGTTTTATACATTTTGAAAAACAAAAAAAAATATTATTGGGATGTGGAGACGGAAAGAGGGTTGTCCAAATATATCTAAAAGAAGGAACACGAAATTTTTCTAATGTTTCAATATTAAATATATCAATACAATATATAAAAACCAGCTATATTTGTCGCTATACATGACTTTATCCAATAACATTTTATTATTTTTTATTTTAGCATAAAATTTTTCAAAATTCAAATCAATATTGATTTTACTCTGTGATATCGCTCGTACTGTGCTTTCATCTATGCAACTTCCGCCTAGGGAACGCACGCTGTTCATCATTGACAAAAGTCGCTCCACTGGAGTTGATAATTTACTTACAATTGTATTTTTTATATACAAGGAATTAACCAACTGTGCAACTAATCGGGCCAAACAAAAGCTGTCGGCGGGCCACATTTGACCCGCGGGCCGTATGTTTTGCACCCCTGATGTAAAGGGATAAATGGGAAAACCAGTTGATCCGAAATATTTTTCACCGAACACTCTCCGGCATGGGTGTCTCCGTATGATTAATCCCATTTCTTGGAAAGGGTTTCGAGGGTCACCGAAAAAATAAGAGGCGTTGGAGCAATACAGTAGCGCTGGCCCTTGGTTTCAATGCCGCGGATTTTTCATGGAGTTCCAACCCATTAGCCATTCTTTTCGAGGGCTGATATCACACGGAGCCTTTTATTTTTAAGAAAGATATGTATCCTTATTTCCGAAAAAGGTTTCTCGATAGGACTTGTTTCGTAAATGAAAGTAGGGAACCTAGATCAACGTTTTCATTACATCCCATGGAATTTCCGTTTCCTTCTGTCAGTATTTCATTGCTAGTTGTTGGAGATATATCGTCAGGTTCTCGTGCTTCGGACTAAGCATTCATTTTCGTACAGGTATATGTATTTTCCATAAAATTATTCTCCCGAATATAACGCGATCTCGAATTTAGGATTTTGCCATGGAGATAAATTGCCGAAAGTTATCATTAAAGGTTCGAAAGCTAGATTTATAGTAGCTAGTGGCAATATTCGCTCATTATATCACACGTAGTACAGGTTACTGACTTTGTTTTAATTCAGTTTAATAACTTCATGTCTTGCCACATCTCATTTACATGAGTATCTACTTCTTCTAAATTATATAGTTGAACATAGATTTTAGTACGATCCGTAATTTGTGATATCCAAAATAATTGTTTTTGCCTTTTATTATATATACATTAAATGTTAACATTTTTGGGAAGATAAACGTTCAATGAAAGAAAAAATTAAGAACTAACAAATATATCTTTGGTTATAGAAAAAATGTAGATCGTAGTATACCTATCCGCCATTGTGAAAAATCTGATGTGGCCAACACATGACTTTCTCCATATTTGGGCTATAGATATTTCAATTATTATGAATAGCATTATAAGGAAAAATTATTATTTCGTATCGTAAAAGAATACAGTCGTCCTTATTGCCGTGAATTATATTTTGAATATGTTTACAGAATTCACCGCTACATGGTGGTAGCGCTGTATACCGGAAATTACGAAAAAGTTAAATATCTCCGAAATGGATGGGTCTACGAAAATTTGTTTCAAACAAAACTTGAAAGAAATATTATTCTCTACAACTTCGGTCCTCACAAAGATTACCAATAACGACGTTTTTAAGGAGATATTTGACGGAAACCGAAAAAACTGATTATTTATAAATAATTCCTAAACAATAACTGCTACGGAAAATTGTTACAAATGAAAGTTGTAAGAAATTATATTCTATATAACCCTTGTATAGAATTGTATATACAATAATGATGTTTTAACGGAGAAATATCGCAAAAACCGAATCGGGTTTCGAATAAACCTCGACTTCCGGTTAACCGTTATTGTCCAAAAACTAATCAGTTCTTTGTGCTCATGCTAAAGTGTTATATATGAAGTGTGGTGTTAATATGACAAGTGCTTTTCGAGTTAGAGTGCCACATTCACACACACACACACACACATCATTCCTAAAATAGTCTAAAGGTGTTTTAGGGACCTCAAAACGTGTATTTCCGTTGAAATCTCGAAGTCGATTTTTTTTGTGATCACAATAGTTTCCCTATACTACGTATGGAGAAAGTAAAAAGGCGAGAATTTGATGCCCGTGGCTGAATAAAATTTACTATTTTAATGACAACATCAGGTCTCATCTTTTTAACAACTAAGGCTTGTTTGTGGATAATGCAATGTTCCCAAATTAAACTTGGAATACGAGCACTTTTGTGGCCGGTCACAGCAGCAGCCCCATCCGTAGACATACCTACTTACGCACCATTCCCGACGTAAATCGCAATCTACTCTAATAAAACTATCCAAAGTTTTAAATATCTTTTCCCCAGTTGTATTACCAGGCAAATCTTTGCATGCCATGATATCATCCATAATACCCTTTTCGTTATTGTAATAGCGGACATAAATAATTAGATTAGACTGATTTGAAATGTCAGTGGATTCATCAATCTGGAGCGCGAATCTCTTGTCTAGTGTAGTATTTTCTACAATCTGTTTAGACGTCTTTTGCCATTTCTTGTAGTCTACGAAACACGGTAGTGTCTGAATGGGGAATCGTCTTGATTGCATAGACGGACTAACATCTTTTCTACTATTAAAAGCGCGCCAGGAATTATAAGTTTTCCCACAGCCGTGTACGATTTCTTTGCCCTGGTGGTAAGCAATGCTAGTTCATATGAAGTTTCCAAAGCCTCCTAAGAGGGTTGCTCGAAAACATTAATCGTATTTACGTTTTTACTGACACCCTCACCCTTCCGCTATCAATAAATTTTATAAGTCTGAATGCCTAGTAAGTGACGCTGCAATAGAGATGGTTTCGTGATATTGTTAGGGAACGTCTGGTGACAAATAACACACAGAGGTAGAGGCGGATCGCAAAATATTGGAAACAAATCCATATTTTACATAAGATTTATCGTAGTAAAAATGTTTCGCCCAAAAGTCAACTTTGGCATTGTTTGGAGCTTTTGTTGGTTGAGCAATTACCACCACATTATTATCACAGCTTGAATCCGTTTCCCTAGCAACTGTAGATGTAGATGCAACTGACGCTCCTTTGTTTCCAAGTCAGTTGTCATTAGCTGTGCTTTCTTCAACATCCAGCTTTCTCTTTCTTAGAAAATTATCCATGGGTAAGTTCAAATTAAAAAAATGTAGACCTCAAGCAACGATTATACTTTCTGACTGCACTTCGAAACAAAAAAAGCAACAAAAACATTCAGATGGAAAAAAACATGCAGAATGTAGATTTCTATATTCTAATCATGCATTAAAACCTAAGTTTTAATTTTACCTTTGTCAATAAGTGTATACATTTTACGTTCTATATATTTCCTGTCCAAAATATCATACTTTCAGAAACAATTTATTTACTAACTTAATAGTTGCATTATAATTTATAAGAAATATTACAAAACTACTGACAACAAAAATCCTGTAAAAATCAGATTACTGCGTTTAAATAAAAAATAACATGAGTATATTTTCCAGATCAAATATAGTTCATTTGCCCGTTTGTAATCTACTATAATACATTTTGAAGGGTTTGTTTGTTGGTTTGTGTGTTTGTCCATGGAACTCCTCCTAAACGATCAAAGCTAGAATAACCAAATTTGGTACGATTCTTTCTTACATCCTAACTTAGTGAATGGTCAATGTTTGGTCAACCGGGATTAATAAGTGCTGCCAATGTAGAGGATTAACATTTTTCCATAAGATAACACGTATGAATCCATTTCTTGACTTGCAAGGTATTCTTCCTTCAAGCATAAAAATACGTAAATATGGACCGATTTTTTTCGGTTTTGCTTTATTCGACGAATAAAGCTCTATACTATCTTATTCCTGCGAAGCTTCTTGTTATACGGTCGAAGTTTTCAGAAATACGATATTTGTTGAGAAATTTTGTGGATTTTTCGAAAAACTCCCGGGCGTTGCCAAGGCGGCCGTCATTGCGATCAGTACTTTCCCATTACTACGGATGGAGAAAGTAAAAAGAAGTTCTCTGATTGTAATGCTAACTTCAACGCTAATAACTCGAGAAGTAATGGAGATAGAAACTCGAAATTTGGCAGGGATGCTTGATTAACATTTTTTCAGGTTGATTACAATTAGACTAAAGTTTAGCGGTATTCGCTTCTCACTTTTGTTTAAGCAACGAAACGATCGATGTTTATGGATAGCAACGTAAAGAGATACTGATTATTATTCAGGAAACGTTTATAACGATTGATGAAAGTAATTGAACCTTCTTTCGTCTATTCAATATTGGAATCTTAATTTTTTGTAAGTAAAATCATTATATTTTACATTATAATGTTTATTAGCCTAAATAAACTCACGTATCTGGTGTACTTTTACCGGAGTCAGTGTTCAATCATGGACAACTGTACGTTGCTTTTTCACGGGTTTCTTGCTTACAAGACATAAAAGTAAATATTTCAGCGAGGCATAATTACACAAGAAATGAAGCTGGATTTGGCGAAAGTAATATGATAGGAAATGAAATTATCGTTATATTTGAATGAAATAGGCTCGGAAATGGATTGTTACAAGCAAATATGATTAATTGTTAAGAAAAACTAATTGTAATTTAAAAAGTATATAATATATATTTTAAAGAGTTTGTATGTTGTGCTGTAGTAGCTTCAGTAAATCCGTTGAAATTCAACGGGAAATTCTGCTAGTAGGTTATAATAAACGAGACGAACAAGTAATATGCTTGCGGCGGGTGAGAAGGGCGGTCACCACCGGCGCACAAAGGTTCGGATTGAAAATCTAATTAGACAGAACCCCAATACACATTTTTCTCAGAAATGTGCAATTTATGTACCGTTACCAGATAGAATGTGTCATCGTAAAATATAACAAAAGCCACCAGGCGACCAACACAGAAAGATCAGGAGCAGGTAAAAACGCTGGGTACCGTTATATAAAATTGACCTAATTAAAAAAAAACTGATGTGGCCAACACATGACTTTCTCCATATTTGGGGTATACATATTTACATTATTATGAATAGCATTATAAGGCAAAATTTTTATTTCGTGTCGTAAAAGAATACAGTCGTCCTTATTGCCTAAATTATATGTTGAATACGTTTACAGAATTCACCGCTAGTTGTTGGCGCTGTATACTTAAAGTGACCAGACGTACTGATTTAATCAGTACAGTACTGATTTTAGAGATTGTGTACTGATTTCAAATATGTACTGAATTATAAAGTTGTACTGATTGTAAAAGAAGAAAAAATGTATAATTATTTAGTTCATTTACTGTGGGATTGACGGTTGAGGTGGCCGGGTGCGATGTTGCCAGGAGGTGTAAAGAGGACTTGCAGCAACGCTGTGTAGTTCCCCCTAGCAAACATTACCTCCCCTCCACCTATGATTGGCTGTGAGGGAGGGGAGTTTTTCAGTCTTTCCTTCCAAAGCCCCACCCCTTCTCTACAACTATAAGTCTCAATTCCAAAGTAATGTCGTCCAGACAATAATACTTATGGTTGTTTGTGTCATGTGAGTAGTATAATATTTTAATGTTGTTTAGTAAAGTAACATTATTCTCTGAATAGATTATTAATATTATTATTTAATTATATTTAAAGATCCTGCCATAAATAGAAGAAAAAACAAATTTTCTGATCGACTTCAGCAAGAGTATCCAATATATATAACAATAATGTTATATACCTATGTATACTGTATAAAATTTCAATATATATGAAGTATTATATTGAAATGTAGCTTTCCTTCATGAATATAAGAAATGTTAAAAAATGTACTGATTTTCCATCTAGAAAATCTGGTAGTTTTCTTTCATGAATATAAAAAATAAAAAATGTACCGATTTGACATTAGAAAATCTGGTCACTTTATGTATACTGGTAATTTAAGAATAAGTTGAATATCTCCGAAATGGATGGTTCTACGAAATTTTAGCACGAGCACAAAGAACTGATTAGTTTTTAGACAATAACGGTTAACCGGAAGTCGAGGTTTATTCGAAACCCGATTCGGTTTTTGCGATATTTCTCCTTTAAAACATCATTATTGTATATACAATTCTATACAAGGGTTATATAGAATATAATTTCCTACAACTTTCATTTGTAACAATTTTCCGTAGCAGTTATTGTTTAGGAATTATTTATAAATAATCAGTTTTTTCGGTTTCCGTCAAATATCTCCTTAAAAACGTCGTTATTGGTATTCTTTGTGAGGACCGAAGTTGTAGAGAATAATATTTCTTTCAAGTTTTGTTTGAAACAAATTTTCGTAGACTCATCCATTTTGGAGATATTTACCTTTTTCGTAATTTCCAGTATACAGCGCTACCACCATGTAGCGGTGAATTCTGTAAACATATTCAAAATATAATTCACGGCAATAAGGACGACTGTATTCTTTTACGATACGAAATAATAATTTTTCCTTATAATGCTATTCATAATAATTGAAATATCTATAGCCCAAATATGGAGAAAGTCATGTTTTGGCCACATCAGATTTTTACAATTATATGTGAAGAGATGTGATCAATTGGGTCAATGTGAAATTAATTTGAATTTTCATGTAAGTAAGAATTATAAAGTTTAAAATTTATTTCGTTGACATGGTTTTCCACAGATTTTTACCTTCTTTAGTAAAGATTTGCATTCGATTTTTTAAACCGAAATTGAGTTCTTAAAATTGCTGACGAAGAATAGATAATATTTTTTTTTTGCTAATGGAACATAAACTAGAAATGTTCCATTTTTACATTCACCATTCGTAGTAAAGGAGAAAGTATTGCTATTATTAATAATAATATTGGTATTATTATGAAAAATCGAATTCGAGATTTCAACGGAAATACACGTTTTGATGTCAGCTTTTTTACGAGACGACAGTTTCTCCGACGTTCTTGTCGGCGTCTTCAGGTCGAATTGTTTGTGTGTGAGATAGGAATATTTTTGTGGGCGCTCAAACTCGAAAACTAATGCGCGGATCAGCAGAAAACGTTATACTTAAGATTCTTATTAATAATTCAAGATCTGAAAAGGTGTTGGTTGAAACTTGTCTACCGGAAGTTGTAGAGAATGTAATTTTCTACAAATTTTGTTTGAAATTATTTTTCATAAAATAGATTTTAAAAGAGATATTTCGGTTTTTATTTGTCAGAATTGTAAGTACATCGCTAAGTGATACGTACTATGCTATGATATAATTTTATAATTGTTGATAGCCATGCGTACGCTACCAAGGGTAATTTTAATGGAGTATCGACATTTTATCCATAGCCACGGCTAACAATTTTGTTTACTAATTGTTTTTTAAACGTGAAAAGTGATTCAAAATATTTTGTAACGTGAAAAAATTTCAGTTACAAAATTATTCAGGAATATAATTGCTTATAATCATTCTTGAAGACGCTGATGTTGAAAACAATCATAGTCTTTATGGATAAAGTCATGCGCTGGACACATATTTTTTAAAACTAGGTCATAGCCAATTGAGCTGAAGTGGACTCGGATGGACTCGCACTAACTCATTACTAAATTATTTTAAGTACCTCATTCTTCGAGCCAAACTTGATCTGACGTGGGTAATATATAGAGGCGCTTTACGGTATTTTAGTTAAACACCAACACTTTTTCTACAACAGATATTTTAAAATTTGAGCACTAAATCTCTACATTGTGTCTCTACCTTTCATGTCTGGTCTTACTTTCAATTAATGATTGTTAGCTTACTCCTTTCCTTCGCTCCCTCGCCACTGGTGATAACACTTTCATTTATGCGTGACGTAACAATATTTTTTATATGTACAACAAATATCTTAGTATTCTATTAAAAAAGAATATTTGAACTTTGCAGAAGTATAATCAACTCATTTCCGGCCACCATGCCGCTTGTTTAATAATTGCACGGATAGGCCTCATGTAATTTTTGTAATAATCTCAATTTTACTTCCATAAACATTTGTCACTGTAAATTGAAAAGATAAAACATTGTATTCCTATTCAAACTCATTTATAATTCATTCCTCTCACTACCATATAGCGATCCCATTGTTAGCAGGAAGGTAGCTCACCCTTGGTTGCAATTATACATGGATCGAAGTTATCTGCAACGATACGGGCAAAGCAATAACTGAATGAGTGGTCATGAAATAATTCATTGAATATAATTTAAAATTTTATCGATAAATGGATCGCTGATATTGAGATCAGTATTTCAGGCGTCAAAGATATTATTTTGGTCGGCAATGAGAAGTTGGAATGTATTTACGAGTGAAGATTTTCTGACTCAATACAATCGGTAGAGGAAAATCGCAAAAGTAGCGCTTCTGAATCTCTCTGTCATTTTGCATTGGCAGGCGTTCGTGCACGTGTCAACTGCGTATGCCCACGTGTCCAACAACAGCGGTCAAATGGAGGAGAGGTTTTATGCGGTTCCTATCGAACCGGAGGAAATGATTAAGGCGGCCGAGGTAATGGACGACGGAGAATTCCAAGAAATTGACGACAAGTATGTTTATTATCTTGATAGATGACGTTCGTATCAATTTTAAATCGCAACTATGATGGCTGAAAACTTATTTATACGATTCTTGCGATTTTAAATGTTTTTTTTTAGACATTTCCATCAAGAGGTTTAAACATTTTAACTAGCAGGTTTGCTCGCCCTTCTTTAATAGATTATCTTGAACTCATTTCAGATATCATACGGAGCCTTTCTTTTAGGTTTAGATTAATAAAAATATACATTAAATTATTTCTTTATTTTTATAGACAATCGAAGATTTACCGCAACACTTACTTGTGCACTAAGGCCCTTGCAGAAAGGATTATAGAAAAAGATTACATAGAGTTACCTGTGTCGATATTTAGACCTGGAATAGGTGAGTAAATTGCATATTATCACATGTGTCGTAATTGTATCGATATATGTAATGATCAGTGGTGGAAATAATTTTTATTATCTATAACAGGGGCGCCCACTATTTTGGTGCTTAAGATCTACTCTTACTACAATAAATCAACTTTTTTCAGATTCGTTTATTAAAATTTGATAGGTATGAAGGACATAGAAATAAATATGTATACATGTTTTAAACAAGATAGGAAAGTGTACAACTTATCACAAATGGGCGCGTTTCGTGCAATGGATTATTAGAAAGAAATTATGGTAAGACTTTACGCTCCCCATTGTTAGAAGCGACGGTCGCCATATTGAATTGCGGTGAAAAGGAGTACCAACCCGACGTGAAATGACAAATCTGTCTTCGAGGATATTGGCGAGCCTTCGACTCGCTTTGTTTTTATATCAGTTGTATCCGGGCGCTATCGCGCCCTTCGCCTCGCTGGAACCAAACTATCCCTCCCCGTTGTCCAGTGATTGGGTTTGTAAATGTCGAGACAGACCAATCAGTCATGGTTGACGTAACGTAAGTTTAGCTTTTTTGTACCATGAAAAGTAACACAAACAATGTAAATAATATGTCAAAAAACTACTAACCCCAGTGTTAAATTTCGTCAGTCCTTAATTTTTGGCGGATACAGTTGGACTACGTCCTTAAGAAAAATTTTGAATAGGTCTTCATTGTGGTTTTTGAACATCCTCCTCCACATATATTCTGTCAAATAACTATCCAATTCTCCAGAAACATGACACGTACCTATTAAACTACGCTTTATAGCATTCCAGGTACCTTATATAGAAATAATTTATTCCTAAAATTACGCTAAAAATATCTCGCACGAAACAAAGATCGCTGAAAATCAACAATAAAAGAAATAATAAACAACGGTTGCTGGAGATCGTTCTAACAATGGGGAACGTGCAGTAAAGTCTAGCCGAAATTATATACCTGTACGTAAGGGAAATTGCGTTTTAAAGTTCTTTTCTTCATAATAAAAAATCCATTTTCTTCCTATTTAATAATATTAATTTGTTTGTGAGATTGTTTATGTTAGCGCCAATGAAGAAGTTCAACTCGATTTAAGACTTTCTTTTTCGATTTTCTTCATAACGGCTACTCCTACTATAAAAATGTATAGGAAAAATATATACTCCCCTTTACCAGTTCTACAAGTTTTATTTGAACAATATTTTGATATGAGCAATACTTTACGAGATATGATGAAAATTTAATTTTTTGTCACCAGTAAAGTGGTATTCCTGATTGGCGTACGTGATTAATTTTTGCGAGTTTCTTATTATATTTGATTGTAAGTCCTTAATATAAAATTTCATGAAAATCCGTTCTGTAGAAGCCGAGAACGAATATGCGGACGGACGGACGGACAGACAGACAGACGGACAGACCGACGATAATAGGCGCTCACGCTGGAAGCGAAACGCGCCAAAAAATAGAAATTACAATGTTTTAACTATATAAAATAAAAAATAACCTGAAAAAAATTCAAACAAAAAATGTTATGAAAATCATTAATATATGTATTGTGTTTTCGGAGCGCGGGATAATCAGTTTTCGATCAGTAGTGCCTTTCCCGTGTCGGGCAGTGAAAGCCTGCGTTTTCAAGTAAATGTCTTAATCACTACCCTTTCAATGAATCTCGGGACGAAATTGCGGTCGTTTACCGTTAGTGAAAAATTGAAAATTGTAAGCGATCGGTGAATGCTCCGGTTGCGATTTCTGCCGAACGTGACCAATATGACGAAAAAAACAATTCAGTATTTCACAAAGATGACTATCGAGGAGATTTCTGCTATTACCGGTGTAAAAAACCCTTTCTCGCCTCAAAAAATTTTTTCCCTCTGAACAGGCCCAAAAATCGGGGTGCACGGGATACGCGGGGGCGCGGCTTACCCGAGTAAATACGGTATATGCAGATTTATCAAACAAATTACTTAAAAACCATTCAGAAATATTGAATTTCAAAAAAAGTCAATTGAATCACATATTTTACTTTAGCTTTATTTATTTTATTTTTTTTAGACCCAATTTAAGTTAAAATTTCGAAGAAAAGGAAGTACGATGAAGATTATATATTATTTGGTTTCACTTGCATTAATGAACGTGACGGGACTCAAAAGCCACAGTGTTTTTTGTGCAGAAAAACTCTTGCGAACGGAAGTATGAAGCCAGCAAAACTGAAAGAGCACCGCACGTCTGTCCATCCCGAAAATGCATCATTTGTGTGAAAAAAGCTCAATTCGAAAAAGCGGGGACACTTCCAAAACTTGGATTTGCCATTTCACAAAAGCCTTTTTTTGAAGCATCCTATAAGGTTGCTTACCGGATTGCCAAACAAAAAAAGCCCCACACTATTGGAGAGACTTTAGTAAAGTCATGTGCACTGGAAATGGTCGAACTGGTTTGTGGACTGGAACAGAGAAAAAACTAGAAGCGGCTCCCTTGTCAAATGATGTGATACATTCTAGAATAGTTGATATTTCTTTTAACATTTTGAAGCAGGTAATTGAGGAATTGGCAGCCTCGCCATTCCCCTTCAGTATGCAACTGGATGAAACTACAGACATATCTCAATGTAGCCAGCTCCTTGTTTTTGTTCGCTGCGTGCATGCTGACGCCATCAAAGAAGAATTCTTATTTTGTGAGTCCCTTTTGGAAACTACAAAGGCCGTCGACGTTTTGAAAATGGTAAAAAAATTTTTTTACAAACGAAACTTTGACTGGAAAGAAAAGCTTCATTCTCTTTGCACAGATGGAGCTCCTGCGATGCTTGGTAATACATCTGGTTTTGCTACTTTAATGAAAAAGGAAGCTCCTCAGGTCGTCGTCACTCATTGCTTTTTACACAGACATGCACTGGCAACGAAGACTCTTGCAGCAACCCTGAAAGAAGTTTTGTCAACAGCCATAAAATTTATCAACTTTATCAGAAGCAGGTCTCTGAATCATTGCATTTTTAAAAGATTTTGCCAAGAAATGGGAGCAGAATATGAAGTGCTTCTCCACCTCACAGAAGTTCGCTGGCTTTCAAGAGGACAAGTCTTGAAGCGCTTGTTTGAACTAAGGGCAGAAGTTTCACTTCTTCTGAAAGAAAAAGAAAACCCACTCTTGGAAAATTTTGAAAGAAAGGATTTTATCCATGGGTTGGCTTACCTAGCAGATATTTTTCACCATATGAATGAGATAAATCTTTCCATTCAAGGTCCTGAAGTCACCATTATGGATGCAACTGAAATATTACAAGCTTTCTTGGCTAAGCTACCGATATGGAAGAAGAGAGTAGAGGCCGGCATCCTTGCAAACTTTCAAGTGCTGGAGGAAGTGCTTTACCAAGATGGAGTTAAGATACAAAATTCTCTGTCAGTTTCTTTGAAAAGAGAAATCTGCGAACACTTGGAAACACTTCAGAACTCTTTCAGAAGCTATATCTATCTTGATGGCATTAAAGTTGAACCATGGATCTGCAATCCTTTTCTTTCTGATATAAAGTGTATCGAAGATGTGGACCTAGCCAAAGATGAACTCATTGATCTTAGGACGAAAAAAACTTACAACAATTAGAGTTTAACTCAAAAAGCCTTGGAGAATTCTGGTGTTCCTTGAGAGAAGCCTATCCTCGCCTTGTAAAGCGAGCTATGGAAGCTTTAATTTCATTTTCAACAATATATTTTTGCGAATCGGGATTTTCAACACTTGTAACCATCAAAACAAAAATCGAAATCAATTGGATGTCCAACGTGACATGCGTGTTGCATTGTCAAATACCACCCCACAGTTTAATGTTCTTATTCAAGATAAACAACAGCAGCCTTCACACTGAAATGTACATTAAAAAAATAAAATTTTACTTTCACTTTCCTATATTTTATAAGTATTGTATTGTTATTTAATGCGTTAAGAAAGAAGCACATATATTACTATATCATAAATTTGTTTAAAAAAATATTTTGATAACTGCATTTCAATATAATTGGTTTCCTTTGTATTTTATTTTATGCATTTAAAACATTATTCTGAGAAGGGGTCCGTGGCCTTCACCAGACTACCAAAGGGGTCCTTGGCACAAAAAAGGTTAAGAACCCCTGTTTTAATGGGTAGCCGTCTCCGGGCGCTACCTCGCCCTTCGCCTCGCCCGGAACCCTCCCCGTTATCCGGTGGTTGGGTTTGTAAATGTCGAGACCGGCCAATCAGGTCTGATATTAACTCGATCTACAAATAAAACGTAGTTCCCTCAATTGTTATTATTAATTAATTTATATCAATATGTCCATAGAAACCAAGTGGGGGGCAATACGGGACTGTAGCCGAGATTTCACCTTAGGAAAATCTAAAAAATTATTGGTCTGAAGTTTGGATATAAGAAGCTTTAATTTCTGTTTGAATTTATATGGAAAACCAATTTATCCTTTCCTTGTAATTCTAGGTTAAATTCATTCAATTTGGCTGTAAGATCTGTTAAGAAAGCTAAATCTAAAAGCCAAACATCATTCTCCAGCTGTTTATAATCAACACTCTTTGTGGCGAGAAATGATATAATTTCACTTAACGTATCCCTGAATTTTTGAAGAAATTTTCCCGTGGACAGACACCTGACATCTGTATGCATCAAAAGTTCAGAATGCTCGAGGTCATCATTTTCTTCTACTTGTAACTTGAAAAGTCCTCTTTGAAGACTTCTTGCTCGAATAGAGTTAACGATTTGGAATGCAATGCCCATTACATCATCCATATTTAACATTTTGCCACATAGGTATCATTTGCTGATGAATAATACAGTGATAACTGAGAAAATTTGGAAAATCACTCATTTCTACAAAGAGTTATGAATCCATTGTTGCAGACTGCCATAGCTGGAGCTCAATCAGTTGTTATTGAGACCAGCTTATAAACAGGCAATTGAATAATGTTATAAAAGCTCTTAAAATCATTAAATATATCTTCTCCTTGTGTTTTAGCTTTCAGTGGAATAACTGCCAGAAGTTCTTCCTCGGTAGATAAATCTTTAAATACCATTCGTATAAAAATAATTAACTGGGCTACATCAGTAACATCGGAAGATTCATCAATTTGAAGTGAAAATTCTGTACACGAAAAAATGTCATTTGCTAATTGTTCTTTTAAATACGAACTCATAATTTCCGCTCGACGGGTAACTGTATTTCATGACAACTGCATATCGTTAATAGTTGAAATAATTTCCGATTTATTTTTAAAATCACAAAACAACGAATCTGCCGCGTTAAAAAAGCTTGCTTAAAGAAGACACCGTCCTCAAATGGCTCCTTATTTTTCGCAAGTACGAGTATATGACAAACTCGAAGAGATGCGACAGTGGTCGCCTTTCACTTCAGTTTGAGTTTTACAAAAATAGACTGCCGATTGAAAAGCCTCGCTTTCAGATCCATTAACTTTACTCTTACGCAGTTCACTGTTACGCCGGTAATTAATCTCATAATTCATATGAATAGTTTTATAACGTTTTTCAAGATTTCCCTTTTTCGATATTGAAATGCTGAGATTACAAATCAAACAGCAACACTTCTTTTTGATCGTTATGGAAAAGTAATCATTCTCCTACTCGTAGCGATAATGATAAGTTTTTCCATTTTTCGAATTCATGCGAATATGGAATTGAATAAACTTACTGTATTTATAACACTTCAACACTACACAAGAACACTCTCATTTCTACAATATTGGAACATAACTGACCAAAAAATACTCAAGGGCAAACTCATGACGGCATGCGCGCGCATAGCTAAGTTATTTCTAAATATAATAAAGAAAGAACTAGCCATGTAAACAGGCTATTCGTAGAATATTATTAAGGTGTCGTAAATACCTAGCCTGGCATTTTTTAAGAAAGGTAAAGTAACTTTTTTTATTTTTAGTTCGCGATCGACTGAAAAGGACTTCGAGATCCACCGGTAGATCGCGATCGACATAATGGGCACCCCTGATCTATAAGAAGCAGAAAATATTGGTGAATGGCAATATAAGAAATGTCAGTAAACAGCATTAACAGCATATACACAATTAAAATCTCAAGGTTATTAAAGTAATTCTTGTTTAAAGCTTATTCTCCACACACTCTTATTTTCCGCAGTCTTTATTCCTTTTAGTATTTCCTCGTATTTCACCTTAATCGTACCTTATATCCTCAGCATTCTTCTCCATGTCCACATTTCGAAATATTTTGTATCATAATATCTTTTGCTCCATAGAAAGCGATACTCACAATCAGTGCATAGGATTTTATCAAGTTCTTATTTATATCCTTTGCTTTCGCTAATCCAGTCCTAATTTCGTCGGTTCACACACGCACGCTCACACTCACGAACACATTCATGCGCGCTCACCCGCATACTCCCACTCATTCACGCATGCACCGACACACGTACCAAATACACTCACTCACGTACGCTAACGCACACTAAACACTAATATATCTTGAAAATTTAGTTCGTATATAATGTAGAAAATCCTAACAATAACTTCAACAATGAGAATTATAAACCATAACATGCATTAAAAGGTTAAATAAACAAAATTTAGAATGAATCTATCATTTTTATTACTGTTTACGTTCGCATTTTCCACACAATGCAGCGGCGCACTCAGTACGTCATTGCGTGACATTTTTTGACGCGCCCAGTCAGGGGTTAAGGACTTGCGTGCGGCTCCAGACAGCAACTCTACCTGATAAAACACCTAAAACCCTCCAGGAATAAATTGCCTTCGTAAATTATTTTAAGGGAATCTGCAGAAAAATAAAAAGCCTGTGGGGAATTATTAGAAGAAAAATTTATTTATTTTATAGAGATAATCGTAAAAAGTAAAACAAAGACAAGGTTAAGGAGCATGAAGATCAAACTTCGTGGATCCTCCAATAACTGCAGCAGCTCTTCTTATGATGCGTGATATACATAATTTAAAAAAAGGGCTCTTCTTATCCTCATAGGATGGTTGCTCCTGGTTTAGGCTGTTCAACCAGAGCCGAATCGAATATTCAAAACGAAATGGCGTCAACTGAGTTACTTGGTGCAGGATTGCAAATAATTTCTGATGGTATAGGGGAAAAAGGACTTTGTTGAACCTGTTTAGATCAAAACAATGTACATGATTAGGGAAAGCAGTGAACGTTTCGAAGGCACGATACTGACTGATGATAGGACTGGCAAAGAAGTGTGTAAGAAACACTTGGAATACGAGTGCAGTGGAAATCTAAAAAACTGCGCTGCTATAAAAACAGCTAACTTACGAACCGAACAGGTCTCGAGTTATCAAACTGTGTAAGCTTACACGGTTTAACTCCGAAGCGTCGACTCCAATTTATATTATGTGAATTTTAAAAATGCATAGCACGCCCAGTACACTTATCGCATCCCGTATCCAATGGCGACGAAATAATTTATTAACATCCCCTTCCCCAGTTTTGTCCACTCACAGGGAACCCTTGGCCGGTTGGAGCGAGGGATTCCAGGGACCCTCCGTGTGTATTGTGGGCTTAGCCACCGGGATGGTGGGCACCTTGCTGTGTGATGGGTGCGTCAAGCCGGAGCTGGTGCCCGTGGATCACGTGGTGAATGCCATGCTGACGGTGGCGTGGGCGAGAATGGTAGACGGAGGGCAGAGCGAGGAAGTTCCCATTTACAATTTCGTTAGTAGCAAAATTAGCCAAATCACGTGGAACGACATGAGAGAGGTGATTACACAAGTCTTCCACGAGATTCCTGAGTTTTGCAAAGATGTGCACTTCACCAGGAGCACTTCGTTTTACGACGGCAGTGCCTTGCTCCGCCAATATCTCGCCAGGACGCTGGACTACGTGCAAGGTCTGCGAGGGAAGACATCAAAGTGAGTTTACGCACGCATTGTATGCAGTGAGATCACGCTTTTCTGGGTACAGGAGGGAAATGTTGCAAACAGCGCGCAATTTTAATTGTGGAAATCGATAAAAACATTTCCTGTCTTACCTTAATACAATTACAGACATAACTGACCACTCCCCTTCCTCTATCCTCTCCTCCTATACCCTCCAACTATCCTAATATTTGTAATCTACGGCCAAGTGGTAATCATTTTATCACCATCTTCATATTTTTAAGGAGGTTGTAAATGTAAATTTTTCTGAATATCTCATATTCTTCCGCTACGACGTTCCATTCGCTGATGTCAGGCGTATGTCGATCGCTGGTTGGTATTTTATCGCGAAAATAAATTGCAGTTTTAAAACGTAGGCAAGCGTGGTCATTGAAAAAACAAATTGAAAGCATACGCTGGAAAATGTTTTCTCAATTGGATGAGATGAATGTAATACAGTGGAGCCCCGATTATCCTTATCCTTAGGTAGACGGAACCCCACCGACCTCGGAAATCGAAAACTCGGATAATACGGAACGTTGCCCATATCGGGAAATTACGTAACGCTTTTCGTGCATTATATCATTGACGAAAGCCGTCACATATTTTCCCGTTCATTGTTTAAACCTATGCACTGTATATAACAGGGGTAGCCAGACATTTGAGTCTGCGAGCCGCACATAGCATCCTTAAAAACATTAAGAGTCGCACTCAAGCGAGAACTGTGATATGGGAATGAAAATGCAACGTAAGGTAAACTAAAGAAAGAAATTAGCAAAAACTTTTTTATTCTGTAACATTTCCGAAAAATAAGTTGCATTATAATACAGAAACTGAAAATAACAAAAATATTACAATAATTGAAGTCCTAGTTGAATTAACTGTCGCTAGATTGAGAGGCCTTGTGAATCTGCAGCCTGGATGTAAGTTTCTTGAAATCCGGCTGATAATTTGTGGTCGCTGCACGAAGAATCTCTCTCAGGTGTAGACTTGAAGGCAGTGCACGATCCTTGGACTTGATGAATTTAATGGTGGAATACAAAGATTCGCAGCCGTATCTTGTGCCGAAAATTGAAATTAATCGACAAGCAGCCTTTTTAAGATGAGGATACTTTGTTTCTGGAACTAAATTCGAAAATTCAACTACAGATTTGTGCATCATTTTTAAACCCTGATCCTCCTAGATTTCCAGCAACTTCATTTCAGCAACAGTTATTTCAATGAGCAGAATTTTGTGATTCGGGGGATACTGTCGTTGATCACATCAATAATAAATGGATTTACAAGAAAGGCAAACCAGGTTTTCAACTTCTGTAAATCATCAAATCTTACTAAAATTATCAGGAAGCCTTTGGAATTTACCTCTGTATCCTTAGAGTTTTTGATCTTGAACTTCAAATTCTGGGAACGTAACTATTCTATTCTTTAGATGAGAAAAGTGATTAAAATCTCTTGAAGGTATGTCTCGTTGCAGTAACAATATTATTTTTATAAAGCTTAATGCCGCTTGAGTAAGGTCATAAATAATCTTATCCTTTCCCTGCAATGATAAGTTGATGGTTTTCAGATGTGACATAATATTAGTTATAAACATCAGATCATGTATCCATTCTTCATCTTCTAGTTGTAGACGTGATATCTCGTTTTCTTTAAGAAATAGTGTATGCAGGGCCATCAAGGCCTACATGCGGCGCATATTCAAACATACCTTCGGGAGGTTAAGGTAAAATTGATTCAGGGAAAAGATGGATAACATTCCCCCACGAGCCGCACTTTTGCCATGTCTGATATATAACAATACATATCTTGTTGTTAGTTACACTAGATGTTGAAAGAAATAAAAGCGCAAATGGATTACTATGAAATAAATTGGATTTATTGTGCCAAGTTCAATGTTGTCTCTTTGATACGTATCAAATATGATATTTTTCAATTGAAAAATGTCAAAATAATACTTTGTTATTTTTATCATGCATCTCGGAACCTCGGATAATCGAGACTCCACTGTAATCGGTTGTTACTGCAGGATAATTACTTAATTTGTAAAATGAATGATTTACTGCATAGACCAGGGATGGCAAATGATTTTTGTGTCGCGTGCCAAAATAATTATGTGAATCAGAAGAATTTTTAGCGTGCCACTACTTTACTCTTTTAATAAACCTCATATTTTATACAGGAAATGCAATCTTTCGCATGCCAAGTAAAATCGCATACGTGTCACTTATTTTCCATCCATTTTATTGACTATGAAAGGACATAGGCCGCTTTTAGAATTTTAAGCGCTTTTTTCTAAGAAAACCTAAGGCAGTGATGGCGAACCTTTTATACTCCGCGTCCCAACATTACCGAAATTGTCGAATTTTTTCCGCCTCGCGTGCCACAAAAAGTCCTTGATTTTATTGGGTGCCAACTTATTTAAATTCGCGATAAATACAAGATTGTAACCGTAAAACTAACGTTTACAATAGTTAACTAAATAACACAAATGTTTTTGCGGCGTTAAATCAATACGCTAAATGTTTTGATTGGTTTTAGAAATTCGTTGGCGTGCCAATCAAAATCGTCTTGCGTGCCACTTATGGCACGCGTGCCATAGGAAAGATGACAGCCGGTGAAAAAATCGCCTTATGCATTTGATATTAATGTCTTCCCTCAATTTTCAGCATTTTCTATTGATTTTAATTACAATTTAATGTACAAGAGTGCAAATGTATCAAATTTCTATCCCGAAATATCTAAATTCCTTCAATTTTCATCTAGTACATTACTTCCACGGAGTTATCTTAAAATTTGGGAATTTCATTCCGAAGCTAAATGATTATTTTTCCTTGTTTAATCAAATTTAAATTTGGAGAACCAGCTTCTCGGTTCCCGTTTAAGGAGAGGGCAAGAAACGACCTCAAAAAGGCTTTGCTTTCTCCCTTTCGTCGAATCGGTCGACTGATTTCTCTTGCAACTCTAACGGCGACCTCGCATTATTTTTTTGTTAGGGTGGCATCCACGCAACAGAAAATCAAGAGCGGGATAGATTCCCTAGTTTACTTCATGACCAACGGGTTCGACTTCTCTGACGTCAATTCGAGGGCCCTTTCCAAGAGGGCGTCCACCCAAGGTTTCCACAAGGACTCATTCGACTTCGATATCTCTCGCATCGATTGGAACGACTACCTTCGCTCTTACGTCGAGTACCTTGCTTCGAACATGCTGCCGCAGGACATTCGGGAGACGCGCTCCGCCTCCGAACGAATCCAAGCGTAAGTGTTTCGTCCGAACGCATTTCCCTGCGACTCACACACACATAGCCTCCATGCTCTCATCCAAACTTTTTCTTTTTCTTCCGGATCAATCGAAGGTTCCGCTTGCTGTATCGCTCTGCCCGGGTTTCGGCAGCCATCGTCTCCTGCGCTGCGCTCTACTTGGCGGGGATATTAACTCACGCTCTATATAGGTATTACGTAACGTCGCCGAGCGCCAATACTTGATGCGAAGTGAAACGCGCGATTCTGGAGAAAGTGATTGTTCACTTTGTGGGATCGTCCTCTGCGTCGCGATGTCATAGAAAATGTATCCTCTTCCCCCCATTAAGCGTGCTTGTGTGAGGACGAGGTAAATTAATTTTGGTAAACGGTTTCGCTTAAAGCAAAACGCTTTTATTATATGTATTTAATGCTTTATTTGTCCCTAGTTATTACTTTATAGAATTGACATGAAATTTAAAATAAATATCAGAACAAATGTAAAACGAAATGCCTTTGGCCATATATTTGTATTGTTTACTTTAAAAATTCATACGTGAGCTCAAATCCGATCTGACGTCTTGCACAATCACTATTTAAGTTATAAGCCATTAGAATATCAAACTTATTTAAAATGAGGACTTATTTTCTAAGATAATTTTTTGTTTAATGTGAAATTTATCGTCCCTACAAACTGTTTCATGCGTTGCGCATTCCCCCGTGCGCATCTCATAGTCGCTTCTGCTCTCCTGATTTTGATTTTTGCCCTTGACTTCACATTGCTAAAACGTAGACAGAGGCTCTATCTGCTTAGGACCACTTTGCTGTGCGTAAACATATGACACATCGGGAGGATATTCTTCTTCTTTCACGTGTTTTGATCTATTTTTGGCGTTAATTTGTAACATAATGTTGAAATTACTGTGTCTCAAAATGTTTTCCTTGTATACGTGAATATTCTGTATTTTTATGTGTCAGCAGAACATAATACATATTTTTAAGCGTGCAAAACACTTTAAAATGTCAGGAAACGGTATATTTAATTCTAAAACTCATTTTCCTCATCTCTTTACTAAATAATATATATGCGTAGCTTTTCATATACTGGTAATAAAAAATTGTTTAGTAGAACGATCAAGTTTATAGAATCTTTTATAGCAACTTTATCATTGTGGCATATTCCTAAATAAATAGCAAATAATTCTTTTCCTTCTCTTACTAATTGAAGATTATCTAACACATAAAAGACAGTGTCACAATGTCACTTTGTCATGTAATGCTTTTTGAAGCTTAATATCTCGCAAACGACTGAACCGAATTTGATGAAATTTTCAGGATAGCATCATGATATAACAACAAAAGGTTGTCGAAGTCGAGATCAAAGACCTGGGTTCTTCTCCAGATGATAATTTTCATTTCCAATAAGTTAACACGTAAAATCGGCTTTACGACATGCAGGCTTGCATTCTTTTTTAGATTAAAATTAGAAATATTTGACCTACAATCTTCGCATATAAACCCTTTTGAAGAAAACATTATAAAGTTTCCTATTCTGTTCATCTTTTTCCGCCTACAGTTCGAAATTTCTCAGCGTAAACGTTTCATTCACACAGTTTGAGGAAATATTGCCATTTTAACGGGATGTTGCCTTGCCTACCAATTCCATTGTTAGACCTCTACATGATATTGCTATTTCAATCCTTATGTGTTTAAACACTATAAACGTGCTTTGAATGCTTTTAATACGAGAGAGAGGGGGGAGAAGGGAAAGGAGGGAGCGAGAGGGAAGGAGAGAGAGGGGAGAGGGGGGGAGAGGAGGGAGGAGGGAGGAGGAGAGAGGGTGTGAGAGGGGAGGAGAGGGGAGATGGAGGGAAAGAGAGGCAACTATTTTAAGTTTAACTAAATATAGCCCGTCAACAACAGAATATTCACTAGAAATGTTGTATATGACAAAATATTTCATATGTAAAAGGGTGATATTAATTATTTTAAATGAAAATAATAATAAAATCTATCTATCTATAATTCTTCCGTTGATATTTCAATGGGCATTACACTAGTAAAATCATAAACCACAAATGTTAACGCTTTGAAGATGAAAGATGGGAAATTATTCTCTCATTATTGATATCCTGTGAACCTAAGAATCATAATTGTCACTTTAATCCCTAAATGAATGTGGTCTTCGTACTGGTGCTACTTCCTTTATTAGAAGATCCTACCACTCCTCAGGCTTGTCCAAACTAAATCTTCCATGTCTCATATGTATTTCAAACGAACTTTAATATGAAAATATGGTAACTTCAGTTTCCCTAACCACGAACAGACTATTTCCTGAATCTTTGAGACGGATATGCCCAAATGAACACCGTGAGCAGCTTTGCAATGCCACACAGAATTATTCATAGAAACTGGTTTCATGTAACACAGGATCATAGTGGTCGGCTCTGTGACCTGGAAATACTAGATGCGATAGCATTTGGAAATATCTATCACATTTCTGCATTATATGATTTTGGCCCAACATGCATTCACCAATGATCACATTTTTATTAGTTGTTGTTTATAAATTTCGCATTTTCTTTGAAAACTTTTCTTTTAATTTCATAGAATAAGTTCTATTTGCAATTTAGTATTCGTTATTCTAAATTCCAAAATTATTGTGCTCCAGAGTTATTCTTAATGAAACCAATATTTCCTGCCTATGCGTTAAGTTGACTGAAACAATTCTCACGTAAATCATTTTTATGCAAATAGGCAAAACTAAAAGGTTTTGTCATTTTAAAGATACATAGTCATTGGAAAACACAAAAAATTACTTCAGAGATTAGTCTGAACTCTTCTTAGCGTAACAGTTGTGGATACGCAATTACAAATGTAAAGCTAAACTCCAAGAACTCATGTTCCAAATGATCTTCTTCCATTCATTCTTTGTCCTTGAGAAAGCTCTTAGAAAAATGTAAATGCAAAGTACAGTTTTGTAAAATAAGATAGATGTAGATACAAATATGTACAGTGCTGGCCAAAAAAACTGCACAACCTTACGAACGCTCCACCGGAATTTCAGTGAATTACTAGTCTCGAACGAGCTGTCACGCGATATGGCAACAGTGATGGTAGAGGAGGGGGTGAAGGGTCTTCTTCCTCTCCCTCCCCCCCTTAGAGAAGGGTTTACGGTTCTCTCTTAGCTCTTAAGGATCGGATATTTTCCCTCAAGATAGTCGTTTTGAATTCAGTAGCGCTTACTTTCCCCATTGCGGTAACACGTGAATGAGTGTCAGATATAATTCTTTTCATTTCAAAATTAGTTAGAATCGAGAGACGAACTCCGGAGTTTAACATACGGACGTCAAAAAGAACGATGTTTATTTTTCCATTCAAGATTAAATTAATTAAATTCCGAGTTAGCATAAATATTTATTAGGAATCGAAAGGAATACACATTTCAACGCCTTAACAATGAAAAATGTTTAGTTGCGACTACTTCAAGTATTATTTCATTGCTTCGACGCCCAATATCTGTTTATGAATGCTATAAGTTGAATTTGAACAATATCTTTATTCATTTTTACATAGGAGGAGAATTTTGGTCAGTTATATGACGGGATGCCTAGCACTTAGATAAGCAATTTAAAAAAATAACAAAGTATAGAAAACTACGAAAAACGTAACATTTCAGGAATTACCTAAGTGAGAAACTATTAAATTTAAGTTTATGAATTATGTGTAACCAAAAGTTAAGTAAATAACTTTAATAAACGAAACATTTTTTTAAACGATAAAATTACTAGCACTCTTAAATAGGAATTACCGTATTTACTCGTGTACCCCGCGCACATTTTTCCCGAAACGCCGGGGAAAAAAGGGAGTGCGCGTCTTACACGAGGATTTCTGATCAGGTTATATAAATTGTATCGATAGTAAATTCTCTGCAATATGATTGCATCTACGTTTATATTCGTAAAAGACGTCGAATTCTACGAAGTATACGCGTATTTATGCGACCAAGCAAACGTGTAAGTTACGCCAACGCTGCAGGCAAAAATATTTATTTGAGGGTGAAGAGAATCCAACGCCGCCTTTAAAAATACTTCATTAAAATAATCAGTGCTATTTAATTTGTTTTATGGAAAAATATACGCGTCTCCCCGAACTCGTTTTTGAGATATCATTGCCTGAAATTCAGTTTATTTCAAAATTCTCGCCATTTGCTTAAAATGGCGCCTTTGCTCAAGTAAATGTGGCAACTATGCTGTAGCAGTATTTCCGGCTAGAACTTTAGTCTGCTAAATGTACTTTTGCTGCTTAATGACGAGTTTCTTGAAGAACTTATCTTCACTATCGAGATACTCATGAATTTCAAAAACGAAATAAAAGTTTTAATTTTAATCTCTTTCTGTCTAACGTGACATATACGTCGCATGTAGAAATTCTCGTTTATACGAAAAGGAAAGCATTAGAAATTGTTAGAGTGCTAGTTATCTGTTTCGCATGTATTAGTTTTCATTTAGACACTAATTACAAAACATTATTATTGTTCGTCATTTTGTTTTAAATGTTATAAATGAGGACGACGACAGAACTTACCCATAACATAACAAATTAGTTCTTGAACAACGTTCGAAATCAAACTCAAAATATCAATAAACAAAATGGAAAAAATTTAATCTTCCTTTAATTTGTCGTCTTTTGATCACTTTTATAATATTTGTAATTTCAGTTTCCTTTATTTAATTAATTATTCTCCATTCTTTTAATTCCTCTTTAACCCTATCTACATTTCATCAATTTCAACTCTGCCCAATTCCATACCTCTATTTTAATTATATCTACTTTTTATACTCCACATCCTTTATATTATTTAATTTGTTTATTTTTTCTATTTAATTTGCTACTCACCTCCCTTCTCTAACCACTCTCTTATTGAAACCATACAAATTTTGCACTCCATAAGGCAAATCATCTAGTAAAGTTCCAAAATTAATTGTCCCAAAAGAAATTCTTATTTGAGGAATTTAATGTTTAAATGGGAAGAAAATATATAATGTATTACCAGATTCCAAAATTCAGTATACATATATAGTTTTACAGAAGATATCATTCACTGACAAGTTTGATATTATCAAATCAATAAGAGAACAGGATTGCAAAGAAACACGAGTAGGTTCCTTATTGAGAACATAGAGGCCAATACTGGATAACATATTAAGTAAATCATTTTTTCTTTTATATTGTTAAGCTGATTTACATTGAGATCAGCACATTATAAATTTGTCCACCTTTTTACCAAGTATATATTGAACAGCTTGATTGAAAGCAGAGAAAATCTCTAAAGGAACCACTTGGAGAGCGATAAACACAAAGTAAAGCATATCTTACACTATTTGACTTTAAAATGGGAGCACAACACTCAAAAACCTTTTCAGAAGACACATTCAAATTTACGTCAGATAAAATAAAACCAGATTTGGCATAAATGACAACACCACCACATTTGAAAGAGGATCAAAATTATAAACACTAAAGTGTATTAATAACTGTCAACAATCACATTCAAGATATTTATTCATATAAAGGCAACTATAATGCATTACGTTGCATGTGTATTAAATGCATAACAAAAGAGTATGTTTAAAATACAGATTACGTATTTATAAAAAAAACAAAATAGATATTTTTTTTTTATTTTTTGTAATTCTAGGTTTACCACCAACATCTTCACAGAAAAGTAGTTTGAGACCCTCCTCTCCACCTTCATTATATATTTTTATGATATCATCAAGAGTTATGAAAAATGATGCAATTTTATTGACCATAGTAGCAGATATAATATTACCTTTCAATGGCTGGAGGATCTTTTTAGCTTCTAAAATTTTCATTTTGTTACTCTTTAAATTAATGTAATCCTCATATGATACAGCATTAGATAAAATTGCCTCCTGATCTACTTTCAATGTATCTAGCAATTTATTTAACGATTGTACATCATATGTGCGCATTTTCACAATCATCATTCGTAAATTGTTTGACCAAGTTACTCTGTTTATATGACACCTGTCCAGGAAACATTTTTTTTAAAAGCGGCAATGTGTCCACAAACCCACAAACTACATTTTCAAAACACTTACATAAAGAATATTTTTTAATATCCCTAATTAAATAAAACAAATCAAACTTGATCAAATTGTGACCCAACAAAATGACTGGAAACTCAATGTCACTTAAAAAATTGAGAAATTTTTCTAAAGCTTCCTTCAAAGAAAATGTCTTCACAGGAATATTATTACAATACATAATATTGCCTACTATGGTTAGACCAGTCACCTGTGAAGCATGAACATTTATGCCCTTTTCTGGCAGAACATACAAAGATAATAATGTATTTTCACATTTGGCTGCTATCTGGCAGATTTCTGCTGATTTCCCAAACCCTGAAGTTTCAGTATCAAGGTAAACAAATTTCGAGCTCCTAGGAATAGAGGATTTCATGGGCACTGAAAAACTTGACATTAGTCCCATGCCTGATTCATATGCCATACCTTCTTTGCCTTCATTAGTACTCTTTACCTTTTTCAAAATTGCATAACTTTGCATTATTTATACTTTTCTGCATACGTTTTAACTCCATTCTCTTCCTTTGTTTCTGACCATGGCTTCCTGGAGATAAACCCATTTTGTCATGTAATTTGGCCAAGTATGTCACCCCTAAATTCTTTTGGTTCACAGCTGCAGCCACTCTCAGCCCAAGTGATTCAGAACCTCCATAATGTCTCGATTTAGGAGCTTTAGGCGCAACCATAGCATTGAAGGATTCATTCTGCTGACTTGACCCACATGGAGCTAACTTATCAGCAATTAATGAAAATTTTTTAAAAACATTCACCAGTGATAGTTTTAGATCTTCTCCCTTTAGACCTTTGCCTCCTGGTAAACCCTTATATTTGTATGTTTCGCTATTAAAGAGAAACTTACACCAGGACCCACAGTTACCATGTTCATCAAATGCATGATGAACTATATTTAATATTGCCACTTTTGTTCTCTCAATATCATACCTGTTCTGCTCAGGAGCATAACTGAAACAACGTTTCAGGTAAGCAATTACATTTGAATTTATCTCTTTGTGAGATTTTTGCAAACCATACAGCATTCTTACGAAGCTCTTCTTCGCATGATTTATATCAGACCATTTCTCAATGTCTGAATTGCATGATTTTTTTAATGCTGACATTGTTGAGCTGTCATCATCACCAATAAGGACAGCCAATTGAACATTAGACTCTGTTAATGTTGGTGCATTTACCAACTCTACTGCTAAATCAGACTCCATGGATTTAGCACTCCCACTGAAGTTCTTACGGCAGTCATGGTCCTTTTTGGAATTGCCGGCATTACACCTTCTACAGGTCTTAGACCTAACTCCATAGTTCAAAATCTTTTTTGATTTCAAACCTATCAAAGAAGCATGACCTATGGAATAAATAACATATAAATTCAAAAGTTGTAATATACTGAAGACAGGTGCAATTCAAATGCAACTAAATAAACAAAATGAAGGCATTACTTAGGAAATACATACCAGTCACACTATCACATGATCTTCCATTCCCTCTTTTTTGCCACCCCATATCATATGAGGCAGCAATCCCAACCAAAGGAGTTGATGTCCTCATCTCATTCAATGAAGATTCCCCAGGAGTATTAATCCTTGAGCTGTAACGAATGAATGAATCAGATATACATTTCTTCACCAATGAAAGAAATACATCTTACAATTTTTCATACAAGTCATTGTAAATCCAAATACACCATCATAATTACTATACTATACAAACTATACCATATAATTTCATTATTATTTACTATTTCCGAACTTACATTGGAGATGATAATGTAAGAGATCTCTCCAAAGCTACAGCTTCCTTGCAGCTCTCTTCAGCCAATTCCTCCATCATAGGACCTACAAGTCTTTCATGCCTTTTCCATAGCCCTTCCGATGCAGTAGGTATATTTAGAGCAGAGTATGGAATTGATACGGACCTATTCCAACATCAAGCAAACCTATATTTTAGAAATAATTTTAGCATGAAGTTAGTATGAGTACATTAATATCTTAAAAACTTACATATATTTTCTTCATGTGTATAAATTTATACAAAATAAAATTGTGTAAAAAATGCAGGACTCAATTAAACAACTGGAAATAATATATTACGATGTACATGTATAAGTTTTAAATTGAATATATATCACGTCACTTACCAATAGAAGCTTTGATGTTAGTATCGTATGCGTTGGTCCCCTCCACCAAACTTCGTTCCCAGTAGAAATTAATTTCATCGCCTGGCAGGACCGACACTGTATCTTCAACACAGAAATTAAGCCTTTCCTCTGCTCCTCTTCTATATCCCTTAATGATAGAGGAATATCACATAAGGAACACCATAGCTCTTGTGCCAAGTGATTTACTTCGACTATGCGTCTACCACTGCAAACGTTAGGCGCTGACGAAGTATCCTTCAACTTCTCTCGTTTAGATGCCAAAGCTTTATCAAGCTTCTCTTTTGCGCTCTTCTTCATGAACTTGCCTGACTTCGAACGAGTGTATCGCGACATTTTCTACACCACGTATACGAAAACAGAAATCACTATAAAAATTAAAAAGAAAATAAAAACCCCAATGCCGTAAAATGCACAGGGAACGGGGAAAAACACAATCCTCACGCAGAAATTACTATATATTGCTCAAAGAACAAGATACAATAACCACAGTAATCGCAGTAAACTCCCAACGCTAGTAACCACTACTGACGCTCACGGAAACCGGAAGTTGATACTGTATACAATCTTTGTATATGATGTTGCCAAATTTAAGGATTTCGCCTGCTGCTATACTTTTATTATAAAAGAAAATACATATTTTCAAACTAAAAATAGATATGTAATAACAATATTTTATATTTATATAGTTAATTACACTTATGGAATCATTTATTTTTAAGAAAAACTAATTTTTTCGTCATCATGGCTTGGAGAAATATGAGTCAAAATTCAGTCTTTGCGAAAATTATTATGCTAACCAATAATTACACGTAATTAATATTATATTGTTTGTTAATACATTAAAAATAAATTTAATATTCTATCTACTAGAAAAGTTGAAGTAATTTTTTTGCACATGTTCGTAAAATTAATAAAAAAGTATTTTCCTTCTCCTAAAACCCTTCAGTCACGGTGGAACCACCTTAAGAGCTAAGAGAGAACCGTAAACCCTTCTCTAAAGGGGGGAGGGAGAGGAAGAAGACCCTTCACCCCCTCCTCTACCATCACTGTTGCCATATCGCGTGACAGCTCGTTCGAGACTAGTAGTTCACGGAAATGCCGGTGGAGCGCTCGTAAAGTGGTGCTGTACATTTCATTCTTATTGAAATCCATGAAGAAATAATCAGTCAAAGCAGAGGCGAACAGGTGCAATGCACCGGGGCCCTCAGCGAAAGGGGGGCCCCAAATGCCCCTGACATCTTATTTCGAAAGTATGACAGATTAATGATAAGGGCCCCAAAATCGAATTTTGCACAGGGGTCACATAAGAGTGCCAGCTTTTTTACTCTCTCAGGGAAAGCATATTAAATTTATGTTTTTAATGTTACATTATGAAACTGCATTAAACTAGAAGAGAAGATTAATTAAACATAAATACTGCATTATATATTAATATTTATATTTTAATTAATCCATCTCGCCGTATTCTCCGAACTTCTTTAATTAGAAGAGAAGAAATACTAAGGGAACCTTTTAAAAAGACATGGAATACATTTAATGAACAGAGGATGTAGGATTTATATTTTCTTCTGCTGCTCTATTATTTCCATGCACACCCTCATTTCACCTTTATTTTTGTATCTAATTAATTTTGCTGTTTGGAATAAATTATATACCTAGCATGATGTACATATTGCCTGCCCAATTATGAAATGTTCAATTGATGACCTCCTGTAAAAGCTTCACATTCTAAAAATAAAGGAAAAATAGCAAAAGAGGTGCTACATTTTTTCTATTAGTATCCTATGCTCAAAAATTGGGAATTTGAGGTGTAGGTTTGTCCTACATCCAGTATGCTTGCTTAAGTGCATTTAGCTTGCCATGAAAATTTTGTTAAAGAATTTTAAATATCTTATTATTATATGTATTAAAACTATATTTTTCAGTGGTTAAATCTTCTGTAAAAGTTCTGTGTTCTTTAAAAATATTTATATTTTTAATCTTTTTCGTTTTTTATTGCTAATGAATATTTCGGTTTTATATATCTTCACAACCCAAGTTAATAATAAGATGTGGCCAGGCACAATACGTTACTACTGTGCCTTCAATCTATCATATTTGTATATCATGTTCTCAGAAAAAGGTATTTAATTTAGAGTAAGGTAGTTCATAGTAATAAATGAAAGTTTTACCAACAAAGCTTTTAATGAGTAATAATTGTGCATATCGCTCACATTTTGTATTAATTGGTTTTCACTGTAAATGTATAAAAAGTGCAATTCATATGTTAGTCATAAAAATAAATAATATAATACTGGCGTTAATTTGAGTCATTATGAAGAATAATGACAAGGCGGGAAAGGCTGAAAAGTGCTTCGATATACAGGCGACTCCCGAGTTTCGAACGTTCGAGATTCGATTAATTCGACATTTCGACCCAGAAAATCGAATTGGGAACTACTTTACGCGGAATAATTTTCGCGGAGTAATTGGTTCCGACCAACCACGCGAGGTTTAGTTTTGGTGTAGACATAGTTATATCTGCTCTAATTGCTTGAATTTGTGCTGATTTCACACTTTTTTCTGTTAATCTTTTATTTAAATTTATTTATTTTATTGATTTATTTATAAATTTATCACTTGACATGGCATCTAAAAGGAAATGTAATATTGATAATGTAAGTGAATCAAATAAAAGAGAGCATAAGACTCATAGTTATGAATTGAAATTAGAAATTTTAAAGCGTGTTGAGAAAGGTGAAAGCCATACTGAAATCGCACGATCGTTGGGAATATGTCAACTATTAGCACTTATGTGAAACAGAAGGAGAAAATTCTAGAATGTGATAAATTCACGTAATTTGATAACAACAATAAACAGTTCCCCACCCATTAGCTCCTCTTCTTCCTACTAAAATCTTCCAACTTCTCAATTAATAAACCAAGTCCAGTAAGCGCAGTTGAAAAAGATTTAAGCTATGAAAATATTTTTAATTTTATTGTTTCTTTATTCTTAAGTTATTTTGTGCTTTTTTAATAACTTTTATATTAATTTCGCTGCGATAAATAGTTGTATGTATATATACATAGATGTATGTTACCAGCTCGCGCGAGTCGTTTGTAACAAACGACGAAACGACGAAAGAAGGAAAATTAATTCTGAATATAAATTTTTCCTCGTGGATAAGCCCGAATTCGTGGAGCGGCACACTGCTGCTCCAAGACAAAGCACTTGGTGTGCTGCCGTGCATTGGGCGGAATTATAGGCAATGAAAAAATGCTCTGTTTTATTATTCTTCAGTTGATATCACAGAAACGGATTTCTCGTAAAGAGCGAAGCTTTATGTTAAGATTGCTTACAGCGTTTCAATTCCTTGAAACCGTAACCAAGTTCTTTCGCAAATGGAGTATTAACAATATTTATCATCGACTTATTTCGTAATCCGGAATAAGTATTTCTTTAATTGTAGAATATACATATATCAATGCACGCGCACACACATTTTTTTAATTTTCGTCGTCTGCGTAGGATAAGTGATTATTTTCTTTCATTTTTTTCGGCTACAGCGTGAAAAAAATGTTTTACACAGTCGCACACTTTGTTCGGTGTGCCGCGGAGTTCGATTGTACTCGAAAGTGTGCCGTATAATTAAAAAGGTTGCGGAGCTCTGCCCTAACTGATAGCTAGGGAACTATTGAATAACTCAGATCTTTATTTCGGCTAATTCAGTGCAAATCCACCGATCGTTGGTTATAGAAAGACCTTATTTGTTCAATTATCTTCACCATATACTAATATTGATTTATTTTATATCTGAAATGAATATACATAATTCTTTTACATATTATTTAATATTTATTTTATATCCTTTATTTATTTTATATCCTTTGTTTTAGTGTATGTTCTTAGTAATATTGTGATACGAATTTTGACAACGTAACCACCCTACATTACTGAAATATATATGTATATAATATTAATAATGACATTTAACGGAATTTACAAAAATTATAAACTCAAGTTCTTTGGTCGATATTATTGTATGATGTAAGGTGAGAGTGCCACAGTCAATAGCGCTTGAAACGTTTGCATTTGCAGCCTTTGGATTCACCAGGAAAGGTTCAGGTGTGCTGTAAAATCAAAGAATGTGGCTAATACAACGAATTGACAGAGTGCAATTAATACATATGTTCTTAGTGAATCACTCAAGTTTCATTTATTTCGCTAACATATATACACAAAATATGAGGGAAAGCTATATTTATGACTATCTTAAAAATATTTTTGGTTGCATATATGATAATTCTGAGAGCAAATAATGCATGTCTTTTTGGTAAACCACTTTTAGATTGGTTACTTGCATTTATATGCTAAATAAGTAACATTATTATGATGAAACTCGGAAAATTTTTGGCTCCAATTTCCTGGGTTCGATAAGCTTATCTTTCGTCCGTTTCTTTAAACTACGAGTGTTTCAGAACTCAATACTAAGGCATATGAATAAATATTTGGGAAGACTCGCATATTTATGACAGTGTGCACAAATAATTATTGACAAAATCGGAATCATCACTTTATCGAAGCATGCCATAAATTACTTTGTCGATATATAGCAGACACTTTGTTGACGCGAGCGGACGAAATAATTTGTGCATTATCATTTTCTGACAAACTTTAGCTACGTACACTTCTAAATACGTCGCGGTAAATTCCTCTGTCGGTAATAAACATTTGAAGGATAAGGAATACGTGCCGCCACGTACGTGGAATAGGTTAAGGCGTCGATTGACCAAGCAAAACTTTACGTTATGTGCGTCGTCCTAATAAGTGGAAGTCTACGCAAGATAGACGAATGGCGTAGAGGCAGTGCTCGCTCGTAGCTAGGACTTAAGGAATGCGCTGGTGAGTACGCCAAATAGTCGGACTGCTTCGTCTGCAGCGTCGCGAAGGACGTCGGAGGACCTCGAAGCGACGGAGAAGAAGAACCAGACGAAGAGTGACATGATTATCCCCTTAGTGATCCTGTCCACCCAATACATCCTGAAAAGAAACAACGCCATTAGCGGTTTTGGTTGCGTATTGCAGAGATTTTCAAGAGATATGCCGCGAATTCCGCGGATTTTTAATTCTCATTAAAGCATTTGCATAAAAGAAAATTCGCATAAATTTTATCATCTGAGGAAAAGTACGAAATGAATTAATAAACCTTGGAAAAGATCGTACGCTTAAATTTGGTGTGATACTTTTGAATGTACAGTAGGACCTCGATAACCGTCGTTAATTGGTTCCTGAAATCCCTGACGATAGCGAAACGACGACAGTAGAAGCCGATTTTCCCATAGAAATAATGTCATAGGTGAATGATTCGTTTAAAAAGACCTTACACGCATCATATAAAACTGAATTTTTAGGCCTCCGTATGCATAAAATTTTAGACTGCGTCATTTTCATTCATTAACTTCTAGTTTTATTTGAAGGGATGTCACATTTCTGGACTTTTTAGCGGCATTGTCACTGACACTGCGTTTTGGAACAATTTTAAACATTTAATTAGCTATAAAATATTTAATAAATATGAAAGAGGGGTTATGTTAACTGTAGACAAATGAATTGACAGTTGTACCTACTGCGGAAATCCGCGAAGGAACGTTTTGCTGTTTCATTCTTAGATTTGAATGCAAAATTGGAATACTATATACCGAGAACAGCCACAGCGCACCGTTTCGATAGATTGGGGGTGCCCAACCTGCGGCCCGCTAAGCAATTTTATGCTGCCCACCGCCAGTGTTTCATAGTTTTCAAAACTTTTTCGTTTATTTTAATTAACTAACAAATATTATTTTCCGTGTAGCAAAATCTGTTAAGATATATAACGTTGAATTGCGACCTCTTAGTAAATATTTCTCAATTCAACTAAGTTCTTTTTAACGCTGTTTTTGATTTCTTTTCTTACAGTCATATCTAAAATTGAATATCATCCTGATTTTTAATATTGAAACTTGGTTTCCGCGCATATGGTGCCTATGAATCTCTTGGTAGCTTCCGATTTAACCTTAATCCATTGGCAATTTCCAATGCGGCCCACCGAAGGGTTCGCTGCCACTAATGCGGCCCACCAATGCAGAAAATGTTTCCCACCACTGCGATTGGAATCTTCCTCTCTCATTGTCAGTCACAGTGCAATCGTCATCTTATTCGTTGGTCTCGTTAATTAAAAAATGGCGACGGAACTTTTTCATTCTTTTATGCCACTTGGCGACAAATGACGGTTGATCGAAACAACGATTATCGATGGCAACGGTTATCGAGGTACTACTTTATCTTGATTAATAGCTAAAGGTGAATATCCTTCAATATATGAATTTGCAATCGAAGTGTTGCTAATTTCCAAATGCGTATTTGTGTCAATTTAGCTTTCAGCCAGTGACCTTTATTATGGACATGGTTAAAGAATTTGCTAGAAAAATGCTGTTTAATAAGCTTCCAAAGTAAATGAGAACATCGGTGGGCAATACAAAAAAGTTCCAAAAATATCTTAAAGAATTCTTAACAAAGTCTGTTTATTACTCAATTGAAGAGTATATGGAAAGAGAAAAATTGTGATTAATTGTGATGTGATGTTGTGATGTATGTTTGTAATAACCTGATTGACGATGTAAAAATTGTCCATGACAAATAAATTGAAATTGAAACCTACATGAAGAACTTCCTGTAGCTCTTTCTACAATTGAGATAAAAAGGAAAGCATATTTGAGCGAAAAAGGCAAGCCCAATTTTCCCATTGACGAGCATTACATTTTTACATTGTTGAATTATGTTCTTCATTTTAAATTATTCAATAATTAAATATTATTTTACCAATCACAACGGTCAAATATTATTACGACTTCACTTGTTTTATACTTGTTTATTTCTTTAAATATAGTATGCATTAAACAAATGAAATTAAGTAGCGTTTGTTTGATTGTTGTGCCGCGATGTCTAAGTAAGCGTGCGTGAAGGTGTGCCGTGGTTCAATAGTAGTAGTACTTAGGTTTTTTAGGTGCGTCAACAGCTAAGGTTATTTTGCACCGTCAAATTCTTTTAGAGAAAATCAACATACATCACAACATCCATGCCCGAAGCGGGATTCGAACCGGCGACCTTTGTGTTAGAAGGCAGGCGCACTTCCTACCAGTCTAACCCGGCCGGCTCATGGTTCAAATAAGATGGTGGAGGAGAAGCACTGCTGCATTGTACTGTACTTGTGCTGTTGCTATTTAAATACGTGTATATTTACGCATAAATGTATTCGAGGCGTGAAAATGCAGACCTTTACTTACAGCAATAGATGTCTTCTGGCTGCAGGGAGCGTATCGGGCTTCTCCCCAAGTAGGTACAGCCGCGCCGCCAGTGTGCACTTCTCAAAGTAGTCGGGCATGTCCAGTGTCTTCCCGTCGATTAGCAATTCTTCGTATTCCCTCTCGTTTTGAAGCTCTCGTAGAGACAATAAGTTGTCGTTCCTGAATTCCCATTGGTTGTTGGCGTAGTATTCGAATACTTCGAAACCTTTAGAGATCCGCTGTTGAACACGACGAAGTCTGGGAAAAATTAGAAAATATTCGCTGGTAAAAAATAAAACATTTCCCAAATGGTTTCTTTCTATAGTTTTCTGAAGCAAGGACACTCATTATATAATCTTTAACGAATAAATAATGGCAGAATTATCTAACTTTCACCTAAAATATATTTAATTCGACCGCTTTATAGTTATTATCAATCAAAATTTTATACGAAAAACGATCAAAATAAATAATTTTGTGTGAATATTAGCATAGTCTTTCATTACAATTATGAATGGCTAATTCCAAGAAGTGCAGTTTAAACTTTTTTTTAACTATTACAAGTACCTACAATCTCTCGATATTCTCCGATTAACGGTTAGTAGCTCTCTAAAATTAATTCTCATTAAAAGCACTTTCCCTCCGAAAATAGAATTGTTATTCATCAAATCTTTCAATGAGCGATCTATCACAAAACAGCAACATGTTTGTATCACCGCAGCTCCGTATAATAAGTTCTGATTTACTCAAGTTCTGTATCTTTGGAATTTGCTTTCATTTTATATGTTGAAGATATATTGGCACTGGAACTTTAAAAAGCGAATGTGGCGTTCGATCACCACCGGGAAAGGTAGATCACAGTTGAGGCACATATTAAAATTACATCTCGAACAATATGCATAAGGATGTTATAAATGGATGTTTTTTCTTTTTCCAAAAAGAGAGATTTGTTTTTTACTCAATCTTATTCTGTAGCTCTATTTAGTAACTTAACATGCAATTTGATAAATGTCTGCCAATTGTTGTCAAATCTTCTAAAAATAATAAAAGTCCTACGTGTCACTCTGTGCATAACGTCCATGATCAATCAACGAAGTGTTCACTTTATATTTCCGAAACTATAAGTTCTAATTATGTGCTGTAGCCTTTTTTGTAGCACATATTGTCCTCTATCCGAGTAATTTTTAAATTATGTTATGTCACAGATAATATATAATAAATAGGGAAAGCAGTATGTTTTCTTAACAGATGACCGCGAAAGGAATCGGCTAGACGTTGAGTGAGGGAAGCCATGTCAACACAAAAAGGAGAGTCGGAGTGTGTTACACGTCAAAAGGGCGAAACAATACGGAAATTTTTTACTTCCAAGGAATTTGTAACAATAATGGTTATAGTGCATATATACAATAATAAAAACCTATATATAAGAATGAGAATTGAAATAAAGTTTATTTATCGAAGCTCAAAAAATATTGAAATGATAATTGGTTAGGTACAAAAAAGGCATAAATACAAAAAGTCAAAACTAGCTAAGGATAATTATAGTTAAAATGAAATGACATAATAAACATCCAAAAATTGTAGAATTTCAATATTATGAAGTAACAGTACGTATTAAAAAGTCCAAGAATTTTAATATAAAAATTCCGGTGATGTTAAACTTGAAGCTGAAATTTATGTGGAATGCCTCTCAAGAAATCCAGTCCATGTTGATTTTAAATTTCGAATTCTTTAATGATTTTTCGTTATGGAAACTCAATGGCGTCGAAGCGCACAGTATTACAGGAAATTGCATTTGATCAAAATGTAACGTATTTTGCAAACGAGTCATTAATCGATGTTAATGAGGGCAATACAATGCTTTCTTATTCTTTTAGTAAAAGGAAAGTTAATCCATGATGCTAAAAAGATAGCTAACATGCCGTCTATAAACATGGGTTTACCTAAAATAAAATGAGATTAGGGGTTAAGTTATTACAGTGGTAATACAACATTCCATGCCACAGACTTCAGTCGATTTGCAGTTCTTATGTAGATTTAGATTCGATATTTATCGTTTGGTTAGAGGGAGAAAAGTCTTCCCGTTTGTTATATACATAGGTACGTATGAGTGAGGACTTATAAAAATAGATTGAAACAAATAATGGATAAAAAATTGTCCCACCCCACAGCAAACTCTCAAGAGGACCCATCTGGTTTCAAACTGCGAACAAACAGAGCACTCCCTGATGGCACTTCTATCCCCCAATTACGCCAGTGGGAACTCGCCTACATCCTCCTCCTCTTCAACTCTTTCTCTCCTTCCCTCCTTAAACTACGCTATAGTGCGTTTCCCGAAGTCGTACGGGTCAGATTCGCAGTATTCCGTCCGCATTCGGGTTATTTCGCTTAGGCTACGACCCAATGTTGCCACATTTCGAATTTCGCTAATTTCAACAGCAGCTGTGGAGTTCTGAGAGCAATCGTGTCAACAGCGCTCGTCAAGAATTTTTGAAAGGCGTGGGAAATTTAAGACCTCTTATTGGCTGACACTTTCTCCCCCTCACCCTACAAGTCTAACCGTAGACACGCCTCACCCGTACGATCTCTGGAAACGCAGTATAGCATTCCTTTTCCTCCGCATGCTCCAATCCCCGTCCTTTCCACCCCCACACCTTCCACCCCTGTGTCACTGCCATATCAGTTGTCTCTCTCTCTTGTGCCGACGAAGGGATCATCTCGAAAGTTGCTATTGACATGCGTCTCTCCGACACCCCAGCGGCTCTCCTATTGATAAGTTTTCACTAGGTTGTCGTTTCTTTTCCTATTTACCTTTCCCATTTCATAAACGTATCGCATCATAAATTCCAGTTTGGAAACTAATTCCACATATTTTCCCCAGTTTAAACTTATGCGATCGATGTTCGCCCCAAGGAACTTACACAGGTTGGTGGCCCGTAGCGAAGATGAGTCCGTCTAGTATGTAGGCGGGTAGCGTGTGAAAGAAGAACACGCAGATGAGATGGAGCACCCTCGAGCGCTTCATGCTACCCCCCGGGTACCACACCACCCCATTGAAGGGTATTTTCTGAGACACCACTTTTCCTATGTCCACTATCTTTTCCCAAGTAATCGGGTACTCTGAGCTGGATGTCAGATTGTAAACGCGCCGCTCCGGGTCACTCGGCCTGTGAATAGGAATGAAAACGGTCTCAAGAGTAGTCGCACAGATAAGACACTTAGGATGGTGACGTAAATTAATGCATAAAACTTTATTTTACGCGTTTATTGTCACCTCTTTAAATATATTAAGGCGTTTATCTCGCTTAATTTGTTTTGGGCATGATTTATTCCCTAGCTTAAAACGTAAAATTAACAGGGTTCATGACATATGCCGAATATCGAGCTAAACTTTCCGAGTATCTCACTTGCGAGTGACGTAGTTCCAAGTCGCCGTGAGAATGGCGTTGACGGTTATGTCGACGGGCATGAAGTCTGCGTAACCCTTGGAGTCGCAGTACATGGTCCGAATGACCCCTTTCCCGGCGCCGATGAGCAGGCCCATGGGGCCATTCAGATTGTCTGTCCATCCGGGCAGCGGTTCCCTCCAGACAGGAATCACTGCAAAGATTATCAAACCATGGGGACAAGGAGGCCAATCCACGTGAGGGAACACAGTTTCGCCTGGTTAAGAATCTCCCCGCCAGAAGCTATTGTACGGTATACTACGGCCACCTGGAACGTTATTTCTGGCACATTTGCTGTGGGCTTCCGGGAATACACCAATACTCAAAACGCCACTATTAAGAACCATCCTCAAGAGAAATCCTAATCCCTCGACGGGAATGTTTCTTAAATCGAATTACTCGTAATCATTATTTCGGTTTTGAACAATTATGAAGGATCATGGCTCGGACAAATTTAACCTTAGTGCAGCGGTGAGCAACATTTTGCACTTGGCTGGCCGGATTGGTGACTGCGATTTATTGTCTTGATTTGAATGTACATTATATGAATTTGCATGCTAAATTTTACAGATATCTTTTTAATTATAGCTTTGCGAGCCGCATCAAACACTCTCTGGGGTCGCATTCGGCCCACGGACCGTAGGTTGCTCATCACTGCCTTTGCTTTTTTACAGTCGTTGTCGGAAACACTGAAGGTCGTGGTAAACCTTTTTTTCGAACAAATTTTAATATCCCAGATAAAACACAATACATTCCTGTATTACATTTAGACACATATCGGTCATCCATATATTCCATCTATTAAAGCTGACTTAAATTTAATAACGCATCAAAAGAGAGTTCAAAATCATCCAGTGAGAGAGTAAGATTTGGCCTTCTAAACCAAAGTGATGAAAAACTTACCGATAGATGGTCTCAGTATAATTGCCGGGACGTGTTCCATAGAATCCACAACCAGTGCCTCCGAGAGCGCCTTTGTGAACGCGTATGTGTTTGGCAATGTACCTAATATCCTGAAAATGATAAACACGTTTAAATACATTGTATTCAATGGAGAAAACTATAAGCCGATGGCAGAATGAGGCGAAGAAATCAGAATCTGATAAAATGTCATGGAAAACGATTAGAATTTTCAGAGAGGAAGCGAAAAGTATACAAACAATGAACCCAATCAAATATTATTGTAGTTAATATCTAAGTAAATGATTTCACATATTTACAGGTGAAAATATATGGTTTTGGTGAGAAAGGTCCATAACCTTAGGAGAAATGCCCGCCGTGGTATTTTATGTTTTCAATATTATATACGATATACAATATTAACTTTAAATATCATCATACTGAAATAATCTGATTTGTCCAGCACATGACTTACTCCGTACAGAGTAATGAATATGATAGCAATAGTGCTTCAAAGTTGCTGTCAACAACATCGTACTCAAGATTAAATACATGTTTTCCCTCGCCTTAGGCGGGTTAGGTTAATGCGAATGAGGATGAAACGTTTCTCCTAGCCGAATTTTGTTTTATGCGATTTATATTCGCTCTTGTGCGGTTATACACTGCCACGTGGCGATAATTCAATCTCTGTTTCTAGAAAAAAATAATGTTTATTTGAATGTATCCTTTCAGTACATTGTGTAAGGTATGTACATTTGATTGGTTTCCTTATAAAACTTTTCCTAGGAATGAAATTCGGACCCCGTCCGACCAGTACGATGTCGAAGAAATTGTAGGCCCGGAACGGTCCGTGAGACATTACGGAGGACCAGTGTAACTCGCGTGATTTTTTAAAGCCCGGCCCGGGCCCGTAATTAAATCCTGGCCCGTGCAGGACTCTAATCCCGCTACGTTCGTTGCCGACGACGAGGTGTTTTTAAAACATACTCGTATTATTATAATCATCATCTCTATTTACACGACTACTAGTCACTACGTCAGTAATTTCATTTTTTCTGAATTCTTAGTAACATTAAGGTTTTTATTAAAACAGGCTAATTTTTCTCTTCATTCTCAGTTTTTATGAGCACAGTTGAAACAAAAAATAAATCAGCCGACAATTTAGTAATAAAAATCAAACCATAATAAGTAGGTTAAAGATATCCTTTGATAAGATGTATACTGAGTAACTCTACTGCATTGATGCAAATAGCGACTAGCAGATCAAAATAACTTTCTCATCTATATAAATAAAATTGAAATCAAGGTCACGTCTGTCTTTTGAGATTTACAAGTTTTTGGTGCTTTGCTTATTCATTTCTCATCACCACAAGATGATTGGCATGGTTTTTACGTTTCGTGTCTGTCAGTCCTTCTGTCTGTCTGTTTGTTATCGATGGACGTCAAAACGGCTGAACGGAAATTTACGAAACTTTGTACGTAAGTTACACTGGGCCTAACTTAGAATATTATACATATTTTAGAGTGTATGTGTATGTATATGTGTGTGTATGTATGTTCTTTATACGTTTTTACACCGTTGAAGCTACCACCTAGCGGCTTCCACAAAACTACGTGAACGGAGCAATAGCTATTGAAAGGTAGCTTATGACGATAATAGCTTCAAGAAACACGGGGGAAGTTATGAGTCCCATAACTTTATGAGTCCAATAGTTATTTGTTCCATAACGAAATCTTTATGCAACCGGGTCTTATCCTGGTATGTTTTCTCCATAGTCTTGGTGAAACCTTTCACCGTGCTCTTCACTTTTTGCACCAAGATTAACTGGAAAGTAGTCAAAGTGGCTGTGCTGAAAATGAAAATTCCAAAATCATGTTACAACCTAGGTTTTTAAAACTAATAAACATGTAGTTGACAATATTCTCGTAGTCTTTTGATTTATAATTACCCAACAAGTTTTCCACAACATTCTTGAATGCTACCCAAGCCTCCAATTCTTTCTGAGACATTGACGATATTAAAATGTCATCTTTCACCAGTTTTCTTATCCATCGAAAACATCAGCTAAGAGTTTAGCACCAATTCTCTCAAGGAATTGTGGAACGATGTACAAAAAACATCCCCCGTCTTTATTTAGAGCTTTAACAAACTGTTCCATTAATCCCAGTTTCATACGTAGTGGTGACAGAAGCACTTCGCTCGGTGAGACGAGGCTTATTGATCACATTTTTTGTTCCAGGGATGAGATTGGTCCTTTTTGGCAAAGTTCTTCTGATTCCATGATCACCTGTAGCCCTACTATATTGCAACTTTATTCTTGTTAGTACTGTACCCTTTAATATTGCATATTCAGAAATAACAATCCGATGTGTGGTCTCTGGGTTCACACCACATTATAGGTACACCAAATGCAAGGGATTTTCGTTTTCCGTTAATCCATTTTCTCACATTTTCAACACACGGATGGCAGACATAACGTGGAGCTCATGAGTCGCCAATTCTAGCACCAAAATACTCACGATACGCTTTATTGTAAAAGTCTGTGATTTTATATATGTTTTACTGATATAAAATTCCCACAATTGTAGTAGAAGGAATCAGGGTGGTTGACACACTGACGACGAGACATTATCCGATAAAAATATTATACAAATACATTTATACATATTAATGATAAATTGACAACAATTAAACACCTACAACACTTCCTTCATTACTAGAAAATAAAATTCGTTATATATTCTGTACGCCAATTTGGTGCTCTACGGTAACTGTTATGACATTTTTTTTAAATTCTGACGTGTAAGGACAAAACGAAAGTGGTTTTAGTAATCCCATCAGGTATGGAATAAAATTGTACTAGTAGCTTTCAGTCAGTAAAAAACCATGTATACCAGTATAATGAGATAATGGCTTCAGGAAGGTGGAAACAAAAATTAACGAGTTAACTTCGATTCAAAACACACAGTTATAACTTGTGATACCTGTGTGTTTTGAACCAGCATGGTTTTCGGAGAGGCAGGCCATTCAAAACTCATTTTGCTCTACTCACCCATGATATAGTTATAGCAGTAGACGGCGGAATAAGAGTAGATGCAGTATTTTTGGATTTTAGGAAATACTTCGACACCTATGCAAAAATATTACAAAAATGAAACGTTTACTCAACTGGCGAGAGAATTTCAAATTTGACTGCTTCGGATAGAACCCAAAGAGAATTTACATCAGACGTCGTCATAGTGACTTTCTGAGTCTTGCACTGAAGGGTAATTGGTGTACATAAATGATTTATCAGATAATGTAAAGATTAAGATTATACTCTTCGCAGACGACATCCTTGTATATAATGAAATCAATTTGGGAAACTACAGTTGACATTGCAAGGGTACTTTGACACTATTTCGAAGTGATGTAAAATGACAACTTGACTTGAATATAGAGAAATATGCCGCTGCTTTTAGCTTTATTCACATCGTCCCGATCACGCCTACGGTTCTATTGGATATAGATCAAGCCAGCATAATTTGTTTTCGGCTCAATACAATACTGACAGTACTGCTGCCTATTGCCAGGCACCGATGATAGTTTTTTTTATTAATTAATTAATTATTTTTTTGTGAAAATACCTCCATTCGCGGGGAATGAACCCCGGAACTTTGTAACGGAAAGCCGACACGCTAACCGCCACACTATAGGAAGAAAAAGATGCTTACAGTCCATGCGATATTACGTTTCCGGAGGCAAAAGGTAAGAAGGGACCCCACGCTGAAAATGAATCTAGAAGCAACTACTACTTCGTTGACCTGAGACCGGTGCTGGACTCATGTAGGGTACCCCTAAACGGTTCTGGTGTCCACTATACGGCCGAGGCAGCGGATGCGGTAGTGCGTAGGGTGTTTGAACACGCTAGGGTTTTTTTTAGGTTAGACGAGGATAAAACCAATAGATCTGTTAGAAAAGAGTCCGCCAATCTAGGGACATCCGTGATATCAATAGAGTTAATGTTCGGGATTTTGATAAAAATGGTAAAATAAAACGCGATCAGAAGGAAAATGCTATATCAACCAATTGGCGGAATAATAGTATGAAGAACGCATGTATTCCTAAAACGATTGCGAACGGTATCTGAGAAGCGATAGAGAGAAATTAAATGTCGTCGTATTGAACTGCCGCAGCATCCGTAGGAAAATTGCCGACTTTGAGCATATTATTCGCAGCCTAGAAGCCGATGTCGTGACCGGTACAGAGAGTTGGCTCACTGACGAGATTGCAAGTCAGGAGATATTCCCTCAAGTATATCGAATTTTTAGAAAAGATCGTAGCATCTGGTCGGGAGGTGGAGTATTTATTGCACATGGTACCGTTCCAAAAGACTGGAAGCTAGCATACGTAACGCCCATCCACAAAGGCGGTGATAAAGAGAACCCCGAAAATTATAGACCGATTTCCTTGACGTCATTATCGTGTTAGAGTCTAGAACATATAATCGTTAGCTCTGTTCTGCGTTATTAAATGGTCGCTCTTCGCTAAGCAAAAACAAACACGGGTTTCGGAAAGGTAGGTCATGCGAAACACAGCTCGTCCTGTTCGTAAACGATTTGTTGCATTGCGGAGAGAAAAACAATCAGGTTGATGCCATTTTCATTGATTTTAAAAAAGCGTTTCATAAAGTACCCCATAATAAATTAATAGGAAAACTAGGAAAGTACGGCATAAACCCTAATATCGTGAATTAGGTAAAAGGCTTCCTCTCAGACAGAAAACAGATAGTAGTTATTGATGGGAAATCTTCATACCCGGTGAAAGTCGCATCAGTGTTACACAGGGAAGTGTCATAGGCCCACTTCCAGCATGTGGGATCCGTACGAAAAGGGACAGATACTTGAGTTAGAAATAATGCAACGCAGAGCAGCCAGATTCGTTAAGCAAAAATATGAACAAAAATTAAGCGTCATATCACTCTTGAAGGAGGTGAATTGCATATCGCTAGAGGATCGCAGAATTAGCGCTAGGTTAAGGCTTCTGGAGAAATTTAGGTCGGATGTTCTCTTAGAGGAGGTATCAGGAATATTAGAGGCACCTACATGCATGAGCAGGCACGATCAAGAGGATAAAATACGAGAGATCGACTGTAGGACCGAGCGATATCATGGCTCGTTTTTCCCAAGGACCATACGGGATCATAATAGGAAAGTGATTCCCACGAGGGACGTTATTATGTAGGTTTTGTTGTGCTGCACCCCCTGCCACCCACCAGTCTGGTGATTTGCAGGGTATTATGCAGATGTAGCTCCAAAATTGTATGTTTAGGGATTTAAATGATATATAAATGCGAGTTAACCGAAATATTTATTTGACTTGCGTTTTGGTCATTGAATCCACAACAGATTCGTCGAGCAACTCCATGCACTTGATGATTTTGTTGGGATCAGCAGGTGGTGGGTATGGCTTTTCCAGTAGAACCTTCTCGTCCAAGTGGCAGTATGAAGTGGACACGTGCACGAACGCCTGGACACAAACAGAGTAAATTAAAAGGATACGTTGTACAATAAATAATGGTAGAACTATTATCCTCTCCAGTTACTTTGGTAAAAATAGAATTGTAGCAATCTAAAAATGTTAAAATACAAATATTTAATTTAAAGAATGCGGTAACTTTTTGTTAAGAAAAAATTCCTACTCGTTAAAACAAGTTACTTAACACGAAATTTTCATTGACAGTTCAAAAATATTGAAGAGCGCCAATTTTTTTGCAGTTGCCGAAAATAACTAACGCACATCGTAGATAAAGAATACTCAATTAAATGGCTAATTATTTGCAGAAACCGAAGGCCTCAATATTGCTATACAGGACCAAATCATCAAAACCAGGAACTAGGTAATACATAATTAAAGATCCAACAATATGAAATGTTAAATGTAGAAAATGCAAAGGTCAGACTAAGATAACATAGCACATACGTTATTATCGCAGCCATAATACTGTCAATTACTGGTGTTATCCCAAAAATAAACTTAAACAAGAGTATCACATTACTAGAACTAGAAAATAAACTTATTGTTAGTATAAACCTATAGAAACCAGTAAAAATATATATATTACATAAATACCAATTGTAAGACAGTTCCTCAATGACAATACCTAACTATATAAAATACATTGATGTGCCCAACACATGACTTTCTCTATACGGAAGTTGTCAACTAAAATCAAATAAATACGGCAATAGGAACAGTTCAACTTACACGCTTAAGCGCTAGCGATTCAATTGATTTCAGTACCACGCGCGCGAGCTGCCCACTAACCGTCAATTTCGTAGAAAATTGAATATCTCTTGAAATATTCCTCTTATGAAAATTTATTTCAAACAAGAGTTGTAGAAAAAATAATATCTACAACTTATATGTTTGTGTGTGTGTAGACATGGAAAAGCCCAGGAGATAGAATGAGATGCCAAATAGATTATATCCTAGTAAAACAAAGATTCAGGAACAGCATAAAAAATTCTACGACATTACCAGGAGCAGACATTGATTCAGACCACATCTTTCTAATAGTTGATGTAACTACAAAGCTAAAACAAATAAGGAAAACGAGAAGAGATAGACAGACTTGGGACCTAGAAAAACTGAAAGAAAGGAAAGATGCCTTCAGCACAAAGTTGGAAGATCGCCTTAGAAATTTGGAAAACAAACCGAAGACCGTGGATACAGAATGGGAGGAAGTGAAGCCAGCATCAAAGATACCTTGAATAAAGAGATTGGGAAACAAGAGAAGAAAATCAGAAAACCATGGATCACTAAGGAAATGCTGGAGAAAATGGATGAGAGAATAAAATGGAAAAACGTTAACAGTGAAGAAGGTAGAGCCAACTATAGACGCATAAACAATGAGATGAGAAGGGTAACAGATAAATCTAGGGAAAATTGGATAAAAGAAAAATGTGAGGAAATACAACAGATGGAGAAGTTAGGACGGTACGATATGATGTACGCTAGGGCACTGGAGTTAGAAGATGAGAAGCCGAATGGGATTCGTGGTAAAGGAATTATTGATACAGATGGAAAAATAGTCGCAGAATCAAAGGATGTAGAACTGGTATGGGAAGAATACATTAAGGAACTATACAAAAAGCAGGCAGGATCGGTACAAATGGAACTGGAAGAAGAGAATTGCATTGAAAAAGGCAACTTGGGACCAAGTATTATGAAAAGCGAAGTAGAAAAGGCGATACAGGAACTAAATAAAGGAAAAGCCACAGGCAGCGATGGAATACCGGTAGAGGTACTTAAAGTCATGGGATCGGGAGGACTAAAAGTGATTACGAAACTAATTAACAAGATTTACGACTCGGGAGAGGGACCTCAGGATTTCTTAGATGTAACAATGATCCCTCTAAAGAAGAAGCCACAGGCAATGCAGTGTAAGGAATACAGAATGATATCCCTACTGTCACACACTTCGAAGATCATCACAAGGATTCTCAATAAAAGACTAGAGAAAAAGACCGAAGAAATGCTAGTGGAAGATCAATTAGGCTTCAGAAAAGGACGTGGAACTAGAGATGCTATCGGTGTAGTGAGAATCATATCAGAAAGGGCAATAGAGTACAGCCAAGATTGCTGCGCATGTTTCGTCGACTGGCAGAAGGCCTTTTTTGATAGAGTAAACTGGGTACTGCTGATGAGGATATTAAAGGATATAGGTGTAGACTGGAAGGACAGGAGACTGATCAGGAATCTATATGTGAATCAAGTTGTGAAGGTCAGGTTGGAGAATACGGACACCAACGGAGTACATATCGGTAGAGCAGTAAGACAGGGCTGTTGTCTATCGCCTATCCTATTCAATATATATGGAGAGAGGCTAATGCAGGAAGCGTTAGAAGGCACGGGAGAATTCAAAATCGGAGGAAGGATTATAAGAACAGTGAAATACGCGGATGATCAAGTACTTCTAGCAAGAAAGGAAAAGGAACTCCAGAAAATGATAAATAGACTAGTGATAACAGGTAGAAAATATGGTATGGAAATTAATACAGAAAAATCCAAGGTTATGCGAATATCAAGTAAAGAAGAAGAAAATTTGAATTTAAGTATTGGAAGAAAGCGATTGGAACTAGTTTCAGATTATAAATACCTTGGAAGCATCATAACGAGAGAAGCAAAATGTACAGATGAAATCAGGACTAGAATAACAAAAGCAAAAGCCGCATTCAGAAGAAAGAAACTCCTGCTAACGGGAAATATAAAGCAGGAAATCCGCAACAGGTTGACAAAATGCTATGTATGGAGTATAGCTTTGTATGGGGCAGAAACATGGACGTTAAGGAAAAATGATATTAAATACTTAGAAAGCTTTGAAATGTGGACATGGAGAAGAATGCTGAAGATAAAATGGACAGATAGGGTGAAAAATGAGGAATTACTACGAAGAATAGGAGAGAAGCGAACGATTATACAGAGCATCAGAAAGAGTAAGGCGAACTGGATTGGGCATTACCTGAGGAGAGAGTGCATGATTAAAGAAGTGCTAGAACGAAAACTGGACCGAAAAAGAGAGGTTTCAGCTGTTAGACGATTTGAAAGGGAAAGAGAGCTACCAAGACATGAAAAAAACTGCGGAAAATAGGAATACATATATGGAGAACCAACTTTAATCATGAATAATCACGGTCCTGTCAACGGACAGACTACCTATGATGACATTATATATATGTATATATATATATATGTTACGCAAGCGAGGACGACCGCCCCGGGAAGTGCTGCCAGAGGCGGGACGGTGAAGGAGAGGACTGGGAGATCACGTGACGCGGGAGAAGAACAGTGTGTGACGGGACTCGTGGTGGTGGTGGGACGTGTGCTGGCTCGTGGAAGAGCTTCTGCTGGAGGGCAGAATGCTGGTGTAATTCGGGTTTAAATAAAGTTGGATTCCGTTGGACGAGTTGTTGTGTTATTTTCGGGTGTGCCTCCCCGCGGAGGAAGTTGGAGGGTGGTGTAGTGTTTTCTGACAGAGCAGCGGCGGGATCGGGATCAGATAAGGATAAGAAGATCAAAAACCAGTTTCGGAAAGGAGCACGTCGTGAGAGAGCCGACTGTTTGCCGATGAAGACTGTACTCCTCCGTAAGTAGGTACGTGAAAGAAAAGTGATTCCCGAGTGAACAATACCCCAAGTATAACTAGGGTTGTGAGCGTCGAAACAGACCTGAAAAAGCGAAATTAGCGAAAAAAGCGACCGCATGGCGTTTAGTGGGGAACCGGAAATGACGTATCCAGTGGCGGGAACAGGAGTAAGCGAGGCGTTCTTGACGCGAGCAGCGAGCTTTCCTGAGCTACCGAGAACGATGTCGACGCCCTCAGTGACCTGACCAAAGAACCACTTAGCGCCTAGGGCGAGCGATAACGACCTTGAACGTGAGATTCTACGACGAGAAAGACAGTTGCTGGAGAGAGAGCGCGCGTTGTTAGACCGCGAAAGAGAAATAATGGAAGCGGGACATTGTAGTACGATGGCGACAACTGTAGTTGCTCACCGAGACATGGCGGAAAGATTGTTGCCCGAGTTTGACGCGTCGACGACCTTAGGATTTACCGCCGAACAGTGGGTGCGGCGAGTGGAAGGGGTCGCTTCCGCGTATTCGTGGGACAATTCCTTATTGCTTACTTACTCGGTGAATAAGCTGAGAGGAGTAGCTAAATTGTGGTTAAATAGTGTCGCGGAAGAAGTTTATTCTTGGGAGACTTTTAAAGAAAGGTTACTTTATAGCTTCCCATCAACAGCTGATCAGGCCGATGTCCACATGAGTCTCACGAAGAGGAAGAAGCAGCGCGACGAAACCTATGAGTCATACGTGTATGCCATGAAAGCGATAGCGCGACGAGGTAACATAGATAAAGAATCCTTGATTAAATACATTTTGAACGGCTTAGGTGACAAGGAATTAGTAAGGTCGCTGGCTTTGTGGCAGTTCAAAGATGTTGAAGGGTTACTGCTCAAGATAAAGCACTATGAAAGTATTACAGAAAGAGCGAGATTAGGTGAAAGACAGTTTTTTGCTAACCGTTATAGTGCCCCAATTGAACCGCCAAACGAAGGTAATGTGTTGGGGAGAAATAAGCAGACAACGCAGGCGAGGTGTTATAATTGTAACGGCCTGGGACACATGGCTAAGGATTGCCCGGAACGACAGCAGAGCAGGCGATGTTTCCGATGCAATAAAGAGGGACACATGATGAAGGAATGCCCTCAGGGAACCCAAGTTAATAGACAGAATTTGGAAATGAAAAGGCGAGTCCAAAGAATTTCGGTGCCGAACGACCAAATTAAAGACGAATATTATAAATGGATAAAGGTTAATGATGAACAAGTTGTTGGGTTCATTGATTTACGGAGCGATGTTGTGACCATTAGGCAAGATGTCGCTGAACAGCTAGGTGTAGAATACTTTGCGAGTCAAAAAAGTCTGATTGGATTCGGCTATGGGAAAAGTAACGTAATAGGCTCCAAACAGTTAACCCTTGTCGTGGACGACGTAAGCATTGAGGTAGAAGTGCTTGTGGTCCCAAACTGTTCGCAAGACGATGCCGTAATTCTAGGACGAAGCGCCCTAGACCAATCGGGGATTCGAGTTGAGAAGAGCTATCAGAAACTTGAAATTAGGAGAGAGACTGATGAGCAGGAGGAAGAAAGTAACTTGGAAGCCAAAGTTCGAAATGTCAAAGAGAGGACCGGGATAGAAATGGAAGAAATAAATTTGAATAAGGACCTGTCTGAAGGGGAGAAGGATGCGGTATACGAAATGGTGAACGAGTATCGAGAATGTTTTGCGAAGAATTTGAGTGAACTGGGTACATTAGAGTCTGCCAGTTTCGAGATAGAATTGTTGGATAACCACCCTGTGAATTTAAGACCGTATCGCCTACCGTACGCCCAAAGAGCGACTATGCAAAAGGCAGTCGATGAGTTAATGAAAATGAGTATCGTGCAGGAGTCGACATCAGAATACGCAAGCCCAGCATTGTTAGTGAAGAAAGCTAACGGAGAAGACCGGCTGTGCGTCGATTACAGAGCATTGAATTTGAAGACGAAAAAAATAAAATTCCCCATGCCAGCCATTGAGGAACAATTAGACGCGCTTGCAGGAAACAGTTATTTTACCATCTTAGACTTGCCGTCGGGATACTATCAAATCCCTGTGGCCCCAGAGACGAGACCCTTGACAGCTTTTGTCACCTCAAGTGGACTGTACGAGTTCACAAAAATGCCTTTCGGAGTAGTAAACGCAACTGCAGTGTTTAATCAAATGATGAAAAGGGTAGTGCGAATGACAAAACCAGGAGAGGTCCTAGTCTATATGGATGACCTGCTGATACCCAGCAAAACGGTGAAGGAAGGGTTAGAGAGATTAGAAAGACTGCCGCAAGTACTGAAGAAATTGGGGCTAGCGCTAAAAGTATCAAAATGTGCATTTTTCAAAACCAGAGTAGACTATTTGGGCTTTGAAATAACCAAAGATGGGATCCGACCAGGCGAGAGAAGAATTCAGGCAGTTAAAGAATTTCGAAGGCCGGAGAATGTTCACGAAGTGCGACAATTTATTGGTTTGACGAGCTTCTTTAGAAGATTTGTACTAGGATTCGCTACGTTAAGCAAGCCATTAACGCTCTTGACGAAGAGAGATACGGCATTCGAGTGGACAGAGAAACAAGAAAACGCATTTCAAGAGCTGAAGAAAAGATTAATCGAGCGTCCGGCACTTGCGTTGTTTGATGTAAATGCCGAACATGAAGTTCACACTGACGCCAGTAAGAATGGACTAGCGGGGATTATCTTACAGCGTCGAGAAGGAGAATCGCAAAAACCTGTGGCATATTATAGCCGACAGACGACAGATCTAGAGAAGAACTATCACAGTTATGAGCTAGAAGCGTTGGCAGTAGTTGAAGCCGTAGACAAATTTCGAATGTATTTATTGAACAGACCCTTCAAAGTTGTTACTGACTGTAATGCTTTAAAGACCACCATGTCCAAGAAAGAATTGTTACCGCGGATAGCGAGGTGGTGGCTTCGATTACAAGACTATGATTTCACGATCGAGTACCGACCAGGACGCAACATGAGTCACGTTGATGCCCACAGTCGAAATCCCGTGGGAGGTTCCGAGGAACCGGATACAGCAGACTTGAAAATTTTCACGTTGCGAATTAATCAGGATGATTGGTTACTAACGATGCAGCTGCAGGATGTAGCTATCCAGAAAATACATCGCACCTTACAGCAACCTGCGGTTGCCAATGAGGATAGGCAGATCCACACAGACTATGTGCTGAAAGACAACCGTGTCTGTAGAAAGGTAGACGGTGGGGTCCGTTGGGTTGTGCCTAAGAACTCTATTTGGCGCATTCTAAAGGGAAGTCATGATGACATGGGACATTACGCAGAAGAGAAAACCCTAGAACACGTGAAGAGATATTTTTGGTTTCCGAAGATGAGAAGAAGGGTAAAGAAATATATTGCAGCTTGCATTGAGTGTGCTTATCATAAGAGACCGGGAGGTAAAAAAGAGGGGCAGTTGCACAGTTTAGAGCGTGTAGCCATCCCATTTCACACAGTTCACGTGGACCACTTAGGGCCATTCCCAAGGAGTAAAAGGGGCAACGAGTATGTTCTCGTGTATCAAGACAACTTTACAAAGTTCATCCTACTAAAGGCAGTGAAAACCACAAAAACCAAACCAGTGTGCGAAGCTATCAGTGAGATTACGAGCTTATTTGGGTGTCCTGAGCGTTTAATTACAGATCGAGGTACGGCATTTACAGCGAAGGAATTTGAAGAATTATGCGAAAGAAACCAGATAAAGCATATAAAGAATGCGACTGCTACCCCTCGAGCAAATGGACAAGTAGAGCGATCAAACGCATCATTACAAACGCCATATCCACTATGTATGCACAAGAGGATGGAGGCGACTGGGACACGAATTGGAGAAACATCCAATTCGCCATGAATTCAATGGCAAATAAAACTACTGAGAAGAGCGCTTATGAGCTATTGTTTGCTTATAACCCAAGGAATTCATTGCAAAACCATGTTATACTGGCGTTGCAAGAAAGCGAACTCGATGAGACTAGAGAGACCTTAGGCGAAGCGAGGGAAAAAGCATTAGTAAAGATATCAGAGACGCAGAAAAAACAGAAGGAGCGTTACGATCAAAGACATAAGGTTCCGAGAGTGTACCAAAAGGGAGATTTAGTCATCGTAGAACGAGAAGCTCAAGCGACAGGGTGCGAAAATTAGCTCCGAAATTTAAGGGTTCGTATCTTGTCTCAGAAGTGCTAGCTCGAGATAGGTATTCTCTCATGGATATACCAGGGGCAAAGAGGACACAGCGAGCGTTCAATTCCGTGTTTAGTGCAGACCGAATGAAACCCTGGTGTAATCCCCCCAAGGCGAAGTAGGAGACGACGGAGAAGGAGATGACGACCAGGCCGCGGACAGCCGAGGGAAAGAAGACGAGAAGCGGATGGAGAACGGCGCGAGCGCCAGAGGAGCAGTTCAACCGGAGGCAGACCGGAACGGGACCGAGGACGGCCCCGATGTCAGGAAGGGCCGACTGTTACGCAAGCGAGGACGACCGCCCCGGGAAGTGCTGCCCGAGGCAGGACGGTGAAGGAGAGGACTGGGAGATCACGTGACGCGGGAGAAGAACAGTGTGTGACGGGACTCGTGGTGGTCGGGGCCGTGTTCTGGCTCGTGGAAGAGCTTCTGCTGGAGGGCAGAATGCTGGTGTAATTCGGGTTTAAATAAAGTTGGAGTCCCTTGGACGAGTTGTTGTGTTATTTTCGGGTGTGCCTCCCCGCGGAGGAAGTTAGAGAGTGGTAGTGTTTCTGACATATATATATATAAATACTACGGAAGAGGAAAGGTAAGTAAGCATATTTACGGCAACTAGGTGTTGAAGGAAACCCAGTGAACACTTACCGGAGGTAGAGCCGCTGGGGTGTTGGAGAGGCACATTTGTAGAGGTTAGAGCTTTCGGGATGATCCCTTCGTCAGCACAAGAGTGTTGTGTCTCTCTTGTGCTGACGAAGGAATCATCCCGAAAGCTCTAACCTCTACAAATGTGTATCTCCAACACCCCAGCGGCTCTACCTCCGGTAAGTGTTCACCGGGTTTCCTTCAACACCTAGTTGCCCTAAACATATATATATATATAATACACATACACACGCACGCACACACGCACGCACACACGCACGCACACGCACGCACACGCACGCACACACGCACGCACACACGCACGCACACGCACGCACACACACGCACGCGCGCGTTTGTTAACAAAAATTCAGTTTTAAGCGAAATGTTTAAGAAAAACTAAAATTTGACAAGAGTAAACCGCTACTACCGCCTGACCGATTGTTATCAAAATCTTTTCAAATCTTAGGAATGTATATAAAATAACAAATATAGAATGTCATGCTGATCTAATAAATAATTTTTGAGTTACAGCGTCCACAAAATTTCTGTCACACATATGCGGACACACGGATACAGAGACACACACAGACATCATCGATAAAACGGTCAAAACGTGTTCAGAGGACCTCAAAACGTGTATTTCCGTTGAAATCTCGAATTCGTTTTTTTTCATGATCATAATAATTTCTGTATACTACGTATATGGAGAAAGCAAAAATGTAACAATAATATTGATTATTCAGCTCGAGGCATCTCCGCTGTATGAACATAAATCCGGGAAACCTCCCAGGACAAAATAAAGATAATAATAATATATGAAGAAATGTAAAATTGGTTGCAGGTGAATTCGTCGAAAAGGAGATCGTCGAAAGCAAATTCGTCAAACGATCAATTCATCAAAGGGCAAGTTTGTCGAGAATTACGAATTAGTCGAAAATTATTTCTAAGAAGAAATGTTAATGAAACTGATTTACAATCGAGTTTTAATGGATTGAGACAGTGGCGTATCCAGGAATTTGTCAGGGGGGAATTTGAACCCGAATTCGAGAGGGGGGGGGGGGGGGTGTTGAAGCTTTGAACTTTTTTTAGTTATCGCGAGTGTGAAGGAAGTTTTTGAATCGAGGGGGGGGGGGTTATGACCGCCAAAATCTCCTCCTGGAAACGCCACTGGATTGAGATTTATACTAACGCTTCGGAATACTCAGTTTTGAACGTCAGTTGGAGTCATTACGTGGTTAGGTTTGTAAAATTTGTGAAAATTAATTTATCAAATGGCGAATGGTAATTTTCATATTTATATTATTCATTCATAGCAGTTTTAAGGAAAAAAGTCCTTGCAATACATGCGGTATGTTAGTGGAAAATTAAAATTCATAATTACTAAGTAATAATTCGCTTTTAATAAGTTGATATTAATTGTTTTTTATATTCTCGCAAATGGTTTTAAGAGAAATAAATTTCTTTAAAGAAACTCATAATACTGTTATATGTCTGTTTTAGTACGCTTTTTTTATTAATTAAGCTTTATAAAAACCATAAAATAAATATAAGATTAATGAAAATAGAAAAATAATCATGAAGGAGTGATAAAAATGTAGTACTTCATAAAATTTAGGAGAGTGTACAAACTATCTTACATTGTAAAAATATTTACATAAAACAGTTACAATAAAAGCATAATAATAAAATATTAACAAAAGTGAAATATATAAAAACCATAATGGTTTACTATGAAAACACAAAAATGAAATACAATAATTAAAGAATGATAAGCAAGAAGTAAATAGAAATATAAGAACTATTATTATATACATACTCGTATGTATATATCTTTATTGTAATTATTTTGCATGAAGCTCAGTGCGTGCGTATGAAGCCTTCGAATGTATGCGCAAATTTTATTGAAGTTACGTGAACGCGAAGCAATGCAGCACAATTTTCAATGGTATTTTTAAACTGCTTAGAATAATTGGACGAATGTACGAAACGCATGAAAAATTAAATTTCACTTTCCTACCATCGATTTTCAAAAACTGTCAAATCTGACCACAAGTCTGTTTTTAAATTTCATGTTTGTTTGAGATAAAATAGTTTTCATAGTCAAGGACAACCGAATAGTTGCTCATTTGGACATACAATGGATCGCTTGGAACGGGTTTTCTTACTTTTTCCCCGCGGCCCAATAATGATAGAAAATATGTATGTTATTCGGATCATCAAAATTATTCCTTATGAATTATTGTTTCTAAGGATGTATTAAATATCAAAACGGTACAATTTAATAAACTTTAAATTATATTATTTGATTTTCACTATCTTGGCAACAATTTAACCTAAATTTTTCGTTAAATATCTTGGATCGATTCGTCTTCGAGGCCCTTATTGAACTTTTTGCGGCCCATACTTTGAAAAACCCTCGCTTAGAGCAGTGGTTCCCAACAATTTTCAACGCTACGCTTCTTTTTGTTAAACAGGTGTTTCCACCATTCGTTACAAACAGATTTCACTGGCGAAAGATATATTTCAAATATTTTTAAAACAGCGATGCTATTTTAATTTCAATGGTAACTATGATGTGATGCAACTAGTCTTGTGATAACAGGCTCTATGTTGGATACATTTAATCTCAAATCTCCTTTCTCACGTATTTTAAAACTATTTCTATGCTACATTAAGATCTACACTACAGCAATGAAAACCTCGTCCAGAAGGTATTGTAAATTATAGGATCAACAATTTTACTTCTTTCCAAACACGAGTGTATATAGACTGTTGTTTGACCCAGAATCTTTGTAACCAGTTTGGTTGATTCGTGTCCTGGCCCCGAAGTCATTTTGAAAATCTGTAAATACCTCCTGCAAATCCAGATGAACGCTTGGTACATCGTCCACAAATGTATTAATAAGCAATGTTCATTCAAATCCTTAAATCAACATGAATTTCTTAACTGAATAAAGATGGTACAACAAATTTCCTTCTAATTTTGCAAATTTTCTTCTCGGCCCAGTTGCTGTAAATATGGAAACTGGTGTAGCTTGGATAATAAGCATAAACGCTTTTGTTTCCTGTCATGCGAGAGCATATTAGTTTATATCAGGCAGGTCAGTCTCTGATGAACATCTATGAAAATTACAGAGAAAAATTGAGTACGTTTTACGCTACTTAATGTTTCAATAGTAAAATACATTGATTGATATTGTCTATTTTATCGAAATGAAAGTAAGCGATGGCTCGCAGCGCTGAAATTTTGTACTAAGAAATATTTGATAAATTTTTTAAAGTAAGATTGGGAAACATGCGATGTTTAAAAATAATTTACATGTTACGCTGCTTATCATTGCAATGGCACACTACAGGCAACATTGCTGTGAGAGTAAATAATTTATCTAGGCGAACGTAAGCGATATCACATAAAATGAATTTTTTCCATACAGTGGATAGAAAGAACATTGTTCAACATGATAATTATTGAAAGCAATAATTCAAAATTGAAATACAGACTAGAACGTCCAAGTTCATCGTGAGTGATGTAGTGTGCAAGTCTATAAAATCGTAAATAGCCTATGCGTAATTTATAAGCCTCCTAATTCAAACTTGGAAACTTTCTGTATACCAAAATCGCAAAGGGTAATAATTTCCTTCCCCTCTCCGTCTCACCTCTAACTTGGTCATTTCCCGCGCTAACTGCAACACGCTCCTGGTTCCTCTGGTGTTGAGCAACACGGCCTGCTTGAGAGAAGCGTCGAAGCGGATGGTGGCAGCGCAATGAAACAATATGGAAATGTCTTTGATGATCATCTCCCTGTGAGCCGCAGAAAGAGCCAAATCCTCTTGGCCTACGTCACCTGTGACCGCTTCTAATCGCACCGGAGTTCCTCCTCGTTCATTCTTCAATCGCTCGAACAGCTTAAAAAAAGAGAAGGAATACGATATTCGTTGCAGTTACCACAAAATAGCACATGGTGTTACACAAAAAACTGGCACAAAACAAACGACTCGCGATATACAGTAGAAAAACAAATTAGCAGTTGACAATAAATTGTTTAAATTAACCGCGTTGAACTCGAATTACCCTGCAAAAGATTTTTATGGTTATGATTTTGTTCGTTTAACGGAGTTAATGTTAGCGCTTGAATGAACGAGAAATATTTGCTGGCACGAAATGTATGTTCCGTTCCCCCACCTATGTTTTTAATCATGTATTTATTAATTTAAAGAGAACCCGATAGCACAAAAATATTGCCGTTCGCAACGGCGTGACCCATCGGTGAGTCACGGCCTATTTTACTCTTGGACGTCGTGACCCACCGGTGGTACGCGGTGCCTAGTATGGCATACGGCCACTAGAAGCGATTTGCGCATATGCCAACGTTAAATCTTAGACATCGCAATTTTCAAATTTGGAGACGATTAAAAATGAAAACACTCAAACACATGCAACAAGAGACGTTTATGCAAGTCAATATAGTATTAACAAATACTTACACATATATACAGAAAAGCAAGTAAATAGTATTTCTATGAATAATTATTTTCGATACACATTTAGATTGCATGTGAGATTGTGCTCGATAATATATTTGAATGTTTTTAGATATGCCTTTCCAATCATTTATGCCATTTTTCCAATTGGAACGTTGTTTCAAAAACAACTAGAATCACCTTTCCCCAATTCTCCGAACAATTGCAAACACAAATAATAGTCGAGGTTCAGATCTGATAATTCCACCGCCTACTGAAACAAGTATGTAATCCCCTCAGGAAGTGCTTTACTAAAAGACAGAAATATTCCAATAAAAGCTATCGCAATACAGGATATTCTGTTACTTAAAAGGTCACAACTAAAAGATAAACAACTTTTCAAATGTCGTCTATTCTTAAAATAATATTCTTAGTTTCCTATCAAATGAATCATTGGTACTTATTTCAGTGTTGCCTTGTTGCGTGAGCTTAATCAAGGAGCTAATATTATGTACTATGGGCTCCGCCTCTGGCGCCCAAGAGAGAGAGAGGAAGGAAAGGATGAGAGAGAGAGGGAGGGGGAGGGGGAGGGGGAGGGAGAGAGAGAGAGAGAGAGAGAAAGGCTCCACGAGGCTACTTCTCTTTATTTAAACTTAAAAAATAATTGATTTTCTCCTCCTCCCTTTCTCACCCTCTCTCTCTCACCCTCTTTCACCCTCCCTCCTACTTTATGGGAAATAGAACCCAGGACTTTTTCCGAGACATTTTCGTCGCCACCATACAATATATGAGTCGAGCATTCTTACTAAATTTAGAGTTTCTATCTCGATTCTTTAGCGAGTTATTTGCACATTAATATAGTAGAAGGAAGATAATTTGTGTGTGGTAACATTTATTTATTTTACGTGACGTCATAAGGGATGCAAGACGAAACAGTTACGCTTATTATTAATAACTTACACAAATTATCTACATTAAATCACTTAACACATTATTAAAATCGATGTATTGAATATTATTATTACAATTTACGATATTATCATTTATTATTATAGTCTATGATCAAATAGTGGGCTACGCCACTGTGACGTCATAAGTTTACACCAAATGACAGCCGCTTTGAAAAGTGTACCTTTATTCTCCTTTCTTGAGCTCTTCTGTGTTCATTAATTCCTTCTCTACATTCCTGATAATGTTCTCTACTTTGCGCATTGATCCTATCACGATAATATGAATTGGACATTTTAAAATTTCTTTGAAGGTATTTGCTCGACTAAAAAAATAATAAATATAATTAATATTAGTTAAGGTTGTCAAAAATTGCTCTGTAATTCAATATGCTGATGATACTATTTTGATGATAGCTCACAAATATGTAGATATGGCAGAAAAATTATTACAAGAGGATTACAATGATTTTTTAACATGGGCACATGATAGACAACTGATTGTTAACTTTAAGAAAAGTGCAATTATGCACATTAACTCACCTTATTATGGATCTCAGCATAACATTCATATTGTTACCCATACTTGTGACTGTTTACACAACTTATCTAGTTCCTGCTTATGCCCTAATTTAACAAAAGTATTTAGCCAAACATACCTTGGTGTTAATATAGACTCCCATTTTATATGGGACCAACATATTAAATATTTATATGTTAAACTAAAAAGAATTTTATATAAATTCTGTTATTTAAAAAACTTGGTACCAGCTAAATACTGTCGCATAGCATATTTTTCCTTGTTTGAATCCTTAATAAGATATGGAATTGAATTATGGGGCCATGCCTCTGAATACATTTTAGATAGGGTAAGGAAAATTCAAACTAGAATCATTAAGTTTTTAGTGCCTATAAATATGATCTCTTCTGGCCAAGACAGTATAACAATATACAAATCGTTAAATATTTTAACACCTAGGGAAATATTATTCTATATACTTATATTTAAACACCTAAATAATTTGGATTTGTGTGTTGTAGGTAACAAGCCTTGCACTCTTAGAAGTAATAGATATATAGTTCCTAGAGTACATAATAAATATGGTGAAAGACAATTATGTTATATTATCCCTACCTTATGGAATCATTACATCAATATATTCCAAAGTTATTTGAATAATGATAATAATAAGAATGTGAAAAAGGTAATAAAAAAAATATTAATAGATAATGTGTAACAGGTAAATGTGAATGTATAATTAATAACATAGCTTTTGTTTATCATTGTGACAGTATATAGTTATAGTGTAATGATACATATTATTCGTTTCATATATATGTATATGTATGTATATATATATATATATATATGTGTGTGTGTGTGTGTGTGTGTGTGTGTGTGTGTGTGTGTGTGTGTGTGTATAGATATTACACATTGTTATTATTATTCTTCTTGGAATAATATTAACTGATTATAGTTGTGTAAATCTTATCAACAGCTTGCAATTTCTGCAAATTCTTTCATTGTAATTTTTCTTTAATTATTTGTGTATCTTGTTCATCAGCCCAAAGCACTATACTCTTCGTATCTGTAAAGTAATGAGCTTGAGCTGCTAGTGTACAACTTATTTTTTTATTTTGTGCTGAGCTGTATCACAAAAATTGTAATCATATATAGCTTTTGACTGTAATATCTTTTCATATAGTAGATTGTTCTGTTGACAGACTGTAAGTCTGATGGAACAATATATGTACCACCTACTCTAAGCATAATAAAAAAAATTATTAATATTATGAATACTAATGTCATCTCCAGTTTCCTCGAACAAACAACTATATCAGACCATTATTTAATCGGTTGCACCGTTAAATTACAGGAAAAGCAAATATTTGAATCAATGGACTCTTTGGATGAGAGGAAAATTAGATCAGCATACCGTTTCATAGATTGGATGGACATATATAATACTGATAACATCCATTCAATGTACAAAAAAATAGAGAATACATTTAATGATATTTATAAAACAGCTAAATCAACCAGAACCTACGAAAGGTCTGTTAATTATAAAAACTGGATGACAGATGAAGTGTTAAAAGAGATACAAAAGAGAGATAAACTCTATAGGAAATGGAAAAATAATCCCTCAAAAGATGATTATAAATTAAATTATAAACAACAAAGGAATTTTGTCCATAATTTAATCAGAAAGGCAAAAAAAGAGTATTATTATAGCAAATTTGATTTACTAAAGGGGGATATGAAAGGAACATGGAAGGAGATAAATAAGTTACTTAGTTGTAACTCAAAGATGGATGCAGATTATACGTTATTGAAGTATATGGGCAAAAACCTTAGCAGTCAAGAAATCTCTGACACCTTTGGAAACCAATTTACTAATTCAGTTGAAAAACTAATTCATAAATGCAACTTAAAATTATGTGACTTAACTACACATACGCTTGGTAATTCTATTGTTGTAACAGAAGTATCTAACAATGAGGTCGCAAAAATCATTAAATCCCTAAACCACAAAAAAGCACCCGGAACTGACAATATTAGACTAAAGGACATAATAGCAAACAAAGAATTTACACCAATAACGTCCAAACTTATAAATAAAACTTTGGAGTCAGGAAGCATACCAGAAAATTTAAAAATGTCAGTTGTGAGGCCCATTTACAAAGGGGGGTCCCACAGTGATCCAACTAATTATAGACCTATCTCAATCTTACCCAGCATTGATAAGATTATGGAAAAGCATGTAGCAAATGTTCTAATAAACTTTTTCTCCAAGTACAATATCATACATAGTAACCAGTTTGGTTTATTTATATTATTATAAATAATAATTTGGATAGAAATAATCCTATTATTTTATTACAGTAAAACTCATTTATAACGATCACGCCTAAAACGAAATCTCGGCTATAACGAAGAAATGACTCAGTCCCTTAAACTTCTCCATAAGGGCATTGGTTAAATTTCTCATATGTAACGAACACGCATTTTACGAATTCTCGGCTGTAACGAACAAATGTTTGGTCCCGTGGCAAAAAATGCCCCATATATAACAAATTTTGGCGAACAGAGCGATAAGTAATGAATAGTTTCGGCTAGTTTACCACGCACTTGTTCGTAGAGGTCCCCTTCCTCCATCTACCCCTTCCATATGAATTTCCACGCTCCCTTTGTCTTGAAATTGATATTAAAAATGTGAAATGTTCATTTAAATTAATGACCATAATAATAATATTATTTGACCATTTAAAAGATCGTATGTAATAGCAGTTGAACATTTTACATGCCGCGAAGTTGATAAGCATCTCTTTGCATATGTAAATACGGTATTGAAGTCGACTCACTGCATATACAGTAAAAGTTGTGTTATTCGGCTATCTTGGGGATTGTGGAAAGCCGATTAGGAGAAATATCCGGTTAGGTGAGCGTTTTTCGATTTTGACATCGCAAATTTAGCAATAACCAAACAAAATTGGGCTTAGGTTCACTATCGTACTCCCCAAACGTAACTATGCATGGGGTTTGCATTTTCCATTTTAATTCTTCCACACGTAGTTAGATATAGACACTATTTACCCATTCTTATTTAATACGTTGCTACGCTTACATGCAAAACAAAAAGACTATTGAAAAGTTTAGGGTGTCCGGAAAGTTTGGGGAGTACGGCAGTGAACCTGTTCCCAAAATTGAATTTATTGGATTATATCTTTCTTATTTATCTTTATTTACTCTATTAGAAAAGGATGAAATTATTTAATTCTTCTGAACATTTCTGTGAAAACCAGTCATATAATATTTTATTCAGTTCCTCCATTTTTGGCTTATGAAGCGTATGATGTTTATTAATTGATTTACTCGTCTCAGAAGGTGACACAAATTTCATTAATTGAGCCTTATGAGCCTTGATATCGTAGAGCGTGGAAGATCCGATGTTGAATTCTTTTGGCTGCTCTATTTTTTTCCTTTTTCAATTCGTTTGATCAGCTCCAGCTTTTGTGATAGCGTTAAACCAACCTTTTCTCTCCTGTTCCTTGCTTTTAGGTATTTATTTTGATGCCACATTCAATGGATGGGTAATTTTTTAAATAATAAAAAGCGAGAAAACTGGAAATTGTAGAAGTACACCAAAACATCTAGACAATGCAAATGGCTTACGTAACCAAAAACGCTATACTTACCCGGCAGCCACAGAAGTATACGGAGTAAATACATAATATGTATATACATCTTATATTTTAAGAAATTTTAAAGTGGAAGTTGTGGTATTACACATATACTATTCACACAAAAATTCATAAAAAAAGAAAAAGAAATACAAAATGAATTGTATTTGTGTAATTGCCGGTATCTAAGGCTGGCCGGTTCTAATTAATCGGATAGCACAGCTTTTACTGTGTGTATACGTGTTATACGGGATGTATAGGCCAAAAACCATGTTTCTCATATATAACATAGTCAGGCTTATAACGAAGCAATGAGTCGGTCCCCTCAAATTCGTAATAAATGAGTTTTACTGTATTTATAGATTATAGTAAAGCATTTGATACTGTTTCCCACATAATATTGATAGAGAAATTGGAAGAGGTGGGTATAAGAGGAATATTACTAAATTGGTTCATTGATTACCTCAAAAACCATAGAATGACTATTAAGATAGGAAATGTCTTTAGTAGCTTTAGGGATATTAAATTTGGGGTACCTCAAGGCTCCATTTTGGGGCCCATACTGTTCCTGGTTTATGTAAATAGTATTTTTAAGTCTATTAAACATGGGGAAATATTCCTATATGCTGATGACATTGTACTAATATCTGCACATGACAATGTTGATATTGCAGAGAAAAACATTCAGGAAGATTTTGATAACATCCGAAGGTGGTCTCATGATCATGAATTGGTCATAAATAATTCTAAAACAAAGTGCATGCATATGAGGTATCCTAAGGCACAACACAAACAATTAAGCATTAAAATCCATAGTCATAAATGTCTACATTCCTTAGGAATAACAATAGGGATACAATGCAGCTGTGAGATACTAACCCAAGTAGACCATATAAAATATCTGGGTTTAATTTTGGATGATACTTTTAAGTTTGGACATCATATTGTTAACCTACAAAAAACTTTAAGGACATTTGCATATAAATTTTACTCTCTACAATATGTATTGCCAAGCAAAACAAGAATAATAGCCTACAAGTCTCTAGCGGAATCTATTCTACGATATGGCATCTCAGTATTGGGTTCAATTGCTAATTCTTATCTATTATCTTTAGAAAAACTTCAAGTGCAAATACTAAAAACCCTATTACCAAAGGGAACAAACGAAAGTTTCTGGAAATTTTGTACAAAGAATAAAATTCTTCTTTTGAATGATCTTTTTAAGTATACTGTTATTTTAGAAAATTTCTTTATGGAAAAAAATAGAAGAAAAGTTAACAAAGGAGAAAATTCAAATTTAAGATCAATTAGACCCTTTGAAACTCCTAAATATAACAACCAATATGGTAAAAGAAAATTTAGTTACATTGTACCAAATATTTTTAATCAGTTACCAGAGTATATTAGAAAGGAAACCAGATTAGGTGTTTTAAAGAAAGAATTGGTAACATGGTTGATTGATAAGAGAGTATAGAAATGATGAGACTATGTCTTAATTATATGTTTTTGTGATAATCGTTGAAGCATGCAGACTGTAGGTTTTATACAAATCTTTTTAAACTATGTAATTTGGTTATAACTATTGAACTGAAAGTTGATTTAAGGTAATCATTAAGGTAACCATAGTTCTAATTATCTTTGTAATAAATGTAAGGTTTGAAGTAAAATTTACACATAAGTGCAATTTATCAGTACAAGATACAACTTATATATTTTGATAACTAATAGAGTGTTAGAAGGTTTTATAGGAAAAATCAAAATTATTTTCCTGTATTTTCTTTTGTATTTTTTAATAGTACTATGAGTAACAACGACTATGTTACAATATTGGCACTTGCAGACAGGTCCTATGTGGACTTTGCAAGACCTGGCTTTTGACTCATGAGCTTATAACTTTATATTATGAAATTATGGTTATATGAATGTTTTTATAACTTATGATCTTATGTTTTACCTAGATGAATGCAAAATATTCTGTAATTATTATATAATGCATCGTGACTATAACTGTAATTATTTTTCTTGTATGACCCTTGTGATTGTATAATTTTATCTTTTGTAATTCAATTTTTGTAATTTATTATTTTTGTAATATATTTTGTATAAGACATAATATTATTAATATTAATATTATTATAATTAATAATATATATTGTATACTAACCTTATCTTCAAATCTTCAAATAACTGACTAACTTCTTTCAAGTTTAAATTGCTATTATCGTCTAGAATTCATCAATAACACAAACAAAGTTACCGTTGCTATGTTGAACGACGTTTACTATAATATTATAATAGATAGATATACTTGTATTCTAAAGGCTCCCTAAACCTCTCAGCATTTCAATGTCACTTGAAAGTGAAAACGCACCTTAATAAGAAATGCCACCCAAAACCAGTCACGTGACGTCGTGCAAGTGACCTTTTCCATCCTCTAGCAAACACTATCACTTATTACTCTCTTATATTTCGCACTACTTTTGTACGGACATAGCTTTTACGACGCTGTGTAATACTGTGTTAAAGAAATTTAAAATTTATATTTTCCTTTTTATCGCGTATTATTTATTTATTATTATTTATTAATCTGTTATTTATTTAGCATTTGATAATGGTTTAGAATTTAATTAAACATTTATCAAATGTTCCAGAACGACTGTGTATTGGTTATTAAGCTGTGTTCTGCGGAATCCCGTCCCGGGACATCCCCCACGGCCGGCAGTGCAGAACTCTACTCACCGGCGAGCTTAGCATATCTTGAATCCGAGACTCTGGATCCTTTCCTTTCTTAGGCCGCACCAGCAGAATCACCCTCTGCACATCGGGACACATTCTGAGGATCTTCTCCACCAGCACTTTTCCGATGAACCCCGTTCCTCCAGTCACGAGGACTGTCCGCCCCGAGAACATGTCGGCCACGCGGTTGGGAGCACTCTTTGCCTTTTCAGCCTTTGGCACGGAGTTCGGAGTGGCAGCGACGGGCGGCATCGTTCGAGTCTCGGGAGCTAATTTGCGAGAATAGAAGAAAATTGTTTTTGAATGGAACGCAACGGAGGAAGCGAGAGAAATCCAAAGAAATTTTTATAACCTGATTGACCATTTTTCAAATTGGTTTCTTTCAGTTAGACTCAGAGCGTTTCGGCGTTTTCTTTAACGAACGATTTATTCTTAAAATAGGCATATCCATTTCATTTCAACTGACTGAGTTTTTTTTAGCGCAATTGATGCGCTGCGCCCACGAAAGATCGCTTAAAAGGAAGCTACTCGTGTCTTCGTTCCCTTGCCCTTGTTTTAAGATTTTTAGGCGCGTTTCGCTTCCAGCATGAGCGCCTATTAGCATCGGTCCGTCACTCCGCATGTTCGTTCTCGGCTTCTACACAACGGATTTTTATGAAATTTAATATTAAGGACTTATAATCAAAGATAATTTAAAAAACACATAAATGAATCACGTAAGACAATCACGGGAACCACTTTACAGGTGACAAAAATGAACTTTCCGTCATATCTCGTAAAGTATTGGTCATATTAAAACATTTTTCATATAAAACTTGTAGAACTAGTAATGTAGAGTATTTCTTTTGCTATGCATTTTTATCGTAGGAATATACGTTATCAAGAAAATCGAACAAGAATATCTGAATTCGAGTTGAAATTTTTCGTGGTGGACGTAATAATACATTGGATCACATTGAAGCCGCCAGAGAGATAATCAACCACCATTTGAATTGTGCCTCTGCATGTGCTTCATCGACTAAGAGAAAGCATTCCACTCTACCTGAACTTCGTTGCTGTTAAATTCGTTGAAGAAACAAGCAGTAATAGATAAGCACATAACTTTGATCAAGAACATTCATTAAAATGCCGCATGAATATACTAGCGCCTTTAAGACCGAAAAGGGAACGAAGTAATGTCACGTGTCCTTAATAATTCGCAGCAGAGGAAGTGTTCACAACGCTAGTGTGAACATTTCCTTTGTAGAACAACGCCTCTGCAGATTATGTAAAAAAATTCTACGCCTCCACTTTTGAAATCAAATGAAATAACAGTTTCGATTAAATAAAATTTGAACAACTGGTAGTCACTAAATGGAATACATACTGTAAACTTTACAGCTAACGCATCTAACCAATGAGAAGGATGAGACCCTTTAACCTTGCATAGTTTATCGAAAGACGACACTAACATAATCGATACTTATAATTTCATCTCCAGTTCGAAATTTATCTTCGATCTGTTTTCCATCTTAATAGCTGCAACCGCAGAAAACCCAACTTCACACAAATCTAGAAGTTCACAAGTGAGTGGGTCTATTGGCTGAGTGACAGTACATAATATATCCACCATTTACCAACATTTTTATAAATCCGAATTAACTAATTTTTGTGGCGAAATTTACAACTTTCTCGCGTCTCCTTCATCATTAGGCTCGCATCTCCCAAATAAATCACAGTTTGAGAACAACTGATTTACGAAATATTTACTCAGTATGACACTGGCCAATCAGATAGGCTCCATTACAAATGTTCACTAAAAAGCGAAAATTTTGAATCGCATAGCTTTGATAGGCACAGCTTACAAATCTCTAAAAGCTCGTTAAAAATCCTGGAAATACTTTCGCCTATTGCCAGATAATGGGACATATGAGCGCTATTATCCAAATTGGGAGAGCGAACTTCCAGGAGAGCATTTCACATGATTTCATAAGAGAGTGTGGCGAAAGAGAGAGAGAGCTGGCGTTAGATTTCGCCATGGAAATATGGAATCCAGAGCAACTTTGGCGGTTCGATGCACTGTCCTTTGGCCGAATTCACTTCCGCCAATACGCTTCGCTGAGAAATTCCGTGAAAATTGGACGCACGCTCACGATGACGCAATGCGAAACGCGTCGAAATTGGAAATTGTCACGGAATTAATTTGTTTTTATTAAATATGGTAAGCACGTACATATTAGTAGGTCACAGAACTTTATAGGTTGACATAACGGCGTCGTTTTTCCTTTTAAGAGAAAATTGAACGTTTTCTGATCCGATCGGTAAAGTGCTGCGCCCAGTTTAAGTCCGTTATTATTGCAGCAGATATTCCTTACTGATTACCAATAATACTATTCCGATGGCAGTTGACCCATATTGATATTACTATCCACTACACGCACTTATCTTTTTGAGAAAAATGTCACACACACACACAGGCTTTCTTATAACAAGTTCTGTCTCTCTCGTCATTTTTTCATTTTTCCTAAATATCTTCCATAAAACTTTATTAATTTACACATTTGCCATTAGCAAAGTTGTTGAGAATATAATTGCCCGCAAATTGTTTCTTGAAACATTTTTTATTCAATGGATTGTTTCAGAGATTATCCGTCTGAAAATTTTCAGTGCATTGAATTTTGCTAAGTGATACCTTACTGTCCGTTGCTATGATAACATTTTCTAATTGTTGATAGCGATGCCTACGCTTCCAATGGTAATTTTAATTGTGCATTCATATTTTGTTATCCATAGCAAAAGCTAATAATTTTGGTTACATATTGCTTTTCCACTGAAAATTTTTCAAAGTATTTAAAAATTATTTACCAGTGTAAATGACATAATAATTTCTGAGGACGCTGACGTCGAGAGCAATCATATTCATTACTCTGTAAGGAGAAAGTCTTGTGTTGGCCACATCAGATTTTTCCAATGTGAAAAGGGATTCAGAGTACTTTTCATTATGAAAATTATTAAAAGTGTTTAAGAATTTTAATTCGAAACTATGAATTTTTGGTCTCTTGAATTTTCAATTAACGAGGTTTTCCTGTTATTAAATTTTAATCAAATATAAGAATAAAACGCACTGCAAAAAAATTCGCCTGTTTCATCGGCGTAAACTTATTGGTAGCCACTCTTCATACCATGAGTTGCGATATTAATAATCAATACCTATTTTGTGCTATGCTCATGAAGATCGTTTTTGACGAAAAGAGAAACAGTTTAATCGATAAAACTGTTTATAATATTTTGGATGAATCAAATATTTCCTTATAGTTTAAAGCAAAATTACTAAAAAAATAATAATAGGATAAATATTTTAGCACTAAACAGTAAATAATTCCATTATTAATAAAAATAACGTGGGAGACTACGGCGAGTTAAATTAATTGATTTAAAAATAAATACTCCTTAACCGTACAAAGTTACTTTGTACGGTTAAGGAGTATTTATTTTTAATTCAATTAATTCCATTATTCACTGAATAAAAGAATAAATGCATAGCTCTTAAAATACCACGGTTTCAAAGATTAATCGTGATGAAGACCAAGCAGCGTGCATAAGTACAAAGAAATATTATTTCAGGGTAAAAACTCACACTAAATTAAAAGGCACCATCTTCTGACTTATGTATAAACTAATTCTGTTTAATTCGGCTAATTACCGATAAAGAATTTTGAATAACGTTGTCTTTAAAAAACATGGCCACTTAAAAGTACCGTCACGGATGTTAAACGACTCAAACGAATTTCTTATAGAATGTTTCAAGCAAATCTTTCTAAATAATCTTAAGATGTATATTAAATCAGCACTTTTAAAATGTTTACAGTTTATTGCTCAGTTCCATTTATAAAAATCCAGAATACGTAACGCGTGAGAACTGGAAAATCACGGAATGCTCGCTCGCGTATTCGGCCTTCGTCCGACCTTTTAATGTCAGTTTAAGACCCAGCGAGTTAGAAGCAGGGCATCGAACCGTAATTTTCTTCGCTCCGGTTCACTCAAAACACAAAATTTCGGTTCGGTTCCGGTTTCGCTCCGGCAAGCGTCAGTGAACCGGTTCGAACCGGTTTTTTTCGCTCCGACTTTAAAATATTTTTAGGAAACTTTCAAGAATTGATTTATGAATTAAGTAATTTTCTTATAAAATCAAATACATCTTCACTAAAAAAATAGTGATATTTAAAAAACATAAAACACGAAAATACATTATTTAAATGTGAATATTTAGTATGTATCTTATTTATTTAAGATTATATTTTGAATTGAATATTTACAAACCATACATGCGCCGCAAATGATTTCAACATATTAGGAAAGTATAAAGTAAATTATAAATGAGCACGTTTTCTGCGATAGAGTAATCTAAACTTATTATGATATGCAAAGCATTCATCTCATTTTCTAATTTACTGTGCTTAGTCCTTAGTACTAAATTTTATCAAAATTCGCTGAATAGCTACGGAAAAAAATTGCATCCTGATAGAAGAACGGACAGACCGAAGCTAATATGCGCTAAAGCTGGAATGCCTAATAATGAATTATTAATATTTTTATTTACAAATCGTGCGGTAAAATAAGAGATCGCGTTATCTTAATAGCGCCAGTAAGTTGAGTAAGATATTACGTTATTTTCATTAATAATTTGTAGATCACGTCCACTGCTCGTATTATAGTAAAAACTGTAAATGCACGGCTTAATTTTTTTTCATTCAGAGATTACTTAAATGGATGAAAAAATCTATAAAATATCTATGAGGAAGAAGCCTGCAGAAATTGAGGGTCCGAGAATTCAGAAAGGCTGAGAAATGTTTATTAACATGATACAAATTTACGATGACTGAATATTTTAAATCAATTACGTAGTGTGAGAATGTTAAACTTCATTATTTCATGAAATTGAAATGATAAGTACCGTTTCGAAAAATTATTAGTAAGCGAAAGCATGTGATTTTCACCCGGCAGCTAATAAAAAACATCTATGTACATCTACGTATTACCCTGCAATCAAACATGCAAACAAAAAGAAAATAATACTTATTCGGCCTGTCGTGAACTTTCTTCAGGCGGAGTCTCTAATGTGGGTTTCTGCAGTCGACAAAATATTTCACTAAAAATAACTAATTCGCATTCATATTTAATTTATCTTCAGTTTTAAACAACCAATACGAATATGTGTGCTCATTTTAAGATGCACTCTATAAAATAAATAGAAATTTTCTAACCTGTAACAAAGGATAACCGAAGTAAGAATATCTCAAAACCACGACTGCGGAGCGATCCTTCCTGGATAAGTTTTAGAGAATGACTACCAGAATACAAGGGTTCAGTGGATATGGAGAGGGAGTGAAAGTATATGGGGACAATAACCTCCAACTTTAAGGAAAATCCAGGTTAAGAATCGGGAAATATTTTTCCCGGGAACACACTGTACGGGGTATGCTCGGGGGGAGGGTAGTAAGACAATTAGAGGCTGTCTGCAAAGTACCGCTCAAGTTCCTTTCCAGTAGCCTCGTTTAACAGGTAATCTCAGCAGGATGTATTGTACACCCTCTCTCTATGTATTGAGATGCACATGAAAAATCCTACTATTGAGCCAACAGATATTATGAGAAAGATACATCCTTCCCAAGGCTGAGGAGAATGTGTTCTCAAGAAAAACCCAACACTTTTCTTATTCGGTTTCTAAACGTGAGGCATTCAGAAAGACTCAAACTAAAGCAAAAGGAAAAACCCTTCTTTCGCTCCCACTTTTTATGCGAACCGAAAAATATGGAGCGAAATAAATAGCGGTTTTCGGTTTCGGTTCGGGTTCAGGAAAATATTTTTTTTCGGTTCGGGTTCGGTTTCACTCCAGGAAAAATAACGGTTTTTTCCGGTTTCGGTTTTCGGTTCGGTTCCGGTTCGATGCCCTGGTTAGAAGTCCCCACTACATATATATATATCAAGAGAAGAAGCGCCTATTGAAAAGTCGCAAAAATCCCTTTAAAATGGATTTTGCGAAAAGCGTGCCATATGTCGAAGAAGCCGATACTGTATGATAGAGAAAAGAAATAACTTCTGAGCAAACATTCTCTCACAACTATGAGTATTTTCAAAATCTCCACAGTCATTTTTACGCTTTGCGATCAAAATACGCATTAATCGTTTTCTAAATCGTTATTTTGGCGTTGACGTAGATTTTAAAAATCGTATGGTGAAAGATTCATGCTCATAAATCTAAAAAAATGCAATTCAATTAACCGGCATCGGAATAATGTAGGACTTGTCTGCGCACGTTTAATACGTAATTTGGCGTTTGGTGCGCGTTTATGAACTACGTCGGCGTCAATGATTAATGATTTTCGTTTTAGTTAGCGAAAGAAATGAGCGCTTTGGTAAAGAGGTGGTAGGTAATCGTGCCAATGATATCCCAATGATCGATGTTTCGAATCCTGCCGAGGGCATGTTCGTATACGTTCGAGTTTGTTAACGTTGTTGCGCTCGTTGTAAAAGACCGCAAAGTTCTGTTTATGAGATAGTCACAAATAAATAAATAAATCGAACTTAACTTATGGTTAAAATCAAATAGTTATGCGTTTCCACGGTAACCATGACACCGTTGGAGATTATCACTTCATCAAATCGACTTATTTGCTTATCAAAGCGTGCAGTATAGCTCATTTTGACACAGTGTAAAACCTTAGTGTGAAGTGAAATATTTTTTTCTGAAATATTTCCTTAATATCTTCGCGTTTCAGGAAAATAAAGGATTTACTTGTATAGCAAAACTATATTTAAAAAATCTCTTTACATATACAAGGATGTAAGGAATCCATTATTAGAAATAGCCCTATGGTAATCGAGCGTACATTTTATTTCGAGTTTCCGTCAAATAAATTATTGACGACTTTGAGTATTTAAAATAAACTCAGCATTTCTACGGAAATTATATTAACGAAAAAATCAAAGTCTTTTTATTTGGTTACCAGATTTCGACAGTAATTGCGCAGATTAAAAAACGTTCTTCTTAGACAATGTTTCATCCTGAAGTTTTGAGTCCTATGAAACGCATTGAGGAAGAGAAACGATGGGATACGAGAAAGCCGACAACGCAATTTCACTGCCACCATTAACGACGGAAGACGAGATAATTATTAAGTGAGATGGAAGTATGCACAAACTGTATTTTCCATCGCCTCATTTATCCTACCCTCTCCATCCAACAAGCTAATTCTCCCTAGGGTGAAATGGAAGATGATCTCAATTTCACCCTGATAATAAAGTCGTTTATCGATCTTTATCTCCCTCTCTTCTCTTCCTTGTAATAATAAAGGCATTTGTCTGTCTCTCCTCCCTCCGTCATTCTTTTCGTGGCTGCTGCAAGTTCGTTCGTTACATAAAGTCACCCGCGTTTTAATTTGGACCTCTTGCGCACGATAAATGATGGACGAACCTCGAATAAAGTTTTCGGTAATTATATATATATATATATATATATATATATATATATATATATATATATATATATATATATATATATAATGTTGGCTGGGTCTATATCCAATAGAGCTGTAGGTTTGAACGGCTACAGTACTGCGATGTGGAAAGCAAGAGGGAAACTACCACATTAAAATTCCCTAGTAATGATTATTTGGTTGGACAATATGATTTCTCTCGTGGTAAAATATTCCGGAGGTAAAATAGTCCCCCAATCCCATCTCCAGGCGGGGACTGCCTTGAGGAAAGCATTTGTCGTAGGTAACTTACGCTTAGATACTTGGAAAGTAAAAACCTTGAGGAAGGCAGGAAAGCTCGAGAACCTGAAAGAAGAAATGGGAAGAAATAGGATTGATATCATAGGGCTGAGCGAAGCTGGTTAGGATGGAGAATGACAGTTCAACTCGGAAGAATTCATGGTAGTTTACTCAAGAGGAAATAGTGGGGCAAGGGGAGTAGCTCTGGTACTTAGGAAAGATATGAAGAAGAGCGTGACAAAAATAACAGCAACGAACGACAGGTTGATGGCAATAAAGCTAAAAGCAGTCCCAGTGGACGTTGATAATCCAGGTATTTATGCCAACGTCCACTCATGAAGAAGAAGAAATTGAGTAGATGTATGAACAAATTAACGAGATTTACGAAGAAGACGGAAGAGGAAAGGTAAACTGCATAATAATGGGAGATTGGAACAGCATAGTTGGTGAAGGACAAGAAGAAAATGTTGTCGGTCAATACGGACTTGGGAAAAGAAACCGAGGAGGAGAAAAACTGGTAGAATTCTGTGTTAATAACGACTTACAAGGGGAAGACTAGGTTTACGGGTCACCGACCTAGCTGAAATTTGGTAGGTATATAGCCCGTAAAAACCACGATAATGAATAACCCCCCTTTTGCGGTTATATGAGCAATAGTTTAGCAATAAAATGCGTTTGTAGTTTGGATTTTCAGAGATATCCATCTGTCTCTGCTAAACGTGTAACGTATGGAGTGGCGGAGGGGTAACGTGGTGGGCTACGGAGATGAAGGTACGGCGTTCGCGTCCAGTAGCTTTTTTCTTTTTTCGCTTGTTATTGACATTAATTTTTGTTTCATTTATGCGACGATGCTACATTATTATGAAAACCATACTTTTTACATTGTTTCTGGAATTTTTAATTTTTGTTTTTTTTTCGATTTTTTCGTTTCGTTTTGTGACGTCTACTTCTATAGGCAGGTGAAGGATTTTGTTTCCCGTCTGCAGAATGCTGCGATATTATTGCGTGGAAATCGCGACATTACGAGCAGGATGGGTACGATGAGGATCCATTCTCTGATTCATCATCAGCTGTCTTCTGCTGTATTTAAACCGATGATACGATACGCATGGTTTGCATCTCGGTTGACGAAAAGCAGGGAATTTTTTTATAACGTGAACCAAATAATTTTCCCTGAGGAAGTATTGAAGAAGAAATGCAGCTGTGGGGAGCAGTGCTTTGCCAGGTGTTCCCACTGCAGAAAATATTGGTGCTTCCGATGTTTTTTTGATTTGTATCACCCCACATACTGTTTTTATGAGAATGAGACGGAATAGGATCAAGATGAATGAAATACCAAAAGAAGAGATAAAAATGTAGAAAAGCCCACGAAAAAAACGGAAAAAACGAAAAAATCGAAAAAAAACAAAAATAAAAAATTCCAGAAACAATGTAAAAAGTATGGTTTTCATAATAATGTAGCATCGTCGCATAAATGAAACAAAAATTAATGTCAATAACAAGCGAAAAAAGAAGCTACTGGACGCGAACTCCGTACCTTCATCTCCTTAGCCTACCACGTTACCCCTCCGCCACTCCGTACGTTCCGCATCTAGCAGAGACAGACAGATATCTCTGAAAATCCAAACTACAAACGCATTTTATTGCTAAACTATTGCTCATATAACCGCAAAAGGGGGTTATTCAATATCGTGGTGTTGCGGGCTATATACCTACCAAATTTCAGCTAGATCGGTGACCCGTAAACCTGGTCTTCCCCAGATGAAATCAGGACTAGAATAACAAAAGCAAAAGCCGCATTCAGAAGAAAGAAACTCCTGCTAATGGGAAATATAAAGCAGGAAATCCGCAACAGGTTGATAAAATGCTATGTATGGAGTATAGCTTTGTACGGAGCTGAAACATGGACGCTAAGGAAAAATGATATAGTACTTCCTCATTTTTCACCCTATCTGTCCATTTTATCTACAGCATTCTTCTCCATGTCCACATTTCGAAGCCTTCCAAGTATTTAATATCATTTTTCCTTAGCGTCCATGTTTCTGCTCCGTACAAAGCTGTACACCATACATAGCATTTTATCAACTTCTGGCGGATTTCCTGCTTTATATTTCCCGTTAGCAGGAGTTTCTTTCTTCTGAAAGCGGCTTTTGCTTTTGTTATTCTAGTACTGATTTCATCAGTACATTTTGCTTCTCTTGTTATGATGCTTCCAAGGTATTTATAATCTGAAACTAGTTCCAATCGCTTTCTTCCAATACTTAAATTCAAATTTTCTTCTTCTTTACTTGATATTCGCATAACCTTGGATTTTTCAGTGTTAATTTCCATACCGTATTTTCTACCTGTTATCACTAGTCTATTTATCATTTTCTGGAGTTCCTTTTCCTTTCTTGCTAGAAGTACTTCATCATCCGCGTATTTCACTGTTCTTATAATCCCTCCGATTTTGAAATCTCCCGTACCTTCTAACGCTTCCTGCATTAGTCTCTGTCCATACATATTGAATAGAATCGACGATAGACAGCATATATATCTATAATATATAGACGCTTCTTTCACATGATATATATATATAATATATAGACGCTTCTTACACACGATATATACACATATATATATATATCTCCCTTCCAACTGCCTCAGTTCACTGCCTCAAAGTCGGCGGAAGGGTGTAAACGGAGGCTAAAGGGCGAAGAACAGTGGTGTCCTCGGACACCGGTAGGTTCAACCATGCTGTGAAGTCTTTCTGCAATATCTCCGGCCAAAGTGAAAGAGGTACTCACCAACCCGCTCTGGGCCAGCGTGGTGTTTTAAGGCCCACAATCCCCCCATGACATGTACACCCATAAAAAACGGCCCTCATTCTCCGGAGGCTGGATTGCCTCTGACCGTGGCAGTGGTCAGGAACAAGGCAGGAAGGCAGAGGGTGCTAAGAATCCCCGGAGGTTAAACGCCCACTGCCACTCTTTCTCATCCTTACCCAATTCCTTTAACCTCAACCTAACTACCTTTAACTGCCGGACTTTGTCCAGTGAAGATAAACTTCAAGAGCTACAAGAACAACTGGAGAAGATCAAGTGGGACATTTTAGGACTTAGTGAGGTGAGAAGAAAAGGTGAAGGCCTATTGGAGTTGAAGAGTGGAGATATTTTTTATTACAGGGGAACTGACACAGGAAGAACAGGAGGTGTTGGATTCATCATCCACAAAAAATTGAAGAATAATATCGTGGAAATGGAAAGTTCATCCGAGCGGGTAGCTAGACTAGTGCTTCAAATAAATAAAAGATATCAACTTCAAATAGTCCAAGTTTATGCGCCAACGTCATCATACTCGGATGAGGAAGTGGAAGATTTTTACCAAGAAGTTGGAGAACTGCACGACAAAGGGAGCTGCCATCTAAAAGTGGTCATGGGTGATTTCAATGCCAAGGTAGGAGAACAAAAGGAAGACGACAGCGCAGTTGGAAAATGGGGCTATGGAGACAGAAATGAACGAGGGGACCGCCTTGTAGACTTTGCTGAATGTACTAGTCTATATATAATGAACACTTTCTTCAAAAAGAATCCCAATAGAAAATGGACCTGGAAAGGACCCAATGGTACCAAAAACGAAATTGACTACATACTAGTAAATAAGAAGCAATTGGCTGACGACTGTTCCGTCCTCAACCAGTTTAAAACTGGAAGCGACCATCGCTTGGTAAGATGCAGGATAAAATTCAACTCAAAGTTAGAAAGACAGAAGCTTATAAAGAAGAAGCCTAAGTCTATTATCAACACGCAGGTGCTAAAAGAACGAAAAGAAGAATTTCAGCTCCAACTGAAAAATCGATTCAGTGCACTGGAAGACCAAGAAGTTGAATCCCAATTTATAGAGATACTCAAGGAAACTGCTGAAGAAATAGGCGGAACAGTTAAAACAAAGCCAGAGAAAAAGTTGACTGAAAAAACAAGACTGCTGATGGAAAAAAGAAGGAAAATGTTAATTACTAATGATCCTAAAGAAATGATCCATTTTGCAGAACTAAACAAAACTATAAGGAAGATGTGAAAAAATATAATTATGAACTAATCGAGAAAGCCATAGAAAACAATAGAAGTTACAAGAAAATAAAACAACATCTCTCGATCGGAAAGAGACAGCTGGTGGCCTTGATGCTAGAAGACGGCTCCATAACCCATAGTAGGAAACTGATCCTGAAACGGGTACAAGAATTTTACACCAAGCTGTATGAGGATCCTCTAGGAAATGATGAAGTAAATGATGATGCAAACATGCCCACCGAAGAGGTCCCAGGTATCCTTCCGGAAGAGGTGAGACACGCAATCAGAAGTATGAAGAATGGAAAAGCATCTGGAATGGATGGTATCACAGCGGAAGTATTCAAAGCAATGGGGAATCATACGGAAACAATTCTCGCTAAGATTTTTAATTCCTGTCTGAGGAAGAAAAAGATACCAGAAACATGGAACCACGCATGTATTATCCTTCTGCACAAGAAAGGTTCCAAAGAAGACTTGAATAACTACAGACCGATCAGCCTACTCCCAACAATCTACAAAATATTCACCAAAATACTCACTATGCGCCTTCAAAACCATCTTGATGCTGCCCAACCCAGAGAGCAAGCTGGATTTCGCAGTGGGTATAGCACGATGGACCACATCCAAGTCGTGAGAGAGGTAATCAGTCGGACCAACGAGTATGAATTACCTCTATGTATGTGCTTTATCGACTACGAGATAGCATTCGACTCTGTCCGAACTTCGTCGGTGTTACGTGCACTAAAGAAACAAGGAGTAGAAGAAACGTACATAACCTTGATCAAGAATATCTACGAAAATGCGACAACATCTGTCCAGCTGCATGAAGAGACGAGTACCTTTAAGGCCGAAAAGGGAGTGAGACAAGGAGATACTATGTCCCCTAAGTTATTTACAGCAGCTCTAGAGGAAGTATTCAAAAGGCTAGACTGGGAGGAAAAAGGCATAAAGGTAAATGGAGAATATTTGAGTCACCTGCGCTTTGCAGATGATATCACACTGTTCGCAGGAAGCCCAGAAGAGCTCCTTAGAAGAACTGAAGAGCTTGAGCAAGCAAGCCGAGAAGCTGGACTTAAGATGAATCTTAATAAAACAAAGGTTATGTACAACTCCTTCACAAATTCTGAGAAGATACATATCAACGGAGCAGAACTTGGAGAAGTAACCAGCTATGTTTACTTAGGTCAACTCATCACTACTGATGGTTCGCTTCTTGGAGAAATCAACCGGAGAGTGAAGATGGCATGGAGTGCTTTTGGCAAGAATGCGAACATCTTTAAATCAAATATTCCAGTCTTCCTAAAAAGGAGACTGTATGACCAATGTGTTCTGCCTGTTCTGACATATGGTTGTGAAACATGGACCATGAATGCCAGAATGATACAGCGCCTGCAAACAACACAGAGGGGCATGGAGAGATGCATGTTAGGGATCACCCGAAGAGACCGCAAGAGGAACGACTGGGTAAGAAAGAAGACGGGAGTCTGTGACGTGATGAGAAGAGCGAAGGTGCTAAAATGGCAGTGGGCGGGCCACATTGCTAGAAGAAATGACCAGCGTTGGACGTCCAGTGTAATCGAATGGATCCCAAGAAACATCAAGAGACCAAAAAGAAGACCGAAAGACAGGTGGGACAGAGAGCTTGTTAAGTTCTTGGGGCAAACTTGGAGGAGGGAGGCAGTTGACAGGGAAAACTGGAAGAGTCTGGGGGAGGCCTTCGTCCGTCAGTGGACTGAAAAAGGCTGATGATGATGATGATGATGATGATATATATCTATATATATATATAGATGCTTCTTACACATGATATATATATCATATCTATAATATATAGATGCTTCTTACACATGATATATATATATATATATATATATATATATATGAGGATACAAAATTATGAGGCACTTCCAGATGTGCCAGAAACTTGAAATTTGGAGGATTATAGGTTTTTAGTCACAACCAAAGTAAAAAATCCGAAACTGTCGAAATTACTATTTTGAAGGGCTATTTTGGCCCCTCTTTGCCCCATTTTTTGCCCATAAGAAAACATGTAAATTGGTGTAGAGGTTTTTATATTTGCATTTTAAAATTACTTCCCGTCAAGATACGAACTCGAGGCTTAAACTGTCGGATAGGATAGAAATTGTAGTTTCTTATTTTTGAAGACGGAATGCAAATCCGAGTAGAATTAGCGTAATTTTATAGTTTTTATCGCAAAAAATTGCTAATTTTTCTGGGTCTAACAATAGGTTTCCTTGGTAACAAGCTCTATCCTTTCATATGGGTAAGCTTTTAATGGGAATCAGAGGTTTATATTTTAATGCTGTTAATGTTAAACTACACCTAATGAAGGAAATCCGATATTGATATAATCCTCATTTTTGGGGCTGTTTTGCCCCATTATTGCGCCATTCGAGAACAAAAAAGGCGATGCAACTGCATAGGACCCAGAGACTTGAAATTTGGCACGGTTATAGAAATTTCATTGCAACCTAAGATAAAATTACAAAATTACAAAAATTCTCATTTTTAAAGGGCGGTTTTGCCCCTTTTCGGCCCCTTGCGAGAACAAAAAATGCGAGGCAGCTGTATAGGACCTAGAGACTTGAAATTTGGCACGATTATAGAATTTTCATGGCAAACTAAGATAAAATTGTTAAATTGCAAAAATTCCAATTTTTAATGGGTGGTTTTGCACTTTTTCGGCCCCATACGAGTGTGATAATTATAAGGCACTTCTTAGTGAGATACAAACTCCAAATTTGACACGGTTATAAGATTATGTACAACATCGCTTGGGAATAATTTGAATTTGTAAAAATGCTAAAATTTGAAAATGCTTGCAGAATGCAAGCACATAACAACTAGTATATATATATATATATCATCAGCCTTTTTCAATCCACTGACGGATAAAATATATGCTTATGGAAGAGAAAAGGTAAATATGAACATCGAATGAAACTAATTGTGAAGGAAACCCAGAGAACACTTACCAAAGATGGAGAGACCCCAGGGGTGTCGGAGAGACACATTTACACACGGAGATTGAAGCTTCCTTACGTAAAATTTTAATGCAATATAAACGGACTCTGCGTAGCATAAACGTGTTTTTATCACTATTCAATAATTCCACCAATTTGCAAAATACGATATGATTATTCTTTTTATGGTTATGCTAACCATATTTTGAAACAAGTAAAACCGGGATATTGGTGGGATGAAAAAGTGAAGAGAGGGAGCGATGATCAAATACTGTTTAACGGAAAATAAAAAGAGAAATATTTTTAATATTACAATTTTAAATTTCAAATGAACATTTTTACAAAAAAATAATTAATTAACCACTTTATTCATTCTGAAACAGAAATAAATTTTTCCACTACCCTGAATTTGATGTATTTCCTTTCTGGAACAAAACAACAGAGCGGGCGGTACTAATGGACATGACCTCGAAACCGAGGCAATCCCGGTCAAACCGGGAGTTACGAATAATATCTCCATTATACGAATTGAAACAAAAATGCCTCACATATGTACACAATATAAATTAATATCAATAGCTGATGGTTCGGGTTCCACGCCTAGGTAACATTAAGAGTTATCTAGAATGTGCTAACTGTAAGAGCGCCGCGTTATGAGTATAAATATCACGGAACTAAAGCTTAGCTCAGTGGTTCGAATTCAAAATTTTACAGTTCCAACCGGATCCTTTACAAAATTTTATAGATTATTTTACATAGTAATACAAAACAACCATAAGACAAGAAAATTATCCCGCTCTTTAGAGTGAATGATGTCGCGAAGCCTACAACATAGGCCAGTTATGGCGAACCTATGGCAAGCGTGCCATAAGTGGCACGCAAGAGGATTTTGGTTTGCACGACAACGAAAGGCGAAAACCAACCAAAGCGTATATCATACTGATTTAGTGCCGCAAAAACATTTGTGCTATTTAGTTAGCTATTGTAAACATTAGTTTTATGGTTACAAACTTAAATCTATTATGTCTTGATCAAGGCCGTCTTAAGACATTTGGGCGCCCTGGGCTAGTAACATGATGCGCCCTCTTATAGTGGGATGGGGATTACTACTAAGTTTTAACCCTAGAACTACCAAGGGGGGGGACTCCGAGGCCCACAAATTTTATTTTCGTATGTATCTCTATTAAAAATAAAGGTGACGTCTTGATATTTAATTACATTATGCAGAGACTTATAGATAACAATTACTTGAAGTTTTCCATCAATGTATGCATATTTCAATTTTCTGCAAATTATTTTGTCAATGGCTGCATGCCTTGACAAGCGGGTGGCCTAAATTATAGTGTGCCTTCTGATTGATCAATTTTATTCTTGCAACCCAGTGTTGCTATTTATATTCAAATTATGTTGCATTTCATTCATTTCCACACCCTTTATTTGTTTTCTCATAGAGCAATGTATCGGTGTGAAAAACCTTACATGCAAGCGAGGATGTGTGAGGATTTTTGTTTTGTTTCTTTCAATATGAATGCGACATTAGTTTGGCCCATACCAATAAGCAATATGGCATCGTGGTCGTTTTATGACAGTATGACAGCAAAAAGAAAGGGCGGTCAAACCCGTAGTCTCGTAAAACCTCGGGTTCAGGGAGCCAGGAAAAGAATGACCCTTCCCAAACGAATCGTGGCCTAAGCCAGGGCACAGACCTTGAGGGTGAAAATAGTGCATTTTACGACATGATAACGTACTGCATTGTAATTTTTCCATTTCAAAAGAATTCGCCGCGAGCCAGAATATGCCATATGATACCGAAAAATCCTAGATAAATATTTATTATAATTCCATTAAAGGAGGGGTCGATACTATAGATCAGATGACAAGGAAGCACATATACTACAAAGAGAGGCACGAGGAGATGGCCGTTTTCGATGTTCCATACTTTTACTGGAAAATCCACCAGGACATGCTCACAGTGTGTGCTCACATGTGTGTGGAAAGCACAGTATGAAGCGTGTTAATTGTTTAAATTGTTGTGTCAGATGTAGCAGATTAAATTGTTTTTCTAATAAATTTGTTATTATTTCTGTAAATACAATCTTACTGCAAAATTAATGTGATCTTTAAAACATAATGAGGAAAAATGTAAAAAAAATTTTTTATGCAAACATTTCTATCTTTATAGTAGATAATGTACATATAATTTACAATACTTTACTAAAATTACATAGCTTTATTCCTATGCTGTTTCTAAATATATAAAAATTGATTCAAAACATTACTGTGGCTCCTTATAGTATTATAGTATTTTAGATGGTGGGCCTCTGATAGTCATAGCTACGCCATTGCTATGGGCATACGTATATCGAGAGAACCTAAATTACCTAACACAATAACCCGAGTTTCTTTTAAAAAAAACTAAATAATACCGTCGGAAAAAGTCACGAATTTTCTATCACTCCGCACGAAATATATTTTTCCACGTAATTCACCAATGGAAATGGCTGTCTAACAAAAAACCAATATGGCGGCTCCAACGTCGGGTTAATGAACGTCCGATTTTCACTGCAAATACGAATTTCCGCGTGTTTCATGCCTTAACATGCATCAACACGTAAAAACAGTACTCACATCGCTATTCCGTCTTGTCTCGGCACCTGTGAACTTGTCGGCCGGCGTCTTCTTCCCGACCTGACTCGAACTCAGCTCTAGGCATTGCCGCGCTCTGTGTATCACTCCCTCCTCAATTTTAAACTAAACACACGAATAAACATTGACGTAAACGAGTCAATAATTAACTTGGAAGCGAAGAAAAAATATAATTACACAGTGAATCGCGTATTCTTCCGATTAATAACGGCGGATGCAACCATCCAAACCGAATCGCGGCTGAACAGCCACTAAACCTCTAGATCACTCCACTTGTTTTCGACCAATCACGTCGCGACGTGTCCTTAGATTTAGCAATACCCAGAACGCTTATCTCGACAAATCAGACACCCTCAAAAAGATTCTCTCCACAGCGAACAGTGAAAAACAGAAGCTAATATTACGGAAGATATCAATTTCTTGAAGCGACTTGTGCATTGTGTTCAAGAAGAAACGGTACACCCGTGACAGTTGGCGGGTCATATTAAGTTTCGCGAGGTTCCTAGTATTTTTCGATAAGGAATTGCGGAAGGGGTTTGGGACGGAGAGGGAGAGGAGGGGGGAGAAGGAGGGGGGAAGGAGGAGGGGGGAAGGAGGAGGGGGTAGACTTGGTTGACGATGTCTGGCAAAAATCGGTGATCGTTTCCTAATTATCCCTTTACGGAAGTATCACAGTAGTCTTCACGCTTCGGAAGCGACTGGACGCGTGTTTTCAATCGACTTAATGTTTCGTCGTCGTCATTGCTTATTGGGTGCGAGAAAAAGGAAAGAGAGAGGAAGGAGTGGCGAACTTTATTAGTGAGGAAACGGGATATGTGAAAGCTTCTTTCCGTTTGCAGAGCCGAAGTGTAGGACTTTGAGAGCCCCGTACAGGATCGACTCTTGCTTGCTCGGAAGACGACGTCGGAATGATTTTATGCAAACATTTCTATCTTTATAGTAGGTAATGTACATATAATTTCAAATACTTCACTAAAATTATATAGCTTTATTCCTATGCTGTTTCTAAATATATAAAAATTGATTCAGAACATTACTGTGGCTCCTTATAGTATTATAGTATTTTAGATGGTGGGCCTCTGAGGCCTTCCACCCCCCCCCCCCCTCCCCTTCGTAGTCCATAGTAGTGAAAATGGCTTGGTAGTTCTTGGGTTAATGTAAAAGTAAATACCTAAATACATATCAATTTTATTAATCATAAATGAAAACAATACACATTTTTATTAAAACAAAAAATAGAAACTCAAATAATAACGCAGTTAATAAATAAATAAATTATCTTAAAAGTACTTCTTTCTACATTTACTTTTGGCAAATTGGTTGATAATTTCTGCACAATCAATATTTTTAAATAATTCTGATTCAATTGACAATATGCTTAAATTATTAAGTTGGCATTCTCCTAAAGATGAAAGCAGATAGTTTTCTATTCTTCTTAGCGTCGAAAAAGATCTTTCACCGTTACAATTTGTAGCAGCAATACTTAAAAAATGCGCAAAGTAGTAGCAACATTAGGAAATGTAGATTCAATACTTGAATCTATAATTGTCCTCAAATAAAGCTTTGCTTTAGATGTAATTTCATCGTTCCTCATCGTCATCGTTAGGCGGCGCTGCAATAGCGCCGTCACCGAATGACACGGATGTTTATGTCTGTACTATTGTTCGTACGAATATCTAATCTAACACAGTCAATGAAAAAAATGTGACGAAGCAGAAGTTATATGTAAGGAAGTTAGTGTCTCATAGCCCATTTAGCCCAATGGTTAAGGCAGCGCTGCCTAAGCCTAACGAAGGTAAACCGCAAAACTAGATATTTCTGTACAAAAGGACAGGTTACCACGGCTGTCGGGTTGAGCAATTAATTGATTTTGATAAAAAAATATAAGACTCACTTATGTAGTTCTTAATCCATCTTCTCCAATTCACCTATCCTTTTTCTTTCGATGCACTGGAATTGAACTTTCTTTCTACTTCACGATCCATTCTAAAGAAGGACAAAACTCCTAATGTGTGGATTGCGGAGAATGTTGAAAATAACAACACGATTCAATCTGTGTAAGTACATGTACATCGCAATTGCATTCACGTAAATTTAATACAGTAATACTGCCGACTACCTTTCCTTGTAAAGACTTCCATCGGACTAGCCACAGGGCACGAGAAAGATTCCTGGGAACAGAGAAACAATTATCACAGCGTATGTAGGTCCACATTTCCATCTCAAGTGGTATGGATATTTGTACTAACAGACGTATCTTATACTCGTTTCGTCTCGTAGATGTGTGCATTCTATATGAATGAACCTTTATATCATCATGTTTTGGCATCGAGAAATACTTATGGAAAGAAATCACATGGCCCGAGAATTTTCCAATGTAAACCTGAACCTTCGTTAAGCCCTAGTAAATTTGCCAGACCTTCACTTCTCCTCGGAGTCTCTGAAGTATAGCTATTATGATTCTGTCCAGTATACAGTGTGCGACGAGTGAAATTTTTGGATGCTGCCGTCCTACGTAGTACGTACTTTCAGAAACCCCTAGCGTTTCCGATTGCCCAAAATATTTATGAATTACAGGGAAGTAGCCACATATTCACTACCTGAAACATGTAATAGATGGTGAGCCTCTTGAGAAATAAAAGGCTATGACAATTTATACTTTTTGAGCTTAAATTACAAAGATGCGAAGTTTAAAAAAATATATATTTTATTTGTGGAGCGGCGGCGCCTGGCGCCCTAGGGCTGCAGCCCATTTAGCCCATATAGTTAAGGTGCCCCTGGGCTTGATCACGAATTTAATTAAATTGGCACGCAAAAAAATCAAGAACTTTTTGTGGCACGAGAGGCGGAAAAGATTCGAAAATTTCAGTAATATTGGCACGCGGGCATTAGAAGGTTCGCCATCACTGACATAGGCTGTCTCCATGATAATGACCACGCTCCAAACCACCTTCTTTATTTATGTCGAATTTGAATATTTAACAAGTGTATTGGCAATTGCCTTTTAAGTGTTTTGAAATTTTCTAAGTAAAATTAGAAACTACTGAACGATTTTCAAGAGATGACTTGAGGTTGAATAAATAAAGAGGTTAATAGTGGAAATGTTTTTGCACCGCATCGAAGCCATTTTATTTTTTACTGCTTTTTATCTAAACAAACCACTTATCGGCTGTTTATCTGTCCATGTACAGGATAACTAAAAAAGTAAGTCACAAACGCCAAAATTCCAAGATTCTACGTACATTAAAGCTATCTAATATATAAAATTGACTTCGTCGTCGTGGGAAATCGGAACTCTGTAATGCTTTTTTAGCGAACTTTCCGAGTAGCTAGAAGACTGACATTTGGTTGCAATGTTCGGTTCTTAAAGGTGAAGCCACATACGAAAAAAAATTTCCAAAATCGACCCGAGAATGATTTCCATTCCTCATAAGATAACATAGAAAAATCGATATTTCGACCTGCAACCTTATTTTATTTTGCTTATTAAAATTCGCTAATTTGACCTACGATTTTCGGACTTGCACCGTATTAAAGAAAAATAAATCCAGTTTCTTATTCTTATCGTCTTTTAACCCTTTCGAATCTAAATCTTTCGAATTTAACGTTTTAATATCACATTTTGACAAAATTTAGCGTTTTTAATGTGAAGTTGCCTTGCCAACCGATTACATTGTTAAACTCGAAATCCTATTTCTCTCACGTATGCTCACGTTCTCTCCGGACCTCCGTGGACCCACCCGGCACAATTCATCGGTATCAGAGATATCTCAGAATTAGTTTTTACTTTCTCCAATATACGTAGTATAGAGAAAGTATTGTTTTCATGAAAAAATTCGAAATGGAGATTTCAACGGAAATACACGTTTACAAGCAAGCTTTGAAATAAATATTAAAACATATTTTTCTAAGTTATAATGCCTTCATCCTTTGGTAAAAAATGCGCAAAAGGTGAAATGATTGTATTACCATATAATACATAATTTTATTCGCCAAAGACGTCTGGCATAACCCGGGCATCGCCGGGTACTTTCAGCTAGTATGTGATAAAAATGTGGTTGATCCAGGATTAGTAGCAAATGGTGGCTACAAAGATCAATTGCTGATAATTGGCATGATGTTCGAATTTGACATCACGTTTATTCTATCAAAGAAATGTTGAACAAAGATAGAATAAATAAAGTACATAATTTCTCAAAAACTCACATGATATATAATTTGCGAACCAATGTTTTCGTTGCTATGTAAAAAAAAAACAAATGAAATTATAAATGCCAATGAAAATAATGAATCAGATGAGGCCATTTTAGGAAAAATTTATTCCTTACAAAGTACAGAGTTCAATTAATTTATATCCGTTTAGCTATTATTAAACTGTAGTTTTAAGATTACGAAATAGTTTATAAATTATTTTTTAAACAAAATTGTCTTTTATTAAATTTTCTAAAAAAGCTCCTTTTGCTAATTGCTCTGAAATCTTTTCCTATCAAGTATCTACGTATTTTGTACAAGACTAGCATACGAAGAAAAATTTCTGCTGAATTACGTCGAATACAACAATGCTTATAATTATAATTATGTGACCATTTGGCGCATTGCGACTTTTCGAAGATAATTTAGCGATTCAGAAACGTTACGTAACCACGACGAATATACATAACGTACTCTAAGGATATGCGAACAGCACTGAGTGACGCCGCTCAGTATACTACTATTTCGTGAGCTTGGACTTTATATTATCGAAGTTATATCAAAGTAAAAGTGCAGTAAATAGTCCGTAATTTACTAGAAGTGAAATTACAAGACATGGTACTGTTTCCTTTATTGTAAATAACATTCCATAGAAAACCCATTGCGAATTTTTCCATTGTTTTATGTTGTGGACTTTCAGTGCTATTTACTGGGATTATTCATAAAATTAAAAATATCTCATTATTCAGTTTAAACGATCATAAAACGACGGCCCTAAATTACACATGTGTACGATATCTCCCTTTCATGGAATATTTGTTTTAAGCGCGACCTAAATCTCAAGAAAGCTGTAATTTAGAGCTCCAGAGAAAACTCTCCGAAGCAGACACAACTGGTTTAAGTGACAAATTACCGATCAGAGGGGTTATCACTTGAGACTGGTTTTTTGTTTTTAATGGGAATCAATTCTGTTATGAAAATAATTGACCTTATAAATGTGTGTGTGTATTGGCGGTCGCTGTGACAAGTTTTGACTCTATGAAAAAATCACAATTGAGCTGCTGCCATCTATGAGCTACCCACGTGACTCTCATCAAGTAAAATTCTGTACACATTCGCTAACAACAGCTAATACTTTGACATTCATTTCGGTGTTTATTGTTGAAATTTTGGTTAGAACGTGCTCCGGCAGCGCTTTCTAGGCCGTCACGGTCTTCGGTTAACTGAGAAATGTAACACTGGCTGTTTCCGCATGGTTTTGTTTTTTTTCGCCATCTCCGGTTTTATGAACCATAACAACTCGCAAATCGTTCCAAAAAAAAAAACAATAATGGTTACATTTTGACTAATTGTAAGACTGAAACATAACGGCAATTTCACGACTTTCGTAAACCTTGCGACAATTATGATTGCAATAAAATCTCACAGACCACAAACTATTTCAAAATTGCAGGACAACAGAATAACGATGCACAATTTAAAACGAGAGATGGCAATTAAAGCCGATTCATAATTTACCTATATAATTTTGTTGGCGTAAATTTTTTTATACTAAAGTACAGTAAAACTCGTTTATTTCGTATTTGAGGCGACCGACTCATTGCTTCGATATAAGCGTGACTTCGTTATATACGGGAAACATGGTTTTTGGCGTATACATCCCATATAACACGTATACACATACAGCAAACACCGTGCTATCCGGCTATTTAGAAATCGACCACCCTTAAACACCGGAAATTACACAAATACAATTCATTTTGTTTTTTTTATTAATTTTTGTATGAATTGTATTTGTGTAATACCATAACTTCCACTTTAAAATTTCTTAAAATATTAGATGTATATATTACGTATTTATTCAGTATACTTCTGAGACTGCCGGTAAGCATGGCGTTTTTGCTTACATAAGGCATTTGCATTGCCTAGATGTTTTGGTGTACTTCTACAATTTCCAGTTTTATCGCTTTTTATTATTTAAAAAATTACCCATCCATTGAATATGACATCAAAATAAATACCTAAAAGCAAGGGACAGAAGCGAAAAAGTTGTTTTAACGCTAGCACAAAAGCTGGAGTTGATCAAACGAATGGAAAAAGGAGAAAGTAGAGCAAAAGGAGAGAGTATAGCAAAAGAATTCAAAATCGGATCTTCCACGCTCAACGATATCAAGGCTCAGAAGGCTGAATTAATGAAATTTGTGTCATCTTCTGAGACGAGCAAATCAATTAATAAAAGTCATACGCTTCATAATCCAAAAATAGAGGAACTGGATAAATATTATATGACTGGTTTTCACAGAAACGTTCAGAAGAATTAAATAGTTTCGCCCTTTTCTAATTCAGTAAATAAAGATAAATAAGAAAGATATAATTCAATAAATTCAATCTTGGGAACGAGTTCACTATCGTACTCCCCAAACTTCCCGGACGCCCTAAACTTTTCAATAGTCTTTTGTTTTGCATGTAAGCGTAGCAACGTATGAAATAAGAATTGGTAAATAGTATCTAGATCTAACTACGTGTGTAAGAATTAAAATGGAAAATGCAAACCCCATGCATATTTATGTTTGGGGAGTACGATAGTAAACCTAAACCCAATTTTGTTTGGTTATTGCTAAATTGGCGGTGTCAAAATCGAAAATCGCTCCCCTAACTGGATATTTCTCCTAATCGGCTTTCCACAATCCCCAAGATAGCCGGATAACACAGCTTTTATTGTATTTGCAGTAAGTCGACTTCAATGCCGTACTTAAATATGCAAAGAGATGCTTATCAACTTCGCCGCATGTAAAATGTTTGACTGCTATTACATACGATTTTTTAAATGGTCAAATAATATTATTATTATGGTCATTAATTTACATAAACATTTCACATTTTTAATATCAATTTCAATACAAAGGGAGCGTGGAAATTCGTATGGAAGGGGTAGATGGAGGAAGGGGACCTCTACGAACAAGTGCGCGGTAAACGGACGGAAACTATTCATTACTTATCGCTCTGCTCGCCAAAATTCGTTATATATGGGGCATTTTTTAGCCACGGGACCAAATATTTGTTCGTTACAGCCGAGAATTCGTAAAATGTGTGTTCGTTACATCCGAGAAATTTAACCAATGCCTTTATGAGAAGTCCAAGTGACCGAGACATTTCTTCGTTATAGCCGAGATTTCGTTTTAGGCGTGATCGTTATAAACGAGTTTTACTGTTATATGTAATTACTAAACGATTAATAAATTTTTAAATCAACTCTGTGCGATGATCAAAAATAATACCTACTGAACCTAAACATTTATTTAAAAGGCACTAGCAACTAGAACAGGGGTCCACAACCTTTTCAATTTGTCGAGCATCATGTTACATTCTAGAGCACTCAGGGAGCAACACTACACTTTTGCAAAGTTAGGAATTATCGCAAATAAAATCAAGTCAACTTCAAAGCGATTGAAAATGTCCTTTCATAGGTTCGGAAAGAATGCAATGCAAACAAATCCAATTAATGGTACTAGGAAAGACGATTTTAGCCTCGTAGAAGTGCATGACAAGACTACTCAAGAGCACCGCGGTGCTCGCAAGCACTAGTCAGTGGAGCCCTGAACCAGAATTAGAATCACCAATAAGAAATTTAGATTAGTAGTGTTTGCAAGAAACGTCCACGGCTCTTGAATTCTCCTTTGAATTCCTGGCTAAAACTTTAGTCCTATAACGTCGCTAACACTTCTCGAAAGAGAACAGTTTACGAGTAAGTCGAATCCCACTGCAGAGCGTTTTAGAAATCCCGAGAGTACGGAGAAAACGGTCGTCCTCAAGTTTTTTCCGGAATCGAACGCGTTTTCCCGGCGAACGAACTAGAGAGACAGGCGTTGAAATCACTCGCAACACGGTTTGTTGAAGTCCACCGAAAAGAGAAAAAAAAACTCACCCTTGCAACGAGGATCCTTTTCGGAATCGATTTTGCCGTACGAGCTGCAGATCAGAATGGCGACTAACAAGTGCTAAAGAGAGAGAAAGAGATAGCAGCGGGCGTGGGAGAGAGGACAGCGGGAGCGAGTGAGACTGCACGGGCCTTCGTATCGAAGTGGTACTCGAAGGAGGCAAGAATGAAAGGGGAAAGTCGGAGGGGAGGAGGCAGGGCGGGGAGGGGAGTGGCGTGGAAAGGGGGAGGAGTGAAGTGCTAGTGCTAAAGGAATGCTTGCGAAGGAAGAATAGAGAATAATTTCAACGGAGACCATTTTTTTAATATCGGAAGATTATACATTCCGAATCGCTCGGAAAAAGTGCGGACAACGGCGAGGAAATGTTTCTGGTTTTAAGGTAAGACGAGAAAAAATGATAAGAGATTGGTGGAAAAGAAAAGAAGGAAGAACTCGAAAAAGGAAGAGAAAGAGGAAAATGAAAGACATTTTATGAAGTAGAGGCAGCAAATGGATGACTACAGGATGCGAAGGAAGGAAATGAGGTCACTTGCGTTGGTAAGAGAAAGGGGAAAGGGGTGAAAGGGGGAGGAGGTGAAAGGGAGAGGAGGGGTAAAAGGAGGGTGGGGGGGGGGGGGTGAAAGAGGAAAGGTGATGCGCACGAATGCACGTGGAGTGGCGAGATGAAAGTTTTCAGCATTACGTCTTTCACGCTGCGAACGATGATTTTCTGATAGCCATTTCATTAAACGGCGCGATGTTCCTTAGAAATTAAGATGGAATGTTCTTCCTCTGTCGGAATGAAAATATGTCACAGCCAAATCATTTGAAATGATTTGATCGGTTCTCTCAGTCGACAAATTTATTACTCTTACTATCGAAAGCGGAAAAATTAAATGGCTCTCACATTATTAGATTCAAGTTTTATGCAAAAATAAATAGATGGTTTAACGCCAATAAAACTTAGGCATCATAGGTTTACTCTTTATCATCTCACTGAGCAATCCTTCTATCTAATTCATTTTCTCAGCATCTAGGATCTGAATTTTCTCTTATGTTAGAGTATTGGTAGACGGGTGGTTAGAGAGTATTTGCCGACGGATAGGTACTAAGGTCGCGGCATCGGATCCCGCATAAAACAGGGTTTGTGTTCGTCAGGGTTATACGGAAGAATGGACATGATTTTCTAAAATATCGCCTTTTATAAAGATGGATATTTGACATTTTTAACATGAAGTTCAAGATACCTTGGAGGAATCTCCGAAAGGAAACATGAAGATGTGGCCTTGAGCGTGAGAAGGGGATATTCCTTCATCTCATGGCCTCCATTACACAACGACAGTAGAAGTAGGTTGGAGAGAGTGAGAGAGGGAATGGCTGAATGCGCCTAGAGTTGACAACTTTCGATAAAGCGAATATATATATATATATATATATAGTAGACGACTTGAAAGGGAAAGAGAGCTATCAAGTCATGAAGAAAACTGCGGAAAATAGGAGTATATGGAGAACCAAGTTTAACCTAGAATAATCACGGACCTGTCAATGGACAGACTACCTATGATGATGATATATATATATATATACACTAGCTGAACCCGCACAATGTGTGCGCGGTATATTTTGAATTGATTTATAAAAATGAATAAGTATGTAAAATAAGATGATATCAATAATTAACATTTAATAATGCATTTCTCCGGTATAGGATTTTAATGTATTTGGCTCCCAATGTAAAGTTCGCTGGTTCGAATCTCGCTGAGAGCACGGCTGTGTGTGCGTATTGACAATTTTTTATGCGAAGTCAGTCAGAAATCTGCATTTTAAAAGTCCCAACCTAAGAAACTATTGCCGCTTAGAAACTGGAGGATTAGTCTGCTAAGGTAGTTCAGTGGTAGAGTATACGCCCGGCAAGTGGATGGCACGGGTTCGTATTCCCGGTCATAGCAGATTTTTTCTCCTGTTTCTCCATTTACCTACACAGTAATTGAACGCGAGCTTTTATGTTTTTCTTTTTATTCAAATGTGTCCTTTCTTTTTTATATAACAATCAATGCAACCGTTTATGTAGAATATCAATGAAGAGAAGGTAACCATGTAATGTGTTTAAAAAATAACGTATGTCTCTATTCTCATTTAATTTTAAATTTATGCGTGAGCCTATTTGCGTTAATAAGCATTATAGATGGATAATATAATGATTCTACCTACAAGAAGGTAAGATTCCAGTATTAAAACGATTAAATCAAGATTCATCTGCTTTGAAACGCTTTCCATACGCAGTTAAGTGAATAATTATCCGTAAATATATACCTTGCTATGTATAAAGTTTGACGTTGTTACAGCAATAATTTCAATGCTTAAATAAAAGTGCGAAGCGAATAACGCTATTCTTTCACCTATATGAAGGTTTAATTAACAGTAATTGAATCGCAGGCAACAATGACGGCCTCCTTGTAACGAAAGGAAAAAGTACGAAATATCCGCAAAATTTCGAAAACAATTACGTATTTCTGAAAGCTTCGACCGTGTAACATGTAAACATCGCAAGATAAAATAGATATTTAGCCGTAGAATAAAGCAAAAACGAAGAAAATCGGTCCTTATGTAGGTATATTGATGAATGAAGGAGAAATACTTGCACTCTGAAAATCGAAAATCCCGTGTAAACTTATGGGAAAATATCATTGTCTCCTGGATTCGAACCCGGTAATTTATGAAAATGAGAATAGTTTTCTAGGGACCTCCTAGTTTGTAGAAACAAAAATCAGTTTACCACATATCTCTAGGACGAACGGCTTCTGAGATACATGGTGGAACGGACGCCATATATTGTATCATGTGACATATATCTATCGGTGTTTATACCTTTATAATATAAAAAAGATATATATACTAGTTAATGTGTGCTTGCATTCTGCAAGCATTTTTAAAGTTTAACATTTCTACAATTTCAAAATACCCCCAATCAATTTTGTACAAAATCATATAACCGTAACAAATTTCAACTTTGCAGTTCATTTAGAAGTGCATTAAAATTTCATTCGTTGCATAAGACAATTATGTGGCAAAACAGTCGCTAAGATTTCGCATTTTTACGATATCGGATTTCTTCTTTCTGTTGTAACAAAAAACCCATAATGGTGCCAAATTTCATGTTTGTATCTCATTAAGAATTGACGTATAATTTTCACACTGGCATGGGTCATAAATAGGGCAAAACATCCCTTAAAATTTGGAATATACGCAATGTTTTATTTTATCTTCGGTTGCACTGAAATTTTTATAATCAGGCCAAATTTCAAGTCTCTAGGTCATATGAAACTGCCTCATCATTTTTATTCTCGTATGGAGCAATACTGGGGCAAAACAGCCCCAAAAATGGGGATTATTACAATATCGGATTTCCTTCATTAGGCATAGTAAAACATTAAAGGCACTAAAATATATGCCTCTGATTCCCATTAAAAGATTATCCATATGAAAGCATTAAGCCTGTTCCTAGGAAGCCTATTGTTAGACCAAGAAAAATTACCACTTTTTTGCGATAAAAACTATAAATTTACGCTAATTCTACTCGGATTTGAATTCTGTCTTCAAAAATAAGAAACTACAATTTATATCCCATCCGACAGTTTAAGTCTCGAGTTCGTATCTTGACGGAAAGTAATTTTCAAATGCAAATATAAAAACCTCTAAACCAATTTACATAAATGGGGCGAAAAGGGCCAAAATAGCTCCTCAAAATAAGAATTTCGACAGTTTCAGATTTTTTCCTTCGGTTGTGACCAAAAACCTATAAACCTACAAAATTTCAAGTTTCTAGCACATCTGGAAGTGCCTCATAATTTTGTATCCTCCTATATCTATACTATATAGACGCTTCCTACAAATGATATCTATAATACATAGACGCTTCTTACACAAGATATCATTCTATATCGACTCCTCTTACAGAGGATATAGGATACTAGTGATCGTGTGCTTGCATTCTGCAAGCATTTCCTCTCACCTTCAAGTTAAAATAAAAGCCGAAAAATTACTTTCAATGCATAAGTTCGCATCTCGGTTCCGAATTACGTGATTTTCTGTTTCGAAAATATTGGGGTAAAAACAACCCCTAAAATTTATAATTATGAAACATTTATACGTTTTTATCATTTGTTACGACTACCTCACATTTATGCGAAATTTCATCAATGTAGCACCTCTAGAAGTGCATTTATAAGAATCTCATTGTTTAAATTTTATTAATTTTTAACAGCCACAGCAATAAATATTTCTAAAATTTTCAATGTTATTTACCACCGGAACAGTATTTCCTAATTCTGTTAAAATTTTCAGCTTCCTGGATCTACAGAAAGTACATAAACATTAGTCAATTTGTTAAACATTTGAGAATTTATTACGGCCGAACGAATAAAAAATTTCAAATTTCTATATACCCGTTTTCATTATTTGGCGAATTCTACAGGTAGAAAAAATTTCAGCTTGATAGCACATTTAGAAATACGTAAACCACGAAATGTTAGTAAAATTGTTTATAATTTTTAGCGGCCAAAATAATGCACATAGTTACAATTTTGCAATTATCCTCTGATTATTTTTCTTTGTTCACCTATGTATTAAATTGCAGCTCTCCAACTATAGTAGTTTGGGCCAGACATTAGTATCCTCCTATATCCTATATATATCCTATATATCATTCTATAAGCACTCTTCTTACAGAGGAGGATATAGGATACTAGTGTACCTGTGCTTGCATTCTGCAAGCATTTTCTCTCACCTGAAAGTAAAAATAAAAGCGAAAAATTACTTCCAATGCATAAGTTCGCATCTCGGCTCCGAATTACGTGTTTTTCTGTTTCGAAAATATTGGGGCAAAAACAACCCCTAAAATTTATAATTACGATACATTTATAGGTTTTTATCATTTGTTACGAATACCTCACATTTATGCGAAATTTCATCCATGCAGCACCTCTAAGAGTGCATTTATATGAATTTCATTGTTTAAATTTTATTAATTTTTCACAGCCACAACAATGAATATTTATAAAATTTTCAATGTTGTTTACTACCATAACATTATTTCCTAACCCTATTAAAATTTTCAGCTTCCTGGATCTTCAGAAAGTACATAAACATTAGTCAATTTTTTAAACATTTAAGAATTTATTACGTCCGAACGAATAAAAATTTTCAAATTTCTATATTCCCGTTTTCATTATTTGGCACATTCTTCATGTGCAAAAAATTTCAGCCTCATAGCGCACCTAAACCATGAAATCATCGTAAAATAGTTTATAATTTTTACCGGCCAAGAAAATAAACATTGTTGCAATTTTTCAATTTTTCCTACGATTATTTTTCTTTATTCACCTCGGTATTAAATTTCAGCTCTCCAACTATAGTAGTTTGGGCCAGACATTAGTATCCTCCTATATCGTATATCCTATATCGTATATCCTCCTCTGTAAGAAGAGTGCTTATAGAATGATATAGAATGATATAAGAAGAGTGCTTATAGAATGATATATATAGGATATAGGAGGATACTAACGTCTGGCCCAAACTACTATAGTTGGAGAGCTGAAATTTAATACACAGGTGAAACAAAAAAATTATCGGAAGAATAAATGCTAAATTGCAACGTTTATTTTCTTGGCTGTAAAAAATTATAAACAATTTTACTAACATATCATGGTTTAGGTATTTCCAAATGGGCTATGAAGCTGAAATTTTTTCAAGAGGTAGAATTTGCCAAATAATGAAAACGGAATATAGAAATTTGAAAATTTTTATTCGTTCGGCCGTAATAAATTCTCAAATGTTTAACAAATTGACTAATGTTTATGTACTTTCTTTTGATCCAGGAAGCTGAATATTTTAACAGATGTTCCGGTGGTAAAAAACATTGAAAATTTTAGAAATATTTATTGCTGTGGCTGTTAAAAATTAATAAAATTTAAACAATGAAATTCATATAAATGCACTTCTAGAGGTGCTACATTGATGAAATTTCGCATAAATGTGAGGTATTCGTAACAAATGATAAAAACCTATAAATGTTTTATACTTATAAATTTTAAGGGTTGTTTTTACCCCAATATTTTCAAAACAGAAAAACACGTAATGCGGAGCCAAGATGCAACCTTATGCGTTGAAAATTATTTTTCAGCTTTTATTTTTACTTTAAGGTGAGAGAAAATGCTTGCAGAATGCAAGCACAATTAACTAGTATCGTATATCGTATCTATACTATAAGCTCTCTTCTTACAGAGGAGGATATAAGAGGATACTAATGTCTGGGCAAAACTACAATCTGTTCTTTCTGCTCATGTTAAACTGTTACATATGAAGTTTGGTAACGATATGGCTCGTGTTGTTTGAGGTCGAGCGCCCACAATCACGTACACACACGAACACACACACACAGCCATCATTCCGAAAATAGTCTAAACGTGTTCTAGGGACCTCAAAACGTGTATTTCCTTTGAAATCTCGAAGTCGATTTTTCCCATTACTTCGTATGGAGAAAGTAAAAAGAAACAAAAAAATCTGATTTGGCCAACACGACTTTCTCCAGATTTGGGATATAGCTATTTAAATTATTATGAATAGCTTTATAAGGCAAAATTATTATTTCGTATCGTAAAAGAAGACTCGTCCTTATTGCAGTAAATAAAGTATATTTTGAATGTGTTTACAAAATTCACCACTACATGGTATTGGCGCTGTATGCTGAAAATTACGAAAATAGTTGAATATCTCCGAAATGGATGGTTCTACGAAAATTTGTTTCAAACAAAACTTGGAATGAATATTATTCTCTACAACTTTGATCCTCATGAAGATTACCAATAACGATGTTTTTAAGGAGAAAACCGAAAAACCGGTTATTTATAAATAACTCCTAAACAATAACTACAATAGAAAATTGTTTCAAATGAAAGTTGTAGGAAATTACATTCTCTATAACTTTTGTATAGAATTGTAAATACAATAATGATGTTTTAAGGAAGAAATATCGCAAACACCGAATCGTGTTTCGGATAAACCTCGATTTCCGGTTACTCGTTTTTGTCCAAAAACAAATCCGTTCTTTGTGCTCATGTTAAAGTGTTATATATGAAGTTTGGTAACGATATGACACGTACGTTTTGAGTTAGAGAGCCCATAATAACATACACACACACGCACACAGACATCATTCCGAAAATATTCTAAACGTGTTCTAGGGACCTGAAAACGTGTATTTCCGTTGTAATCTCAAAGTCGATTTTTTTTGTGAATACAATACTTTCCCAATACTACGTATGGAGAAGGTAAAAGTCTGATGTGGCCAACACTTCACTTTCTCCATGTTTGTTGTATAGTTATTTAATTTATTATGAATAGCATTATAAGGAAAAATTATTATTTCGTATCGTAAAAGAATACAGCCGTCCTTATCACCGTAAAATATATTTTGAATATGTTTACAGAATTCACGGCTACATGGTGGTGGCGCTGTATACCGAAAATTTCGAAAAAGTTGAATATCTCCGAAATGGATGCTTCTACGAAAATTTGTTTCAAACAAAAGTTGGAAGAAATATTATTCTCTACAACCTTAGTCCTTAGTCGATTACCAATAACGACGTTTTTAGGGAGATATTTGACGGAAACCGAAAAAACCGATTATTTATAAATAATTCCTAAACAATAACTGCTACGGAAAATTGTTTCAAATGAAAGTTGTAGGATGTTACATTCTCTATAACTTTTGTATAGAATTGTAAATACAATAATGATATTTTAACGAAGAAATATCGCAAAAACCGAATCGGGTTTCGAATAAACCTCGACTTCCGGTTACCCGTTATTGTCGAAAAACTAATCAGTTCTTTATGCTAATGTTAAAGTGTTATAAATGAAGTTTGGTAACGATATGGCACGTACATTTTCAGTTAGAGCGCCCACAGTAACATACACACACACACACGGACATCTTTCCCATCAGATCAGTACAAAACTTTATACGTTTCAATTCCCCGTCATGCTATACTCCGTAACACAACCGTTCTCCAAGTTGGTTGCCTTACCGAAGGTCGCATCTTAGCCCTTGCATTGGTAGTTCAGCCCCTTCGACTTCAACTCCACTCCGGAACCTTTCCCATACCGATGTGGTTTCCGAACCTCTTATCTGCCCCTTCAGAACCTTCACTCACTCCACCTCACAAAGTATCGTTTAACGGGTCTCCTGTCTTTTTTACTAACTCGGGAACTATTCCTTTCCCTGAGTGACTTGTACGGAACCGAACCTCCGGCGTACCCATCGAAATGGACCAATTTTACAGCGCTTCGCGGGGAAGAGGTACTGTCTTCTACCATTCTCATTTACATGCTCGAACCTCTCCCCTCCCCTCCCCCACCCTCCATTCCCCTCCTTTTTAGAAAGAAGTAGTGCCCTCTTCTGGTTTTCCGTTGGTACTACTTTAGTCAAATTTTTGGTACGATCGTTAGTGAATCGGAAGTAGATGACTAGTGAAGTGCCGTGTCACATTTAAGTTGGTAATTTATTTCTTTTATTGCAGTGCGAATTGAAAACGTTTTAGAATCTGAATTTACGTGATATTGTTTAAAGATATCCGCTTCGTCTCAATTCATCTTGCCATGCATCGTGGCCATTCTACTACGATGGTGAAGTGCACGTATTAATGTTCGTCTCGAGAGAAGAACTTCTGCTGCATGCGGAGATATCACACAGCCTCAGAAAAGGTAAGAAAGTTTCATTTATTAAAGTTGGATTTGTTAAGTCGTTTCAAACATGACGGCCCATTGGTAGCAATTGTTAAAGAAGAAACGATTGGGGACATTAATCCCAGCAGTGGTGGTTTCTGTACGATTTCAAGCCCAGTAGTATTGTGCCCTTTGAGTGCTGTGCGTCGCGTTAAAATTGGTAATCATGAAGTTTAGTCACTTTTATTATCTAAGGAGTTACAAGCTAATGAAGTTTAGTCACTTCTATTATGAAGGAGGTTTTAGCACTCAGGAACACCCAAATTCAATTTTTAAAGCATTTATTCCTTTTATGTTTAATATAAATTCAAGTGAATCACAAAACATACTCCTCAATAACACAAAGTAAAAAGCTATTAAAAAGATCTGAATCACGAGATGCTTTTCGCCAAATAAATTACGTTGGTTCCATTTGCGGCGCAACAGCCAAGAGGATATAACATTGAAAGGATATATTGACGAGCCTTCGGCTCGCTAAGTTTTAATGCGTAGTCGGCTCCGGGCGCTACCGCGCCCTTCGCCTCGCCCGGAACCATAGTAGCCCTCCACGTTTTCCGGAGATTGGGTTAGTAAATGTCGAGACAGGCCAATCAGTTTTTACAAACCCAATCTCCGGACAAGAAACTGATTTGCCGTTCTCGACATTTACTAACCCAATCTCCGGACAACGTGGAGGGCTACTATGGTTCCAGGCGAGGCGAAGGACGCAGTAGCGCCCGGAGCCGACTACGCATTAAAATATAGCGAGCCGAAGGCTCGTCAATACATCCTTTCAATGTTGTTTGAAGTATACATATCCATTTACATAGTAAAAGTGACTGAACTTTAGATTGGAACTCCTTCATAATAAAAGTGACTAAACTTCATGATTACCAAAATACTTTACAATGGTTCCTATTTTTTCGCGGTTCCGATTTTTCATGTTAATTGCCAAATAATAGCTTTGATATTGTTTCTTACCCTAAGCTATAGCGTGAGAAAATATTTGTTCGATTTTTATTATTTTTTTAAACTTGGAGTGCCGGTTGCAGTTCGGTAGCAATCTCCATGATTCCAAAGGATTAACCGGGATTTCATAAATTTCGTGTAATTAATAGCATTTCAGTGAACATGCATGCCTCAATTGAGAAGTTCAATCGAAAGGAACCTTTATATCATTGAGCTGCTACGCAGAATTCTGAAATTCTCGTCACTCTTCTTCACAGGGTCATTTCAAGCTCGATTCGTGAGCTAAGCAAGAGTTCTGATGACGAACTTCTTCCCATTCATGGGACTGAAATGCATAGGAACCTTCTAATAGCGTTGTAGAATTGACTAATGTTTGCGAATTTTAAATCTGATGCTTCATTTAAATTTGTATATCTTCAAACTAATAAAAGTTGTACTCTTTTACCCAATAATAATCCGGTTGCACATATTTTCTGCTACTGCTTAATTTGATTTTACTTTCAGGAAAGTTAATTACTATTTATTATTTAATTTCTACGCTTTTATATTTATATATTATATTATATACTAATCTTCGCAAGGTTAGTTTCTATGTTTTGTTTGTTTAACTTTGAGAGACTTTTTAAATTTAAATATTGTCTCTTATACATTTTTCATTCAGTTTTACTCAAACTATATAAAGAAGCTAACTCTACAACTGTAATTTTGTAAGTTTAACCCTCCCACGACACAGTTCGCCCCTGTTAGGAGTTCTGGTGATTCCTTTTTCGGATTTTCGAGTGCAACCACATCTGATTAGGTATTTCTCCCACTCCACGTTCAGTTGAGGTGATAACGAACACGTCTATGGCATGCATGTTCAGAATTTGATCAATCCAGTTATATCTGTGATGCTAAATTTCGAATCTTCAAGTACTCGTCTAATGACAAAGAAAATCTGTGCTTTTGGGAAAGCCTGCTTGATGAATGAAATGTGTTTTAACATCCATAGGTGAAAAACTTATCTGTTGGTTCACCTGCTTTCAATTTTCAAAACTAATGTTCGTATGTTTGTAAATTGTTTTAAATGACTCTTTTATCCAGTATAATTCGCAGTTTCTTTTGCCTTACGCCTAACGGTGTTACAATTTCTAACATAGTGGAAATTTCAATATTTTAATACATTATTCCTATTTTAACAAATTTTTCCCAGTAGCTTTGAATCATTAGAGGAAGTCTTGTCTCGTAAAATTTATGTTGCCCAATCATAATTATACGACGATTATTGACCGTAGAGTGACTCCCAGATATGATAATTAAATTGGGAACAGCTGATTTAACATTCAATTGCTAAATGTTGTTTAACTGTTTAGTAAACACTTGCACTCACTGTAATTTAGAAAGGAGAGCAACAGTAATAAGTTTTAACGCACGTTACAACACGTGTGGATTTATTTGCAAACATTAAAACAGTAGGGGATTGTTTATGGTGACATATTTTTGCTTAATCTAAACCACCTATACATTAAATTTTCATGGGAAATAAGCGCAAATTTACATTAAACACACAGCGATAGAATCTTTTTTTTATATTCCATTAAATACTAATTAATAAAGATCCCTTGGCGACTTGACAAAGGAGATAGCGGAGTCGCGCTCGTCTTTGCGTACATTGAAAGTTAGTTATGGAAGCCACATAACCTCGAGGTTATAAATTTTGTGATTTATCAGAATAGGGATACAAGATTGAATTTACTAGCGAGCAGGTGTGTCAGAATTTCAATCATTAGCTGTGCGGTATAAGGCAAGGCAACTTAGTTAAATATTTTTATGAGCACGTTATCCGTTAATCATTAATTCGATGTTTATCGCCTATTATTATTATTTTTTTTACAAATATATTCATTTCACGATGAAGAACGAAATTGAAAATCAGGGCCGGCTTGAGGCAAGTGCCATCTGTGCGACTGTACAGGGCCCCGTGCCGTCTGCTTTCACATCGAAACATTACAGACAGGCAGACGCCAAAGTGAAACTATAAGCGCATTTTTTTTAAACGCACCAAAAAGAAGAAAATTAATTCTATTGATTGTACCTGCGAAATTTCATATTAAATTCTTACGTATTTTGAAATTCAACATAATGATCTCTGTAAGTAACTGTTAACCCAGAAATTTTGTAATTTTGGTCTCTTGTATTTCCAGATGGATAGCTGCGAGGATTGCTGAGTGTGGCAGAAACCTTGAAAAAAAACTATTGTGCGACTTGTAATTCGGGAGTGTTGTGTTGCGAAAATCAATATTTTTTATTTAGTGTATGTTCAAAAGTGAAATGTGAACCAAGGAACGAACAGTTCGTGTGTAGTGTTTTTTTCAGTGCCAAATCAAGCCTTCGGAGAGAATGCGTCGACGCAAGGACTGCGGAGCGTCCAAAGGATTCGCCGATGGAATGCATTCTCCCTAAGGTCAGTAATTAATCGACGCAGATGGCACTCCCACCGATGGACGACGGACGATGCTCCGGCCCCAGCGAAGGGTAGAAGAAAATTTCTTTACCACTAACCTTTATCTAACGCTTTAACTAATTTAGAGTAGCAGTACTGTAAGACCGACGTAACAGAACATCTGTATGCGTCAGTAACTTTCGTATTTCGTGTTTTCTAGGTGCGAATTGTTTTCATGTTAGGCACGTTAGAAAATAATATTTAGGGAATCTTAAACGCATAATTCTGATTTTGCTCTTGTTAGTTAGTTAGCTTTAACAAACTAATAACTAGCAATTGTGCATATTATGTTCACCATTTCTCATACAATGCTTTTTTCGTTTCACACCGCAAATGGGAGCCCATTGCCAAGATAACTGAGTCGCTGTGCATAAGGAGAAAGGTAATTAATTATATTTTCATTGATATGTTTTCGTGTATCCTATAGTTATCAAATTTTCTCTACAAAATGAAACGAGTTGTATTATGTGCTGTTTTCCAATAGTCCTTTAAAGTGGTTCCATATCGAATACCTGTTTAATACCTCAAATTCTTGCTCGTCAATTCGTTCTCTCTCTCGCGTTGGAGTATGCATAAGGTTTGTTTTATATTAACGTCTATGTTGATCAAAAAAGTTTTTAACTTTGAAAGTCATCTGACAAAAAATTCTCAGCGAACCATTACGCTATAACTTTTCTTGGACTAATATAATCATAAAAGTTAAATTTTCAAAAAATATTTCGAAATATATGTTTAAAAAAATTTGTATAAGTGGGTTTTAAAAAAATCTATATGATTCTTATAATTAAATTATCTTTCAAACCCGAGCTAGATTCAAATGACAATAACGAAACAAAAATAATATTTTGATCCAAGCGTCTTAATGTTATGCCTGAGCTTAAGATTTTCAAGGATTATGTTATATTCTAAAAAAAGTCACATTTTTATGAATCCTTCTATTAATTCGAGAACGTTAGACGACGGACTCGGTTTTCTCCGGAGCAGCGTGAAAATATAGTTTACAATGAGAACCTAAAACTTAACCGAAACTTACATCCCGCAATTACAGCAATGGGCCACTAGTTGTTTTTAAATAATGTCATCTAATCTTTCTCAGAGCTGCAAATCCCTTGGCACCAGATTCACCAGATATGACACAGTTTGAATTTGTGGATTAATTGATTGAATCACTCAAGGGATGCTATTCTGAAGGCTTCTTAGCAAAGAGACATAACAACAGTGGACAGTGATAGAACTCACAGCAGTTGGGGTCACCCTAATCGGACACCAGAAGAAAATCATGAACAGTAAACAGACCATGAGCCAGGCCAGTATTTATATTTCCTGATCAAAATTCGCTGGAATTGATTTTCAATTACTTTCTAAAGGTCAATTCATTATCCTAATTGAGTTTAATCTAGGTCTTATCTATTTTTACAATAGATTTTTTAACTGCTCTTAACATTTTGTTTAAATCGTTTTATGTTTTCTGGAGAAGACTTTTAGATCATGTTCTATATTATTTTAATCAATTTTTATATTTTAGTACAATAGTTGACATTAATATATTTAAAAAAAATGCGTTTTGAAGTCTCCCGCTGCAATTTTTAAAAGTATATAGACAACATCCCAGTAATGGGTTGTTAGTCATTCTTTTAACAAAAACCTCCAGGGAAGATAAGTCCTTCCTATTTATATGTAAGCCTTTTTCTTGTAACTTTGTGAACCACTTATCCATCAGTCTCACTGTTTCTCCCCATGCCTCTTCACTACGATTTTCTTTGCATTACTACGTCTTTAATCTCTTCAAAGCTTATTCCGGATAATGTTATGCCCAAATACGAAACATTCCATTTTAAGTATGTCCATTTACGTTCTAGAGCTGAACAGAGGCAGATATCCTGAGGAAAGCCACTTTTTGGAATCAGGGACAACTGAAACTTATTTATCTCATAATGTCGTAGGCATTTTTTTCATTATTGCAATAATTTCTCTATATTCTATGCATATGAGAAATGAAAAATTTCGGAGATAATTTTGTTCATACGGTTGCCAGTTTCTGCTTTAAAATAATACACTTCAAACACCTTTCCGTTCTCCATGTCCTTGATTGAGCTCATTATTACATTTATTCACATCTAGTGTGATGAATCAAATTTGTAATTCAACATGAAATTCTTCTTCCTTTAAAACTTGTTCTGACACCAGGTTCGGCTTCCTTGCCAGGTTACATTTTTCCAAATTGGAACTAAACTTAACCCTGCGTCATATCGATCAATGACAGCTGACGTAAGGGTAGGGGATGACGCAAGGGGAGGGGATGCAAGAGAAGGAAACGCAGGGGAGAAACATCCATTTTCAGGCAGTTTCTCGAATCAGTTATCAAGCGAGAAATTGTATTGGCAGTTTCTCGATCGATCGTCAGGCGAGACACACAGGGAGGGGACATTTGGGGATGGGATGCAAAAAGAGCGCGAATACGCAACGGTAGGGGACGCAAGGGAAGAGGATCCAGGAGAGAAAAATCAATTTGTTGTACAGAATTTCTACAATGGAAAACGTCTTTAAAATTGGGTTGCCGGTTTTCAAAAGCCTCAGCAGAAGGTGAAACATTCCAGTTTTGCTCAATTTCCACAATTATAAACATGTTGTTAACAAATCCTTTCAGCGTTTATTTTGAAGTTAATGCGAATTCTTGTAATCTAGAATTAAAAGAAATTCTGTTCTTCACATTTGTCCTTACACTATTCTTGAGGAAATCCATCTTTACTGATTTCATTCTAAAAAATCGGTACAACATACATTGTACAAGCTTTCTCATATATGGGTACTAATGCGTCGTTTAGTTATCTTTAGAAAATAAAAATCGTATTAGCCTGTTTTTAGAAAATCCAATTTTTGTTAAAGTTGCCCAAGAATAAACTAGCCTTATATTCATTCATTGAGAAAAATGAAATACGTAGTATTATTGTAGATGTATACTCAAGTAACTATACGAAATTTGATCAAAATCGTTTTAGCCGTTTTTGAGAAAATTGAATTATTGCTAGTTGCCTAGAATAAACTAGCCTTATATTCATTTTTTGAGAAATATGAACTATACAGTATTATTGAAGACGTAAACTAAAGTAACTGTACGAAATTTGATCAAAATAGTTACAGCCGTTTTCGAGAAAATCGAATTATTGTTAAAAATGCGTAGAATAAACTACACTTAATTATTGATCAATGTCAACCATTTCTAAGTATACTCTGCTCAGCATGATAAATGCCTAAGTACGAGATTTCATTCATTTTCGTTCTACCGTCTAAGCTCCAGAGCAAGTAATAGACAGACAGACGTCATTGCGATAACCACTTTTTCGGATTCAGAGACACCTAAAACGTGTATTTCCGTAAAAATCTCGAGGTCGACTTTTTTCACGAAAACAATACTTTCTCGATACTTCGTATGAGAAAGTAAAAATGTTTGATCACTATACTTACACATGTTATCTACTACATTTCTGACAGCCTCTGGTAATATCTTACTACACATAATTATAAATGAATCCTGTTTGTAGATATTTTTGACATTTTTTCACATTACCAATCTTTTACTTTCTCATACGAAGTATCGAGAAAGAATTGTTTTCGCGGAAAAATTCGACCTCGAGACTTTTACGGAAATACACGTTTTAGATGTCGCTGAATCAGAAAAAGTTGTTTTCGCAATGCCGTCTGTATGTCTGTCTGTTACTGGCGCTGGAGCCTAGACGGTAGAGCGAAAATGAATGAAATCTCGTACTTAGGCATTTCATCATACTGAGCAGAGTATGCATAAAAATGGTTGACATTGATTAATAATTAAGAGTAGTTTATTCTACGCATTTTTAACAACAATCCGATTTTCTCAGAAACGGCTCTAACGATTTTGATCAAATTTCGTACAGTTACTTGAGTTTACGTCTTCAATAATACTGTATAGTTCATATTTCTCAGAAAATGAATATAAGGTTAGTTTATTCTAGACAACTTAAACAATAATTCATTTTCTCACAAACGGTTCTAACGAATTTGATCAAATTTCGTACAGTTACTTGAGCTGACGTCTTCAATAATACTGTATAGTTCATATTTATTAACAAGTTAGGAAAGTGTACAACGTATCACAAATGGGCGCGTTTCGTACAATGGAGTATTAGAAAGCAATTATATACCTGTACGTAAGGGAAAAAGCGTTTTAAAGTTCTTTTCTTCATCATAAATAATCCGTTTTTTCCTATTTAATAATATTACATGCACACGTAAGGAAATTATACGTTTGTTTTGGAGATTGTTTATGTTAGCAACAATGAAGTAACCATGTAAGAAATTTTCTGTTCAACTCGATATAAGACTGCCTTGTTTGATTTTCTAGATAACGGCTAATCCTACGATAAAAAATATAGGAAATGAAATACACTACTTTACCAGTTCTACAACGTTCATTTGAAAAATATTTTGATATGAGCAAGACTTTACGAGTTATGATGAAAATTTAAGTTTTTGTCACGAGTAAAGTGGTACCCCTGGTTGGCGTACGTGATTCATTTTTGCGATTTTCTCATTATATTTGATTGAAAGTCCTTAATATCAAATTTCATGAAAATCCGTTCAGTAGAAGCCGTGAACGAACATGCGGACGGACCGACCGACGATAATAGGCGCTCACGCTGTAAGCGAAACGCGCCTAAAAATGAATATAAGGCTAGTTTATTCTAGGCAACTTTAACAACAATTCGATTTTCTCAAAAACGGCTCTAACGTTTTTGATCAAATTTCGTAAAGTTACTTAAGCATACATCTACAATAATACTACGTATTTCATTTTTCTCAATGAATGAATATAAGGCTAGTTTATTCTTGGGCAACTTTAGCAAAAATTGGATTTCCTAAAAACAAGCTCATACGATTTTCATTTTCTAAAGATAACTAAACGACGCATTAGTACCCATATATGAGAAAGTTTGTACAATGTATGTTGTACCGATATTTTGTATTGGTCGTTACCTTCTTCTGACTTATAACAATAGAGAAATGTTGGTTGGTTGGTGATCATTTACATATTGTAAAAAATTGACTTTGAGATTTTGATGGAAATGTGCGTTTTAGGTGTCGACTATTTTTATTATACGTTAACTTTTGCATTGATAATAAAATGACTCTTGCCCATTCCTACAATGCCTTCACCTCAAAACTCCACATTCTCCTCCTGAACTCTTTTTCACTCAATGGAGTTACCTAACTTACTCTACCTTCAAGCCGTTAATCCCTGCCACCTCCAGTCCCTTCCCCACTTTCTTCTCCTTACCCAGTTTAAACTACTGCTAAATTTCACATTTTAAATTTCTTTTGTATGTTGTCAGTCCATGTATTTCTCTAGCTGAAGAAGAACATAGTGAAACCTGAGGTTTGACACAGATTTTGGCACTTGTTTCACTGCTGGTTCTACTGTAAGTGTTCACAGAATTTTTACTTTCTTTATCAAATATTTCATTTATGTAATAGTTAGGTAATTATTGCAAGTATTATTTTGAATTAATGCTACCTTTGGGAGGTATGGAAATAAGTCTTTTTATGAATTTCTCAGTATGGATCCTGGCAGAAAGTTACTTTTAAATAGCAGAAATTTATGAATTCCTATATTCAATGGTATTGGAATTAACTTTTTGATATTCCAAGAATTAAAAAAATAAAAGACTCGCATATTGAAGTAACATATTATCCAAAGCATACAATTATACTAATTAAAACCACTTTAAGATGGTTACTATGGTATGGTTAAATTATTATCATACTCCTACGTAAATAATTTTTGACGTTTAAGTAAATGTATTGATTATTAAATAAAGTTAAAAACAACAAATGTAAGTGAGGTAATATTTACTGCACATTATTTTAAATGCTTATTCCAGATGATGTTGCCATGGAAGGATTACATCAGCTGTCCTTCTGCCCGCCAATTCACATTCAGTTGCACCTTGTCTGGTGTTGGTGTTGTACACTCATTTAATTTGGTGCAATTGTGGATTTCTGGAGACTTCTACAGTATTCAGTCGTAAGTATCTATGGTTCGTTTATATTCTTATAAACCTGTTTAAAATGAATCTCAGATATTGTAGCTGATTTAAGAAACGTGATTCTAGTTAATGAAAGTTGGCACGATAAAATGATTGCAAATTTTAAAAGTTCATAAAATCCCATTACAATGACATCAAATGAGTATACTAATCCTCGCTGGCCTGCTTTTCTAAAAGAGAGTATCTTACTGTGATGATTCGATTATAGCTGCTGTGCTGCAAAACATCACATGCATAACTGGTATAGGAGCCAAAAGATATTATTTCATTACCCAGGGCAATTAAGTAAAGTTGCAGATTAATGAAAACAATAGAAAATTATCAAAGGAATTATTTCGAACAGGCAAAATTTTCATGCAGGTTATTATGCATGTACCTTGGAAGCACACAATTACATCCCTCTTAGATAATGGTCTTTTTTAAGCAACATTTTCCTTTTTCTTGTATTCTATATTCTCAGTGTGGGTTAATAATTTAATTGACTTAGCAAATAGCTTAATTTATGAAATTCTGTAATCGTGCTTCTTTTATAATTATCATTTTATAAAGTTGAATGAATTATTAAGGAGAAGGTAATCATTTGTAATGGCAGCTGCTTTGTTCTGTACCATAATGATGGAATTATCAGGGCCAGACTTATGTTGTTGGCACCCATTGGCACACCTTTTCAGTGTAGCTTTTTGTCAATTTACAAATATAATTTTTTAAATTGACATATAATACAGTGATACATCACGTAGTGTGAATTCACAAGATACGATTTCGCTAAAACTCAGTATACATTTCCCTACTAAACCTCAGAAGTGGTTTGACAGGTGAAAGCCAAGTTAACCTTTAAATTTCTAGTAAACTATAAATGATAAAAACTTCAAATTATAATATTTTAAAGAAAAATACTGAAATTAATTCATGTAATTATTTTACCTTAGAAAAATGTTCCATCAGGACGCAAATTTCTGTGCTTGTATGGTGGATTGTCATCCTCAATGTGATAATCGCTTTAACGGGTTTCAGTGTAATATGTATGTTGCCACGCAGTTGAGCAGTATCGTTTGTATAGTGAGTTACTCTGCCAGGAATAGAATGACATTAATAAACGTATTTCCTTTCATTTGTCATTTGCTGGAAATAACTATTAGACGCATTACTTGACAAAATACACATCGTAGAATTGAGGGATATTGAACAAAAAAAGGGTAAATGTTTGGAATTTAGGAGCACGAACGCGCCTATTCACGTGATACGGAAGACAACTTTAGACCCATCACGGCGTACTTAAAGAGAAAAGCATATTAAATGATGATGCAAAGTGAATTTATCCAAAAATTCAAAAAACGGAAATACTAATTGTTCTATTTTATGTAAATAATATTTTTCCAACTTTCCAAATGGTTGTTTCAGTTTAAAAGAATCCTAAATACGTACTCTCAGGAATAAATCCAAACTTAGTGATTTCGCTTCCTTAATTGCACATATAAGTGATAACCGTAAACTAGTTTATAATTTTATGCTCTGTGTATTTTATCGTTTTGGGTGCTGTTATTTGTGATGAAGCTAAAAGTGTTATCTACATCTATGTCTTACCCTGCATTTCACCAAATTATCGGGTGGCAGGGGATGTGACGCAACAAGGACCTACCTTTAATATACCAGGTTGAGCTTTCCTATTGTGATCTCGTTTTGTCCTTGGAAAGAACGTGCCTCGATAATGTTCTGTTCTACATCCGATCTCACGTATTTTATGGTTACAATCTTATCTATCTAGGCGAGTCTGAGCTTCAATTACTCCTAAAACCTTCTCTTTTAGATATACCAATCTATATTTCTTCTCAAACTCCAGCGCACCTTCCATAAAAGCTTGTTAAGATATTTTCGAAGTAGGTACATGTAAATTTATTCATCACTATGTAAATATTATTGATAATGAAAAAATAAAATGGATAACATAAAGATTATAGTCTGTTCCACGATAGAAATTGTTATCCGATATTTATTAATTTGCAAGGTGCATTATCAGTATAGCACCTCCAAGACTTTGATGCCCCGGGCAGCCGCCCTGCTTGCCCGTACCTCGGGCCGGAACTGCTTTCACGTATTGTTCCTTACTATTCTGCTTGTGATAGCCAATTTCTTGTTGGCTGCTACTATAACTCAACAAATGTGTGTTGTCCCACAAAATGTTACGACAAATGTTTACTCCTAAATATTTAACATACCGTAGTTGTCTGATAATAGGGCTACCTCGAATATAAGTCATCGTCTTATTTCAGAAGCCACGCGAAAGAAAAAAATTGGGGTATCGATGAAAGTTTAAAAGAAATGGTGGTTTGAAGTGTGATGGCATTCCCAACACTGGTAGTCCTCAATGAGTAAGGATAGTGATTCACAAAGGTATAATAGTTCTTTTTAATTGCAAATCATTCCAAAATATTTAATTATTTTGAAACGATTGCTCTGCAAACAGCTCACTAAAATGCTGTGATTAACGTTTTATCTAATATGTAGGGTAACTCGGGGTGAATCGGGTCACAGGGTGAAACGGGCCAATTTAAAATTTTCTGCGATAACTTGATTCCTATGGAACCTGGGAGGTGCTACACCCATGCGGTAGAAAATGTAAATAGATAGTTTGGTGTAGAATCACCTGAAGGTGTGTTGACCCAACGTTGCTCGTAATTACAGGCTGTTACATCATACTGTGCAGTAAGTTGAGTTTGATTTTTCTTCATTTTCTTAATCACCTTACATTTCTCTTGCACATTATTCACAAACGTTATAAAACATTGGCTTTTTAGTACATTAACACGTTAATGGATGCGCAAGGTACAGGTAGCTCACAAAAGTCATGCTTCAGAGTAAAGGCAGTGTTACCAGTGTTAACTATTCCGTTTATTACTTTACCAAAGAAAAAGAATGCAGAAATGGAATGAAGTCTATGCAGAAAGCAATAAATGCTCTAAAAATAGGAGCACTAAGCACAAGGGGCGCTGCAAGCATGTATTCTGTCCCATTTTCCTACCTTCAGTGTCGATTCGCTCATGGGATGGAAATGGAAGTAAAGAAAAAGGGAGGGCAGACGACATTTTATTTGGTGCAAGAAAGAATTATCAGGCTGTCGAAGTGTGGTTTTGGCTTAACACCACAGGATGTTAGAAGGGTAGCATTTAAATTTTCTAATTTGAACAATATAAAGAATAAATTTTCATATAAAACACAAATGGCAGGCACTAACTTCTTAGAAGGCTTTTTAACCCATCAGCGTCGTCATGCGTACTGGGAACGTCGGACGGAAACTCCACATGCGGTCGTCATGCGTACTGGGAACGTCGCGGAGGTCGCTAGCTTTCTTTATTTTTTTGACACAGTAAATTTTCTTAGATATGGATAACCTTTATATATTTTAAAAGAGGAACCTTTGGCCTTCCTATTGTGCTTAGTTCTGTAATTTTTACTCTCCTTTTTACTTTTATTATACGTTAAGTTTTGTGATTAAATTTTCACGTAGATAGGAGAATTGGGGAATTTTGGCTTCTAAAAAAGCTCCTATTCAACGAAATCTTTGCACGAAAGCAACTGTGAGGTGTAAGAAGAGGATATAGGCCCCATTTGTCTGCTATCAGACATCTCCAAGTTCGGAATCAAGACCTTCGAGCTCTGTGATTTGACTGGCTACTTATGGTCATTTCTTGTATACAGGGGGAAGGATACTGTTTCATTCGCCCCTTGTCTCAGCTAATGTAAACAAGACCATGGCAATAGTTTTGAATAGGTAGGCCAAAGGTTCCTCTTTTAAAATTATGAAGGTTACCCATATTTAAGAAAATTTACTGTGTCAAAAATATAAAGAAAACTAGCAATCTCCGCGGCGTACCCAGTACACAGGACGGCGCTGAGGGGTAAGAATCCTTATTTGAAGGTTTTTTTTCTGAAAAACTTACGGGGAAGAAGTTGAAATCCAAGATAAAACAGTAGATGTGAAGTACTTCGTAAACTTTGAATAAAGAAAAACTGAGTAAATGGCTTCCGTGATTGAGTGAAAGAATTCATAGGCGTATTTCACGCGAATAATAATAACTAAGACGGTGTGAAAAACATAGGTAAATACGCATAGTTTTACGTAAAACCTCAAAAAATTTCAGTCAAATTCCATAAATATCTAATAAGTTACGAATTTTTATATGGTTTCGCGCAAAAACTGCGAATTTCCCTAAATCTCTTCCGACCTGCGTGACGTATTATAGTTAAATGTCCTCCGCGCTTGAGGGGTTAAGAAGGCACCCAGATATTACGACACACAAGCCTGAGGCTGTATCATTTTTGTGCAGTGAAGGGCTGAACACAGAAGTCAGTGATTATTTCAGTATTTTAGAGGGCGAACTAAACAGACTGAATTTAATGACAAATCCGGCATGAATTTACAACTGCGACGAATCAGGATTCTCACTGAATAACAAACTACCAAACAAAATAATTGCAGAGAAAGGTACTAAGACCGTTTTCAGTCAGACCTGCGTCAAAAGAGGGGAGAATGTAACGGTACTATAGTCGGTTCACTAGCTAAAGTCTCTTGGCCAGTTAGCAGCAGCCAATAGGAGACGGTTTGTTTGGGAAGGTAGTGGGGAGGAACCCAGTCTCACTCCTGCTCTCGAAGAGATCACATCGGCCTGCGTTGCCATTAGAAATTGCGTAGTATATCAGCTGAAGGCGAAAATCCGCAAGAGCTGGCAACGCGCACCTGTATCTGCTCTCCTGCACGAAAGTTGAGAGGGGCGATGGAAGGGGAAACGTTCGTGATTGGCTTCTTGCTCTAAGTAGGCCAAGAGACTTCAGCTAGTGAACAGACTATAGCGTGCACTAACGCCGTGGAAAATTTTATTCCTCCTTTTGCAATCTTTAAAGGGAAGCGATATTATACCGAATTAGAAGAGGATTTCCCTAATGAGACAAAGGTTGCTATGACCGAGAGTGGCTGGATAAACGAGAAGACTTTCCTTCAGTGGCTTCACCACTTTCAGAAATACAGGGTTGCTGGTCCATGCTTGCTCGTTCTTGATGGTCATTCAGCACACAAGAGTCTGGAAGCGTTGGAATACTGTCAACAAAATTCCATTAACCTCATTTGCCTTCCCAGTCACACAACACACCGGCTCCAACCATTACACCGAACTTTTTTCAAGCCTTTGAAGGCTTACTACAATGATGCCTGTAATAGATTTGTTCAGAACACCGAGGGAAAACACAAAATATCAAAATTTAATTTTGGTAAACTATTTAAGATAGCTTGGATCCAGGCAGCGACAGCTGGAAATGCAGAAAATGGTTTTCCATCGACAGGGATTTACCCCTTCAATCGTAATGTGATCCAGGACCACGAGTATCTACCCTCTCTACCGGATCCATCTATATCTAAAGAAACTCGTGAGGACGCTCCATGTGAAGTAAGCCAAACATCGAACTGTGGCACACGTAATCGTACTAAAATAATTGATGAGATCCCAAATATCCTTCAAGAGGAGAATGAAGAAGAGGCGCAGGAAGAAGAGGAGATGGGAATGGAAATAACTGAAACGCCAAAAAAGAACGCCCGGACCGTATTAAAAGCTCTACGCCTTCCGCAAGCTTTCATGATCTGTTGAAAACGCGACAAAAACAAAAAATGAACCATCCAAAGAAGACTAAAAGAAAACAAAAAGAAAAATTATTAACATCTCCGGAATTTGTAGCAGAAGTTAAAGCAAAGAAGGAACCAAGGATAGAGGTAAAAAATGTTATAAAAAAGGAAAAACGAAGACAAGCAAGAGTGGCGTTTCACACAAACCCAAAAAGAATGGAATCAAAACTAAGAAGCAGATTAGTGATAGCGATGACAGTGAGAATGATGAAATTATGGAGGTCGAAAACTTAGAAGAGGAAGAAGATATAGGTGCCCTGCAACTTCTGAAGTACTTAGATCCTCGATTAATTCGCAAAGGAGGATGGATAAAGTGCCAGTAAGGAGGAGAGTGGTTCCATGAAGTTTGTGTTGGAGCTCAAGGGAAAAAAATGTTCACTTGCGGAAAATGTTTAAATTAGACAACTCGGGCAAATTTCTTATGTTTTTTGATAAGCTCTTTCATATTTTGTTTTTAAAATTTGGACTACTCAGAAAAATGTGTTGTGTTTAGATTTCAATTTTAATCATTACACTTATATTTAGTTAATGATTCGTTAAAGTTGGTTATTTTATACAGACAGCTTATTTTAAACAACTTTGTCATTATAACAGGAATATTTTTCATTTTTGGAGGCTTTCAAACTAAAATGAGATGTTTATTCTTTTTGTCTATATTTTTTAAATTTAGTAAATGTTTGGAGTTTTTAGTATTTTTTGTGTGTGATTTTGCTGACCCGATTCACCCCCTCTTCACGGCTGAATAGGATCATTCCCTCCTGCGCACTAATTTATGTTTTTTCAGTTACGTATATAGTTTATAAATAAACTGTCTTGCAGAATTTATTACTGAAGGTATACACTTTACACTTTCATAATATATATTTCAATTTTGAAAGAGTTCTGTAAATACTAAGTTATTCTTGGTTTTCTAAATATTGACCCGACTCACCCTGAGTTATCCTATAACCATTCGATAAGATTAACGCATATTTACGATAAAACATGTACATTTATTCTGGTGATATGCATTAAACTATTAAAGAAAGATTTTAAACTATCCTCGCGGATGATTATGAAGAAATTTTCTCGGGTTTCTAGCCGGGTTACAGCGCACCTAATGGCCGACGTTTCGGCGTCTGACTCTGGTGCACTGTAACCCGGATAGAAAATTTCTTCATTAAACTATTAGTTTTATTTCTCAAAACGTTTAATATGGAACGAAGGCAAAATCCCTTGCTGTAATGCATGAGAAATTTGGCAGCTTCGCGCTCCATAAGCGTAATACTGCCATCTAAGGGTGGAATAGACTATAGAATATAGAGGGTCGTATTTTAGTTGGTTTGAGAAGGAGAGGAGGAATAGAAGATATCTTTGGTAGCCATTTTGAGGCAGGTATGCATCTTTCGACTTACATTTAAGAATAAAACATCACCATATAATACGGCATTTAGGTGGCTGATCATTCATTCCATCGATTTTATCTTCTCTCTATTCGAGAGGAATTCTCTCACCCAAATCACAACTTTCGCATTGATACCTAAATTCGACATTAATTTCAGAGTTTATTTCTCTCCGCATAGCAACAAATCGATCACGGAAAGGTCGAGCTGCGTTTCACATTATTTAGCTTTCCTGAATCCGTGATAAGCGATGAACGATATCTAATAACGCATAACAGAGGTGAAGATTATATGCTCAAGTACAGAGTCGGCCAAGCACTGATGGGGGTCCGGATCAGTGGCGGTTTTAAGTGAGGTCGCACTTGGCGCTTGTCAGGGGCCCGTTGTAGTCAGAGGGCCCCGATGAAATGTTTTTATTTATAATATCAGAATATTAAATTTCTCTTCTTAAAAGTCACGATGGAAATTTAATTTTTTGGCACTGCGATACTTAATTTATTAAAACGGGGAGTCAAATAAAGGGGTAGTCCTTAGGTGAGGTTTTACTATATATATATATATATATATATTTATTTATTTATATTGCAGGACCCCCAATTGTTTAGCGCCAATACTTTGGTGCCAGAGGCCTCAGACTGTCTAAATCCGCCACGGGCCCGGATGCGAATATCAATGGAGGCTCCAAGATATAAATATTTATAGTAACAGCGAACGATTTATGGAGCCTCAGTTTAATGTTATAACTTTTACGGAGTGTTTCTTAATTGGAAATCAGTTTGAAAGTGACCTTTAGTAAAGATTTTTGCAAAATGTACACTGGATGCTTGAATAATTAAGAACTTCTGAGGCCTCCATTATTCGGGGACCCAGATGGCTCCCCCTATTGGCAGGCCCTGCTCAAGTATCTTTCATCATAACGAAATTAAGGAAATCGGTTTGTATGGTTTGCATTATGGAAATGTTATCGTAGGGAGATGGGGCAGAGAGATCGTTCGTTATAGAACATAGATCATGCCCGTAAAACACTAACGGCGGAAATAATAAACTCCTGCGAGGGATTAAGGATTTCGAGTCACTTTATATCAAAGATTTTCGAAACCGTCTTTCGAATAGGATTTCAAACAACACTTTCGTTTGTTTTTTACAAGATGAGAAACAAAAAAATTTCATATTAAAAATCATTTCAACAATCTTTAGAGGGGCTTATATTCAATATTAAAAAATTGTATTCATTTTTAGGCGCATTTTGCTTCCAGCATAAGCGCCTATTAGCGTCGGTCTGTCCGTCGTTCGATGTTCGTTCTCGGCTTCTACCAAATGGAATTTCATGAAATTTGATATTAAGGACTTGCAATCAAAGTTAATAAGAAAATCGCAAAAATGAATCACGTAAACCTATCAGGGGCACCACTTTCCTGATGAAAAAAATTAACGTCATATCTCGTAAAGTATCGGTCATATCAAAATATCTTTAAAATAAAACTTGTAGGACTGGTAATGTAGAGTATTTATTTTCCTATACATTTTTATCGTAGGAGTAGCCGTTATAAAAAAATCAAACAAGAAAATTTTTTAATTCGAGTTGAACTTGGAATATTTTTGCATGGCTACTTCTTCATTGTTGCAAACATAAACAATCTCACAAAAATAGGTTTAATTTCCTTACTTGTGCATGCAATATTTTTAAATAGGAAGAATGCGTAGTATTTATGTCGATGAAATTAACTTACGTACACATATATCATTTTTTCAAAGACTCCATTAGACGAAACGCGCTATTTTTGATACGCTGTACACTTTCGTAACTAGTTAATATATTGCTATTAGTCATGGTAGCAGCTAGAGTTAAATAAATTTTGCCATGTTAAATTTTATTAGCTCAAATTAAGCGATACTTACTGGATGCTACTTCGTCAACAAACAGATTTTTTTATGTGTAAGCTGTCGCAATCCATATTTTTCCTAATTGTTTATTTAACAATACGGTTCAAAATTATATTTAAAGACTAGCAGAATTTCCCATTGAATTTCAACGGATTTAGTGAATCCAGAACTTCTACCCTGTAACATGTAAGCATCGCAAGAATAAGATATTACACAGTTTTAGCCGTCGAATAAAGCAAAAATGAAGGGAACTTGTTCGCAGTTACATATTTAGATGAGTGAAAGAAGAAAATCTTGCACTCTGAAAAATCGAAAATTACACGTAAACTTATAGGAAAATAATTATTGAATTAAGCACCCTCCACCCCCAAATTTTTTATCGCCATATAGCCTATGTTATCCGTAGGATAAAATTATTTACCTATGTGATGTTTTGTGACGATATCTTCAAAGGTTTGAAAATCACAATTTGTGGAAAATCTACGTCTAATTATTTAAGTTACTTATGTACGTAGTCTTAAAAGCAGTTTGCTTTGGAGAACTCTATGCCACACTTTGTGTTTCTTTCTTCGCTACTTTAGTGTATATTAGGTATACATATATTATTTCTTTTAGTTTATATTAGGTATATATTACTTCTTTTAGTTAATATTACGTACTAGTGTAATGCCTGTTGAAATATCAACGGAAGAATTATAGATTATTAATATTTTCATCTATAATATATTTTGAAGCATGTGTTTGTGTGTTTGTTCATGGTAGTCCTCCTAAACGATAAAAGCTAGAATAACCAAATTTGTTAAGATTCTTCCTTACATCCTAACTTAGTGAATGGTCAAGGTTTGGTCAAACGGGATTAATCAGTGCTGCCAATATAGGGGATTAACATGTTTCCATAAGATAACACGTATGATCCATTTCTTGACTTGCAAGGTATTCTTCCTTCAAGCATAAAAATATGTAAATATGGACCATTTTTTTTCGTTTTTGCTTTATTCGACGAAAAAAACTCTATACTATCTTATTCCTGCGAATTTTACATGTTACACGGTCGAAGTTTTCAGAAATACGCTGTTTCGAAATTTTGTGAATTTTTCGTACCCCTCCCGGGCGGCCGTCATTGTTACCTCCGATTCAGTTAGCTTCAATGAAACTTATAAATAGACGAAAGTTTAGCGTTATTCGCTTCGCACCTTTGTTTAAGCAACGAAACGATCGATGTTTATGCATAGCAACGTAAATAGATACTTCAGGAAGCGTTTATTGATGAAAGTAATTGAACCTTCTTTCGTCTATTGAATACTGGAATCTTAAATTTTTTGTAAGTAAAATCGTTATACTCTACATTATAATGTTTATTAACGTAAATAGGCTCATTTATCTGGTGTACATTTACCAGAGTCAGTGTTCAATCATGGACAACTGTACGTTACTTTTTCACGGGTTTCTTGCTTACAAGACATAAATGTAAATATTTCAGCGAGGCACAATTACACAAGTAATGAAGCTGTATTTGGCGAAAGTGATATGATAGGAAATGCAATTATCGTTATATTTGAATGCAATACGTTCGAAAACGGATTGTTACAAGCAAATATGATTAATTGTTAAGAAATGCGAATTGTAATTTAAAAAGTATCTACTATATATTTTAAAAAGTTTGTAGGCTCTGCTGTAGTAGCTTCACTACATCCGTTGAAATTCAGCGGGAAATTCTACTGGTTTAAAATAATTAATATCACACTTTTACATATGAAATATATTGCCATATATAACATTTCTTGTGAATATTCTGTTGTTGACGGGCTATCTTAAGTTAAACTTAAAATAGCTGCCTCTCTTTCCCTCCGTCTCCCCCTCCCTCCCTCTCAAACCCTCTCTCCCCCTCCCTCTCTCTCACAACCTTTCTCATCCTCCCCCTCTCTCCCCTTCGCCCTCTACTTCCCTCTCTCCCCCTCCCTCTCGCTCCCCCTCTACCTCCCCCCCCCCCTCTCTCTCGTATTAAAAGCATTCGAAGTACGTTTACATCCATAAAGTTTGAAATAACAATATGATATCCAGGTCTAACAATGGAATTGGTAGCCAAGGCAACATTCCGTTAAAATGGCAATATTTCCACAAAATATGTGAATTAAACGTATAACATGAGCGGTTTCGAATGGTATGCGGAAAAATATGAACAGAATAAGAAACTTTGTAATTTTTTCTTCAAAATGGTTCAGATCCGAAGACCGTAGGTTAACTCCTTCCAGTTTTAATTTCCAAAACAATAAAAGGCTGCACATCAAAAATTTGATTTTTACATGTTACCTTACGGAAAATGGAAATGTCTTCCTTGGAGTCGAATCCAGGAATTTTTTTGGTGATTTATTACCGTCATTACCTTAAAATATATTAATCAAGCATCCTTGCCAAATTTCAATCTCCTACCTATTCGGGAAGTTTGTTAAAACGCTCTATAACGGCCATCGTGAAAGCTTGACCAACCAACCAACCAACCAACCAACAGACCTGGGCTATTATAGTATTAACTAGCATAAGTGCCCGTTGAATTTCAACGGGTTTAATGAATCTAAATTTTCGTCAATGCAACATGTAAAAATCGCAAGAATAAAATTGTGCACTGTTTTAACCATCGAATATTTCTATTTTATGTCTGTTTTAATTAATTAACTAAAATCTCACAGAAATTCCTTGTGAATAAAATAGTACCTTTCTTTCTACTAAAATAGCCATTGTTATTAGTTTTAAATTGATTATATCATTAGGATTTCAATTTCATTAAATAAGCAGAATTCCGATTCCAAAGAATTGGTTCAATCTTCAATTGCCTCTGATAATACTTTAAATAGATTTTGGAATATAATGTAACTCAATATCGTTTATCGTCTGCTCAGCACTCCTGCCTTCTCATTTTCCGAAACAACCACTTACACCAGTTTTAAATGGATTTCAAACTTAGAAGAGAACTTGATTCAATTCAGTTAAAATAACCACATAACAAACTTCTTATTCCAAAGAACATCATTTTATAATATGCAATGTTAACCTAGAATTCATTCATTCTGAAAAGTGAATAAAAGTGCCATGTAGTACATATATTTCTTTCAACTAAAATAGCCACTCTTAACAGATTTTAATGGATTAATGCATTAGAATTTCAATTTCATGAAATAAGCAGAATTCCGGTAACAAAAAAATCTGTTCAATCTTCAATTGCCTCTGATAATACCTACTTTAAATAGATTTTGGAATAAAATGAGCCTTAGTGTCGTTTAGCGTTCGCTCACCACTCTGGACTTCTCAGTTTCCGAAACAACAACTTTGAACAGTTTTAAATTGATTTTTGCTTTGAAATATATGTACTTGAGTCAATTCAGTACAACTTCCACTTTACATACTGTAAATTCCAAAGTAACTCCTTTTATAATAGGCAATGCTAGCCTAAAATTAATTCATTCTGTAAAGTGAATAAATAAAGTTCTTTCTTTAAACTATAATAACCACTGTTATTAGATTTAAATGGATTATAAGCCTTAGAACTTACTCTGTATTAAATAAGCACCAAAATTCCTTTATAAAAACAAATCAATTCATTAAAAGATCCACTGTTGTTTCTTCGAAAATTGCCTGTTAGCAGTTTTAAATGTCCTGTTAATTTTAATTGAATTTAAATTTGTATTCGTTTCCAAACTTCGGCCATTGTTACGAAATTAATTCGAGGAATAACAGCATAAATTCGTAAGCTCGTATGGTTTACAAAGAATTTAATTTAAGAATGCTTTTTATTTCCAATTTTTCTAAAATGACACTGTTGATACTTAAAATTTTTTATATTTACGTTAATATACTTATTTTCCACAAAACACGCCAATCTCTCCCCTTCCTTCCTCTCTCTCCCTCTCGTATTGAAGCACTGAAAGCACGCTTATTCCCAGAAGGATGTATACAATAATATTAATTTGAGGTGTAACAATGATAATGGTCAACATAGCAACATCACGTTAAAATGGCGAGATTTCCACAAAATATGGAAATTAAACGTTGAACATGGAATATTTCGAACTGTGGGCGAAAAAAGACGAACGGAATAAGAAACTTTATAACTTTTTCTTCAAAATGGTTCAAATCCGAAGGTCGCAGGTTAATTCCTTCTAATTTTAATTTCCAATTGAATAAAGGTTTGCACGTCGAAAAATCGCGTTTTACATGTTAAGTAATGGGAAATGGAAATGCCTCCATTGGAGTCGAACCAAGGAATTTTTTCGCGATTTAAATTAGTCATCACCTGAAAAAGTGTTATTATCTGTTCATTTTATCTTTGCGACTGAGGTTTCGTACAGGTCCGTACCCGCTCCACTAGGAGGTGGGGTTTCACAGCTAGGGGTTTGGGGAGATGTCTCCTCGCCGGAGAACACGCTAGGCGTTGCCACATCGACTGAAACATAATTCCTGCTACGAGTCCAAAGTTTAGCTCTCCCGCCGGAAAGGGTGACTTAATAGCTTGGGCGCTACTTCTATAGTGAAATACACGATTGCTTTTAAGACCTTTTATTTTGGCGTCATACGTTTAAAGCTCCCTCGACTCGCGATGAAATAAAAATTATAATTTCTTGATTTTGGTTATATTTTAAGAAAATCTCGGCTCATCACCCCGAACTAATAACAAAACCATCCAATGTCCTGATTAAACAATGTCATTACGTCAATATCGCAAAAACACGAAATACGTAAGCAAAGCTTGCCCTTTCGCTAAATTTTCTCTGCACACCGGTTAAGAATCGTAGGTGTAACCTCTCCGGAATATGAAATTATTCAGAACAGTCCATATTAAATTCTATGAAATGGTTACTTAATTTGGAAATGAAAATTTCTTTTAAGGTTGCATTCAACACATTTATTTTATAGAAATATACAAATGGAGAAGATTTAATTTTCGTCCAATGGCAAGGCTAAAATATCCTGCTCGTCGTCTGTTTCTTCTTCTTCATCAGAACGCTCACTGTCAGACTCACTCTCCTCAAGTCGCACAATTACAGGATCCATTATGTCATCCCTTGCTATTTCTTTTTTAAAATTTTCCTACTGTAAATTCTCTGCTTGACGAACGCATGCAGCCCACGCTTCTTGTGTGAACGGAAAAGTATTTCTTCTCCATTGCCGACGCAAGGGTTGTGAAAACTCCACGAACGGAAGAAACACATTCAAAAACAACTCAACAGTAAACTCAACGATAACAAAGTAACAAAAACTCAATGATAACAAAGTAACAGAGTAACAAAAACTCAACGTTAACAAAGTAACAGAATAACAAAAACTCAACGATAAACACGTGGCAACAGCGCACTCTAATTGTAAGACTCGTGTGATCACAAAGGAAGCAAGAGAGGGAATGAACTTTCTACGGGAAAGAATCCTTCTACTTCGTTCCGATTGGTTCCCTTAAAGTCACGTGATAGGTAGAGCTCTTCTTCCCCTTCCCTCCGAGTCGCAAAGATAGAATGAACAGATAATAATCAAGCATCTATGCCAAATTTCGAGTTTCTATCTTCATTACTTCTCGAGTTATTAGCGTTTGCATAGCTGACCAACCAACCAACCAACAGACGACGGCTATTATTATATAAAATTTTTTGTAACGGTTGTCACGTAAATTGATAATCCAACAATACGCTCATTCCCGTGTTATTTAAATGGGAAAAATTAAAAGAGAAAAACTTTCTAAAATAAAAATGTAGTTCAAATCACTTTAAAAACCCTCCCATTTCACTTACCTTTTTATTTCGGTTAAAATGGCACCTTCTTCTTGCTTGTATGATTTGTAGTTTTTGCGCTATGAATGCACAAATACATTCTTCAAAATATATAATAATTTGTTAATTAAAATTTGTATATTAATAAGTAAGAAGAGATTACATACCTTTTACACTTTTGTAATAATCAAAATAAAATTTAATGTTGTAATATATATATATATATATCTAGCTCAAGCGGTCGCCTGTTTTATTATTCGTATTTCTTTTGAAGTTTGTCTAATACTCCAAGATATCCTGTTTAGTAGCAATGCAATATTCCAGAACGATAAATAATACGTTGTTATTTACTGCTATTGTTCTTCAAATTTTGTTTATTTAATTAATTATAATGAAAACGTAAATAAAATTACCTAGGTACTTTCCCCCTCCCTCCCCTATCTCCCTCCCTCTCCCATATAAATGGATTGAACTCTCAATTTCGGCGAAAATGGGAGTTGTCATGGTAGCTTATAATTGGTATTGTAATAAAACTGATAAAATCACGTATTTTACTAATTCTAACCGCATTTCTACGCAAATTCGACCAGAATTCGGAATTTGTCTAAAATAAAAATGAACTTTCTTCGGCCTTAATCTCGCTCGTCGATACTCTACCGCTCTTTCACGTCTCCATCTTCTATATGCTATACTAAACACTATTTACATGTCTCAGAAGATTGATCATTGTGACGTACATAGCTTCATTCGTCGCATGCGTAAGTCGTTTATTTTGCCATGACGAGAGGACGATTTACGTTTTCGTGGCACAAGATATTCGGCTAAGCCTTAACGAAGAGGAGGCAAAAATACAGCCCTATCTTCGAGGCTATCCCTTGGAAATCGTTTATGTATTCATCGAGCGCGTCTCGCGTGCTGACGGAAAGGTTTTCGTTACGGCAGCATGGGCGAAAAAAAGTGATCCCGAACGCTCTTTGAGTTTTTCTTCTTTTATCTTTATATATCTCGGTGGATAGTTGCTCAACGCACTCTCTCGTTTCGCAAGGCCTCTGACATCAGCAAAGAGCACTCCAGTGAAACTCCGTCTCGCATTTTTACCTGATGGAGAAGGGCGGAGGCGGCATTGGACTGCGCGCCACAGTGAAATAAAAAAAACTCCGGAAATCGGCGACTCGTATATCTCGTTGTGTGCGAGAGGCGAACTAAAGCTCTAAGGCGAACGAATTGGGAGCGCCGCCGCCGCGAAATGAAGCAAGCAACCACCTACCTCCGAAGCACGGTCTTAGAATATAAGGTCTGGACTCTTCCCTTGCGTTCTATTCTGAACGCGACCAGAAATTGACGCCGTAGTTCTCATTATAGCCGCACCGTTGACAAGTGCGCTGGTTGTCGTTGAGGCCTGAGGCTTAGAAGTTCATACGTGAGTTCTTACGTGAGTCCCTCGTGGTGATCGGCGTTTTCGGTTTATTCTCGTTGTTTAGAAATGATATTTTAATCAATTTTCATTAAGAATATATCACGGAAGTGCATGGTACCTGGCTGTAACACAGGTTATAAAACCTGCACTGAGAAATTGTCAATTTTCCTGGTCCCTAAGTACAGTAATACCTCGATTTACGATGCTTCTATTTACGCCGATTCACTTTTACGCCGGTTTCAAAATCAACCCGCAAAAAATTTTTTATTTTGAAAAAAATGTAGAAAAATCGGAAAAACTATGTATTAAAGTTATCTTGCAGCATGAAGCAGTTTCGGACATCGTTGCATTCAATTGGAATGCAGAGTGCAGTTGTTTGATCACTTGAGTGGAGAGGAGGTGGATTGCTACAATGTACATTAGAGGTCTGCACGGGCCGAAATCTTCTGCTTGATTAAAACATTTTCAGGTGATGACGAATTTAAATCTCGAAAAAATTCCTGGGTTCGACTCCATTCCATTTTACATCAGTTAACATGTAAAACACGATTTTTTTACGTGCAGGCTTTTATCGTTTTGGAAATTAAAATTAGAAGTAATTAACCTACGACCTTCAGAAGAAAAAAATATGAAGTTTCTTATTCCGTTCATCTTTTTTCGCCCACATTTCGAAATCTCCCATGTTAAACGTGTAATTTACTTATTTTCCTTTCTTTTGCAATACATTTATTAAATTTAATAAATTTGTAGTTATTTTGTAATTTCCGTTCTTTTGCGATAAATTTAAAGTTATTATATTACGAGTTCTTTTGTAGTTCCATGTAGGGAACATTCTACAGATAGAATTAGTTATGTAATAAGATATTACATTACAATGAGGATGAGACAGTATACCACCCAGTTAAATATAAATAATTTAAAAGTTTGCTGCCAGAAGAAAAAAGTAGCTAGACTTAGTAAAACATAATGTATTTTACTACTATAAATGCGTCCCAGATTAGGGGCATTGACATGTAATGGGTGAAATTGAAATTGCGACGAAACCGTAAACAATAAACTGAAACATGCAGGGCATAATATTTCTGTACTACTGCCATTTGTTTTTCTTTAAATTTGAGTTTGAAAAATATACAAGTTCGAATTGAGGTCCATTTAAAATTTTGTTTTTTAAAAATATCTCCGTAACTATACATGACGGTAAGCTGATAATTTGAGAACGGAATATTTGTCTGCTACGGTATTTCAGTGGTAAAATAGCTGTCCGGCTAGTAGAAGACCCGGGTTCGATTCCCGGCCATAGCAGATTTTTTCAGCTGTTTCCACATTTCCCGCGAGAAAGTTGTAATATATATCGAACTTTAGGAAATTTCTCATGCTAAATTATCAATCGTTGTCAACGAATATAATCTTCGTAGCAACTGAAGTAAACAAGGTCTACTACAAATATGTAAATACTAGGGGGCAAGCACCTTGCTCGCTGACGATTGCCAAACTCCCCTCCCCCTTCCCCCCCCCCACCCCCACCCCCTTTGCTCGCTGTTTCTTCGTTCCTACCATGCACCTATTGGTTTTAGATTAGTTTAACGGGCATATGTTTTGAATATGAGTTTAATGAATATATTTTATAAGGGATGTATGTTTGGTTTTTAATAATAAATTAAGAAAATTAATTGAATAACTCGATAAAAAATAAACTTAGAGGGCTGTAATTCACGGAGATTAAAAATGGCTGAGGTATAGATCGTTAAAAAGAGAGAGATAGGATTTTAGTAATATAGTGGGTTCCGCTTATTAGAATCAGTGGTTAATTGAATCATCCGCTTTATTGAATCAAAACCGGAAAGCGAAAACCATTTTATATGCAACGTTTTAAAAAACCTCCCCTTATTGGAATCACTTATTTCGGTTTATTGAATCGCGCCGCAATGAATGTAAGCAACGTTGTATACCTAAAGTTGCTAAATGCTACAGAAAAGCGGATTTTCATCACATCGAGCAGAAATGAAAACCGAAGAGGAGGAAGTGAGGAAGAGTTCAGTAGATTGAATTCGATAGATGACGACATTGTTGTAGCTCCTATTGACAGAAGATGACATTGTAGTTGACATTCTAAATTACAATTCAAGTGTTGATGAAGAAGTGGAGGAAGATTACCATGAAGTATATATTGTTTACTGCTTAAGAAGTCAGACGTGTTTTAGCTGTTCTTAGAAGAAAAACCTAGAATTGAGAGGAGGACTGGCGGAAAAGTTCGGCCGCTTAGTACAGCAGACCCCCGCCCTTACGACCTGATTGGTTCCTGAACAACGGTCGTAAGTCAAGCCGTCGTAAGTCGAACCCTTATTTCCCATAGGCGCAGTTATAAAATGAGGTTCCGTTCCTGAAATCTCATTTAACGTCACAAAATACCGAAATTGACCACTAAAATAAATGAAAATAAAATAAAACTATATGTAGTTTACACACAAAAATGTGTTATGTAAAAACAAACACTTAATACAGAAACAAAGCATATAAAATTATATTTAAAATTCCTAAACTTGTAAAGCACAAAATCATAAGAAAATCCTTATTAAAGTTCCTTTAAATTCTTCAGCACTTGGAAAACATAAAATTATATTTAAAATTCCTAAACTTGTAAAGTATAAAATCATTAAAAAATCCTTATTAAAGTTTCTTTAAAATCTTCAGCACTTAGAAAGTTCCGGGGGATTGAAGAAAATCAAAAACTGAGTCATCGGAATCTTCAAAATTAAAACTTCTGATAATAGTTTTGGGAGGAGCAGAGTAGGGAGAGACTGCTGAGACTTGGGCTTTGGGTTGAGCGTTGACTGGCTGAGGCTTCTTAAAATAACAATCCAATGACTTTTGCACTGAAGACGCCTTCTTTTTCTCATTATAAATCTCCCTGTAGCATGCATAGTCATTCTTTATTGTTGCAAGGACATTGGAACTCCGTTCAAAATTTGCGTCATCTTCCTCGAAAATTTTCATTGCTGCTTCGATGTTCCCAAATGCCTCCGAAAGCCTTTGCATTGTAAGTGCAGGTGGAGTGGCAAGGTTATCAACTTCTTCTTCTTCTTCTTCAATGACTCCTTATTGTACCATTTCAATGAGATCCTCATTGGTAGGACTTTCTTCATGAGCGTTCAACAATTCAGTCACGTCTTCAGGAGAAACTTCTAGATGCAGTCGATTGGCGATCTCAACCACAGTTTCAATCGCACTTTCTACAGGATTTTCAAAGCATTTAAAATCCTGAAGAAATTGAGGGCGGAGTTTCTTCCACACTCCCTTAAGGTTGGATTCAGTGACTTTATTCCAGGCATCTTTGATGGTTTTCACACAATCCAAAATGCTAAATTTTTTCCAAAATTCTCTGATTGTTGGTCCATCTGTTTTGTCGACTGCTTCAATCAGTTTTTCAAATGTTCGACGAAGATAGTAGGCCTTGAAGGATGCAATGACTCCTTGATCCATCGGTTGAAGAAGTGAAGTCGTTTTGGGGGGCAAGAAAATGATCTTGATATTAGGATGGTGGAGTTGAAGAATTGCAGGATGGCCTGGTGCATTGTCCATAAGCAGCATTGCTTTAAAAGGAAGACCATTGTCGGCACAATATTTCTTAACCTCTGGAACAAAGTGATGCACAAACCAGTCTTCAAACATTGTTGCAGTCATCCAAGCTCTAGCACTGGATTTCCAAATCACTGGAAGAGTTGTCTTGGCTAAACCCTTGAGTGCTCTTGGATTCTCTGCACGATAGATTAGCAGGGGTTTTAATTTGCAATCGCCTGCTGCATTGGACCCCAACAATAAAGTCACTCGATCCTTTGCAACTTTGAAGCCAGGCATTGATTTTTCTTCTTTGGCAATGTAGCTTCGTGAAGGCATTCGTTTCCACAAAAGACCTGTTTCATCAACGTTAAACACCTGTCGTGAACAGTATCCTTCCTCTTTAATAATTTCAGCCAATTTGTGTGGAAAATCTTTCGCAGCTTCAGTGTTGGCACTTGCAGCTTCACCTTGAACTCTTATGTTATGCCAACCAGCTCTCTTCCTGAAGCGGTCAAACCATCCTTTGCTTGCATTAAATGTTTTATATTTTGCTGTCTCACCTCGTTGCTTCTTAAGAGTTTCAAAGACAGATAACTCCTTCGCCGAAATTGTTGCTTGGTTTAGAGGCATATGAACAGTTTGCGTCTGATGATTAATCCATGCAATTAAAACTTTTTCGACTTCAGGAATAAGGCCTTCTCTTTTTCTCATCACCGTTGACTGCAATGGCCTAGCGCTCTTCACCTCATTGAAATATTTTTCCTTAGCCTTCAAAATTGTACTCACAGTTGAATGCGACAATTTTAACTTGGATGCGAGCTCATTCACCTTCATTCCTGACTCGTGTTCATTCAATATTTCATGTTTAACTTCCAATGTTATGGCTTTCCTTGACTTTTGGATAAGCTAGTATTCTGGTCTTCACCTTTTCTCTTTCCAGGCATTGTTGAAGGCCTAAAAATTTCGAAGTTTGAAGAAAACTCAAAAAATTAAAGAGCTTTGCAAAGATGAGCGCTCGTTTCAGGCGTAGGCTGCGGACTGAGTCAGTTCAGACTGGGCGTTCGCTCAGTGTTTTTCAGTCGTCGATGCCCTGCACCCACATGGAAAGGAATAGCCGTACTTTCTATTCCCTCAGGAATGGAAAGTTAAATTGTATGGGCGGTTCGCAACCTCTGAATTGAGGAACCATCTATATAGTTATAATGTTTGGAACTCGTCAGTGTCGTAATAACTCGGCCTAGGAAAAAATAATAATAAATTTATTAGTCATAGCGATCATACAATATGTTATGTCATAAAATGTAATAAGACTTGCTTGAAAAAATGGAACGTGTACACAGGGAATTAGGGGGTCGTAAATACGAGTTTGGACATAAGTATGTGGACCTTAATTAATTAAGAGAGGACGCATGAGCGGGGGGTCGTAAGTCGAGCGGCCGTAAGTCGGGGGTCTGCTGTATACGTACATACACCGGTGGAAGATGACTTGATTCCTCGTCTTAAGGAGGCCACAATTCAAACGATTTTAGATAACTATTTTAAAAATAACACAAAAAGTGAAATTCGTGTTAAAAATTTTATTTGTTATAAACTTTCTTATATTATATCTCTCAAAAATTAGCCTAACCATAAAATTTTTATATACGAAAGAGATATAAATTTTATTCTAACATTTTCTTATTTGCCATAACTAAAGTTCGCAGACTCCGGATTATTGAATCAGCCGTTTAGTTGAATCAAATAACGAATTCCCGACTTGATTCCAATAAGCGGAACCCACTATAGATAAAAAAAACTGATGTGGCCAAAACATGACTTTCTCCATATTTGGGGTATAGATATTTAAATTATTATGAGTAGCATTATAAGGCAAAATTATTATTTCGTATCGTAAAAGAATACAGTCGTCCTTATTGCCGTAAATTATATTTTGAATATGTTTACAGAATTCACTGCTAGTTGGTGGCGCTGTATACTGGAAATTTACGAATAAGTTAAATATCTGCGAAATGGATTGTTCTACAAAAATTTGTTTCAAACAAAACTTGGAAGAAATATTATTCTCTACAACTTTGGTCCTCACGAAGATGACCAATTACCACGTTCTTAAGGAGATATTTGACGGAAACCGAAAAAACCGATTATTTATAAATAATTCCTAAAAATTAACTGCTACGGAAAATTGTTTCAAATGAAAGTTGTAGAAAATTACATTCTCTATAACATTTCTATAGAATTGTATATACAATAAGGATGTTTTAACGGAGAAAAATCGCAAAAACCGAATCGGGTTTCGAATAAACCTCGACTTCCGGTTAACCGTTATTGTCCAAAAACTAATCAGTTCTTTATGCTCATGCTAAAGTTTTATATATGAAGTTTGGTAACGATATGGCAAGTACTTTTTGAGTTAGAGCGCCCACAATCATAAACACACACACAGACATCATTCCGAAAATAGTCTAAACGCGTTCTAAGGACCTCAAAACGTGTATTTCCGTTGAAATCTCGAAGTCGATTTTTTTTCGTGATCACAATACTTTCCCATACTATGTATGGAGAAAGTAAAAATTAAATAACATGAATATTGCGTTCGATTTATATGCATTAAATTCATATCTTCGGTCATTTTGGGCAAGTTTTAATCTTATTTTCGATCTTTGACCTTGATTTAAATGTGTATTCCCGGAAATTACCGAAGACAACAATACCGGTAACCATGGAATCTTATTATTGAAATGTTAAAAAAATTTACCAAAACTCGAGTATAAATTCAAAATATGAGCGAATTCGAATGAGATTGAGTATTCCATGGTAAGAATAAGAATCCTCATTCATGTTGGCGTGTTTTAACGCAAATTTCCTGTCGAAAACTTAATTTTAAGATATTTTAAAGAGTAAAATAATGAAAGCCTTCAAACAAAAAGGTGATTTTACGTGTTATCTTATGGGAAACGACATTCATCCTCTGGTGTCGAACCCGTGACCTTTTTCAAAATTTTTTTAGCCATAACTTAGAGATTCATTAACACTGAAATCCTGAAAAATTTCAGGCTTCTAAATGTTTTTAAGATCGAGTTATTCACAAAATTAGATCGTTACGCATCATGATGACAATTACGATTTTATAATATAGAGAAATGTTTAATTTTTTTTCGTATACAAACAGAACATAGTAATTGAGAGGAAATGGATTATATATCTACGACAAAGAATTGGACGTGCAAGGTACCCCTTAACCGCTCGGGAGTTCACTATACCGCCGAGGCAGCACAGAGGGTAGGTGGTAGGATATACGAGCATAGTAGAGTTTTTTTAGATTAGAGAGTAGGTTAGTGAGCAGGTCATATACGGGGAAATTAAAGACTTGCGCTAATTATCATAATAAATTTATTAACTCTGACCGTAGATCAATATGTAGGTCGGCTTTAGGGAACAATAAACCATGCGATAATAATACTATCAGTAATAAAGCCGCTATTGGAAATGAGGGATGCACCCTCCAAATCTCTGAAATAATTCCGAAGCGACACATAAGTGACACTCTAAAAATTTTAACTCTAAATTGCCGGAGTATCAGGAATAAGGCTGCGGAACTTCAGAATTTACTAGAACAAACAGAGGCAGATATAGTAATAGGCACAGAGAGTTGGCTAACCTCGGATATTCACGACCGTGAAATTTTCCCCTTACGATATAATATTCATAGACGAGATAGGACAAATAGGAGCGGTGGAGAGGTGTTTATAGCAGTGAATAATACACTAATAAGTTCTCCGGTCAAGTTTGCTGAAAACAATATTGAAAGCACTTGGTGTACTATAAACAGTGAAGGTTTGGGAAACATTCATGTATGTGCATATTATAGGTCGCCAGCTTCAAACGCAGAAGAAATATACGATCTAGAGGCTCAAATAAATTCACTAATGAAGAAGAATAGTAAAAGCATTATCATAGTAGGAGGAGACTTCAATCTACCCTCGATAAATTGTCAGAGTTGTAGCTTCATACCATCCGGTAGGAATCGCGAGTCATGCGAAGCGCTAATAGACATCTTCAATAAACATTCCCTCATCCAGGTAGTCAAAAAACCTACGAGAGCGAACAATATATTAGACTTACTAGCAGTTAACATCCCCGAGCGTGTTTCCGAAGTAACTGTTGAAGAAGGAATCAGTGATCACCAATCAGTTCGAGTACTTTTGGATATAACTGTCGCAAAATATCGCAAGCCTAAGCGAAAAGTGTACATGTATAAAAATGCTAACTTTGAGGATTTCAAAGAGAAACTCATCAAGGATTACGGCGATTTCAGCAAATCGACAAGCACAAAAAACGTTGAGGAAACTTGGAAAGCATTTCTATCAGAAATTAGAATTGGTATTAATATGTATATACCAAGTAAATTTATTAGCGATAATGGGGAACCAAGGTGGTATAATCGGCAGGTTAGATGCGCCCTCAGACACCAAAGAAAGCTTCACTCGAAATTTAAACGCATCAATAACTGTAAGTCACCGGAGGAAGTAATTTCAATTTCACTTAAGTACAGAGATTGTCGGGCTAAGACCAAAAAGGTTATGCGCAAAGCACTAACAGACTTCAAGAAAAAGACTCTTAGTGAACATCTAAGTGAAAATCCCAAATGCTTTTGGTCATATGTTAGAGAAGTTCAAGGTCGACGCCCAACCGTAGCCCCGTTAATAACCGACCGAGGAGAGGTAGTTAGTGATAGCACAGATAAAGGAAATTTGCTAAACTTATTTTTTCAGAGCGTATTTACTACCGAAGACGTGAGAGCGAAGGTCGTGGCGCCCGAACCAGGCAAGGAAAAAATGAACGATATAGTCATATTAGCGAAAGGGATAGCTCAACAGCTTAAAAATATCAAGTCAAATAAATCTCCGGGTCCAGAAGAGATACCAGCTAGAGTATTCAAAGAGTTAGCACTGGAAATAGCAACTTATCTCGAAATAGTTTTCAATAAGTCACTTAGTCATGGCGTTGTACCTAAGGAATGGAAATTAGCCTTTATAACGCTGTAACACAAAGGTGAGAAAAAAGACGACAGAGAAAATTACAGGCCAATTTCTTGCAAGGTTCTCGAGCACATTGTCGTTAGCTCCGTGATGGACTTCTTAGATAGTCGAAAACTTGCTAAGTAAATATCAGCATGGCTTCAGGAAGACGAGATCTTGTGAAACACAGCTTGCTCTGTTTGTTCCGATATACTAAGATCAGGAGACCGTAAGACTCAGTTAGATGCTGTTTTCCTCGACTTCAAGAAGGCTTTCGATAAAGTCCCGCACAGTAAGTTAGTGAAGAAATTAAATGACTGTGGAATAAATCGAAAGATAATCGAGTGGATCAGGGACTTTCTTAATGAGCGTGAACAAATAGTAGTTATAGATGGATTTAAATCAGATTCAGTCAGCGTAGCCTTAGGCGTTCCACAGGGAAGTGTAATCGGCCCCCTACTATTCCTTTTATATATAAACGACTTAGATAAAGTTATTAAAAGTAAAATCAAGTTATTCGCGGATGATACAGTAGTTTACAGAGAGATTAACAGTCCTAATGATCAATTATTACTTTCTGACGACTTAAATGCAATTCTCGAGTGGTGTAAAGAGTGGCAGTTAGAATTGAACTTAGGAAAGTGTTCCTTTATGAGATTCTGGGGAAACGAAAACATTGACACGACGAATTACACTGTTGAAGGCGTCCAGCTAAAACTAGCCGATTCCGTCAAATACTTAGGCGTTACTTTAACAAGCAACCTCTCGTGGGATATGCACATACGAAATATATGCGGGAAGGCTAAACAGAAACTAGGATTCATCAAACGCATAGTAGGTAAAAGGGAGGAAAAAGTCAAAGAGACATGTTACTTCTCGTTAGTAAGACCGCTATTAGAGTACGCGTCGAGCATATGGGATCCGTACATGAAAGGATCAATCTCAGAGTTAGAAAGAGTGCAGCGAAAAGCCGCTAGATTTGTCAAAAATTGTTACGATAGAAACAATAGTGTTACAGCCTTAGGATGGGAATCACTAGCTGAGCGCCGATCACGCTCTAGGTTAAAACTTCTCGAAAGATTTAGAACGCATATATTCTCCAGCGATGTCGAAGAAATAATAAGAGCGCCAACTTATATTGGTAGAACGGACCATCCTCGTAAAATAAGAGAGATAGCCTGTAGGACTGAGAGGTATAAAGGCTCGTTTTTCCCTAGAACGATAGCTGAGCAGAACAGAAGTTACGAAAGGAAATCAGCCGACGTAGAGTGATACTATACATTATTATGCGCTTTCCCTTGGTGCTATTGCACCCCCTGCCACACACCATTGCGGTGGCTTGCAGGGTGAACTATAGATATAGATATACATACGTTAATTTCCCTTTTCTGCGCACAAGTGCTTTGTAAACAAAAAAGAATTGAAAATTTACGATGAATAAATGAACTTTAACGTAGAGATTATGTTTCAATTGCTCAAACGGGGTTCCTTTTAAATAATTTTCTTCACAAAATTGATTTCGCTCAAAACTAAACTAAACGAGGCTCTAGTGACCGAATGTGTGACGGTATAACCACATGTAAAATTTAAAAAACGCTCTAATATATTTACTCATGTTCATGGATAATACTCATTACAATTTTTGCGAATATTCTTTTATTTCTAGTTCATTGAGTTTAGTTAGTCTTTTAAGAGTTTCTCAGATCTTCCGAAACACCCCACAGTCATGCTCCTGCAAGCCCGATATTATATACCTAGATATTGCAAAACTCTCATTATTTGGATTAGAGTAAGGGGAGCGCAAAAATATACTTCGAGGTTTTTACGGAATCCTATTGAAATTCATTTGTCGTTTATGCACCTATCAAAGGCGGAAGCCCAAGAAACCGACAATTTTGTCCGCCTTTCGCAGGTTTTCCGCTATTCACGAGTTACCGTTTTATGAAAATAATATACATAGATAAAATAAAATATTTATTCGTTATTTAAAATCTGACACATCTTTCTGTATTTTAATATACCTACTTACAAACATAACGTAAATTTATTAGTGATCATACCAGTAAATACACTAAGATGTGTTACAAATAACCTCTTATAAATGGAATAAGTTAAATACAAATTCAACGTAAAACACTTGTAATCAGTAAATTCTCATATTATATGGTTTACTGTTTATGAAAATCGTTCATGGTAACCTGCTTAAATTTTTTCTTACAATGGAAAATTTTCATGAAATACAATTTCACATCGGCAACCTTTTCAAAAAAAATATTCTCTCGCTCATTTTTAGCCAAACTTTTTAAAACTTCCAAACTCCTCATTGCATCGGATTTAGTTGCAACATAATCACTATCCTCATCAGTGTCAGATGAAGCAATTTCAGCAGACACTTCGCCATTTTTTACCTCAAAAATTTTTTCCATCAAATTGTTAATGTCTATCTCATCCAATTCAGAGAAAACCTCTCTATCAACATTGATAAAATCAGTGGCACTGCAATTATTGTTTCCATAAATTGCATCAATCATGTTTTGTACTTCCACGGCTGGTTTTTCGTTGACATTTGTTACATTAAGTTCTGCATTTACTATACCACAGTTTTTGAAACATTTTTGAACAGTTAGTGGTCGAACATTTTTAACAGGTTCACTGATAAACATAATTGCGTCCAACCCATTAATTTTCCTACTCAAGTCGGCACCTTCTTGACATTTCTCCATTTTTAGCAATAATTCCTTTACAGAAGTTTTCTGTAATTCATTTTTATATTCTGGATGATTCCATTATCCAACGGTTGAAGGACTGCGATAGTATTTGGTGGAAGAAAAACCAATTTTATATTTGAAAGTTGAAAATTCGGATGACATGTCGCGTTATCAAGAAAAAGCAAAATGGGTCGATGTTCCGCTTCCATTCTGATTTAAATTTATTAAAATTTCTTCAAATATTCTGCTTGTCATCCATGCCTTACAGTCAGGGTTGCCACCTCAAAGTCCTCACCAACCCGGACATTTTCAATTCTCACACGGAGATTTCTCTGGTCTGACCCGGAGATTTCCTAATTTGACCCTGAGATTTTTAAAGGCCAATTTTTTTTTCTGTTTTGTCCTTCCAGAATGAAAATAGGATTATGGTTTCTTTGTTTTAACTGTCTATGATTGTCTTTTTTTGCCGGTCCCCACTAACAAATTTTGAACCAGTGCACCAACTTTCATGAAAATTGGTTAGAAACTCTTTCTTCAGAGGCGAAGATCACGGGGATATATTTTATGACGAAAATTGAAGTTCCGGGATGGATTCCATGAATTATCCTTTCATTTTGATTTAAATGGGAAATCTGAAACCCATCGTGCAGGGTTATTTCCCTACCCGCACTAAAATACATAAGAAAAATAATATCAGCGCGGGATTTTCGCTATTCTCTGCGGAATGGAATGTAAATTCTAATTTTGTCGTATAATTTTCTTATCGATCGTATTTCTTTGAATTTTGCGTTAATAATTGCAATTTTGGAATTTTTATTCCCTCATAACGAGATTATTGTCATGGAGACGATTATTTCTCATCTGCCCTGGGGTATAATCTAATATACAAATGCGTCATTTTTTCTTCCGAAATCGCGTAATCAACTTAATTTTTTATGCAAATGTAAATATAATACCTGATGATGTTACATAAAGTATGTAATGTGGGAAATCAAAGAGCAGCCCATCGGTTGTGAATTTAAAGTTTTAAAAGCCAATATAACCCATGGCTATGTCATCCAGTTAATTAACAAGTTAATGGCAATATAAGTAATTAATTCGATGTCCACCTTAGGAAAGTAGGCATCTTAAGTTCTGTTCGTTCATCTTGTTAACAGTTTAATACCCAGAAGCTATGTATTTTTTATAAAAATGTTAGGAGCAACTGTATTTAATTCCAAAATTACAATAATAATGCATGATTGAACAATACTTAGGGAAGAACAAATTTAATATATTGAAAATACTCTCTTTAATGCTTAATGGTCAGTTTTACAATAAATGTTATAATTTTAATATTAAAATAAACAGCCACAGGAAATATATGAATACATTCCACATAAATTACAACTTTCACATAAATTCTATAGGAAATGTCGAATAGGATAAATGATTTATTCTCATCCGTGTTTCTTCATACACCGTACTGCATTACCGTTCAAAAAAATATTTTCATGTACATATATTCGGGACCGGCCGAGTATTAAAGGGGGCCCAAATATTAAAGGGGCCCCGGATACAAATAATGTTGGGGCCCTAATCCACCTCCTACGCTCGAAAAAGATACAAAACGGACGAAAAATATAATTTTTAATATAAATTTATTAATTCCTAAAATTTAAAATAATCATTATGTTAAAACAACAGTATAATAAACACAAAAACGAGGTATACTAACTATAATTATTTGGATCAATGCTTGTTGATTTATTTAATGCCGTTTTCTCTATGAACTTGAAGGAATCGTAATTTTTTAATAAAAGTTTGCACAAAATTTACGCAGATTCTTTAATAAATAATTGATATATCTAAATTTTGGGGACAATAAACGAATGTTTACTCGGGAGGCCGGAAACTTCGCATCCTCTGCACTCCCCCCTCCCCCTTTGACAGGCCCTGTGTACCTTCTACCAGGCTGATTGCATGGCACAGCCACTCTAGAATGAAATCCTTATTCTCTTAGAGAAGTTAAAAATAAATCGTAATCTTAAATGCCAATTTCGAAAATATTCATGTTGACCCGGAGATTTTTTCACTCGCCCGGAGGCAAGTCCGAAAACCCGGAGAGGTGGTAATCCTGCTTACAGTTAGCAAAATAAGTCACTGGAAGTTTGTTTTTGTCGAGTTTCTTGAAGCAGCGAGGATTTTGGCCCTTTCCAATCACTCCAGGTTCATCGATGGTTCCATCAGCAAATGCAATAAGTGGTACGTTCCTTAGAACGTGTGCCACCTGAGTATCTTTCTCCTTTCTTATTCGGCAACATTAAAGAATAAGGCCGTTTCGTCACAATTAGCTATGTTTTCAGTTCGTATCCTCTAGTCAATTCTAGCAGTTTTTGTTTCCATTCATCAACAGCGGGCATTACCTGCCTCCCCCGACAAACCTTTAAAGCTTATGCTGTTTCTTTCTAAAACTCCGTAACCAGCCGTTGGAAGCTTTAAATTCCTCAATTTTGAGTAGCGCTGCTGTCTTCAATGCTGTTTCCTGTAACATTGGTCCATAACGTGATTCTGTTCAGAACGTAAAAGCACTACTTGATAGAACATATTGTAAGTGATTTTCCGAAATAAATCAGGAGATTTTGAATAAAAGAGAATAACAAGTAGCATATACACCGTTTTCAGGTTAATGAAAGAATAAAGTTACATGAGCATCAATAAAAGAACGAGGAGGTTAGTTCCAAAGGAATAGTCGCAGAATTTAATCGCAATTGGCAAAATAACTGCCATTCTTTTAATTTCACCAAGTGTCGACCTTGTTGCATCTTCTTTTTCCGCCTTTCACAAGTTTAAAATGTACTAAAATATTCTAATTAAAATCATAATTTATTTTCTGTCCGCGTCTCACAAGTTTCCGCCTTATTGAGTTTAAAATACATGAAAAATCTGTCCAAGGGAATTTTTTTTCCGGTATTCGCAGGTTTCCGCCTTAATGGATTTCCGTCTTTGAAGAGTTTGACTGTATTATTCCATGCATTTCTATGGACCGTCTCGCTACTAATGCTAAAACACAAAATATAGAGTGAAAATGTTGATTCGTTATGGATTCTCTACTTCTAAAGACTTTCTAAAATCGTCGATTGTTTACATCAATATTTTTCTGATATAATGAAGTCGTCATTGTGTAAAAAGACAATATTTATGACCTTCATTTACCCAAAGACAAAAACCTATTGAGAAACTTATTGGATAATCTTTAAAACTAGGAGAAAGTTTTTCTCGTGCGATGTCCCCATTATTTCCACTCATGCGTTTATTACGACTCATCGTACATTTCCAATAGCTAATCGTTAGTCATCGATTGACGCCACATAGTTCGTTATATAGGTCACTCGGCTAAATCAACGAAAAACTTTCAAGGCGCTAGCAGCATACATTTATTCATTTCAACATATTAAAATACTGTTTGTAAATATTCTTGCAGGAAAATGTAAAAGTCATTTATGATTTAGAATCCTTATGTGAAATCCCACGTTGAATTTGATCAGTCAGCTTGGTATTTTTTTATCCATAGCAACAGATAACAGATTTGTTTACTTATTGTGTCTTCGATGTGAAAATTGTGTTTAACAATTATTCACGAGTATAACTTCCGATAATAATAATCATTATTATTGAGGAGGCAGATATAGAAAGCAATAAAATTTATCCTGTGCTGGACGCTTATTTTTTGTTACATTCACATTGTTTTTCGTTACCAAGATTTTGTTTAAACTTAAAAATAATGTCGAAATAGTATATCGTGAATATGTGGACGTATGCGTCCCCGGCTATTACTCACGAAACGGACAACAATGGAAATCACTTTGACAAAGAAAGACTTTAACGTGTTAAAAACTCATTTGCTGAGGGATTCGAACTGGAAGGCATGGCAAAAAATAAAATCTACGCAATATTCTAATGAAAATAACGCTAGAATTTTTAAGGTGATAAAATGTCTCTTCGAGATATACTACATTTTATGAAGTTATACGACTTTCAATCTATGGAGAATAGTATACATAAAAGAATTTTAAAAAAGCAATTCCTGACCTGTGGTTAAAGAGATTTAAAATTGAGTGGCAGAGGGTTGAGAAAATTTGAACTATCTAAATATTAAGGGTTATAAACGGCCAATCGGATTCTACCTATGGTTAATAAAACATTTTCATTTCTTTTTTTTTAACTAGAGGATTGCGTTCACTTTAATCTCTTTAAACCTGTCTCTAATTACCCTAATCGCCAATTCTTAGACACACACAGACATTCGCTTCCTTCGAATGATTTTCCTTTCCTTCATTCGGTCGAATCCACAAAAAATATGGAATCGGAGAGGTCTTATTTAAGGAAGTGACGTCTACTCAGCTGAGATGTTCCAGCGATGGAAAACGACATCAAAATGACACGAGAGAAATTCGTCTCGAGACGCACTTGAAAGAGCACATCGTTCACAGGGGTTTGAATCTCGGAAGATATGAGAATCACTTCGGAGCTTCACGTGGGAAATAAAAAGCAATGGTTTGATATATTCGAAAATGGAGAAATGGGAGAGATTCAGGTTCTTTTGTATAAAAGCCCGCCTCTTTCTCTTATGAAGAACGTTATTTGTTTACGTATCTGCTCTCTGGCAGTAACGCAAACAAATCAACTGACTGTTATCTATGCAACAATGGTACACAAATAAACGTCTTCTTCTAAAGAAACATTTATCATTTATTTCTGATAATTGATTTACCCTTCTATTAAAGAATATGATGAATTTCGTACGACTATGTCTGGAAATTAAGAATGAACACGCTGCAGTGAAATTTCTTCAACAGAAAGGAATAATACATTGAAAAAGAAGTTGTAGATATAAAAGTTATTAAAAAGGACATTAAATGATGCTCTCGTTCAAGGGCAAACTTCGATGGAGATGCAACGCTAGGGAATGTAGGACCGATACTTCTTTAAGAAAAGGAACCTGGCTGCAGGAAAGTAAAATACAACTGGATGCAATAGTTCTATTTATTTACTAGTGGAGTTAGGAAATGGCAACTGTAAAATTTTGCAAATGATAATTAGGATTTAGTGTCGATTGGAAGAATTTTTTGCGTGAAGTGTGCGCAAATGTTATACTCAAGATACCCCAAAGAATTGGAGGACTGGGCCTAACTGTTGAAATCGATGAGTCATGTTTTTCGCGCAGGAAGCACAACGTCAGAAGAGTTTTTCCCTCAGCAATGGGTTTTCGGAGGATTTTGTGTAGAGACCAGGGAATGTTTCTTATACCTGGTCCTTGCCCGTTCCGAAAAAACATTAAAAAGTGTAATTTGCGAGAGCATAAAACCGGGTTCGATTATCCATTCTGATATGTGGCGAGGTTACTCAAATATTGGAAATATTATTGTAATGAACTATTCTCACAAGATAGCAAATCATTAAAAAAACTTCGTCAATCCCCAGACAAATTTCGTACAGTTACTTGAGTTTACGTCTTCAATAATACTGTATAGTTCATATTTCTCAAAAAATGAATATAAGACTAGTTTATTCTAGGCAACTTTAACAACAATTCGATTTTCTCACAAACGGCTCTAACGATTTTGATCAAATTTCGTACAGTTACTTGAGTATACGTCTTCAATAATACTACGTATTTCATTTTTTCCAACGAATGACTATAAGGCTAGTTTATTCTTGGGCAACTTTAACAAAAATTGGATTTTCTAAAAAGAGGCTCATATGATTTTCATTTTCTAAAGATAACTAAACGACGCATTAGTACGTATATGAGAAAGTTTGTACAATGTATGTTGTACCGATTTTTTTAATGTGTTTTGCATCACAAGAAGACGTTTGAATCGGTTTGCACAATTGTTGTCTGTCTGTCTGTTTGTTTGTTATCGCATCACGTAAAAACGGCTGCTCGAATTTTTATGAAACTTGCACCGTATCTTTAGACTGGTCCAGCTTAAAATATAGGCTAAGTATGTGGTGTGTCTAAAAAAAATTTTAAGTGGGTGTTTGGAGTGGGTGGGAGCATCGATTTGGTTTTTTGACGATAACTCTCGAGTAAATTAACTTAGGAAGTTCAAATTTGATATTTGTCACTTTGAATACAAGTATAAGATCAAGTTTGTAGATGAGCAAAATCAGACCAAGGGGAGGGGGAGTTGTAGGGAGGGAGGCAGCCGTAAGAGAAATTATAAATAAACCCAAGTTACAAAATATGAACTACAACAAATGATAAACGAATTTCCAAAATAATAATTGAAGTTTTCTTCTTCTCTGTACGCAACCTAACTACAAACATATAAGTTTATGGGTTACCATCTTTTTGCGTCACACCCCTCAATTATTGTTATTGCTGAGCTATGCTGAAAATTATGCAATATTGCTTCAAGGCATCATTTACATTTAGCATTTCTGGATTTAATACCTATCTCCTATACAGGTATCCATCGCCGTTCGCGGGGGTTACGTTCCCGAAGACTCCGCGAACCGCAAAACCGCGAACGGCAAATGCATAAACTAATGGAATAACGGGATTCCGTTCCTACTTCCGCGAAAGTGGTCCTAAATGATTATTTACTTTACCTTACTGACGACTCTAGGCCACAGAAACCAATAGTAAGCTAAAAATATGAAAGGAAAACCCAACCGACGAACGTTTAAATTTAGGAAAACTAAGAAACTCACCGTGAATTATGTAGAGTATACGTAGGATGTTGACAATGGAGGTGTTTCGGAAGATCATTATTTGGAGATGGAAGAGGAAGATGAGAGACTTGGCTTCAGGAATTCTGTGATTTGGAGCTGTTTCCCTTTTGTTTTGATTTTTTTATAAATTTCGTCATAGGGAGATATTGCAGAGTCAATTATTCTCTTAAAATTGATGCTGTTTTTCATAGATGGATCAGCCTGCATTACTTTCTCTTTCAACTCTTTAGCCATATTTAAAATTTCTGCTAAGGTCTTCGCTGAAAACTGTTTTATCGTAGGCTCTACATCTTCTTTGTTTTCGCTCTCACTTGATTGTGCAAATTCTTCAAGTTCCTCATTTGCTAATTCTTCTTGTTGAAAGTTGAGCAATTTCTCAACTTCTTCCTCTTTTAGATCTTCAAAGCCCTCTCCACCTACATTTCTAGCCATTTCGATGATCTCTTCAAATTCTCCGCGAATGCTGGGATAAACTTTGGAACGAACAGCGTCGGGCCAAAGTTTCTGCCAACATGCATTTATTGTTGATTGCTTTACTTCATCCCATGATTCTTTTATCATATGAATGGCTGTTCGAATGTTGAATGAACTCCAACATTCACTAACAGAAATCAAAGAATTGGTGTCCATTTGCTGTAAAATATGTTTGAAAGTTCGGCGAATATAATAAGATTTGAAGGTCGCAATGATCCCTTGGTCGATCGGTTGTAAGCGTGGTGTTGTGTTTGGTGGTAGGAATACAACTACTACGTCAGAATAGCCTTCTGCAAGAGAAACTGGATGACCCGGAGCGTTATCCAATACGAGAAGCACTTTAAATGGCAAATTCGTCTGCCTCAGATAGATCTTCACCTGCTGGATGAAGCAGTTGGCAAACCAATCTTCGAACAGTTTACAAGTAACCCATGCCTTCTTATTAGACCCCCAAAAGACAGGTAGATCTGATTTAATCTTCCCTTTTGGAGCAAGAGCATTTTCTGAACTTTAAATTACCATTGGTTTGCATTTAAAATCTCCCGAAGCGTTTCCACATAATATTACAGTGAATCGATATTTTTCAGCCTTTAAAGCGTTCCTCTTTGGAAATAAAGGTCCTATTTGGCATTCTCTTCCAATATAAACTGGTTTCATCGACATTGAAAATTTGTTCTGGCTTATAACCTTCCTTCTCGATAAGCTTCAAAAATTCACCGGGGAATTCCCTCGCTGCCTCGTGATCAGCTGTTGCAGCTTCTCCTGATAGCTTAATGTTAATCAAATTTAAACGCTTCTTTAAATTATCAAACCAGCCCTTACTCGCTAAAAAACAGGTAGAAGAATTCTCTTGATCATCGTCTTCAGTTCCACTCTTTAAATGTTCATATAGGTTAAGTGCTTTATTTCTTATTAACTCCATGCTAAGGGGAGCATTTTTCTGTGCTTTATCCTCTATCCACACACTTAAGAGTTTTTCCATTTTTTCTAACACAGGGTCACGTCTACTTACAAAAGAAACTTTAGCACTAGACGGAGTAGAAGCCATTACACTACTTCGTATTTTGTCTTCGACCCTTTTTATAGAACGTATGGTTGATTCATATTCTATACCAATGGAAGCGTAACTTCCTCCACTTTGTAACTTATCTAATATCATCATTTTTTCCCTCAAAGTCATGACTTTACGCTGTCTCTTAGCTAATGCGTCCCTTCCACTTATATTAACACGTTTAGATGCCATAATAATGTAAAAGAATGGGTTAATTAAAAAATTACAAATGTTTATAAAAGCACTCTACTGTAATACAATGTCAACGTCACTAAGCGTAGTCTTGCCTAATTTAAAATGAGAGAATAAAATGAAACAACACATTAATACCACAAACACCAAGGATATCAAGTCATGTTGCTTGCGGCACTATGGAACAGACACTGATATAAATCCCCCCATATTCCCCTAAAAGTCTCTTTTTCAACAAGCCGCGTGTCTTTTAGTCCGATGGCCATATTTATTCCGCGTAAAAACAAGCAGACTTAATACTGTTTACACAGGTGGCGAGAAAAATAAATAGAACATAGTGCGGAGCAAACTGGGAGATTTTCCCGTTCAGTATTCTATGGATCTTTCAGGAAACGGAAGATTTCCCCGTTCGGTACGACAAAAAAATGAGTAATGGGTATTGCTCAGAAACCGCGAATAAGCAAAACTGCGAACGGCGAGGGTACCTGTATATTTATAAAAGTTTGTTTGTTTCTTTATTTGTAAATCTATACATTTCCATACCGTTAAAGTTAGAGTAATCAAACTTTCAACAGATACTTTCTTCACAAATAGAAAGGCCGTACGCTGCTTTTTAATCCCAAATGTTTTATATAGGTAATTGTACAAAAAGCAAAATAACTTTGTATGCAATTGCTAATGGCCACCCATTATCTGTCGGCTCCTTTATGCACGCCCACAATCGACCGATTCCAACCAAATTTGGTTTATTAGTATTTGTATGTCCACTTCATTCAAAATGGCGGTCGATTTAAACATTAAACTACGCGTATTTTCCCAAGTCCTACCATTGATATGAAGCAAATTTGGTACGATTATGAGGGCTCCCAGAAATAATTCATACGTGGTTTTCGTTTCTCTCTGCCCGTTTTATTCAAAACGGCGGCCGAGTGAATCCTTGAATGCCATGTATAATCTAGAATTCCAATCGGATTTGAACCAAATTTCCCCGGCAACGCTGGGAATTTCTGCCAGTTAAATAACAATATTTCATTATCTTTAATGATTTGTGGTTTTAATCATTTCAAATATAGACAGGAAACGGAGAAATTATAGTAATGTAATACATTTATATGTAAAATTTGTTATGTCACAAAGAAAACCTATTATATATAGAAATTAAATGATTTCTTTATACTTTGTATTATTGAAAAGGAAAAGGTTAAATTAAACCATCTTTGATGATTTAGCGTAAGTTATGATGACATTATATACAAATACACATCATTAAAACGAAAAAAAAATGTATTAACTAAGCGACGGTTTCGAACCCCGGAACTTAGCATCCCACGTCCAATGCGCTAACCATTACACCAACAGGACCGGAAGTCGTATCGGTGCAGTTTAAACTTTCGGTTACGTTGGTGTAATGGTTAGCGTATCGGTGGTCGAACGCGAAGTTCAGGGGTTCAAATCTCAAGATAATGTTCAAACATTTTTTTTTCGCTTTAAATGTATCTATATATTTATCTAGAATATTTTCTTAATTAACTTTGCGTATATAATGTGACATTTTCAGTGAAGTATTTATCCTTAGATAATTAATTTTCTTTAAGTTGCATAATATGCGTTTAGTAACAAATATACATATATACATGCATACCTACATACAAACACCTTTTTCGATATCTATATATTACGACTCTTACATTGACATTATCCTAAAATATTTCTATTAAATAATAATATTTCATTAACTTTAATAATTTGTGGTTTTAATCATTTGAAATATAGATACAAAACGGAGAAATTATGGTAATGTAAAACATATATATGTAAAATGTGTTAAATCACAAAGAATATCCATTATATATATATATGGAAATTAAATGATTTCTTTATACTTTGTATCTACTAGCAGAAATTCCCGGCGTTGCCCGGGGAAATTTGGTTCAAATCCTATCGGAATTCTAGATGATACATGGTATTTAACAATTCACTCGGCCGCCATTTTGAATATAACGGGCAGAGAGAAACATAAACCAGGTATGAATTATTTCTGTGAGTCTTTCACAAAGGTACCAAATTTGATTCAAATCAATAGTAGGACTTGGGGAAATACGCATGGTTTAATCACTACCCGCCGTCCAATTACGGATAAAGAAGTAGTCATTTCTCACCTTTCTCACTGTGTATAAGATGTAGAGTTACCTGTTCTTTGAGAACAGGAAGTTTATGAGAACAGTTATTTTATTGAACAGTTTAGGCATCAGACCAGTTCGAAAAGAAATATAAAACATCTGGGATTAAAAAATAGCCTACGACCTTCCTATTTGTTAAGAAAGTATTTGTTGAAAGTTTGATTATTCTAGCTTGAACGGTGTGGAAATGTATAGATGCAAAATCAGACAAACTTTCATCAATATATAGGAGATTGATCTTATAGTACCTACTTGTATTGCAAGTGACAAATATCAAATTTGAACTTCCTAAGTTAATTTACTCGAGAGTTATCGTTGAAAAACCAAATCGATGCCCCCCAAACCACCACTTAAAAGTTTTTTAGATACACCATCTTCTTCTTATATAATAAAATTGAATGTCTGTCCGTGTGTTCCTTATACATTCCCATGCCCTTTGAGCTATCGGGACCAAACTTTGTTAATTGACTTCATATGACTCTACGAGTAACATAGGGTACCAGGGATTTCCAAAATCGACCCGGGTTCGATTCCAGGAGACAATTTTATTTTCCCGTAAGTTTACACGGGATTTTCGATTTTTCAAAGTGTAAGGTTTTATTTCTTCATTCGTTAAAATACGTAAATATGTACCGATTTTCTTCGTTTTTGCTTTATTGGACGGCTAAAACTCTATACTATCTTATTCTTGCGATGTTTACGTGTTACTCTGTCGAATCATTCAGAAATACGCAATTGTTTTCGAAATTTTACGGATATTTCGAATACACCTCGAATTCCGTTTAACCGGTATTGTTCAGAAACTAATCAACTATTCGTGCTCATACTGAAGTGTTATATATTAAATTTGGTAACGATATGGCAAGTACTTTTCCAGTTAGAACGACCACAATCGCATACACACAAATACACACACAGACATCATTCCGAAAATAGTCTAAACGTGTTATAGGGACCTCAAAATATGTATTTTCGTTGAAATCTCGAAGTCGATTTTTTTCATGAAAACAATACTTCCTCTATACTACCTATATGGAGAAAGTAAAAATCTGATGCGGCCAACACATGACTTTCTCCATATTTGGGGTATAGATATTTAAGTTATTATGAGTAGCATTATAATGCAAAATTATTATTTCGTATCGTAAAAGAATACAGTCGTCCTTATTGCCTTAAATTATATTTTGAATATGTTTACAGAATTCACTGCTAGTTGGTGGCGCTGTATACTGGAAATTTACGAATAAGTTAAATATCTGCGAAATGGATTGTTCTACAAAAATTTGTTTCAAACAAAACTTGGAAAAAATATTATTCTCTACAACTTTGGTCCTTACGAAGATTACCAATAATGACGCTATAAGGAGATACGTATTTGATGGAAACCAATAAAATCGATTATTTATAAATAATTCCTAAATAATAACTGCTATGGAAAATTGTTTCAGATAAAGGTTGTAGGAAATTACATTCTCTATAATACTTGCACGAGCTGTATATACAATAATGATGTTTTAACGGAGATATTTCGCAAAAATCGAATCGGGTTTCGAATAAATCTCGACTTCCGTTTAACCGGTATTGTCCAAAAACTAATCAGTTCTTTTTGCTCATACTAAAATGTTATATATGAAATTCGGTAATGCTATGGCAAGTACTTTTCGAGTTAAGAGGGCCCACAATCACATACACACCCACACAGACATCATTCCGAAAATAGTCTAAACGTGTTCTAAGGACCTCAAAACGTGTATTTCCGTTGAAATCTCCAAGTCATTTTTTTTCATGAGAACAATACTTTCTCTATACCAGTGTTTCTCAACCTTTGGTCCGCGGGTTGGTTGTAGGTGGTCCGTGGGAAGTCAAAATATTTTTTTCACAAAAAAAATTAAAATAATTTGTCTTCACTTGTAATAAATTGCTAATATGTATAAATACAGACAATCAACTGTTTACTTTGTTGTCGCAAATCAGGCGGTATCTCTTACAATGTAAGACATTGTGTGTCGCCACAAGCCACAAGCTTTCACCTGTCACAGTCGATCTCCAGCTTCTGAGCATTTCATGTGTATTGGATTTGTTTTTGTGAATTCGTTAAGTTTTTTTTGCATTTTCATAAAATTTTGTGTGCGAGAATAAATTAAATTTTGTAGTGATTATTTGATTGTATATGTCGGGTGAGTTTTTTTAGTTTATTTTTAATTATACTTTATTAATAACTGATATTTTGTATGAGATTGGAATTATTTATTTTAGGAATTTAATATCAGCCCTATACTGAACAACATGGATAAGTGGCTTAAAACAGGATTTTTGAAACGTAAACCCAATACTAGTTGTGAAGCAGATCTTATTGTTGGTGAAGAAACCTGTAATGATGAAGTACTACGACCTAGTACTAGTCCTGAAAAAGGAAAGAGAATGAAGAAAAATAAGATAATGAGGAAGTATGATGAATCATATATAAAATTAGGCTTTACATGGAATGGAACTGAAAGTGAACCAAAGCCCTTATGTCCTTTATGCTACGAAGAATTGGCGAATGAAAGTTTAAAACCCGCAAATTTGCATCGTCATTTAGAAACAAAACATCCTAATTTCAAAAATAAGCCGGAAGATTTAAAAAAAATAAAATTAAATGAACTTCAGATAGAGAAAAAAATCATTTCCTCATGTGGTAGTCAGAATGAAAAGTTATTGAAAGTTTCATATTTAGTGAGTCTGCGAATTGCGAAATTGGTGAAAATTTAGTGCGTCCTGCAGCGAAAGATATCATGAGGACAATGATCGGTGAAAAAGCAACAAAAGACTTGGACCTTATTCCGCTTTCAAATGATAGTTTCATTACAACTTGACGAGTCAACAGATATTGCAGGTTTAGCACACCTGTTGTGTTTTGTAAAATACATTTTTGAAGAAAGTGTTCAAGAAGATTTTTTCCTTTTGCTTAAGAACAAGTGCAAAAGATATTTTTACGTCTCTCGCCTCTTACATAACTGAAAATAAAATTGACTGGAAACGATGCGTTGGTGTTTGTTCCGATGGTGGCAGAACAATGATAGGAAAGCACAGAGGTGTGATGGCTCAAATCCGAGAAATTGTTCCTAATATTACTTGGGTACATTGTAATATTCACAGACAAGCCTTGGCTTTTAAAGGTATGCCAAGTGAATTTAAAGACGTTTTAGATGCAGCGATAAAAATTATAAACTTCGAGAAAAATATGATAGGTAGTATTATTATGGATGTATACTCAAGTAACTGTACGAAATTTGATCAAAATCGTTTTAGCCGTTTCTGAGAAAATCGAATTATTGTTAAAGTTGCCTAGAATGAACTAGCCTTATATTCATTTTTTGAGAAATTTGAACTATACAGCATTATTGAAGACGTAAACTCAAGTAACTGTATGAAATTTGATCAAAATCGTTACAGCCGTTTTCGAGAAAATCGGATTGTTGTTAAAAATGCGTAGAATAAACTAATCTTAATTATTGATCAATGTCAACCATTTCTATGTATACTCTGCTCAGTATGATAAAATGCCTAAATACGAGATTTTATTCATTTTCGCTGTACCATCTAGGCTCCAGTGCCAGTAACAGACAGACGGACAGACAGACAGACGGCATTGCGGAAACCACTTTTTCGGATTCAGAGACACCTAAAACATATATTTCCGTCAAAATTTCGAGGACGAATTTTTTTGCGAAAACAATCCTTTCTCGATACTTCGTATGAGAAAGTAAAAAAAGGTACACAGACAAAAAGGAGTTACAATATAAAAGCTATAAACTTTTTGCATAGACATAGATGTACACTATCGGAAAAAACTGGGACACTTAAAAAAATTAACAAATTCAGAAATAAAACACGAAACTTATTTAACAGAAAATTTTTAAATATTTCTTTGCTTCTTTAATGATATTTTAATTTATGATTTACGAAATATTTTATTTTATTTTTCATTAAAATAGCACATACATTTTTTGAAATCGGAAAAAAAGTGGGACACTTGTTAAAATTTTGAAATTTCCTTCCAAAAATTAAATATAAACATGAACAATTTGTTAGCTACTAATGACCCCTCAGCGACTTTGAAAAGGGAAAAATAGCTGGGCTTTATGAATCGGGTAAATCAATCCAAAAAATCGCCCAGACTTTACCAATCACGAAATCAACTGTAGGCCGCGCTATACAAAATTACATGATGCGGAAGACAGTCTTTCGTCCAAGGACCTCCGGGCGAAGGAAGTTACTTTTGCCAGTTCATTTGGTATTTTTGGAGAGCTTAGTTACTGAAGATCCCAAGATTAGTTCCTCAAAGCTTTCAGGAGAACTCCAAAAAAAAGCATGGGATTAAGGTATCGGTTTTCCGATAGTGTACATACATAACAAAATAGTATAAGTAAAAAGATAACCAATATTTTAATTAAAACAGCACAAAAAAGAAAGTTTTCAATTTGATAAATATTTTTCATTGGAATGAATTTTTTTCAAAAGTTCTAGATTATCACTTAACATTTTATGAAATTCCTCACATGAATTTGTAATATTTTATTTTACACTCAAAATAGCCTTGACAGTTTCAGTTTTCATTTGAGACTTTTATGAAGTCCAGAGATTGTTCATCAGAGAAAAGAGACGTTCTGAAGGTGCATTTGTTCCAGGTAAAGACAACCCGTACTCTACAAGTAGCAAAATGTTTTTGAAAGGAATACTTTCTGATTTAAAATATGCAAATACATCAACCCACTTCTGTTCAGGTGTAGCACCGCTCTGAGCCCAAGAGTTCATTTTTTCTTCGTCAGCATATCTTTTTACGTATGAAAATTCATCAAATAACTCACTCACAAATATCATTTGTTGAAAAGTGTGAACAAATATGAGCCAGGAAAGTCTGAATGTCATTCCATGCTAAGGGCTTCCTCAAAATGATCCAATTGAATGCACCAATTGTAGTAAACTGGGAGGACCACTGTTCTAAATAATCCAAGCAGTTCTTATAAAAATCCTGAACATGTCCAGTAAAAAAGGAGTTTTTCATCAATCCTTCTTCTTCCAGTTTACTAATATCACTTTTAATCTTAAGAGGTATGAAACCATTTTCAAATCTCTCACGAATTGTAAATTTTAAGGCAGCTATCTGTTCAGACACTTCTGTCATCGTTATGTTGTTTCCTTCTATGCATTTAACTGCAGAATGAAATAAAGAAGCTTGACAGTGTATAAATTGTAGCCATAGCTCTGCAAGATCGTTCTTAAAATATCGGTACAACATACATTGTACAAACTTTCTCATATATGGGTACTAATGCATCGTTTAGTTATCTTTAGAAAATGAAAATCGTATGAGCCTGTTTTTAGAAAATCCAATTTTTGTTTAAGTCGCCCAAGAATAAACTAGCCTTATATTCATTCGTTGGGAAAAATGAAATACGTAGTATTATTGAAGACGTATACTCAAGTAACTGTACGAAATTTGATCAAAATCGTTAGAGCCGTTTCTGAGAAAATGGAATTATTGTTAAAGTTGCCTAGAATAAACTAGCCTTATATTCATTGTTTGAGAAATATGAACTATACAGTATTATTGAGGATGTAAACATAAGTAACTGTACCAAATTTGATCAAAATCGTTAGAGCCGTTTCTGAGAAAATCGAATTATTGTTAAAGTTGCCTAGAATAAACTAGCCTTATATTCATTTTTTGAGAAATACTAACTATACAGTATTATTGAAGATGTAAACTCAAGTGGCTGTGCGAAATTTGATCAAAATCGTTAGAGCTGTTTTCGAGAAAATCGGATTGTTGTTAAAAATGCGTAGAATAAACTACTGTTAATTATTGATCAATGTCAACCATTTCTATGTATACTCTGCTCAGTATGATAAAATGCCTAAGTACGAGGTTTCATTCATTTTCGTTCTACCGTCTAGGCTCCAGCGCCAGTAACAGACAGACAGACGGCATTACGAAAACCACTTTTTCGGATTCAGCGACACCTAAAACGCGTATTTCCGTAAAAATCTCTAGGTCGAATTTTTTCGCGAAAACAATACTTTCTCGATACTTCGTATGAGAAAGTAAAAATGCTTCTAAGACTATGGGACATTTGTGACCTGAGGCAAAAAATAATTTCAATGGTTTAAATAGCTTTAAAATTCTCTCAACTGCATGCAACAAGGCTAGCCATCTAGTCTTACTATACCCAAGCAATTTATGGTACTCAACTTCTGCTGATTCACAAAACTCCTTTAAAGTTTCAACTCGTACCGTATATATATAGAAATAAGAATAAATTTCAACAATAATATTTTCAATATAAATTGGTAACAAATCAGCAGCATTTTGGACCGCATTGCGAATTATATGTGCCCCACAGCCGACTCCAATTATATTTTGTTTCAAATATTCATAAAGTTTAGCAAAAAAGTTGTTAGTTCCTTTCCTATATTTACCACCAAAATTTGTATTGGTATTGTCAGCACAATATGCTATTAATTTTTCTTTTAGGTAATATTTTCCTAAAATTGCCTTTAGTGAGTCAGAAATTATTTGCGAATTTTCGCCTGGCAATGAAATGAAATTAAGAATTCTTATTCTGATGCCAACATTTGGGTCAAAAATCGAACAAGTGTTGGAAAAGTTTTAAATCATTATGATTAGATGTATCACAATATAATGAGATAAATGCGGCACTCTTTAGTTCTTTTTCCAACTTCAAATACGAAAACGGAGAGAAGACATTACAAATGATTGCCTCGGTTTTTGTTCTGGCACATGAAAACTTTTTTTCAAACAATGTTTGCATGATTTTTGATGTACAGTCCATTGACCGAAAGCTTTGATTGTGATTAATTACATGGAATGAAAATAGTCCTTCTGCTATTGCTAATTGTCTTTCCTTTTCTGCGAAATTATGTTTTCGGAAGAAATCTTCCAAGTTAGAGAAGGAAGCGGCAATACCTAAAGCTCTTTTATGTTTTTCCGTTGCTAAATGTTTTGTAATATCATACCTGCCACCATGAGCGACAGAAAACTCACCGTTTCATTTATCGCAACGAATAGTATCTTCTAATTTAGTTCTTTTCAAAAAAGGAAACTCCTTCGCCTAAAATTCATTGAATTTGCAAGTTCTCTTCCTTTCAGAATTTTTTGCCATTTCTATGGATAAAAGGGATAGAACTTAATTTAAAAAATATTTTTAATTTTCAAAGTATTACCAGGCTTTATATAATCATAAAATAATTACTCACCGAAAAGTTACGTGAGCGCACACAATTTATTTTTTCAAAGCTGAGCTTATAGTAGGAGTGCAATTCCGCTACTGAAAATTCACAAAATAATATACCACTGAACCACATGTCAATTTCCGGCACACTATATATTTTGATTTACCCCAAGCTTACGATAAGAGGGCGATTCCGCTACTGATAACATAGCGCATCATTCGTACTGCATGCGATCGCGCTAAAAGTAGTCACTAGAGGAATGACAAATGATATATCTGGTTTACATTGTAACACGATCAACCATTAAAAATGCGCCAAGATCATTGAGACGATGTGGTGAGTTACAAAATTAATTCGCGTTACATGCTAGGTACAATGTTGCATTAGAGGCAGTAGAATGTCAGTAGCTCCGAAGCGTCGACGACGGTTTAACGAAATAATCATCGATAGCGATTGTTGTAAAATTCCTGCTTTTCTTTCGTGACTGCTAGAAAGCGGGACATTTCTGGATCGGAGTGGGCAGCGGGACAGATTATCAAAAAACGGGACTGTCCCGCCTATAGCGGGACGTCTGGTCACCTTAGTGATGGCTGTATCCCATACTGTGTAAAAATGCATCTTTCGGAATAATACAAGCACCCGAGAAATATTTACGCTACAGATCCTGAACATCGACCAATCGCAGTGTCTACATGTTTCTTACTCCCGATTAACTCCTCTTCACCCATATACATATATTGTATCCGACTTGGCACACGATCAATCAATATACTTTAACTAGCAGAAGTGCCCGTTGAATTTCAACGGGTTTAATGAATCTAAATTTTCGTCAATGCAATGTGTAAAAATCGCAAGAATAGAATTGTGCACTGTTTTAACCATCGAATATTTCTATATTATAAGTCTGTTTTAATTATTTAACTAAAATCTCACAGAAATTCCTTGTGAATAAAATAGTATCTTTCTTTCTACTAAAATAGCCATTGTTATTACTTTTAAATTGATTATCGCATTAGGATTTCAATTTCATTAAATAAGCAGAATTCCGGTTCCAAAAAATTGGTTCAATCTTCAATTGCCTCTGATAATACTTGAAATAGATTTTGGAATATAATGTACCTCAATATCGTTTATCGTCTGCTCAGCACTCTTTCCTTCTCATTTCCGAAACAACCACTTCCACCAGTTTTAAATGGATTTCAAACTTAAAAGAGAACTTGATTCAATTCAGTTAAAATAACCACATAACAAACTTCTTATTCAAAAGAAAATCCTTTTATAATATACAATGTTAACCTAGAATTCATTCATTCTGAAAAGTGAATAAAAGTACCATGTACATATATTTCTTTCAACTAAATTAGCCACTCTTAACAGATTTTAATGGATTAATGCATTAGAATTTCAATTTCATGAAATAAGCAGAATTCCGGTAACAAAAAAATGTGTTCAATCTTCAATTGCCTCTGATAATACTTTAAATAGATTTTGGAATAAAACGTACCTTAATATCGTTTAGCGTCCGCTCACCACTCTGGACTTCTCAGTTTCCGAAACAATAACTTTCAATAGTTTTAAATTGATTTTTGCTTTGAAATGGTACTTTCCTGTTAACGGGAATACCTCAAAAAATAAACACATATTGTTGTGTTATGTTGTGATATTTTGTTTGTTAACAATGCGTAACAAATCTCGTTAAGATATTTACGTTGATCCCTTAATGATGAATTTGTGGAGCTTGCCGAGGAGTGAAGAAGAAGCTGTATCTTTGCTTCAAGACCGTGGTATTTTATCTAAAGGGCGAATGTGCAAGAAGGATCATATTATGAAACTTTACTTCTGCGACAGAATATTTTGGAAATGCAAAGCGAAAGCCTGTCAGCAGAATGATTCATGCGGCGACAAAATAACAAAGAAATCGATATATTTCCAGCTATTTTAAATGCCATAAAGATATATTGGCCCCATAGTAACATAAATTTAGATTATATTAGTAATTATGTTACTTTTATTAATAAATAACTTTCAAAAAAGTGTGATTTTTAAGTAATTCCCCCGTTGTTACGCGTTGTTAATAAACAAATACGTCGTAACATATCACAACAATACGCATTTATTTTTTGAGGTATTCCCGTTAACAGGAAACTACCCAAAATACTTGAGTCAATTGAGTACAACTTCCACGTGACATACTGTAAATTCCAAAGTAACTCCTTTTATAATAGACAATGCTAGCCTAAAATTAATTCATTCTGTAAAGTGAATAAATGAAGTTCTTTCTTTAAACTATAATAACCACTGTTATTAGATTTAAATGAATTATAAGCCTTTGAACTTACTCTGTATTAAATAAGCACCAAAATTCCTTTATAAAAACAAATCAATTCATTAAAAGATCCACTGTTGTTTCTTCGAAAATTGCCTGTTAGCAGTTTTAAATGTCCTGTTAATTTTAATTGAATTTAAATTTGTATTCGTTTCCAAACTTCGGCCATTGTTACGAAATTAATTCGAGGAATAACAGTATAAATTCGTAAGCTCGTATGGTTTACAAAGAATTTCATTTAAGAATGCTTTTTATTTCCAATTTTTCTAAAATGACACTGTTGATATTTAAAATTTTTTATATTTACGTTAATATACTTATTTTCCACAAAACACGCCAATCTCTCCCCTTCCTTCCTCTCTCTCCCTCTCGTATTGAAGCTAACAATGATAAGGGTCGACATAGCAACATCACGTTAAAATGGCGAGATTTCCACAAAATATGCAAATTTAACGTTTAACATGGAATATTTCGAATAGTGGGCGAAAAAAGACGAATGAAATAAGAAACTTTATAACTTTTTCTTCAAAATGGTTCAAATCCGAAGGTCGTCTGTTAATTTCTTCTAATTTTAATTTCCAATTGAGTAAAAGTCTGCACGTCGAAAAATCGCGTTTTACATGTAAAGTAATGGGAAATGGAAATGCCTCTCTTGGAGACGAACCAAGGAATTTTTTCGACATTTAAATTTGTCATTCTCTGAAGAAGTGTTAATCAAACATCCCTACCAAATTTCGAGTTTCTATCATTATTATTTCTCGAGTTATTAGCGTTTGCATAGCGTGATCAACCAACCAACCAACGGATGACGGCTATTATTATATAAAATTCACCCAGAAAGTAGCAAAGTACACATTTTCTTCGCCTTTAAACGCCCCTGGTAAAGGTCTAGGCTGGCTACACCTCTCTTCTTCATCTGAGAGTGCACCATTTAGATTATACCCAGGAAAAACATAAGCCCTAAACGACAGAATAGGTTATAAATGTAAGATAGACTATTCACATTGCCGTGCAAGTGAAAAAGTAGAGTGAGAAACTGCCATTAAAAAAATCTTTAGTCTACCCCTTAAAACATAGATAAATATGAGTAATAAAAGGAAACAAATTACAATATTATCATTTGTGAAGAAGCCGCGGGAAAATGTACATAGTGAACAAAGTGATAGTGAGGAAGTTAATTTTAGTGAACAGAGTGACATCATCGACAGTTCATCATTGCAAGAAAAAGAGCCGTGTTCGTCGTTTGCATTGGTTACTGGATATACTCCGCAAACAGGCACGGTGCATAAAGGTAACCCTAATGATATAGCAAATTTGTTGAATTCGAAAGAATATTTGTCCGGTCAGAAACCCCTGGAAGTTTTTAATAGTTTATGGTGACCAGATGCTAAATATAAATTTCCGGTTAACAATATTAAATGCAGAAATTTAAGGTGTCATGCACATTGGCTTGAAAAATGGCATTGGTTTTGTTATTCAGAATTGATGGAAGGTCTATTCTGCAAATATTGTGTGCTATTTTCTCCATTTAAAGTAGGAGTACATAAGGATCAAAATCTGGGTAAATTTGTTTCAGAAGCTTTCAACAAATGGAACCATGCCTTAGAATATTTTGAGAAGCATAACAAATTATCATATCATACACGAAGCTTGGAAATATTTCATAATTTAAAGAAAATTGATGAGAAAAAGGTGCTTCCGATTAATTTGATTTCAGATAAAAACAAAGCAGAGGAAATAGCAAAAAACAGAGAAATACTTGGCTCAATAATAAAAACCGTTACATTTTGTGGGAAACAGGGGATCGCCTTACGAGGACATTTAGATCATGGCCCTTTAAATGTTGAAGAAACCCCTGAAAAAAATGAAGGAAATTTTAGAGCATTACTTAGAATGCGTGTCGAAGCAGGAGACAGAATGTTAAGGAATCATTTAAAAGGTGCTGGAAGAAATTCTTACGTAAGCTGGAGAACAAAATGAAATCATTTCCAAGGAGTTCACTGTATTACATAGTAAAACATTTACTGTGTAATATGCAGACTTCACATTAACGTTAAAATGAGGACTATATGTTATGTTTAGCAAGCTTTACAAAAAATATCCGATATCATCCATTATATTTTTATATTTAGTGTATAAAGTTATTATATAAGAGTTTGTAAAATAAAAAGTAGCTGCTAAAATTTTCAACTTTCATTGTTTTTACTTTCTCCATACGAAGTAATGGGAAAATATTGTGATCATGAAAAAATCTGATGTGGCCAACACATGACTTTCTCCATATTTGGGGTATATATATTTAATTCTTTTTATGAATAGCATTATGATGCAAAATTATTATTTCGTATCGTTAAAGTATACAGCCATCCTTATTGCCGTAAATTAGGTATATTTTGAATGTGTTTACAGAATTCACCGCTACATGGTGGTGCCGCTGTATACTGCAAATTAAGAAAAAGCAAAATATCTCCGAAATGGATGGTTCTACGAAAATTTCTCTCAAACAAAACTTGGAAGAAATATTATTCTCTACAACTTTGGTCCTCACGAATATTACCAATAACGACGTTTTTAAGGATATATTTGACGGAAACCGAAAAAACCGATTATTAATAAATAATTCTTACACAATAACCGCTATGGAAAATTGTTTCAAATGAAAGTTGTAGAAAATGACATTATCTATGACCTTTGTATATATATATATATATGTATATATAATATCGGGTTTAGAATAAACCTAAACTTTCGGTTAACCGGTATTGTCTAAGAACTACTTAGCTCCTCATGCTCATAACAAAGTGTTATATTTGAAATTTGGTAACGATATGGCAAGTACTTTTATAGTTAGAACCCACACAATCACATACAAACACATCATTCCGAAAATAGTCTAAACGTGTTCTATGGACCTCAAAACGTGTATTTCCGTTGAAATTCCGTGGTCGATTTTTTTCATGAAAATAATACTCTCTATATTACGTATATGGAGAAAGTAAAAATAATGAAAGCATACAGTCGAATTTATTGTGTTATTTTAATGGGAGATGTAAATGCCTTCCATTGGAACCGAACCCAGCACTTTTTTCGAGATATTTTTCGTCATCACTTTATCATATGTGAATCGAGCATTCTTGCCAAATTTAGAGTTTCTATCTCTATTTTCTCTTGAGTTATCGATAGAGGGGGTGGTTAGCAATGTTATGGTCGCGGGTTTGAATCCTGCCGAGGTCATGTCAAAATTAAAATATCATTATTCTCATTTTTTCTAGCGAGTGGGTTTAGCCTTACATCCGACAAACAAACCAACCAACAGATCCCGGAAAATATCTGTAGAAGTTGTGAGCTATATAAGCATAGGGGCATTCGGTGTATGTTTGGTGCAGTAGAGTATATATCGCTTGGCAGAAGAGCGTGGGGAGTTTGATACATCTAGGGAGGAATATGTTATAGCGGCAGTCAATGCAAATTGGGTGGCATAAATCAGGGGGTAATTTCGCGTGTTGGGTGGTATATATCGAAGGGGCAATCAAGTGATTGATGGTCATATATATATAATATTAGGCCCTAATAATTAGGGGTTTGTTGTGCAAGTTGGGTGGCATATATTCCAGCTGATTTTTGATGCGTTTTGGTGGCACACACACACACACACACACGCACTCCCTCACACACACACACACACACAACCACACGCACTCCCTCACACACACACACAACCTCACAAACACACACACAAAAACTCACACACACATACACACACACAACCGCACACACACACAAAACTGCACACACACACACAACCACACACACAACCTCCACACATACAACCTCACACACACATACCAAACAAACCATCTCATTCACCCAACACACTGTTTTCTCTCACGCATTTACAGGCAGTCGTTTTCGCTCATTCACTCACTCATGCATACATCCCTTCACGTACTTTTTCGTACGTGCTGGGAAATCAAAAGAAATTTTCTCATTCTATTGTTACCGTAATATCCTCAGGCTATCTTAACCCATCGATACGGCTAAAGCGACAGCGTAAATTAACCTAATACATCTCTGAATATTCCATTTAATCTTCTTCTAGATACTTCTCAATCTACAACGTAGCAGCGAAATTATATGGACCATGTTTTCATCATTTTATAATTCCTTTATATCAACCTACATATCATTCACTGCATTATTTATCCTCTTCTCCGGTCGCTGATTAGCAGGTATAACATGCTCCCATGGCGGCGAGCTCTTATGGGCGCCAAATTTTAAACCCTCGTTCGCTTGCGTGTTTCGGATACCGTTGTCGTCGCTTGGTTGATGTAGGTTAGGCAAATCGCAAAATTCGACGCACGATGCGTAGAGGATCCCTCATGTAGTTAGACATACCTCATATGATGGAAAGGTATTAAAAACGTAAAAACAATGTATCGCAGGAAAATGAATGGCGATTTTAACATAAAACATGAGCCATCAATGTTTTAATTCATATCACTGTTTTTTGACATATTTATTAATCTTCCTTTGCTTTGAGGCCGTATTGTATTTTGAAATATGATATGAAATCGAATAATTTCGCCATTCTTTGACTACACTATCATCTACATCAATACATGTCATAACGTTATTCGTGTAAAGCAAGCGCCCTGAAGGCGTCTTTGCGAGCTCAAGGAGTCTCTACTCGTCATCATCTTCTCTCTCGATCGCTGGAGTTTCTTTGGGATCATTCGAATCTTAGCGATTGCCAGAATATCCATTTAATTGTCAGGAAGTTGTTACCATGCAATCGTCGAAATGTGCTGGATGGTGAGACATTTGGTTAGTTAAACAGAAAACATTTCTTTCTTCAGAACTTGCTATTAGCTAATTACAAATTTTTTTGGAAAGTGCAAATGATTTATTGTATTAGCAATTCCACTTCTTGTTCACAATAAAATACAAAACCAAAAACAAGCTAGGAAAATACGGCGAAAGTAGATATTATAAGAAATATTATAATAATATGTTATAAGAAATATTAGAAGAAATATTATTCTCTACAACTTTGGTCCTTACGAAGATTACTAATAACGAAGTTTTTAAGATGTTTGACGGAAACCGAAAAAACCGATTATTTATAAATAATTCCTAAACAATAACAGCTATGGAAAATTGTTTCAACTGAAAGTTGTAGCAAATTACATTCTCTATAATCTTTGTATAGAATCGTATATACAATAATCATGTTTTAACGGAGATATTTCGTCAAAACTGAATCGGGTTTCGAATAAACCTCTACTTCCGGTTAACCGTTATTGTCCAAAAACCAATCAGCTCTTCGTACTCATACCAAAGTGTTATATATGTAATTTGGTGTGAATATGGCAAGTAATTTTTGAGTTAGAGCGCCTACAATGGCATACATCCACACACACATACATCATTCCGTAAATAGTTTAAACGTGTACTAGGGACCTCAAAACGTGTATTTCCGATGAAATCTCGAAGTCGATTTTTTTCGTGGTCTCAACAGTAAAAAAGTAAAAAGCAAAATATCTCCAAAATGGATGGTTCTACGAAAATTTGTTTCAAACAAAACTTGGAAGAAATATTACTCTCTACAACTTTGGTCCTCACGAAGATTACTAATAACGATGTTTTTAAGGAGAAAACCGAAAAACCGGTTATTTATAAATAACTCCTAAACAATAACTACAATAGAAAATTGTTTCAAATGAAAGTTGTAGGAAATGACCTTCTCTATAACTTTTGTATAGAATTGTAGATACAATAATGATATTTTAACGAAGAAATATTGCAAAAACCGAATCGGGTTTCGAATAAACCTCGACCTCCGGTTATCCGGTATTGTCGAAAAACTAACCAGTTCTTTGCGCTCATGTTAAAGTGTTATATATGAAGTTTGGTAACGATATAGCAGGTACCTTTTGTTAGAGCGCCCACAATAACATACACACACACAGACATCATTCCGAAAATAGTCTAAACGTGTTCTAGGGACCTCAAAACATGTATTTCCGTTGAAATCTCGAAGTCGTTTTTTTCATGAATACAATGCTTTCCCATTACTACGTAGGGAGAAAGTAAAAAATCTGATTTGGCCAAAACGACTTTCTCCATATTTGGGGTATAGTTATTAAAATTATTATGAATAGCATAATGAGGCAAAATTATTATTTCGTATCGTAAAAGAATGCAGTCGTCATTTTGCCGTAAATTACGTATATTTTGAATGTATACAGAATTCACCGCTATACTCGAAATTAAGAAAAAGTTGAATATCACCGAAATAGATGGTTCTACGGAAATTTGTTTCAAACAAAACCCAGAAGAATTGTTATTCTCTACAACTTTGGTCCTAACGAAGAATACCAATAATGACGTTTTTAAGGAGATGTTTGACGGAAACCGAAAACACCGATTATTTATAAATAATTCCTAAAAATTAACTGCTACGGAAAATTGTTTCAAATGAAAGTTGTAGAAAATTACATTCTCTATAACATTTCTATAGAATTGTATATACAATAATGATTTTTTAACGGAGAAAAATCGCAAAAACCGAATCGGGTTTCGAATAAACCTCGACTTCCGATGAACCGTTATTGTCCGAAAACTAATCAGTTCTTTATGCTCATGCTAAAGTTTTATATATGTAATTTGGTGTGAATATGGCAAGTACTTTTTGAGTTAGAGCGCCCACAATCATAAACACACACACACACAGACATCATTCCGAAAATAGTCTAAACGTGTTCTAAGGACCTCAAAACGTGTATTTCCGTTGAAATCTCGAAGTCGATTTTTTTCATGATCAAAATACAATTATTGACGCAAGAAAAACTGTTACCCTGAAGACATTGAAATCACAGAAATATCTGCAGAAATATAACTGCAGGCCATATTTGACCACACAATAAAACGCTTGGTTTATGTTCAATACGAAGTGTTGAAGCAATTAAAAGTAGGCATAAAAACGCCTCCAGTATTGACATTCATTATCAAATGGGGATGCTATGGCGCCTCAGGCCAAAGCACATACAAACAAAGACTTACCGAAGAGGAAGAAAGTGAAAGACATGACGATCCTTTTTGTTTGTAATCTCTCTTGTTCCTCTGCAAATGACTACTGTTAGCAATGCTTGCAGTAGCAGAGGAGACAATCAATTAATTTTTTGGCAGAATCCAATCGACCAGGTACTGTCTGCCAATCAAGCTCCGTTTTAAAAAAGAATCTGCAGGGTTAACGAAGGAAGAGGTTAATGAAATCAAAGTCCAAATTGGGCAACTTTCTTCGACTAAGGTCGAAATAGAAGGACGGGATGTTCTGGTCGAGCAAAAGCTAATTATGACAATGGTGGATGGCAAGATACGAGTATGTAGCGCATTGACTGAACAGTCCACTCAGGAATGTTACTTCTGTAGTGCCACGCCAAAACGAATGAACTCTTTGGAAAGTCATTCAAAGAGGATTTTGAACACATGTTCGTTCTCTTTCGTTTACATGCATGGATTAGGTGTTTTGAATGCCTTCTGCACATTTCATATAGACTTGAAATACAATCATGGAAAATAAGAAAAGCCGACAAGGAAAGAGCAGAGATAAGAAAAAAAATCATTCAAGAAAGATTCCGAAAAAAGATGGGATTACTGGTCGACATCCAGGTAAAGGCACCACAAATGGCAGGAACACAGCTCGTCCATTTTTCGGAAATCCCTCTGTAGCTTCTTCAATTAGAGGGATTAATAAATAATTAATTAAGCGTTTTGCCGTCATTTTAAAAACTATTGCGAGCGTTTTTGAAATTAACGTGGATGCCTTTGAAAAATATACCATGGACATCGCTAAGCTCTACATAAGACATCACAAATGGTATTACGTGCCGGATAGCGTCCACAAAATATTAATTAATGATGGATTCATTATTAAATCAGCCATATTGCCAATGGGGCAATTATCTGAAGAGGCCCAAGAAGCTCGCAATAAAGACTGCGAGCGATACAGAGAGGGACATACGCGAAATTTTTCCAGGAACCATACAATAGAAGACTTACTCCATACAGGGGCGGATCCAGAAACTTCTCAAGGGGGGGGGGCGACCGCCCCTGCCAATGGCCCTTTGTTTTGAAAATCCCTACCCCTATCAGAATCCTGCTTTCCTTTGCTATACAGACCTAATCTGCGGCATATAATTTAGGAATTCTGCGGGGAATGAATTTAAGAAAGCACCCAGTGGAGTGCAATGGGGTTATCCAAGAAAAATTTCATAAAATAAAAGTGGAAAATTACCAAAAGAGGTAATAAATTTGTTGGTGGATCCAGCTGCATGTGAACTTCAAGCTCTGGAAGAAAAAATGTCTGAGGAGGACGAATGTAGCTCGGATTCAGATGATAGTTTAAGCTATTAGGACCTCATTTTGAAGATATTATTTTTATTTTACTTTAATTATTTTAATTTGTCTTGACATTACTTTCATTTCTGACTGTTTTTAAATATTCAACTTACATTTTGATGGTGAGATTGCTGAAATTTTGTTTTTTATTTTTTCTTAATTAATTATAGTCTTATTTTTATTCTATAGATTATTTCAGTTTAACAAAGCTTTCGATGCTACATTGTCTTAATAAGAATTGATTTTTGTTTTTTCTTCTTGACAACATAACGACTGACATTGTCATTACAACATATTATTTATGTATTTTTTAGACTTTTAAAAATTTTGACTCGCCATGGTTTGCGTATATCCTGCATGTTTCGATGAACTAATGCTCTTGACGAATAAACAAATGGAAAAATACATATTATGCAGCTCTTTCTCTTTCATAATTATTTTGTCCAGTCAGATATTCCAACTGGACCATTGTGCCATGTAGGGAAGGGTCTTTGGCTTCCTTCACATTTACCATTCATTTTTGTATTTCGGGGAATCCCTCACAATTGTCACACACTGGGCGCCCGCAGGTCTGTAGCATCTGACCCACGACAAAAGGGATGCTACCCCAACCACTACTGATAATCCATGAGGGCGCTTGGTCGCTCACTTACTACATTTACTACGCGAAAGGCACCATTTTGTATATTCCAAGATAATATCTCTACCGGCCCAAAAGATGCAGATCTCTTGTAACCTTTCAGATGTAGAGATGAGGAAAAGAATTTTGGGTCTGTACCACCGGTCATTTAGCAGATCTGTCCGATTCCTCATCCTCCTCCAGCTTTCGTTACATGGACCGGACTCTTGGAAGTGATATTTTCCGGATTCCACCAAAGGGGTTTTCCAAAGTGGAGAATACCCAGGGTCTGGAGAAATTCATTTCACAAGCTTCCCACCAGTCCTCCCTTAGTTGTTAGCAAAGAAAGATCGTTTCGCTCCTGAGCTTCGGTCGTATTTCTGCATTCGTGATCGCTTGTTACAGGTTTTTACTTCTTCATATATGTATATTATAAGTATACCACAGACTCTATGGTATAAAAAAAGATAATTAAAGAGTATTTACTGTTTCAGCGTCTAAAATCATACTTTTAATTTTTATATAGGATTTTAATAAAACGGGATACCAGGATTGGGAATTTCGAATCCCAAAATCCCAGAATTAAAAACTCTGCCAGGATTGCGATTTTGGCCCACATAGTTACGGCTTCATAACATCAGTATATTCTACTGATTTTTATTTGCTTATATAATTTCTGTGTATCACTTTGTGTTCATTTAAAGTTTTATTCTGTCCGCGAAGATGTTATCGCAAGGTTATTTAAGGTGTAAATTAAGGTACCTTTTCAGTTGAATTGGGACATTGCGACTTCAAACGACGACCAGCGCCTGTAGACTTCTCAGTCTAAATAATAAAGCAAGTGAGGAGAGAAACCCGGTGGCGGCATTAGCCTACTCTTAACGAGATGCACCAAGGGGACCAACGGCTTTACGTCCCTTCCGAAGGACGGAGCGCGTGTTCTCCTCTAACCATGCAAATAAGTGGCCACGCAACCTCAGAAAAAACCCTACTTTCGCAGGAGTAGCATGACAACGCCCTGGCACTATGCCACGGCACACAAAAAAAATTCAGGACTGAAGGAGGCTTTTCAGTAAGCTTGCTTCAGATGCCAAATTACCACGGAACGGCCCTGAGAACAACTAACTGTTTACTGTAATATGATATGCAATGTCTTTTATCTTCCAATTATATTTTTTCGGTCTTTATGGATGTCCTTGAAATAGACTTATGAATACATAATAACCCCCTCCTTGACCAATTTCTAGATACTCCACGGCGACCCACTACGGCTTACTCGAGCCGATTCATTGGTTCGTATATCAGTAGTGATTAATTCCGTACAGTCCTCTCTCTAGCTTCCAGAAAATACAAGTATGATTATAGAATTTTCCCCGGAAATGACGTAACAGTTAGCGCATGCCATTATGCATGGCATAGAGGAAGGGGTCCCTACGCTCCCATAGAGAAAGCTGGGAAAGTTTCAATCATCCACCTTAACACGCGAAGCGATCTTACTTGCGTTGGTCGATGCGAGGAAACTTCCTCTGATGCTTCGTTCTCGCGCAATGCGAATATGACACTCCTTCGACAAGAAATACTCCATTAATCGTGAAGCTTCTGTTATTCTTATGTGGATTTCAGTTTGAGCTCCAAAAAGGCCTATTTCCGACGTTAATAAAAATTCCTATTATTAAGAAGTATACATTTATTTGCTTCTACATTATTTTATATATTTTATAATACAAACAAAAGAACAAAAAATACTTTGATTAGTCATGTTCATGTTGTTGAATAGTTTTGGTATTATGTAAATAATTAAACATAACAGGTGCACTTGACATTTTTGCAATGATGAATTTTACTTGTAAATCCTAGATGAAAATAATGCTGCCTTGTTACGAGCCTTTGTTCTAATTCACCACAAACAATTTTTGAATAACACAGACAGTTATCTAACTATACAATTGTATAAATACACAGCAAGAATAATTGTCTTTGAATATTTTAACCACATGGGCTTCATTTTAAATTATAAATGGAACGGAGAAAATTTCAAGATTTAAATTGTGCAGGTTAAATAACATTACATTTCAAATACATTAATGGATTCATCAATATCTAACAGATTTCTATCCACTTATAAATGAATTTCAAATTATATATTTGAAAAAAATAACAATGATATCATTCAACAGAGAATTATTGAGCTCGTTATGTGGCTGACAATAATTTAAGAACGACAAATTAAAAATCAAAAGATAAAGAAAGTACTTATCTCAGTTATATCCGACAGCTAAAGTAAGTTTAGGAAAATCTAAATGTGAATTTTGGCAATAATTTGGTGAATCATCACTGAAGATGGCTGCACTCTAAGTCAAATGCATATCTGGGTTTTTCATAACCTTGTTGCAGATTTTGGAGATAACTGAGGTAAGTACATTATACTATTTTGATTTTTTAGTGCTTGTTCTTGAATGATATCATGCCCAATTAAAAAGATTCATTTGAATGTATGTAAATAATACATGAATCAGTGGCAAGTAAATATTTAGTGGGAATGATCTCAAAACAACAGCGATAAAATTTCTCATGCAAATGAGACATTTTCTGCTATGCAGACACTGAATTACTACATTCTGCATAATAGAATTTATAACCATCACGCATCTCGTGTCAATTTTCTCATTTATCTCAATCACGAATGCTCCATCACTGATATAACTATGCAAAACATTAACATTTGAGCAATTTCAATAATGACAATATAAAAATGAATCACAAGCATTACATTTTCAAATTCCCATCATCAGGAAAGTAAACAACTCTGATATTCATTCACTATTTGTTTTCCTTTCAGTTTTATAATTCACAGATATCCTTTAAAAATGTTCACCATGTATACTATTAAGGTTTTATAATGATCTCACAATCATAACATGCTGGAATGGGGCAGCTGCAATGGCTCAACTTCAGAATCTGCATTGACGTAGCGCAAACCAGGGGTTGCCGACTGTAAAAGGCTCATTCCCCCTTCCATTACCCAACTAAGAAAACTGATCATTCCATCTGTGCAGCAGAATGCAATCCATGTCAGCAACAAGTAGAAAATTCCAGACATGGTGCGGTCTAGATAATATAACCTGGAATGGAGAATTGACAATAGTCCATGATATTTTCTGTCAAAATTGAGAGAAGGAGAGGGTTTGTGCGTAGAACATTTGAATTTTATATTCTAAAATATACATATATACTTCTAAAGAAGTATATATGTATATCTCTATCTCTACTATAAATATTTTGAAGAATGTGTTTGTGTGTTTGTGCATTTATAGCGCAACAACTACCAAATTTAGAAGCAAGAAGAAGGTGCCATTTTAACTGAAATAAAAAGATAAGTACAATGGGAGGGATTTTAAAGTGATTTGAACTACATTTTTATATAAAGAATGTTTTTCTCTTTTAATTTATCCCATTTAAATAACACGGGAATGAGTGCATTGTTGGATTATCAATTTATGTGACAACTGTTATAAACAATTTTATACTATAATAGCCCAGGTCTGTTGGTTGGTTGGTTGGTCTTGCTTTCACAATGGCCGATACAGAGCGTTTTAACAAACTCCCCGAATAGGTAGAAGATTGAAATTTGGCAAGGATGTTTGATTAACATATTTTAAGATAATGAAGAAAATAAACATCCAAAAAAGTCCTGGGTGTGACTCCAAGGACTCCATAAGGTGACATGTAAAAATCAATTTTTTGGCGTGCAGGCTTTTATTGTTTTGGAAATTAAAATTAGAAGGAATTAACCAACGATCTTCGGATCTGAACTATTTTGAAGAAAAAATTACAAAGTTTCTTATTCTGTTCATCTTTTTCCGCATACAATTCGAAATCGCTCATGTTATACATTTAATTCACATATTTTGTGGAAATATTGCCATTTTAACGGAATGTTGCCTTGGCTAACAATTATATTGTTTGACCTCAAAATCCTATTGTTGTATCAATCCTTATGGGTGTAAGCGTGCTTTGTATGCTTTTAATATGAAAGAGGGGGGGAGGAGAGAGAGGTAGAGGGGGGAGCAAGAGAGAGGGGAGGAGGGGGAGAGAGGGGGAGGGGAGAGGGTGTGAGAGGGAGGGAGGGGGAGAGGGAGGGAAAGAGAGGCAACTATTTTAAGTTTAACTAAAGATAGCCCGTCAACAACAGAATATTCACTAGATATGTTGTATATGACAAAATATTTCATATGTGAAGGTGGGATATTAATTATTTTAAATGAAAATAATAATAATCTATAATTCTTCCATTCATATTTCAACAGGCATTACACTAGTACATAATATTAACTACAAGAAATAATATATACCTAATATAAACTAAAGTAGCAAAGAAAGAAACACAAAGTGTGGCATAGAGTTCTCCAAAGCAAACTGTTTTTAAAAGTATGTAAGTAACTTAAATAATTAGACGTAGATTATCCACAAATTGTAATTTTCAAATCTTTGAAGATATCGTCACAAAACTTCGCATAGGTAAATTTTATCCTGTGGTTAACATAGACTATATAGTGAGAAAAAATTTGGTACTTACGTATTATCCCCATGCCATACTTACGTATTATCCCCATGCCATAAAAATATTAACAAAATATAGAGAGGATTTGGGGATCAGCGAAATGGCGAAACAAAACACATCGAGGAACTTCTCGACGCCATTTAGAATCATATTTAGCCGAATTCCTCTAGCGTAAAACGCTAAAAGATAAAGATGCATTTTACGCCATTTTAAAAGTAACAAGAGATCATTGGCCGCCCAAAGTCAATGTTTAATTATTAATTTATTTATATGAAATTTTGTCATATTATTTATAATAATAAATTATAAATACATACGAAACATAATGAAATATTGTAAATCCAACAATAAATAATAATAATAATAAATATTCTGTTTATATTTTTATCTTGTTTGACTTTTGTGCCACGAATTATATCTCGTTTAACTGTTGTGCCGCAAATGGAGAGGATATTGGTGAGCCTTCGGCTTTCTTTGTTTTAATGGGTAGTCATCTCCGGGCGCTACCACGGCCTTCGCCTCACCTGGAACCAAAGTATCCCTCCCTGTTGTCCGGTGATTGGGTTTGTAAATGTCGATACAGGCCAATCAGTTTCTGTTAATGTTGTAAGTAAGTATGGCATGGGGATAATACGTAAGTACCAAAAATTTTGGGGAGGCAGGGGAGGGGGGGGGGGGGGGGGGGGGGGGGGCGAGTGTGCTTACTCAATAATTATTTTCCCATAAGTTTACACGTAATTTTCGATTTTTCAGTGTGCAAGATTTTCTTCTTTCATTCATCTAAATAGGTAATTGCGAACAAGGTTTCTTCATTTTTTCTTTATTCGACTGTTAAAATTGTATACTATCTTATTCTAATGATGTTTACAAGTTACATGGTCGAAGTTTTAGATTCACTAAATCTGTTGAAATTCAACGGGCAGTTCTGCTAGTTATATTATAAATAAGCAATTGAGCATCTGTATGTGCAAATGGGTAAATGTTTCTTCTACTTACGAAAATACTTACCTTATATACTGGCATATCAGTCGGAAAATTTCTTCCTTTTTAGGTCACTTATATGCCAGCCATAAACAATTTGGACTTTTTGATTGGCAAATTTTGCTAATTTTTGAAACATTTCATCATTGCATTTTCCCATTAAACAGATAGGTAATTTGACATTTTCAGCATTTCATCATTAAACACATTAATTTGACACATTCAGTTGGCATAAACAAAGGTGATATAAACAGACTAAGATCTAGAAATTGCAGCTGTGCACATATTGAGTTAATATTTTTCTTTCTTTTCAGGTTCAATAATGAACCCATTACTAATGCTGAAATGAAATTCTTATGAAGCAGGGTTTAAATTGTGAGTTGTTGAATTTGCTGACATTCCCGGCAACACCAATGCTATGCAGAAATATAACGTGAGAACTATATTCAGACTATTCAAATCAGAATATGAGATACTACTATCAATTTCATCTTCAAATATATCACTCACATTGCTTCCTTCTTCAAAAATTCCATCTAAAATTTCACTCGGCTAAAGTTTAGAATAGATGACATTCCTGTAGGACCCCTATTGAGCATAATTAGAACTACGTAGTAAGACTCTCTTTCTGCAGTGTTGTATGGTGAAACTTGCACCACTCTAATCTCCACTGGCATGGAGAGGGAGATATGTATTCTGTCAGGGTGCTGAAGTCGCCCAGCACGATTTCATTTCTACATCCCCCAACTGTAGTTCTACTATCAACCCTAGCAACGTTTGCTCTGCTTCGGGCACCCAATTTCTGCTGGCATGAAGAGGGAGATATGCATTCCATCAGGGTGCCAAGGCACCCAACATCACTCAATCTCTATTCCCTTGACTATGCCGGCAACAAATGTACTTTTCCCTTCACATTACAATACTAATAAAATAACAATAAAATAACGTATGGTACGTCAGTCATTTGAAAACTGCTGTGCATAGACAACGTCTATGATTCATGCACTAGTACATGTATAGTACATTTTCTTGCCAGTTACTGTGCTAGTAGCACATCACCTATTCTAAAGCAGCTGCTTTCACTCTCCTTAGTCGAAACGCATGTTCTTTATATGGGTCAAATAAATGATAAACGAAATGCCACAGTCATATCAAAACGAAAGTATTCCGCAAAGACAGCTAATGTTTGTATTTATATAAGATGCCTAAAGATGGCACCAGAAGTCTGAAAATTGCAAATTTAGTAGGTGTCAAAATTTTCGCCTGGCACTACGGCGGGATGCATACCGTGTAATTTATCGATGGTTGGAACTTATAGTTTTAATAATTAATTCCAGAATAATTGTTAATTAAACTTTATAATATTAAAAATTTATTTTAAAATTTGTTTTGCGTTATATGCTTGTCATTCAACTCATGTGCGTCTCCAATTTTGGACACTTTTTGACTCTCATTTGTAGGACTTATATGTTGATCGACTTATATGCCAGTATATATGGTAATTCCATTCCAAATTAGGCTAAAAATAATTTTTGAATCTGAAAACATGGCAGTCATGCATGTAAATTGTGTACAAAAGAAATGTCTTTAAAAGTAATCACATTATCATGTACGTACCTTTTTAAGTGTTTTCGAGCCTTGGGAATAGATGCTAGATCCTCATGTAAGCAATATTGTCTTGTTCCTAGGACGGTAAATCGAATATATGAGTCCCAGTGAACTTTGGTCATATCGATAGGATAGGTTTCTTTATCTTGAGGATTCATTTCAATCGAAAGAGCCTTGAAATTGGAATTTTCAAACTTCCACTCCTTTGTGGTGTAATACTGGAGAATTTCTAGGCCACCTTGTATGCGGTTCTGAATTCTCACCATGCTGTAAAAATATAATAACATTCAGGTAAATATTGATTTTAAAATTAATGAAAATGAATCTAAATGACACAAAGGTCACGTATAACTCCTTCACAAATCCTGAAAAGATATACATATATCAATGGAGCAGAACTCGGAGAAGTAACCAGCTATGTTTACTTAGGTCAACTCATCACTACTGATGGCTCGCTTCTTGGAGAAATCAACCGAAGAGTGAAGATGGCATGGAGTGCTTTTGGCAAGAATGCGAACATCTTTAAATCAAATATTCCAGTCTTCCTAAACAGGAGACCGTATGACCAATGTGTTCTGCCCATTCTGACATATGGTTGTGAAACATGGACCATGAATGCCAGAATGATACAGCGCCTGCAAACAACACAGAGGGGCATGGAGAGATGCATGTTAGGGATCACCCGAAGAGACCGCAAGAGGAACGACTGGGTAAGAAAGAAGACGGGAGTCTGTGACGTGATTAGAAGAGTGAAGGTGTTAAAATGGCAGTGGGCGGGCCACATTGCTAGAAGAAATGACCAGCGTTGGACGTCCAGTGTCATCAAATGGATCCCAAGAAACATCAAGAGACCGAAAAGAAGACCGAAAGACAGGTGGGACAGAGAGCTTGATAAGTTCTTGGGGCAAACTTGGAGGAGGGAGGCAGTTGACAGGGAAAACTGGAAGAGTCTGGGGGAGGCCTTCGTCCGTCAGTGGACTGAAAAAGGCTGCTGATGATATTTATAATACATAATTAGCTGCTTCTGACATGAGAGAATAGGAATTATAAGGCACTTCCAGATAAGCTAGAAACTACAAATTTAGCATGATTATAGGTTTTTGGTCACAATCATAGAAAAAATCTGAAATTGTTAAAATTTCAGTTTTTAGGGGTTATTTTTATCCCATCATTGCCCCATAAGAAAAACACGTAAATCGGTGCAGAGGTTTATATATTTGGTTTGAAAAATTATTTTTCATTGAGATTTGAACTTTATACTTAAACTGTTTGCAAGCTAAGATATTCTAATTTCATATTTTTAAGACAAAATTGAAATCCATGTAGATTTAGTGAAAATATTTAGTTTTTATTTTAAAAAAAGTAGGAATTTTTCTGGGTTAGGCATATTTTATTGTGACATTTTCTCATTTAATTCAAAACTTGACCCTTATGACACTTTGACTCTGTCTGATTAGGATTTTATGAAAATAATTAGTAAGGCTTATTCAATAAAGACTCGCAGGGGTGGGGAGTATGGAGGTGCATTCCATGCTTTTGCAGATTATGGCAGTTTCAGGAGACAAAAAAAATTGTGCCAGTTATTATGCATAGAATAAGTTCTTAAGGTAAAACATTATGCCTTAGAATTCAGAAATAACTGAAAGGGAATCAGTTCCTATTTGCCAGCATATATACTACCGAACATTTAAAAAAAAACTTTCTCACAATACTATTGCATTTGGAATGCCTCTTATATTCATATCTTACACCTTCACACCATGTGCCACCAGTTATGTTATTTCATCTGTTAAGTTTCTAAAGAAAATCACATTTTTTCAGCAAGCATACTTAGCATAGTAGCATCTAAGGTGAGACTCCTTTCAAGACGAGTCAAAAACTTTATCAGAAAATTTAAAAATTAATAGGTATATATGGTACATTTAAATATGTAGCTATCATTATTTCTGCGAACTTATTTGTACCTTATTGTCTAGTTATACTTACAACGGTTTTTTGCCACAAAGAGTTATCAGGAAATCTATCAGATAGGCTGGAAAATAGTGAAATAGTAGCACACTGATATCATGCATTGTCTTGTTGGCTTTAATGCTGCCATCGGGAAACCAAATTGCATTTTCTAAAGGATTTTCATATAGGTGACGGCGACCAGCTTCCAGTATCTCTCCCCATGTTATTGGATTTACTCCTGACTCAGTTATATTGTAAACTGACAGGTTGCCCTTCTCCCTGAAAAATACATGCAAAGATAAACATCAAGTATGACATAACGTTAAGGTTGACTCAAGTTGCGGTCTGAGATATGGGTGAGCCGGACAGCTGCCCAAGTGCCAAAATATTAGGTATGCTAATTCGATAATCAAGCTCTACTTCGATAATCAATTCTACTAATATTATTAAGCTCTATATTACATGAAATTGAATAAATATTGGATATACCACAGAACAGGCAGGAATATAGATGAAATTCCTTTCACATATTCACAATCAATTATTTTATGGAGCAATTAATAATAGAATAACTTCTTTTAAAATATCTTAACAAGATATGGGTAATGGTTTCTGGCAAAACTTTGTGAAATTTATTCATTACTAGCAGAATTTCCTGTTGAATTTCAATGGATTTAGTGAAGCTACTACAGCACAACATACAAACTCTTTAAAATACCTATATAGTAGATACAGTAAAAGCCCATTCTAACGGCACTGATGGGACCAAAGGCGTGCCACTAAAATGAATGTGCCGCTATAACGAATGATACCGTAAAATCACATTCCAATTATAAAAATAAAAATAAAAAAACATGGGAGACTACGGCGAGATGAATTAATTAAATTAAAACATAAATACTCCTTAACCGTACAAAGTGAGAATATTTAGAGACAAAACAATAAAATAGGGCTAAAAAAAAACCGGTAAGAAAGGAATCAATAAAAAAAACAAAAGTTACACTTACAGGTTTTTCGGGGAAAAAAAATCCTCGCAGGTAGCCTGGTGTCACCCGTTCATGCACACATATCCTTCCCCAAAGGAAAAAAAAACAAAACCTTTTTCCTTCAGGAGAACAATCATTCAAACATGCACTCAAACAAGGGGGAAAAAAGGCGGGAAACCTAGTACACATTCACTCCTAAAGAAAACATATTTAAAAAAAAACACATTTATACGCACATTCTCGCAAAACAGGGAATCTCTAAATATTCACAAAACACTGATATGTATTTCGGGCGCGAAGCGGCCATCATCATAGAAAGATGTTGAAATTTTGAATTTTTTTTAAGCCCTATTTTATTGTTTTGCCTCTAAATATTCTCACTTTGTACGGTTAAGGAGTATTTATGTTTTAATTTAACACATTCCAATTACTTTAAGAGCATATTTGGTATCTTTTACCTACAGTAAAACTCGTTTATTACGAATTTGAGGGGACCGACTCATTGCTTCGTTATAAGCGTGACTACGTTATTTACGAGAAACATGGTTTTTGGCCTATACATCCCATATAACACGTATACACACAGTAAAAGCTGTGCTATCCGGCTATTTAGAACCGACCAGCCTTAGATACCGGCAATTACACAAATACAATTCATTTTGTATTTCTTTTTCTTTTTTTATGAATTTTTGTGTGAATAGTATATGTGTAATACCACAACTTCCACTTTAAAATTTCTTAAAATATAAGATGTATATATTACGTATTTACTCCGTATACTTCTGTGGCTGCCGGGTAAGCATGGCGTTTTTGGTTACGTAAGCCATTTGCATTGTCTAGATGTTTTGGTGTACTTCTACAATTTCCAGTTCTATCGCTTTTTATTATTTAAAAAATTACCCATCCATTGAATACGGCATCAAAATAAATACCTAAAAGCAAGGAACAGCAGAGAAAAGGTCGTTTTACCGCTAACACAAAAGCTGGAGCTGATCAAACGAATTGAAAAAGGAAAAAAATAGAGCAGCCAAAAGAATTCAACATCGGATCTTCCACGCTCTACGATATCAAGGCTCATAAGACTAAATTAATGAAATTTGTGTCATCTTCTGAGACGAGTAAATCAATTTATAAACATCATACGCTTTATAAGCCAAAAATGTAGGAACTGAAATGTTCAGAAGAATTAAATAATTTCGTCCTTTTCTAATAGAGTAAATAAAGATAAATAAGAAAGATATAATCCAATAAATTCAATTTTGGGAACAGGTTCACTGCCGTACTCCCCAAACTTTCCGGACACCCTAAACTTTTCAATAGTCTTTTTGTTTTGCATGTAAGCGTAGCAACGTATTAAATAAGAATGGGTAAATAGTGTCTATATCTAACTAGGTGTGGAAGAATTAAAATGGAAAATGCAAATCCCATGCATAGTTATGTTTGGGGAGTAGGATAGTGAACCTAAGCCCAATTTTGTTTGGTTATTGCTAAATTTGCGATGTCAAAATCGAAAAACGCTCACCTAACCGGATATTTCTCCTAATCGGCTTTCCACAATCCCCAAGATAGCCGAATAACACAACTTTTACTGTATTTGCAGTGAGTCGACTTCAATACCGTATTTACATATGCAAAGAGATGCTTATCAACTTCGCGGCATGTAAAATGTTCGACTGCTATTACATATGATTTTTTAAATGGTCAATTACTATTATTATTATGGTCATTAATTTACATAAACATTTCACATTTTTAATATCAATTTCAAAACAAGGGGAGCGTGGAAATTCGTATGGAAGGGGTAGATGGAGGAAGGGGACCTCTACGAACAAGTGCGCGGTAAACGGGCGGAAACTATTCATTACTTATCGCTCTGCTCGCCAAAATTCGTTATATATGGGGCATTTTTTACCACGGGGCCAAGCATTTGTTCGTTACAGCCGAGAATTCGTAAAATGCGTGTTCGTTACATCCGAGAAATTTAACCAATGCCCTTATGGAGAAGTTCAAGGGACCGAGACATTTCTTCGTTATAGCCGAGATTTCGTTTTAGGCGTGATCGTTATAAACGAGTTTTACTGTATAAGATATTGAATATGTTGTCCTTCGTTATCTAAATTACTATTTTTGCCGTAATTATTACGGTGTAATAAATCTATCTCACTATATATTAATTTTACGTTGACGTCTGTCGACATTTGTGTACAATTTATATCGGCGTATTTCTCAACAACCGTTCGTCGTAAAGATATGCAGTAAACGGCGTTTTGTTTCTACTGGCTATGAGGTCCCTGGAAAAATATTTTCGTTTGCTATAGTGTCTCGGTTCGAATCCAGGAGACAATTATATTTTTCCACACGTTCACATGGCATTTTTGATTTTTCAGAGTGCAAGGTTTTTTTCCTTCATTCACCAAAATACGTAAATATTAACCGATTTTCTTCGTTTTGGCATTATTCGTCGGCTAAAACTCAATACTATTTTATTCTTGCGATGTTTACATGTTACACGGTCGACATTTTCAGAAATACGCATTCTTTATCGAAATTTTTCGGATTTTTTGTACTCATTCCGGGCATTGCCAAGGAGACTCTCATTGTCGCCTCCGATTCATTTAATGCCAATTAAACCTTCAAATAGACGAAAGAAAAGTGTTATTCGCGTCGACCTGTTGTTTGAGCATAGAAATTAATGAATCATAGCGACGTAAATATGTAAGGGCAATTATTCTGTTGACTGCGTATTGCTGCATATGGGAAGCGTTTCTAACGATTTAGTCGAAGCATTTGAATCTTCATTTCATCGTTTGAATGCTGGAATCTTACTTCTTTGTAAGTAGAACCATTATATTACAAATCTGTAATCCTAATTAAGGCAAATAGGCTCACGCGTAAATTAAAAATTAGATGAGAAAAGGAACGCACGTTATTTTGTAAACGCATTATATAGTTAGCTTCTCTTCATTGGTAATCTAAATAAACGCTTCCATTGACGTCGCCTTTATAGTAGGTCCTGTAAGAAGTTAGTAATTGAAGGAAAGCAACTGTTTGTGAGTTCGTCTATAAGGGTGCAACGATAATCATTGGAACTAAGGTAAGGTACAATTAAAAAGTTTTCCCCTTTGAATATACCGTGATATTACACTAGCATTGAGTAACTCTGTGACATTGTGGTCACGTAATTGCTCTAATATATTGCTGTAAAATCGGAGAAAATTGAAAAATGCCAAGGGGTAGACCAGTGAAAAGGAGAGCTATTAGCCCAGAGAATGGAAGAGGAGCCAGAGATCAAACAAAGAGTATCATAGGAAAGAGAGAGAGATGCGGAAGCTCATACAATTTCCCGTGAAGATGAGGAGCGGAGAGTACAAGAAAGACAAAGAAATAGGGAAACACGTCAAATGAATAGGGAACGAAGAAGATCTAACCTAGGACCGAACTATTTAGATTATTTGCATTTCATTTATTTCATTAAGTATTCAATAAAAATTATTTCACTTAACCTTCAGTTTATTTAAATCGCATTGCGGATCTGAGATCTGGGGCTGCCCTAGTAACTTTATTAATTTTTGTAATGCTCATTCTGGGAACCAAAAGGGTCCATCGAAAATAACATTATTACTACAACCATCATTTATTATTCACAATTAACAGATTATTTTGCTTTTTTCGTTCAAAGTAAATATCAACAATTCGTATATTCACGAATGTGCAGCCTCACTATCAAGTTCAACCGAGACATCCAGTTTTCGTATCCCGTGATGATGTTTAAGACGAGATAGCCACCCATCAGAAAAAATACGTCGCTGATAAAAGTATTTTGCCCTTTAAATTAATAGTGGACCTGTGATTGGTAAACCTTCAGAACGTTTCACTTTAAACTACTCGTATAAAATTGCATCCAATTGTTCTAGCTTTGGCTTCCTTAAATTTTTATGTTTTTGGATATTTTTATTTGTCTCAGACCCAGCAAAATTTTTTTAAAGTTGCCGTTTTCTTGCTTTAATACCATATATCATAGATGAGCTTATATTGTACTCGTTCATTAATATATGTCTATTTACCCCATTATCCAGACGTTGGCAAATGCCAATTTTCTGTCGTAAAGTAAGCACCAGTCGCTTCTCTTGTTCTCTACTACTGCTGCCACTACTCATGTTCTTTCGGATTTCTTTAAATGTTTATAAAATGAGGTTAATAACAAATAAAATTATTACGCAGTACATCATGACCGCTGACACCTTGAAATAGAAGAGGAACTACTCGCAATACGTGGTTAAGCTTATGGAGATCGGTCATGACTGTGGCGACATCAATTAGACAATTGGAAAATGTAAGTTCACCGAAGATGCCGTTAGAGCGAGTTTGCCGCTAGAATGGGTGCCGTTAAAACGAGCTTTTACTGTACTTTTAATTTCCAATTAGCTTTTCTTAACAATTTTATATAATAATAGCCGTCGTCCGTTGGTTGGTTCGTTGGTCACGCTATGCAAACGCTAATAACTCGGGAAATAATAATGATAGAAACTCGAAATTTGGTAGGGATGCTTGATTAACACTTATTCAGAGAATGACAAATTTAAATCGTGAAAAAGTTCCTTGGTTCGTCTCCAAGAGATGCATTTCCCATTACTTAAAATGTAAAACGCGATTTTTCAACTTGCACGTTTTTAGTCACTTGGAAATTAAAATTAGAATAAATAACAGACGACCTTTGGATTTGAACCATTTTGAAGAAAAAGTTATAAAGTTTCGTATTCTGTTCCTCTTTTTTCGCCCACAATTCGAAATATTGCATGTTAAACGTTTAATTTGCATATTTTGTGGAAATCTCGCCATTTTAACGTGATGTTGCTATGTCGACCATTATCATTGTTACACCTCAAATTAATATTATTGTATACATCCTTCTGGGAATAAGCGTGCCTTGAGTGCTTCAATACGAGAGAGAGAGAGAGATGAAGGAAGGGGAGAGATTGGCGTGTTTTGTGGAAAATAAGTATATTAACGTAAATATAAAAAAATTTAAGTATCAACAGTGTTATTTTAGAAAAATTGGAAATATAAAGCATTCTTAAATTAAATTCTTTGTAAACCATACGTGCTTACAAATTTATATTGTTATTCCTCGAATTAATTTCGTAACATGGCCGAAGTTTGGAAAGGAATATAAATTAAAATTCAATTAATATTAAAGGGACATTTAAAACTGTTAACAGGCAATTTTCGAAGAAACAACAGTGGATATTTCAATGACTTGATTTGTTTTTATAAAAGGAATTTTGAGGCTTTTTTAATACAAAGTAAGTTCTAAGGCTTATAATCCATTTAAATCTAATAACGGTGGCTATTATAGTTTAAAGAAAGAACTTTATTTATTCACTTTACAGAATGAATTAATTTTAGGCTAGCATTGCCTATTATAAAGGAGTTACTTTGGAATTTACAATATTTAAAGTGGAAGTTGTACTGAATTGACTCAAGTACATATATTTCAAAGCAAAAATCAATTTAAAACTATTGTAACGGTTTCTACGTTAAACAGTTAGTTTATTTTTTTGTTAATATGTATCTCCAATACAACAATTCATTCAATCGTCAAGGGAACAGTTTACAATGTTGAAATAAATTGATTTGTTTTTGTTCAGATAGTATTCAAAGAAATTATTCCGCTGAGTGATTAATTAGTTAGTTTTTAATGTAAATATTTTAAAGAGTTTTATTTTAAATATGTAATACATAATGACGGAGAACATTATTGAGGATTCGAGTAAGCTTTCTTTCTTCCTAAGTACAGAGTACAATTTTAAAACAATCATAATGTTAAGTGCACGAAATTTAATTATTTTCCCTAAGTTATATATGTATACATATAATTATTTCCCGGTCTTTGCACACCGACATTTATATGCAGCATTGACGTGAACAAGGTGGGAGAAGAATAACAGAATTTTATAGCCAAAAATAAAAACCAAAGGCATTTACTTAACGACAACAGAATATTCACTAGAAATGTAATATATGACGAAATATTTCATATGTAAAAGTGTGCTAATAATTATTTTAAATGCAAATATTAATAATCTATCTATAATTCTTCCGTTGATATTTCAACGGACATTACACTAGTTAATCATATTTGCTTGTAACAATCCGTTTCGGTATTGTATTAAAATATAATGATAGTTGTATTTCCTATCATGTATATATATATCTTTCGCCAAATCCAGCTTCATTTCTTGTGTAATTATGCCTATGAAATGTTTACATTGTAAGCAAAAAACCCGTGAAAAAGCAACTTACAGTTGTCCATGATTGAACACTGACTGGTAAATGTACACCAGATACGTGAGCCTATTTATGTTAACAAACATTATAATGTAGAATATAATGATTTTAATTACAAAAAATCTGATTTGGCCAAAAAATGACTTTCTCCATATTTAGGGTATAGATATTTAAATTATTATGAATAGCGGATTTAGTGAAGCTGCTACAGCACAACATACAAACTTTAAAATACCTATATAGTAGATACTTTTAAAATTACAATTAGCTTTCCTTAACAATTAATTATATTTGCTTGTAACAATCCGTTTCCGAACGTATTGCATTCAAATATAACGATAATTGTATTTCGCCAAATCTAGCTTCATTTCTTGTTACTTTCTCCATACGTAGTAATGGGAAAGTATTGTGATCACAAAAAAAATCGACTTTGAGATTTCAACGAAAATACACGTTTTGAGATCCCCCGTTTAGACTATTTTCGGAATGATGTCTGTGTGTGTATGTGATTGTGGGCGCTCTAACTCAAAAAGTACTTGCCATATCCTTACCAAACTTCATATATAATACTTTAGCGTGAGCACAAAGACTGATTATTTTTTGGACAATAAGTCGAGGTTTATTCGAAACCCGATTCGGTTTTCATTCATTATAGTGAGCAAAAATACGGTCGGCATCAATTTCTTAACGTTACATATGCGGAATTTAATTTTCGGATATTACGATTTTGTAAATTCTCGCTATCGTTTCACTACAAATAAAATTCCAGTTTTTGTTAACGCTTACGTTGCTCATACGTTTGCGAATTTCGGTAATTGGAGTAACTCGAGAATTAGTATTTAACTCTTGTACCTTCTATCATTAGATCAGGGGCTCGATTCCAAGGGGGTTTATTTTCTCGATTTTATTAACATGGAAATAATTTTATCGCGTTAATCATTTGAATTTTCGTAAATTACTTAAATTTGGACATCGTTTGGACAGAAAAAAGAACATTTCTTTAAAGTTAGCGTAGAAATGTGCATATAAATAGACCACACGTGATTTTTCCCGTTTTTAATAATGGTAAATGTAAGCTACCTTTCATATGGGAAATAGTTTAACACTATATACCTATGCTTACTTTACGTGTGCTTCCCGTTCGTCGTTTTTTATTCCATTCTTTGTGTATGATTACGAGTTGCAAGTACAAATTGGTCATTCCACGTCAAATCGGACACGAAAAACATGACATTAAAATTTTTTCTTATAACTTCGTGGGGATATTTTTAGCTAGAAAATACAGAAACCTGCACTTTCTTAGAGCCACAGCATTAATAGTTTAGCGATGACGTAGTGCCAAAATTTCCGAAAATCGACGCGCGCGCACTCACTGAAATGATCGCATCTCCGGATGTATTTATTTTACAGTGTTTAGCTTATGCTTATTTTAAAGCTATTGAAATTATATTTTCTAAAATATATACTTTATAGTAATTTATCAAAATGCACGTATTCTATAGCTTATTTATATTTTAATTTGAAATTACACCAAAAAAGTCCACTTATAAAAGTTGGAAAAAATATCACCTTAATTCACCATTTATTCTTTGTAAGCGACTAAATTTTTGAGATGGAAATCGAATGGAATCTATTTTTAAAATATCTTTTTCCTGTCGGTCAACGCTCGCTTCTTTTCTGAGCCCTCACGACGTTAAGGCACATACACACGTCAGTTAATGGCCGGACGGCGGCCTTAAGATCCTAGGCCGTTTCCTTCGGGCGGCCTCAAGGCGGCCTGTGGTAGGATTTCCTCACAACAAAGGGTTTAGCGAATAACGGGGTGGGAAATTTATCCGAAAAACGATCATCCTAAATATTAGGGTTAGGGTATAGTTTTTCAACTTTTGAGATTTTTACTTGAATGACTGATTTGAACTTGCAAGTTATTATAGGAATCGTCAATAACATAGGGGTCATTATGACAAGGCGAAAATGCCGACATCGGCTAATATTAATAATACTAATTATTCCGAGAAATGTCACAATACACCGAGAAATAATTGAAGTAAATCTCTCGAAATAAGTCAGATTACTAAAAGAAGTTTAATATAAACACTATCCATCCAGAGGTTCTATCCGGCGGCCCGAAGGCGGCCGTAAGGCCGCCAGCGAGTGTACACACGTCGGTTGTTCGTCCGGATTTCGTCCGGATTTCATCCGTTCAGGCCGCCTTGAGGCCGCCGTCCGGCCATTAACTGACGTGTGTATGGGCCTTATAGGCCTTCTGGTGTTTTTCCATCCGGACTTCGTCCGGCCAAATCTTGCGCATGCGCAGTAGACCTGTCAACCCCCTCTCCTAGCTACACATGCTCTCAGAGAACACGTGGATTTGGGTGATGCATGGTAGTTTCGTATTGTTGTTCACGTTTCCCTTTTGTGAAGATCGCCCCGGTACTTTTTTGTACTATAAAGCAGTGGTGCACAACCTTTTTCTATCAAAGGGCCGTATTTCACATTTTTTCCGAGTCCGCGGGCCGCATTATGAAAAAAATTACATTGAATTCGTACATTTAAGGAAAATCTTAATTAAAACTTATTTTATTACATTTTATGTGATTTACGTGGGACATCATCACTCACAACATTGTCAGTCTTCCATTGAATGTAACGAATTGTTACTGTTTATATTAAACTTCTTTTAGTAATCTGACTTATTTCGAAAGATTTACTTCAATTATTTCTCGGTGTATTGTGACATTTCTCGGAATAATTAGTATTATTAATATTAGCCGATGTCGGCATTTTCGCCTTGTCATAATGACCCCTATGTTATTGACGATTCCTATAATAACTTGCAAGTCCAAATCAGTCATTTAAATAAAAATCTCAAAAGTTGAAAAACTATACCCTAACCCTAATATTTAGGATGATCGTTTTTCGGATAAATTTCCCACCCCGTTATTCGCTAAACCCTTTGTTGCGAGGAAATCCTACCACAGGCCGCCTTGAGGCCGCCCGAAGGAAACGGCCTCACGTGTGTATGCTAGGATCTTAAGGCCGCCGTCCGGCCATTAACTGACGTGTGTATGGGCCTTAAGTTCCCACAATATGCGTATGAAGGATCCAATGCGGTCTCCAAAGTCACGCGTGTATGAAAGAAAACAGCACGCTTGTTTTATTGCATCTTTCCTCTACCCTCAAACGGATCCGCGCGCCATGGGTCGTTTTTACGATACCCCAGCCGACACCTAACAACAAGGCAGATGTCTTTTTTGTCTTTCGCACTTAAGATCTGCAGGCCGACCTCTTCCAATATCCGAAAAGAAGGGGTTTCTAGAGTGCACGTGTCTAACGGCATCTTTTGCCTTATTTCAGAGGTTTTTGCAATTCGCCTGTCTTTACATCTTAATATCCAACCCGTCCCGCTCACTTTCTTTTGGCCTGTTGTAGAAGCAGCATCGATTTGTCTTTTGTATCTGTACTTATTTCGTGTGATTTAGAAGAACTCTTACTTTTGATTTTTCGAATTGAAAATGTCTTCTCCTGCCATAATTAGGAAACAGCGCAGCACTATGAATTCAAAAGTTAAGACATTTTTATATAATAGCATTAGCTAATTTAATTTCAATGAAGAGATGTTTCACAGAAAATCCATGTTGAATTTTCATTGGATTAACCAATTTTATATGCTTCTTTTATAATTCTTATTCTTTATAAAGTATGAATTGTGCTTACTTCCCATCAGTTTAACTAGCCTAGCAAGGAGGCGTTCAGAGTTGATCACATTCTTTCGGCATGTTTTCAAATCAACATCGTTTTGTCTTTCGTCTCTGTGCTTATTTCCTGTGATCTAGAGGAACTCTTACTTTTGGTTTGTGGATTTGAAAGTATCTTCTCCGCCTATGTTTAAGATAACCACAACGTTCTGAATTCAAAAGGTAAGACATAACTTTATATATATTATTCGCTAATTACAGTAAAAAGGAATCTCGCGCGAAATCCGCTTCAAATTCTCGCTTCATTTTTTTTATTTTTTAACCTACTTGGGAACATTTTTATTGATTACTTGAACAAATTTATATTATGTTTTAGCTTAAAATTAATGTTTATCATAATCGAATTATAGATTGTCCTTGAGAGAATCAACAACCTGCCTTTGTGAATGCTGTCAGCGGGCGTACACAAGCATAGCGCGACTGTGAAAATTTATTCATATATTGGTATTTTTAATTTAAAAATTAATAATCATATCCCTTAAATGTACAAACATAAAAGTGGAGCAGTTAAGCGAAATAAGAAGAAGGAGTTGTACGTCATTAATGCAAAAAATTAAAAAATTACCGGATTTATTAATTCTTCAGTTTTCTCAACTAAACAATCTAACGCCAATATTTCTAATAAATGCCATAATAGTATTATTTGTGCTGATGTTTTCAATAGAACTTCGTTATCCTCTGGGAATATTTCTGAAAATAAAATAATAGACAAATTTCAAGTAGTAGAACAGGAACACGTAAAAGAAACCATTAATGTTAGTAACTTAACAAATTTAGGCTCTGAATATCCCTCAGATAAAAGTAATTTTAGTGAAATACTTTCCTCTGCAGATAAAACATTGTAGCGGCAGACGACCGTATTTCGCTATTCATTTGTTGGCGCTGCGGTAAACCGCGCGGCGCGAGGCGAAAGGTAGAAGCGGAAGAAGAAAAAGTTCCGGTGTAGACACGGTTTACCGCAGCGCCAACAAATGAATAGCGAAATACGGTCGTCTGCCGCTACACTGCGGCTCTAAGAAAGTGCAGTATTGTTTATTTCCTTTTTTGAAACTTGTGAAATAAGTTTCAAAAAAATCTAAAATATCGAGGTAAATTTTCCGCAGAAAGCGTCCGGGTTGACGTGGAATGACTCAAATGCTTTAAATATACGTAAATACACATACGATCTAAATCCTTAAATAAAGAGAAAACTAAGGAATTGAGCCGTAATAATTCAGCAACATCCTAATTTACCTGTTATTGGCCACATTCCATGCTATAGCCAGGAGAGCATTAATGGCGACGTCTACTGGTATTAAATCTGCATGGTATTCTGCCTTACAATGCATGGAACGAATGACACCTTTTCCCGCACCAACTAATAAACCCGTTGGTCCGTGCAGTGACTCCACCCAACCAGGAAAAGGTTCTTGCCATGCTGCAGTGACTGTAACACAAATTATTTCCTAGGTCAATCAATATCTCGTTTTACTTAATTTCTAATTAACAATAAACTGAGTTATAAGTACTTTCAGATTCATATTACAGCATCTGCACGCATAAAAATATTTGTATCATTCAATAAAATAGACAGGAAGGTTTATTTAGGAAGTTTGTTAATTTCAGTTGCAATTTAGGTAAGCACTTCATTTTAGAAATTTTTTAAAGAGTTTCAATAAATGTAACTTTGAGACATAGATTTGTAGTTAAGTTTTGATTCCCTAGTATGGAGATTTCCTTTAAAAAGTGTTTCAGTGTCCATGAATTAGAGCGTTTGTTCGGTGGAGGCCACATTGAGACGATATTACAACGTTAACAACAAATACGTAATATAGGAATCTACATATTGAAATAACATCAATGTAAATAATTTAAAAAGATTTTTAATAAATGCTAAGGGCTCAGCTCCTGGCGTCTATGTGGCCTAAGAGCGTGCATCATTTCGCAAGGCTTTTTCACTAGCTAAGCACGTCAACTCCTCTCTTCGCTCGCTTCAACTATACGCTTGCTTTCAACTTCGGTAAAGTCGTTGGAAATCAGAAATACTTTTGTAATTATTTAGAGACCAACAATTCATTTACTAAACCTACTCGCGAACTGTTTTTTATTTATTTTATATTTTACCGGTCAAAATATTTTTCCAACGCGGTAAAAATGACCGCGCGACCTCTGAGATATAAAGTCTGACGTTGCCCATTGAAACAACCGCGACTTTAAATTCGGGCCGCCGAGGTGCTCGGAATTACTAATTCAGCCCGCAACTAAGGGTGAGCGAGCACTCACCTCACCTCTCCTCCATCCTCCCTCCACCTCCCCCCTTCACCTCCCCCCTCCATCCCCCCCTCCATCCCCCCTCCACCTCCCCTCCATTCCCCCCTCCATCCCCCCTCCATCTTCTCTCCATCACCCCTCCATCTTCCCTCAATTCCCCCTCCATCCCCCTCCATCCCCCCTCCATCTTCTCTCCATCACCCCTCCACCCCCCCTCCACCCCCCCTCCATCCCTCCTCCATTCCCCCTCCATCCCCTCTCCATCCCCTCTCCATCCCCTCTCCATCCCCCCTCCATCCCCCCTCCATCCCCCTCCATCTTCCCTCAATTCCCCCTCCACCCCCCTCCACCCCCCCTCCATCCCTCCTCCATTCCCCCTCCATCCCCCCTCCATCCCTCCTCCATTCCCCCTCCATCCCCTCTCCATCCCCCCTCCATCCCCCCTCCATCTTCCCTCAATTCCCCCTCCGCCCCCCTCCACCCCTCCTCCATTCCCCCTCCATCCCCCCTCCATCCCATCTCCACCCCCCCTCCATCCCCCCTCCATCCCCCCTCCATCCCCCCTCCATCCCCCTCCATCCACCCTCCATCCCCCTCCATCTTCCCTCAATCCCTCCTCCATCTCCCCTCCACCCCCCCTCCATCCCTCCTCCATTCCCCCTCCATCCCTCCTCCATCCCCCTCCATCTTCCCTCAATCCCTCCTCCATCCCCCCTCCATCCACCCTCCATCCCCCTCCATCTTCCCTCAATCCCTTCTCCATCCCCCCTCCATCCCCCTCCACCCACCTCTATCCCCCCTCCATCTTCCCTCCACTCCCCTCCATCCCTCCTCCATTCCCCCTCCATCCCCCCTCCATCTTCCCTCCATCCCCCCTCCACCCCCCTCCATCCCCCCTCCACCCCCCTCCATCCCCCCTCCACCCCCCCTCCACCCCCTCCATCCCCTCCATCCCCCCTCCACCCCCTCCACCCCCCCTCCACCCCCTCCATCCATCCTCCATCCCCCCTCCATCTTCCCTCCATCCCCCCTCCACCCCCCCTCCATCCATCCTCCATCTTCTCTCCATCCCCCCTCCATCCCCCCTCCACCCCCCTCCACCCCCTCCATCCCCCCTCCATCTCCGCTCCATCCACCCTCCATACCCCCTTCATCTTCTCTCCATTCCCCCTCCATCTCTCCTCCACTCCCCTCCATCTTCCCTCATTTTCCCTTTCCATCCCCCCTCCATCCACCCTCCATCCCCCCTCCACCCCCCTCCACCCCCCTCCATTCCCCTTCCACCCCCTTCCATCCCCCCTCCATCTTCTCTCCATTCCCCCTCCATCCCCCCTCCATCCCCCCTCCATCCCCCCTCCATACCCGCTCCATCCCCCCTCCATCCCCACTACATACCTCCTCCATCCCCCCTCCATCTTCCCTCCATCCACCCTCCATTCCCCTCCAGGCAATGCAGGCAATATTTCAAATTTGAAATGCAGGCTACTCTAGTCAATGAATAATAAAATATTAATTTAGTTTCGTTACCAACGTATTAGTAATTATACTTAAAACCGCGTCGAAGTTCTTAAATATTATGACATTTGCGACACGAAATTATAATCCCAGTCAATGGTAAGAAATTTCATAGAACTGGCAGCAATGCAAATAACCGAGACGATGAAAGGTTTTCGCTTTTAAATAGGTCAAGTTTTGTGGACCAATGAGATGAATGGTGGAAACACTATAGTATTTTTCCCATCTTATGGCGCATGACCTTGAGTGCACTGGTGAAAGTGATACTGTTGCAGGCAACCAGACACCAGTGACAAGCATTGCAGGGGGGGGGGGGGGGGGGAGGGGGGGAAGGCAGTGTCTCTTCGACTGCGTGGTGTTCACTTCGCTCTCCGCTCGACCGTGTTGCCAGTTATACAGCTATTTAACTCACTGAAAAAGGCTAAATAGCAACCGCAATTTCTCGCTGTCCAAAAACTACCCCGCATGCATTTGTAGCAACGCTGTTCGGTAGCTAGGGTCGTTCCGAGAGTTGCAAGCGGTGGTGGAAGGGGAAAACCCTCTCATTGGCCATTCACTCTTCCAAGGTCATGCGCCATAAGACGGGAAAAATAGTATAGAAGGTGTGTTCATGCGCAGGTGGAAGTGCGTCACGAAACTACTTGTGACGTAGGCATCGGGATAATGTGCTACTGACCCTGTACTACCAGAGCCACCTAGAGTAGAAGGCCTGTTCGCTTGTTTGTGACATCACTCAATGTAGGGTCGAGTCAGGCTCTACTCGTACTCCCTACTTTCGCATATATAACGCGTTGTCAAGCGAAAATGGCTAATATATCCATAGGTGCATGAAAATTGAAAAACATATTACGATTGTGAAAAAATAATGAGCATATTTATGAAATCTAGTTTTAAATATTCGATACGATCCTATGTATAATAGTTTTATCAGTTGTAACATTCGATATTACTTTTAAGTTTAAAAAGCTTTAAAACATATTATGATTGCGAAAAAATAATAAGCACATTTACGAATTCTACACAGTTTTAAATATACGATATGATCCTACATACAATAGTTTATCAGTTGTAACATTCGATATTACTTTTAAGTTTAAAAAACAAGAATTCCCGTATTAATCATTTAGTGCGGTGTATTTTTTACGGAATATGTACTAATGATTTCGCAGTACTTACGATTCGAAATGAAAAAATAACAAATATTTCAGGTACTAAAAAGTTTATTGAACCCTAAAATCTCAAGCCATGAAAATAAATGGAGGGATGGAACTCCAACAAAACTCAGCTTTAGAATTAGTAAAAAGTTATTGGCATAAATAACATTTCCACAGATTACAGCAAATAATTCAACAGCTTAGATATCTTGTCATCCATTTATTATTACTTAAGTAATGTCTGCAGCTTTCTTTTTTTGACCTTATCAGCTTTACTTTCAGAAAATGTATTATTCCTTCTGACACACAAATTATTTAGCAGTGCATTGGTGGAAGCCCAAACAACCATTTTCTGAATTGTTTCAGATAAATGACCACAGTCACAGGAATCAGGCTCTAACAAAATATCCTCATCAACCAGTTTGTTTAAAGTTATATATGTGGTCAAACTATGTTGACAAAGGGCATTAATAAAAAATGCTTCCCTTGAAAGTTTTTCCACAATTACATAATTATATAGCACAGAATTTACAATAATAACATTAGGGTAGAGAGATGTTGTTGTCACTATCCACCATAATTGACTTGCATGACTCACACTGCATACGTTTATGTACCTACTGCATAGCAGCAGTGACCTGCGAAATAGGTGATGACTGGAAGGTAATCATAACATTTTTTATGTCTTCCTCTGTCACATCAACATTAAGTTTACTTAGTTCCAACCCTTGCACTTCCCTCATGTCATCCCAATTCTCCTGGAAGACCTTTAAATTAATTCTTTCATTTTGGAAAGGGAGAGAGAGCTCAAGCATTGACATTAATCTAAGCTTTTTCTTACTTTCAAAGATCTGCCTCAAAGAAACATTATAATGAGACCCAGAAAGCTGGCAATACTTGCGAAACCTTGACTCCAAACAATGTCTGAAATTTACCAGGCAAAATGTATGACATGTTGAGCTCATTAATACAATAACTGGCAAGTTCAGTCATACCATATGTTGTTTGTCGTATTGCACAGTTGGTTTCCCGACTTAATTTCCCAACAGAATTTTCTAGTGAATTCCATTTATCAAGCCATTCAACAAAATTTTTCAAGAAAATTAAGTTTTGGTCATTTTTAACATTCGTTAAGGGCTTCTGATTACCATCATTCAATCTGTGTCCTTTGAAAGGAGTTTTTACATTCATGACATTCCACCAGCACTGAAAAATTCTAATAAATTTGGCAGTATCAGCAAAATGAGGAAGATTGTGTCTCTCCCCAAGAGACAGCAGAGCTTAAATGACATAGTCATTGAAAACCTGCAGAACAAGTTTAACATTTTGTTTTTCAAAATTTGATGGGGACAATGCCTTAGTGGATAACCTATATGATTACTTTAAAAGGCAATCAGACTCTAAGTGGCACAACTTCCTCAGGGCATTGAAGGATGCTTTCAAGTTTTTTCTGCAGTGGTTAATTGTTTCAAAAGTAAAATCAGGGCAATACATTGTCTTCTCTGAATCTTTCTGTGCTAGCCAATTATTTCTGACACATTTTAATAAATGGACAGAATCAAACAAGTAAAATAATGGCCTAGAGATATCTGCAGGGTGAGGATAAACAATCGATAATTTTGGAGGTGTAGTGAAAGCTGACATTACTTTTCTGTTAATGGAATTATTGTCAGATACTACACAGATTACCTTAAATCCAATTTCCTCAAGTCCTACTACAACATTTTTCACAAAAGTAAACAAAACCTCTGCAACCATAGTCTTGGTTGGAATCATGTGCACCACATCCTTAAACCTTGAAATAACACTACTAACCATGAAGAAAGGGGCACTTGTGGCAGCTTCCTCACTGTTGAAAGCACCACCAACTATACTACCCCCTTTCAAATCAAAATATGGCTTCAAATGGATTTCGTCAATCATTAGAACAACAGTTTTATCCCTGGGCAAAAGAAATTTGAACTTTTGTTTTATATACAAGAGAAAGTTATTACCACATTGTTCTATGGATGGGCTTAATGCATGTGACGTAGTCAATCTACTAATTGTAGACAGACTTGGCAAAATTAACAACCCAGAATTCCTTAAAAACCTATAGCCCTGAGGAGACAGACTAAACAAAATTGAAGAAAACACCATAGTTTCTGATGAGTAGGTCAATTTCTTAATAGTTCTCAGGTTGATTTGCTCAGTTAAAAATTCTAAAGAGTTTTGATTTTTACACACTCACTTTTGATAACAGATTTTAAGAGGGAAGCAATAAATTTCAATTTTTCAGAGGCATTTTCATCCAATGAGCACTTAAAATTACCTGCATGTTTTGAAAGGAGGTCCAGAAGCTCATCAATCACATTGGTATTGTTAACTGCAAAGGGAAGTTTAAAGTTTCCTAAACAATTTACTTCTAAATCTCTCAAGTAAGCATGCACACAAAGATTTTTGTCAACCACTAATGAGCATGTCACCACTGGAGCTGGTTCACACTCAATGTGACATATTGCAAGACTCCCTTCATTTTTCCAAACAGCCCAATAACCACAGTCCAGTTTCAATTTTTCTCCCAACTCAGTCAAATTTACAAAAGTCCTTTCGAGATTGTAAGATTATTTGGCCTGCACACTCTCAGCCAAAGCAGCAGCAATGGCAGATTCTTCCCTGCTCTCAGGACTCTCCCTTGAAAATGTTGGCCCAGACAAATATAAAGGGCAGTTGGGTAATTGGAAAGGAATGGAACCTTCCACAAGCTGAGCCACTTTCAGCTGTACTCTAATCGTCTTCCCAGTCTTCTCATCAAAGGCAACAGTCTCCCTTCGGATTTCAGAAGGCGTGAAGTGAAGTTCACAAACCTAAAGAATAATTAGAATTAGCGAAAACAAAGCATGTAATTCATTACCAACTCTTTTACAGCGACATAACATTCTTACAATTTTTTTTTATTTTAAACATACTAGGGAAATTAGTACTCATAACTGTTCAAAGTTAAAAAATCACTATTTAATTCCTTCAGTAAAATTAATGTTCTGAAAACAAAGCTTAATATGGACATTAAAAATAAAATTATCAGATTTTATCTTAACTTGATTTATACAAAGATCTTTTCCAGTTTATGTTATAATTTCTAATTTTATTAATGTAGTAACTTACATTACGATGATACTAACCTTACTATTTTTGTTGGCGTAAAATTATCTCTTCTAATGGCTCTTAACCACTTTCTGCTCATCTCCAGATCCTTTGGGAAGCTGAAGACTTGGATGACGGCATTTTCACTCCAATAAACTTTAAAACATATTTTAACGATTAATATTATATTCCAATATTTCTCACAACCACTATAATCTCACCACCAGGACTCTCACACTTCTTACTAACTCGAAATCTCCCTCAAAATCACTACATACACCAACATCAGCGCACAGAAAAATGGCGTCTCACACTAAATACATGTGCTTCACGAGGCATGCCGTTGCTACCTTAGCACTACTTATGTTAGTGTGGCATCAGGATCACGTGACTATCCAGTGAACAGTCCTTGTATTCTATGTGGCTGTGGTACTACTGAGGGGTTTGGGAAGACATTCGCGTTGTTTGATTTATTTGGTGCTTTGTTATTATGTTTCATTATTGTTGTTATATATTGTTAGTGTTTTATATACTGCTGTTGTTGTTATATAGTCTGAAGAATTTCTGTCGCATAAAAATGCCGTTTTGTGCTGTTCGTGGTTAATAAATACACCAAATCTAAAACGCCGCAATTAGTAAAATACTATAAGTTTCCAAAGGATGCCATTTTCAAGCCAAAATGGATTAAGGATTGTGGTGGAAAAGACAGTCTTTCTGCCATGGATTAGACGCGCATTCGAAATTCGGCAGAAGGAAAATATAATTTCGTTTTTTGTTTCAGATTGCGAATTCCTACGATAATTCTAATTGTAAGTGTTTTTAACATGAAAATGATAAATGTGTTACGATCACACTCGTGTTAATCAAATTGACAAAATAAACACTCCTGGAATCGAACCCTTGATCTTATGACATACCTTAAAGGTGCAAGATACATATATCGCGAATAACTCGTCGCAATCACACATATTCTTCTCTTATTGCATTATCCGTCGGACGGACTATCGCCAATTATATCTAGATTAGCAAAATTTCACAGCGTTGCTCGGAATAGCATGTGAGATCAGTTTTCGTTTAAAAGTATTGATCTCGTTGCCATGGTATTTAGCATTTTCCATTGTTAAAAACCGACGAAAACACCGTTTTGTGATTAAAAACTAAATTTTACGCTAAATCGGCATATATTCTAATTCTCTCTTTAAAAAATATAAAGTTGATTCTTGCAGCGTAATAGATGTTTTTATTTCGAGTTCGAATCTTAATTTAAATAATTTATTTTGCAAAAGAATAAATGTCTGCACGTCAAGCAATCGATTTTTACGTGTTATCTTATGTAAAAATATCAATCCCCTATATTGGCAGCACTGACTGATCCCCATTGACCAAACCTTCGCAATTCACCAAGTTATGATGTAAGTAAGAACCGTAGCAAATTTGGTTGTTCTAGTTCATATAGTTTGGACGTGCATAACGAGACACAAAATTTTGGAAATATTTATAAATATAAGAAGATAATGTGCCAAAAGTAAGAAAAATCCATTATATCCAACAAATGAATTTCTCTATGCAAAGTTGCTCTTGGAAACAGCTTCCTCAAGAATAATTATCGGCAATTGCACTCGTGATTAATTTTTAAACACTTTCATTATTTTCACAATGAAATAAAATACTATGAATCACTTTTCAGATTGGAAAAACAACGATTAAGTAAAATGGTTAATTTTTGCTGTGGATAATAAAATATTGATTACAGTTGGCAGCGTTGGCGTTGCTATCAACGATTCGACAATTTCATCATAGGAACGAATATCATAAATAACACAGGCCTGCGAAAATGATTTTTTTTCTGCTGTTTCAAGTTGAATATGTCATTTTTATTAATTTAAGCATGCTGAATTAAAATCAAATGCCCATTTTTCCGTATCACATCAGGATTTTTCAGAAATTACAAAACAAATTTATGCTAAAATCATGCGTTTATGAATGTATATGTACAGAGACATGGAGAAGTCATACGATATATAGTCTGACAGCCCCATATAAACATCATCTAAGGTAAGAAGTTATTTAAATGCCTTTAAATAGGATGAATAGGGTCAGGATGTTTCCGTTTTCACTTTGTTCCAAATGAGCGTTCCATAGATTTCCTGTTATGTTCTTGACCAGTAACTTCTCTTTTTAAGGTCCTACAGTAGTCGGCCATCATGGACACATCCCACCGTCCCTGATATCTTCTTTCCATCTCTTTGATGTCCTGATGAAATCTCTCACCCTGTTCTTCACTGAGGGCTCCTAAATTTTCGGGAAAGTAATCGAGATGAGAGTGTAAAAAATGTAATTTAAACTCATGTTACATCCCAGTTTCTACATCTTGTCTAACATATTTCCCAAGATTTTTTCATACTGGGGATCTTTTACATTGCCGAGGAACTTCTTAATGACGTTGTTGAATGCATCCCATGCCTGAAGTTCTATTTCACTTATGGTATCAGTAAATTCGGTGTCCTTCATGAGTTGTCGAATTTGTAGTCCATCAAATATGCCCTCTTTCACTTTAGTTTCGGATACAGATGGAAACTTACGGTAGAGATATCGGAAGGACGAGCCACTCTTGTCCAGCGCTTTTACGAATTGCTTCATGATACCAAGTTTTATATGCAAAGGTGGCAATAAAACTTTCTGCGGGTCAACTACACTGGCATGTTTCACATTTTTCGTTCCTGGTATGAATCTTTCCCTTTTAGGCCAATTATTATTTGTCCAATGTTTGTCCCTCGCTCTACTATCCCATTCACATAAGAAACAAGGGAATTTAGTATAGCCTCCTTGTTGACCCAATAAAATCCCGGAAACCTTTAGATCACCGCACAAAGACCACTCATGTTCGTTATATTTAATTTTTTGTAATACTGTTTTTAAATTTTCATATGACTCTTTTAGTTATATTGAATGTGCGACTGGTATGGAAGCAAATATGTTTCCATTATGCAATAATACAGCCTTTAAACTCCTTCGGGTAGTAGGTTTCTTCCCCAACTGCTGAATCAAAGCAGGAATATCACAGCAGAAAACCAGTTCACCTTCCATTCTAAAATAATTCCGAAACTCGTTCTCGCGATTTCTAAACTAGTAAAAGGTTGTTCCTGGGGCTAATAGATTCTTTTCTTTTAATCTTGATCCCAATAATTCACTCTTTTCCTAGTAAGACCTAAGTCCCGGACTAAATCATTCAACTCACTTTGAGTAAATAGCTGCGGAGTTATGTTTTCGTTGTCAGATGAGAAATACACATTCCTCTGCTGTAAACTCCGAGCTGGATGAGGATTCGACATCCTCCAACTCAGCCGGCGGTGTAGGAATCGGGACGTCTGGTCCATGCGGCATAGGTCTTATAGCTGATGACAGGTTGGAATATTTAATTCCCGCCTTATTGCTCACGTGCTTATGCCATTGTTGCCACTTCTATAGAAGACATTGTATTCTATTTCATATTGTCGCTCGCGCGATCACTATATGACCGCACCAAGAGTACTTTGTGCCTGGGTGCGAGATATCTTCGTGGTGTGCCCCTGGCTCACTTGCTCGCTTACCGTAAATTGTTGCAACCTAATTCGTAGGCAGCAGAAGCATTAAGTCTATCCCACTTTAGGACGACAGTAGTGTTGAATTTTTTATCACATACTATTCAATGTTCAATGCATTAACGAAATTGTATAACACTGTACATACCGTATTTGACCGAATATAGCCCCCCTCCGAATATAGCCCCCCTACCCATTTTTCTCACACAAATCTGGAAAATATTTTAATACTCTGAAAGGACGATCATTTTTAGGACTTAATGTCATGAAACATGCTGTATAATTTGAAGAAATATCAAACTTGCACTCATTTAATAAAAAAGTACCAATTAGCGAGTGATAAAACGCCATGCTAATTGGAATTTTAAGGTTTTCAGATTTGTACCTCAGAATTCAGAGGGTATACTAACGAAAGAGATATTTGACAAGGAAATGAACAAAAATACATTTTCAGGGAGTAAAAATAAACTTTAAAAAGTCGAAATAAGATATTAATTAATGCAGCAATATTAGCAAGTCGAAATAACATACCAATTTATGCAGCAATATAAATTCGCACTTTGCTCATATTTCGATGCGCAATGCTAATCTATCTTTCGTTTGTGTAATTAACAATTCGAGCTTAGCCAGGCAATTAGTCCATTCTCGGGTAAGGTTAATTTTATTGGTATTACCGTATTTGCTCGTGTAAGCTGCGCAACTTTTTTCCCAAAACGCCGGTGAAAAAAAGGGGTTGCGTCTTACACGAATTCTTTTATTTGCCGCTCACCTTTTTTCCCAAAATGTCGTGTCGCTAAACAAATATACGTTAAGCTAGCACCCATGCCGCATCTATTATTCTATTTCTAAATTTCCGTGCATTTAGTCATTTTCATTCATTGTATAAAAATTTTAAATGAGTTTCAAGTTTAAACGTGTGCTCCCCAAACTCGACGGCTTTCTGCTACAATCGTCACGGAGGCCACGGCGCATGCGCGACCAGTTTGGGTTGGTGGGGGTTTGTTCTCACGGCAGACGACGCCTACCATGTTAAGATACGGCATGCTTCCTTTATTCTATGATACGTCTATGAAAGTCATAGCCACCGTGGTGATCATTGAATGATCACTGATCATAATTTTAGTTCGCCAAAAAAATGACGACCGCTACGGTAGGGATCAGTGACCATATGGCTGGAAAATTACGTACAGCAGAATGATCGCTACCGGAGCGATTTCTGCCGAACATGGCCAATATGACGACAAAAACAGTTAAGTGTTTAACAAAAGAGGACTACCGAGGATATTTCTGCTAGTACCGATATAAAGAGATCACCCAATAAATTCGTCACGTAGGAGTGCGAAGATGCTTGAGCGTAGCATTTTTGAGAAATAGGAATTGGTGATTTAAAAAACCCTTTTTCGGCTCAAATTTTTTTCCCTAGAGCTGGCCCAAAAACCGGGGTGCGCGGGATACACGGGGGCGCGGCTTACACGAGCAAATACGGTAAAACATGCAATTTGACGATAATGAGAGCGATCAGGTAATTGAAAAATCCTTCCTATATGGTGACGTCAATCAGCCTTGCAAATAAATATTCGCAACCGGAATAGTTTAGTCGTACAATGGATAGAAACACTTACTGACTCGAATGAAATTCATCATTATTGAAGCTTTGCACACTCGTTTGTACCCACCTAATTTTTAGTGCCCGAAAATAGCCCCCCCCCTCAACTTTTGCACTTCACTTTTGGCCAAAAACAGGGGGGCTATATTCGGTCAAATACGGTATATAGGATTCGATAATAACCATATAATATCAAATTGTGTAAAATCTGTACGTGATAAGCCAAAACGAATGCCATTTTCAAATTCAGCACATCAATATTTATATAAATCACATATGTTTACCAAAACAGCAAAATCTTCACAGGCCTGTGTAAATACGTCAAGTTGTCACTTAGTGACAAATAATCAAAATATATTCCAAACATTTTTTCATAGAACATAGAATAATTGATTAAAACAAAATTTGTAGAAAAATTTATAGCATACAACTTTGGATGTGAAAATAGTTTACATTATGATAGCTAAAGAAAATATATTTGGAAAAGTGGAAAAATGGCAAAAGTATACTTCTGGTTGGTCAACTTTATGCAAAATCTTATCAGATCTTAGTATTTTAATAAAAACTTACATGTAAAATGTTTGTATTGATCTGATTATTATTTTTTAAGTTTCCACAAAATTTACTATAACAAACATGGACACACACACAGAGAAAATGCATTAAGGAGATTATTATATTTAGCAATAATTTCCAATTTAGGAACAGACTTGACAAAATTTTAGTCCAAATTTGTGCTCGGGTTGGTTTTATTCACCTTATTCATTTTGCAGCACTTATTTTGATAAATTTCAATTGGAAAGCGAATTTAATTTATAAACAACGACAAATATAACAGAACATTTAGAGGTTAAAGAACACCAAAACTGACCAAAGTTAATTCACCTAATAAAGGCTGATCATAATATGATTGTGATAGTATTTGTGATGGAATTGTCAATGGTGATTGACAGGGCAAATTAGACTTTGGAACCGAGTCAGAGAATTGGTAAAAAAATGTAATAGATATTATAACAGAGTTAATTTCATTTCTCATAATTCTTAGTAATAATATTAATGTTAATTGTTCAAGTCCATCAATTGAAATCTGTATCAATGAATGAGGAATAGGTTTATAGATCAGATAGGATAGTTTATCCAGTTGCATTCCATGGTCACTTACCAATTGAAGGCCTGGCAATAGCTATTGGCATCCCATTACTGAATTCACTGACAAGTTTTTCACTAAGGCACTTTGAATATGCATAGGTATTTGGGAGATTTCCAATCAGCCTGAAAGGAACGGTGATATTGTCAGTTTTTATATATATTAAAGAGAAGCTCAACAAATGTAATTTTGCCATTTTCATTTTATTTTACACTGGAACTGATGTAACAATAGATTAAGTTCCGCTGCTGCATATCTTTTTAGGATATATGCATTACGAAATAACAATTACAATGCCATCGATAATACTCTTGAAATTAATTTTCTTGTTTCATATACCTATCTGTTTGAGGAACATTACCAAACTGCAATTAAATATACTAATCCATTCTATCTATTGAAGTTGTTATTTTTGACTGTGGTTTAAAGAAAAGGTATTTAGTTTACTCCTCTATGTTTAAAATTTTAAACCACTCATCATTAGTATCTAACTTTTTTTTAAATGACGTTTTAATATACTTTGCTGCGGCAACTCACGATGGAGTGATGAGTTTAATGGCGTCGGGAGGTAGCCACTGCATCGCAGGAAGAAGGTTGTGAGGATCATGAGGTGGATCGTAGATTATTTCTTCGAGAACTTTTTGCTCACAATGACAGTAAGATGTGGACACATGTACAAATGCCTGTAACATTGATAAGGAAGGTTGGATTACTAACTGCAATCATATACATACAACATTTTATCGATTTTTCACATAATCATATATGAGGTGGTTTAGAGATGGTTTAGCATAGCAGAATATGTAGAAAGCCAAAAAATATTGAGTCTCCACTGAAAAAGAATGAGACCCCTTAATCTGTCGGAGAGGGCTTTGTGGGTGCTTCCCTATGGCCCCCTTTAGAGGATAGTAACATATTGAGTATTAGTTTGAGGACACATTATACGCTAAAGAGAAGGCAAGATATTTTATATAAGAAAAATCTCCTTATAATGATTCATTTTGACAGTAACTGTTTACTCAAAAGTCTTACTGAATGTTAAATACACTTTTTCATCTGACCACGGGCACGAAATCACCTTCTACTAAGAAAATCATTGAAAGATTTTGGTATGGGTGTCATCGTCACAACCGAAAGTTGTTTGAATGTGAAATATGTGATAGAAAATGTTCAATTACCTCTAAGTGCTTCATTTTGCTGCACAGCTGAAGCACTTGAAGCGTACCCTGCGTGTTGAACTCGAGAGCTGTCTTAAGGTGCAGGTCAAAGCGCACGTTGGCTGCACAGTGAAACACCACTGTGACCTCTTCCATCAGTCTGTGTCTCATTTCCTCTGTGGTCGACGTCTTTTGGTCTGCCTCAGAACCCATTCCAAATGCAGACATCCCGGTAAGACCGAGATTTGCTGATGACACGTCACCAACCACGGCGTGCAGCTTATTCATGGCGCTAGGGTTCTCTTCTTTCACTCGATCAAACACCTTCATGGAGGATGGATTTGCATTAGCTACTTTCGAATGTTTATTGCCAGTTCGTTGATTTAAGCGCTGACACAAATCAAGTTTTATTATACCTTTGACGTCCACACTAACTTTCGACTTTATGAAGGAAGCAATTTTATAATCTGCAATAAATTCATTCATATTCCCTGTCATATTTTTGTAAAATAACCTAACTATATTTTTATAAGGATATATATATATATATATACAGTAAAACTCGTTTATAACGATCACGCCTAAAACGAAATCTCGGCTATAACGAAGAAATGTCTCGGTCCCTTGAACTTCTCCATAAGGGCATTGGTTAAATTTCTCGGATGTAACGAACACGCATTTTACGAATTCTCGGCTGTAACGAACAAATGCTTGGCCCCGTGGTAAAAAATGCCCCATATATAACGAATTTTGGCGAGCAGAGCGATAAGTAATGAATAGTTTCCGCCCGTTTACCGCGCACTTGTTCGTAGAGGTCCCCTTCCTCCATCTACCCCTTCCATACGAATTTCCACGTTCCCTTTGATTTGAAATTGATATTAAAAATGTGAAATGTTTATGTGAATTAATGACCATAATAATAATAGTAATTGGCCATTTAAAAAATCATATGTAATAGCAGTCGAACATTTTACATGCCGCGAAGTTGATAAGCATCTCTTTGCATATGTAAATACGGTATTGAAGTCGACTCACTGCAAATACAGTAAAAGTTGTGTTATTCGGCTATCTTGGGGATTGTGGAAAGCCGATTAGGAGAAATATCCGGTTAGGTGAGCGTTTTTCGATTTTGACATCGCAAATTTAGCAATAACCAAACAAAATTGGGCTTAGGTTCACTATCCTACTCCCCAAACATAACTATGCATGGGATTTGCATTTTCCATTTTAATTCTTCCACACCTAGTTAGATATAGACACTATTTACCCATTCTTATTTAATACGTTGCTACGCTTACATGCAAAACAAAAAGACTATTGAAAATTTAGGGCGTCCGGAAAGTTTGGGGATTACGGCAGTGAACCTGTTCCCAAAATTGAATTTATTGGATTATATCTTTCTTATTTATCTTTATTTACTCTATTAGAAAAGGACGAAATTATTTAATTCTTCTGAACATTTCAGTTCCTACATTTTTGGCTTATAAAGCGTATGATGTTTATAAATTGATTTACTCGTCTCAGAAGATGACACAAATTTCATTAATTTAGTCTTATGAGCCTTGATATCGTAGAGCGTGGAAGATCCGATGTTGAATTCTTTTGGCTGCTCTATTTTTTTCCTTTTTCAATTCGTTTGATCAGCTCCAGCTTTTGTGTTAGCGGTAAAACGACCTTTTCTCTGCTGTTCCTTGCTTTTAGGTATTTATTTTGATGCCGTATTCAATGGATGGGTAATTTTTTAAATAATAAAAAGCGATAGAACTGGAAATTGTAGAAGTACACCAAAACATCTAGACAATGCAAATGGCTTACGTAACCAAAAACGCCATGCTTACCCGGCAGCCACAGAAGTATACGGAGTAAATACGTAATATATACATCTTATATTTTAAGAAATTTTAAAGTGGAAGTTGTGGTATTACACATATACTATTCACACAAAAATTCATAAAAAAAGAAAAAGAAATACAAAATGAATTGTATTTGTGTAATTGCCGGTATCTAAGGCTGGTCGGTTCTAAATAGCCGGATAGCACAGCTTTTACTGTGTGTATACGTGTTATATGGGATGTATAGGCCAAAAACCATGTATATATATATATATATATATATATATATATATATATATATATATGTATAAACGTTGTTCTGTAAGAAAAGGAAGATGGTTGAGAGCGAAATTTAATTACACCACTTGAAATTATGTTGGATTGTGTCCACCAACTAGGACCACATCAAAAACTGACCAGGAAGGAGACCCCTCGACCGTCATTATAGTCGGTCCATCATCGGAAGTCTGATGGCCTCGAAAACTGGGCGTACACGAGTTAGCAGCAGCCAATAGGAGACTGTTTGTTTGGGAAGGTAGTGGGGAGGAAACCAGTCTCACTCCTGCTCTCGAAGAGATCGCATCGGACTGCGTTGCCGTATCTACCGCCGTTTCCTTGCTGTGGAATTCTAAGTTATTTATTTAGAAACTGCGTAGTATATCAGCTGAGCAAGAGCTGGCAGCGCGCACCGACATCTGCTCTCCCGCACGAAAGTTGAGAGGGGCGATGGAAGGGGAAACGTTCGTGATTGGCTACTTGCTCTAAGTAGGCCAAGAGACTTCCGAAGGGGGATCGACTATAACTCGAGTTTAGAGGCCCATCCCCAAATCCGAGCTCAGGTATATCTACCCTCGCAGTAGGGGGGCACTTGCCGACCACGTCTTTTGCAATACAATTGAAACTATTTTATGTTGTTAAGTTAGTGCGATTGTGACTCAAGCATCATATTCGGGTGAATGCGCTGATCAAGAGTGTCTTTTTAACGGAATTCTACGATAAATCTAAATCTACATGATACTCTGCAAATCACCAGACTGGTGGGTGGCAGGGGGTGCTGCATACCAAAACCTACCTAATAACGTCCCTCGTGGGAATCACTCTCCTATTATAATCCCGTATGGTCCTTGGAAAAAACGAGCTCTGGTATCGCTCGGTCCTACAGTCGATTACTCGTATTTTATTCTCGTGATCGTGCCTGCCCATGTACCTAGGTGCCTCTAATATTCCTGAGACCTCCTCTAAGAGAACTTCCGACCTAAATTTCTCCAGAAGCCTTAACCTAGCGCTAATTCTGCGATCCTCTAGCGATATCCAATTCAACTCCTTCAAGAGTGATGTGACGCTTAATTTTTGCTCATATTTTTGCTTTACGAATCTGGCTGCTCTGCGTTGGATTCTTTCTAACTCAAGTATCTGTCCCTTTTCGTACGGATCCCATATGCTGGAAGCGTATTCGACCTGAGATCTGACCAATGATAAATAACACGTTTCTCGTACCTGTTCTGTGCTACTTCTTACTATTCTGCCTACGAAGCCCAATTTCTTATTAGCTGCTCCTACGATCCTTCGAATATGCATATTCCACGATAGATCACGACAAATGGTGACTCCCAAATATTTAACGTACTCTGCAGATTGGATATTCAATCTATCAATTCTGTACTCCGAGTCTAATTCATTGTTCTTACTCTTCCAGAAACTCGATAGGGAACATTTGCTGTGATTAACTTCGATTTTCCAATCTTGACACCATGCTGAAAGGGCGTTTAAATCTTCCTGGAGCGATTTTTGGTCATCCTGACTCGTTTTCTCCTTATATAAAACGGTGTCATCTGCGAAAAGTCTTATTTTGCAGCGAACTACCGAGCAGATATCGTTTAAATATATCAGGAATAGAAGTGGGCCTATGACACTTCCCTGTGGAACACCTGATGCGACTTTTACCGGGTATGAAGATTTCCCATCAATAACTACTATCTGTTTTCTGTTGGAGAGGAAGTCTTTTACCCAACTCACGATATTAGGGTTTATGCCGTACTTTCCTAGTTTCCTATTAATTTATTATGGGGTACTTTGTCAAACGCTTTTTTAAAATCAATGAAAATGGCATCAACCTGATTGTTTTTCTCTCCGCATTGCAACAAATCGTTTACGAACAGGGCGAGCTGCGTTTCGCATGACCTACCTTTCCGAAACCCGTGTTGGTTTTTGCTTAGTGAAGAACGACCGTCTAAATAACGCAGAACATAGCTAACAATTATATGTTCTAGAATCTTACACGATAATGACGTCAAGGAAATCGGTCTATAATTTTCGGGGTTCTCTTTATCACCGCCTTTGTGGATGGGCGTTACGTATGCTAGCTTCCAGTCTTTTGGAACGGTACCATGTGCAACGGATTTTTCGAATATTATTTTCAAGTAAGGTGCGATTACCGAGGCTAGCTCTTTCAACACACGCGCGGGTATGCCCTCCGGCCCGGGAGACTTATTTTGCTTAATCGACTCTAGCTGGTGCGCGATACCTGTTTCAGAGAATATCATATCTTCCATCGAATTTCCCTCATCATTCAAAGCCGATTCCTCAAATTCGTTGCTCACTGAAGTAAACGCTTTCTGAAAGTGTTCATTTAACAAGTTCGCTTTTTCCGCGCTGTCATGTACTACATCACCTGCCTCCGTTCTCAATGACGCTATGGTGGGGCCTCTACCATGAACCTCTCTAACGTACGACCAAAATGCTTTCGGATTTTCTTTCAAATTACTATGCAGAACTTTCTTTTTGTAATCATTAAATGCTTCTCGCATTGTTACTCTAGCTCTTGAATAATAAGATATTTACGCTCACTTCTAATCTTGACGCCCAGGACGGGATTGTATTGAAATCGGTTATTTGCGAGACGGTGCGGAGGGTGTAACGCTTGGTTGCTATATGGTGTTAGATGGGAGAAAAGGAACATTGCTCATAACTAAATAGCTTTTCAACCTTTTCCAATCAAACTTTCAGGAATCACTTGACTATTCAAGTGGACAATTTGGAACTGCTGGCCGTGTACATAGTAGTCCTGGGTTTGACTTCAGCAGCCTATCTTATCTTCATTTGAATAACATGGGCAGAGCTTAAACGAAGCGAGAGGGGCTTTGTTCTTTAGCATTTTAAAATATCATAAAAAATCTGATTTGGCCACATGATTTTCTCCATATTTGGGGTATAGATATTTAAATTATTATGAATAGCATTATGAGACAAAATTATCATTTCGTATAGTAAAAGAATACAGTTGTCCTTATTGCCGTAAATTATATTTTGAATATGTTTACAGAATTCACCGCTACATGGTGGCGGCGCTGTATACTGGAAATTACGAAAAAGATGAATATCTCCAAAATGGATGGTTCTACGAAAATTTGTTTCAAACAAAACCTGGAAGAAATATTATTCTCTACAACTTTGGTCCTCATGAAGATTACCAATAACGACGTCTTTAGGGAGATATTTGACGGATACCGAAAAAACCGAGTATTTGTAAATAATTCCTAAACAATAACTGCTATGGAAAATTGTTTCAAATGAAAGTTGTAGGAAATTACATTCTCTATAACATTTGTATAGAATTTGCTCCGTTATGTTCCACATCCCCACAGTCACTTTACGACTGATGAGCCAAGAGTGTAGCGGCCGAAAGGAAGGTCCTAGACGAAAAATTTCAACATTTCAGCTGAAAAGTGGCCTATTGCAAACAACTTTGGTCTCTTACACTTTTTCGTTTTTCAGCAAAATAACAAAGATGTCCTATGTACTCGAACTTTTGGGTCAATTTCCACACCCGCACAGCCACTTTACCACGGATGAACCAAGAATGTAGCAGCCGAAAGGAAGGTCCTAGACGAAAAATTTCTACATTTCAGCTGAAAAGTAGCCTATTGCAAACAACTTTGGTCTCTTACACTTTTTCGTTTTTCTGCAAAATAACAAGGATGGCCTATGTACTCGAACTTTTGCCAGCTGTGCACTGACGAGTGAGTGTAGTTTGTTTACTCTTCCTTTCCTTCACTGTGTCGCTGAGTGTTAAAGGCAACAACTACGTAACAATGGCTACATTTTCTAACGAAGAGTATGCCGATATTCATTTTGTGAATGGTTACTGTTATGGTAACGCAAGAGCAGCAGTCCAGGAGTATCATTGGCGGTTTCCTGATCGTAGAGTCCCAGATAATCGAGTCTTCAGTAGCGTGCACCGGTGTATCAGTGAAACTGGTACAGTCCCACAAGCAAAGTGCGAAAGACCACGATGACGCAATGTCAACGTGGAAGATGACATACTGGAAATGGTACAGCGCAGTCCAACTACTAGTGTCCGAAGAGTTTCCAATCGAGTTGGGACCAGCCAGATGACAGTTTGGAGAACCTTGCATGAATTTGGTATGTACCCGTTTCACGTACAAAATGTTCAGGCTCTGCAACCAAATGATTACTTTGCATGTGTAAACATCTGCAATTGGCTGCTTCAAAACCAAGGGCTGTGCATGAAAACTTTATTCACGGATGAAGCTATCTTCAGCAGAGATGGCATCACAAACACCAGAAATTCACATGTCTGGTCTGTCGATAATCCTCATGCGACCAAGGAAACACATTTCCAAACTCATTTCTCGGTAAACATTTGGTGTTATTATCGGAAACACACTCATCAGACCGGTTGTGTTTGAAGACCGCTTGACATCTCAGCACTACTTGCGTTTCCTCCATGAAGATCTGCCATTGCTGTTGGAAGATGTTCCTCTGCTAACCAGGCAGGAGATGTGGCTGCAACAAGATGTCACACCTCCTCATTTTGATAGAGGAGTGACTGCATTTCTGAATCAACACTTTCCAGGCCTTAGGATTGGCAGAGATTGTCCAGTTGCTTGGCCAGCGAGATCACCAGATCTTTCGCCTATGGCCTACTATCTCTGGGGTCACATGAAATCCCTGGTGTATGCTGTCAAATCAAACAGTAGGGCTGAGCTGCGGAATCGAATAATGGACTGCGATGCTCACATAAAAAATGATGACTCTGTGATGAGGGCTGTTACTTCACTTACTTACACGAAGGGCTCAACTGTGCATCGACAATCAAGGTGGCCATTTCGAGTCACCGAAATGAAAATCTTTAAGAGTGTAATCTAACTTTACTACTACTACTAACAGCAATCATCGTGTAACCTAAAATCAAATGGAAATAATGTACAAATTATACATCTTATTAATGTTAATTCTAATTTTCTTGACAAACCGTTGAACTTTTCAATTCAAAATGATACTAAGAGCACGTAGTTAGGCTATGTACATACATCCTGTTGCGAGACACCCTGTAAATATATATATATATATATATATATATACACACTAGTTAATGTGTGCTTGCATTCTGCAAGCATTTTTAAATATTTAGCATTTTTACAATTTCGAATTATTCCTAATCGATTTTCTACAAAATCATATAACCGTTTCAAATTTCATCTTTGTAGCTCATTTAGAAGTTCCTTGTAATTTTGATCTACTTATGAGGCAATAACGGGGGAAAACAGCACCTATGATTTTGAATTTTTTCAATATCTGATTTCTTCCTTTTGTTTTAACTAAAAGCCCATAATACTGCCAGATTTGAATTTTGTATTTCATTAATAAGTGCCTTTAATTTTCAAAGTCGTATGGGGCATAAATGGTGCAAAACTGCCCCTAAAAGTAAGAATTTTTGCAATATTTTTTTAAATCTTCGGTTGCAACAAAATTTTTATAATCGTGCAAAATTTCAAGTCTCTAGGTCAGGGCCCCTCAAACCGGCGCCCGCGGGTGCCATGGCGCCCTTCATAGAATTCCTTGGTGCCCGCTACTAAGGCTATGGCAAGTCATTTACTGTGGAGGTGCAGTAAGATACGATCGGATAAAATTTTATACGGATTTCGTTTTTCAGCTGTCTGTGGTAATTCGCTACAAAGTAGCTAATTATATGCCATAGGAAAGCTCAATATTTAACATTGTTAAGAGGGGAAAGAAACAATGTAACATTTTACGTTCAACATTTCATTGTTATACGATATGTACCTACTGTGTTGAGTCTCCTACTCCCGCCTCGTACATCGGAATGACACTCCCCACCGTCAGTTGGTAACTCGCGGTCGCAAAGTTAGTGAAAAACACGAAGTTTTGGGAAAAGAAGAATCTTGCTCACTAATATTATACTGCAAAGACGATAATTTAACCTAATCTCATCTAGAAATAATTGGTAAATATAGTTATGATATATGCTTTTGAATTTTAACTATGAATTCCTTCCGCTTCCTTTTTTGTAGTTTACTTTTTTTTAATTTAACAATTTTTGAGAATTTCATTTCATTTTTTATTTTAAATTAGGGTTTAAGATCATGGCAAAGAGGAAAAGAACGTATTTCTTCAGCTCCGACTGGGAGGAGCAGTTTTTCTTCGTAGATATAAACGGCAAGTCTGTGTGCTTATTGTGCTCTGGGAGTGTGGCAGTACCAAAGAAAAGTAATATTGAAAGACATTTTTTGAGCCTTCGTACAAGTTTCAACAATGAATTTCCTGTTAATTTATCAGTTCGAAAGAAAAAAATTACAAGAATTGAAACAATTTATCGGTACAACAAGCTCTTCTCGTAAAACCTTGTGCAGAGTCTAAAAATATAACTATTGCTTCATTCAAAATTGTCCATGTGTTAGCTAAACGAAAGAAGCCATTCCAAGACGGCGAAATAGTCAAAGAAGCAAAGCTTTTCAATCAGTTTAAGAACAAAAGTGAAATAACTGCATCCATCAGCAAAATCCCCCTTTCGAGCTCAACTATTTCGAGGAGAGTAGAAAACATTGCCAGAAATTTAGAATTGCTGTTGATTCAGGATTTAGAACTATGTGAATGTTTTCTGCTGCAACTAGATTTATCCACTGATGTTACTGATATCGATCAGTTGGCAATTGTTGTAAAAATGGCTTTTGAGGATTTCACCGTAAAGTTCAGTTCAGTATTTAAAAGTGTAAAAATTGAAGAGCTTAAGTTAGAAATCACTGTCTTTCAAAACGATATATCCTTAAAAGCTCATTTTAATAAGGAAAACTTTTGGAATCTTGTTGATAAGGTTAAATATCCAGTGCTACAGAGCATTGTTATAAAAATTTACTCTTGTTTCGGATCGACGTATTTATGCGAAACGGTGTTTTCTACTGTGACCCATATTAAATCTAAGCTTCGGTCAGGTTTCACTGATGACCATCTTGACGAATGCCATAGGAGCAGCCTGTTCAAGCTACATTCCCGATTACAACAAGCTAGCCGAAGAAGTACAAATTCAATTTTCTCATTAAAAATATCAAGGTTGTCATTATTTATTATTAATAAATTTTGTATTTAAATCATTATATTTATCTGTTTGAAAATAAACAAAGAATCTAACCCATTTCTTTTAGTTTTATTATTCTATGTACCCCCAATTGGCGCCCGCAATACTTCTCTAAATTCACAAATGCGCCCCCAAGGCTGAAAAGGTTGAAGGCCCCTGCTCGAGGTCATATGGAGCTGTCACATTTTTTTCGATCTCGTATGGAGCAATACTGCGGCAAAACAGCCCCAAAAATGGGAATTATATCAATATCGGATTTCCTTCATTAGTACGTAGTTTAACATTAATGGCATTTAATACAATAAAAGCCGTCGTCTGTTGGTTGGTTGGTTGGTCACGCTATGCAGACGCTAATAACTCGGGAAATAATAATGATAGAAACTCGAAATTTGGTAGGGATGCTTGATTAACACTTATTCAGAGAATGATAAATTTAAATCATGAAAAAATTCCTTGGTTCATCTCCAAGAGAGGCATTTCCCATTACTTAACATGTAAAACGCGATTTTTCAACTTGCAGGCTTTTATTCACTTGGAAATTAAAATTAGAAGAAAATAACAGACGACCTTTGGATTTGAACCATTTTGAAGAAAAAGTTATAAAGTTTCATATTCTGTTCCTCTTTTTTCGCCCACAATACGAAATATTGCATGTTAAACGTTTAATTTGCATATATTGTGGAAATCTTGCCATTTTAACGTGATGTTGCTATGTCGACCATTATCATTGTTACACCTCAAATTAATATTATTGTATACATCCTTCTGGGAATAAGCGTGCCTTGAGTGATTCAATACGAGATCGAGAGAGGAAGGAAGGGGAGAGATTGGCATGTTTTGTGAAAAATGAGTATATTAACGTAAATATAAAAAATTTAAGTATCAACAGTGTTATTTTAGAAAAATTGGAAATAAAAAGAATTCTTAAATTAAATTCTTTGTAAACCATACGTGCTTACAAATTTATATTGTTATTCCTCGAATTAATTTCGTAACATGGCCGAAGTTTGGAAAGGAATATAAATTAAAATTCAATTAATATTAAAGGGACATTTAAAACTGTTAACAGGCAATTTTAGAAGAAACAATAGTGGATCTTTTAATGTCTTGATTAGTTTTTATAAAAGGAATTTTGAGGCTTTTTTAATACAGAGTAAGTTCTAAGGCCTATAATCCATTTACATCTAATAACAGTGGCTGTTATGGTTTAAATAAAGAACTTCATTTATTCACTTTACAGAATGAATTAATTTTAGGCTAGCATTGCCTATTATAAAAGGAGTTACTTTGGAATTTACAGTATGTAAAGTGGAAGTTGTACTGAATTGACTCAAGTACATATATTTCAAAGCAAAAATCAATTTAAAACTATTGAAAGTTGTTGTTTCGGAAACTGAGAAGTCCAGAGTGGTGAGCGAACGCTAAACGACACTAAGGCTCATTTTATTCCAAAATCTATTTAAAGTAGGTATTATCAGAGGCAATTGAAGATTGAACAGATTTTTTTGTTACCAGAATTCTGCTTATTTCATGAAATTGAAATTCTAATGCATTAATCCATTAAAATCTGTTAAGAGTGGCTATTTTAGTTGAAAGAAATATATGTACTACATGGCACTTTTATTCACTTTTCAGAATGAATGAATTCTAGGTTAACATTGTATATTATAAAAGGATTTTCTTTGGAATAAGAAGTTTATGTGGTTATTTTAACTGAATTGAATCAAGTTCTCTTCTAAGTTTGAAATCCATTTAAAACTGGTGAAAGTGGTTGTTTCGGAAAATGAGAAGGCAGTAGTGCTGAGCAGACGATAAACGATATTGAGTTACATTATATTCCAAAATCTATTTCAAGTATTATCAGAGGCAATTGAAGATTGAACCAATTTTTTGGAATCGGAATTCTGCTTATTTAATGAAATTGAAATCCTAATGCTATAATCAATTTAAAACTAATAACAATGGCTATTTTAGTAGAAAGAAAGGTACTATTTTATTCACAAGGAATTTCTGTGAGATTTTAGTTAATTAATTAAAACAGACTAATAATATAGAAATATTCGATGGTTAAAACAGTGCTCAATTTTATTCTTGCTATTTTTACATGTTGCATTGACGAAAATTTAGATTCATTAAACCCGTTGAAATTCAACGGGCACTTATGCAAGTTATAATATAAGCCTCTGATTTCCATTAAAAGATTACCCATATGAAAACACTAAGCCTGTTGCCTAGGAAGGCTATTGTTAGACCCAGAAAAATTACCACTTTTTTGCGATATAAACTAAAAATTTATGCTAATTCTACTCGGATGTGTATTCTGTCTTCAAAAATAAGACACTACAATTTATATCCTATCCGATGGTTGAAGTCTCAAGTTCGTATCTTGACTGAAAGTAATTTTAAAATGCAAATATAAAAACCTCTACACTAAATGACATGTTTTCTTATGGGCCAAAAATGGGGCAAAAAGGGGCCAAATTAGCCCCTCAACAGAGGAATTTCGCCAGTTTCGGATTTTTTCCTTCGGATGTGACCAGAAACCTATAATCCTACCAAAATTTCAAGTTTCTAGTATGTACATATGGAAGTACCTCATAATTCTGTATCCTCCTATATATCTATAATATATAGACGCTTCTTACACATGATATATATATATATATATATCATACTACCTAGTGTATGCTTGCATTCTGCAAGCATTAGGAGCGGAAAAATAATTTTTAAACGCAAAAGTTTGGACCGATTTCCTTATTGAAAAATTTTGAGGTAAAAACAACCTGTAAATTTATAATTATAAAACATTTATGGGTTTTTAGCATTTGTTACATTTATGCGAAATTGTATTGATGTAGCACCTCTAGAAGTGCATTTATATAAATTTAATTGTTAAAAATTTTTGATTTTTTAACAGCCACAATAATAAACTTTAATAAAATTTTCAATGTTAATTGTCACCGGAACATTATTCCCTAACTTTCTTAAAATTTTCAGCTTCCTTGCTCTTCAGAAAGTACATAAACATTAGTCAATTTGTTTAACATGTAAGAGATTAATACGGTCGAACAAATAAAAATTTACAAATTTCTATAATCCCATTTCCATTATATGGCAAATTATACCTATGGAAAAAATTTCAGCTTCATAGATCATTTAGAATTACCTAAACCACGAAAACTTATTAAATAGTTTATAATTTTTAATGGCCAAGAAAATACATATTGTTGCAATTTTTCCTCCGTTTATTTTTTAAGATTCACCTATGTATTAAATTTCAGCTCTCCAACTAGTGTATTTGGGCTGGACATTTGTATCCTCCTATATCCTAATTAACACCCGTCAATTTATAATGAATAAGCTTTTTTAAAATTTAGGATTTTTACAATTTCAAATTATTCCCTATCGATTTTCAAAAAAAATTATATAAGCGTGTCAAATTTGAGGTTTGTTGCTCATTCAGAAGTGCCTTATAATTTTATTCTGCGTATGGGGCAATAATAGGTCAAAACAGCAATAACGTTACGAATTTTTACAAATCCGAATTATTCCTAATCGATTATGTCCAAAACCATATAACCGTGTCAAATTTCAAGTTCGTATCTCATTAAGAAGTTCCTTATAATGTTCACACTCGTATTGGGTAGAAATGGGGCAAAACCGCACCTAAAAATTTGAATTTTGGCTATTTTTCTATTTTATCTTCGGTTGCAACAACAATTCTATAATCGTGCTAAATCTCAAGTCTCTAGGTCACATGGAGCTGCCTCACCGTTTTTGTTCTCGAGTAGAGCAATACTGGGGCAAAACAGCCCCAAAACTGAGTTTATATCAGTATCGGATTTCCTTCATTAGTCGTAGTTTAACATTAATGGCATTAAAACATATGCCTCTGATTCCCATTAAAAGCTTACCCATATGAAAGGATAGAGCTTGTTACCAAGGAAGCCTATTGTTAGACCCAGAAAAATTACCACATTTTTGCAATAAAAACTAAAAATTTACGTTAATTCTACTCGGATTTGAATTCTTTCTTCAAAAATAAGAAACTACAATTCATATCCTATCCGACAGTTTAAGTCCCGCATTCGTATCTTGATGGGAAGTAATTTTAAAATTCAAATATATAAACCTCTACACCAATGTACGTTTTCTTATGGGCAAAAAATGGGGCAAAAAGGGGCCAAAATAGCCCCTCAAAATAGGAATTTCGACAGTTTCGGATTTTTTCATTCGGTTTTGACCAAAAACCTATAATCCTACCAAATTTCAAATTTCTAGCACATCTGGAAGTGCCTCATAATTTTGTATCCTCCTATATATATATATATACTAGCTGACCCGGCGAACTTCGTACCGCCTCAGAATCAATAAATGTTGTGTTAACTTATTAGCTGAATTAAATTCAGTTTTTTATTAAGATAAAATGAATACTCAAAATGAATTAAGTTCAATAAATGTACAAAAATCAAAATGAAAATTATTTTAATTACATTGAAATGAATGTAATTCACGTGGCAGCAAGGCATTTGCTTTATTGAAGCGAATCGAAATGATTCGCGTAGCATTGTTGCACTACTTTCTGTTAAACTATTTGCTGGATGGGTTGCACTCGGGTCGATTCCCTTCATTGAAGCACCTTGTGATATACGACATTTTTCGTTTTGTTGTCAGGTGCGAGAACGAACAAAGCGGATGGTTTGCCGACACGTGAACATGCTACGTACAATTGACCGTGAGAGAAACATTCATTTTCTAGATTCAGGCCACAAACACTCAAGGATTGGCCTTGTGATTTGTTGATCGTCATGGCGAATGCAAGACGAATCGGAAATTGAATTCGTTTAAACTCGAATGGCATATCGGTTGGGATCATCGGAATTCTCGGAATGAGAACTTCCTCACCTTTGAACTTTCCTTTGAGTATCGTCGCGTGAATCACATTGCCCATGAGTTTTCTCACCACCAAACGCGTTCCGTTACATAGTTTTCGTTGGTTCAGATTTCGAAGCATGATGACTACCGAGCCAACCTTCAGTTGTAAATTGTGCGGTGGCAAGCCAGGCAGATCCAATGAGTTTAAAAATTCAGTTGGATAGTTGGTTGCTTCGTCTTCGTTTGTTACACAGTCGATAGATTTGAAGGAATGCAGTGGACCAACGATTTGATTTTGAATTGTGAAGTTTAAGTGATCCACATCTTTGTTCTTTGCCGCAAGAATTGCTCGTTCACTCAACCAATTGTGATTTTTGTGGTTAGCAATGATGTTCGGGAACACTTTGTTGATGAGCTCGTCCTTCGTTGAGACGAAATTGCAAAAATTCGGCGGAAACGAAATCAATCCGTTCGATTCGTCGACAGGAACACGGCCATTACCGATAGTCAGCAATTGCTTGGAGAAATCTTCGGCAGATGGATCGTTTAGCAATGCAACTCGCATGTTTGTCGTCAGCTGAAGTTTCTTCACATAGCGCCACAGAGTCGATGATTTGAGGCAAGCGTTTATTTCATCGGCAGCGGTCGATCTTGGAATGACTGGTAGTGTTTGGCGGAAATCGCCAGACAGTAGAATCATTGCGCCTCCAAAACATCTTAGCTGACCCGGCGAACTTCGTACCGCCTCAGAATCAATAAATGTTGTGTTAACTTATTAGCTGAATTAAATTCAGTTATTTATTAAGATAAAATGAATACTCAAAATGAATTAAGTTCAATAAATGTACAAAAATCAAAATGAAAATTATTTTGTTCTTTGCCGCAAGAATTTGTCGAGGCTGAGACGAACAAAAAAAAATTCATCGAAATCAGTCAATCCGTTCTCGAGATATCATCAAAAAAGCCGTTCCATACAAAATGTATGAGAAAATGAATTTTCTTCATAAATTTTTTTTTCTTGAATTTTTCCGATGTTTTAATAGTTATTCTGCTATTCGGGGCGGAGACAAATCCAACAAATCAAAGATCATAAAAATCGGTCCAGCCGTTCTTGAGTTATAAATGGTGTAACTAACCCGACTTTGTTTTATATGTATAGATAAGATATATATATTCTAGTTAATGTGTGCTTGCATTCTGCAAGCATTTTTGATGTTTAGCCTTTTTACAATTTCAAATTATTCCCAATCAATTTTGTGCAAAATCATATATCCGTATCAAATTTCAACTTTGTAGCTCATTTGGAAGTGCATTATAATTTTACTCGTTGCATAGGACAATTATGTGGCAATACAGTTGCTAAGATTTCGAATTTTCACGGTATCGAATTTCTTCTTTCTGTTGTAACTAAAAATCCATAATTCTGCAAAATTTCATGTTTGCATCTCATTAAGAATTGCCGTATTATTTTCACCAATGGTTATGGGTCATAAATAGGGCAAAACCGCCCTTAAATTTGGAATCTTCGCAGTTTTATTTTATCTTCGGTTGCAATAAAGGTTTTATAACCAGGCCAAATTTCAAGTCTCTGTGTTATATGGAGCTGCCTCATCATTTCTGTAGTCGTATGGAGCAATACTGGGGCAAAAGAGCTCCAAAAATGAGGATTATTACAATATAGGATTTCCTCCATTAGGCATAGTTTAACATTAAAGGCATTAAAATATAAGCTTCTGATTCCTATTAAAAGCTAATCCATATGCAAGCATTAAGACTATTGCCTAGGAAACCTATTGTTAGATCCAGAAAAATTACTACTTTTTTGCAATAAAAACTATAAATTTACGCTTATTCCATTCGGATTTCAATTCTGTCTTCAAAAAGAAGAAACTACAATTTATATCCTATCTGACAGTTTAAGTCTTGAGTTCCTATCTTGATGCGAAGTAATATTAAAATGCAAATATAAAAACCTCTACACCCATTTACATGTTTTCTTATGGGCAAAAAATGGGACAAAAAGGCGCCAAAATAGACCCTCAAAATAGGAATTTCGCCAATTTCGGAATTTTTCCTTTGGTTATGACCAAAAACCTATAATCCTACCAAATTTCAAGTTCCTAGCAATTCTGGAAGTGCCTCATAATTTTGTATCCTCCTATATATATATATATATATATACTAGTAAATATGTGCTTGCATTCTGCAAGCATTTTCGAATTTTAGCATTTTTACAAATTCAAATTATTCCCAATCGATGTTGTGCAGAATCATATAACCGTGTCAAAGTTGAATTTGTAGCTCATTTAGAAGTGCCTTATAATTTTAATCCTCTTATGGGGCAATAATGGAGCAAAAGAGCCCCTAACATTATGAATTTTTACACTCTCAGATTTTTTCCATCTGTTGTGACTAAAAACCCATAATTCTGCCAAATTTCAAGTTTGTATCTCATTAAGAAGTACCTTAGACTTATCACACTTGTATGGGGCCGAAAAGGTACAAAACCACCCCTTAAAAATTGGAATTTTTGCAATTTTACAATTTTGTCTTAGACTGCCATGAAAATTCTATAATCGTGCAAAATTTCAAGTCTCTAGGTCCTATGCAGCTGCCTCTCATTTTTTGTTCTCGTATGGGGCCGAAAAGGGGCAAAACCGCCTCTTAAAAATTAGAATTTCTGCAATTTTATAATTTTATCTTAGGTTGCAATGAAATTTTTATAACCGTGCCAAGTCTCTGGATCCTGTGCAGCTGCATTGCCTTTTTTGTTTTGGAATGGGGCAATAATGGGGCAAAACAGCCCCAAAAATGAAGATAATATCAATATCAGATTTCCTTCATTAGGTGTAGTTTAACATTAAGAGCATTAAAATATAAGCCTCTGATTCCCATTGAAAGCTTACCCATATGAAAGGATTGAGCTTGTTACCAAGGAAACCTATTGTTAGACCCAGAAAAATTAGCAATTTTTTCGATAAAAACTATAAAATTACGCTTATTATACTCGGATTTGCATTCCGTCTTCAAAAATAAGAAACTACAATTCATATTCTATCTGACAGTTTAAGTCTCGAGTTCGTATCTTGAGGGGTAGTAATTTTAAAATGCTAATATAAAAACCTCTACACCAATTTACATGTTTTCTTATGGGCAAAAAATGGGGCAAAAAGGGGCCAAAATAGACCCTCAAATAGAAATTTCGCCAGTTTCGGATTCTTTCCTTTGGTTGTGACCAAAAACCTATAATCCTACCAAATTTCAAGTTTCTAGCACATCTGGAAGTGCCTCATAATTTTGTATCCTCCTATATATATGATATATCATGTGTAAGAAGCATCTATATATTATAGATATCATGTGTAAGAAGCATCTATATATTATAGATATCATGTGTAAGAAGCGTCTTTATATTATAGATATATATATCATGTGTAAGAAGCGTCTTTATATTATAGATATATATATATATAATATACAGGGTGTTTCAAAATTAATGCGACAAAATAATAGCGCAAATCCAGAGAGTAACTAGATCGAAGATGCGCGTATCTGTTTCGCGCTAAGCCCATCCGTTTACGAGAAAATTAGGTGTCTGTATTTTGACGTCACGTCCTGGAGCCTACTTTGAATTGAGAACGCGATCACGGTAAAAACAGAGTGATGGGCGGGCCGCGGGACTTGAGAAAGTAACGGCGGAGGTGAACCGCCTTTAGCAGGAGACATTTGGTAGGATGAGAGACAAGTAAATGAAACATTAACGCGGGTTATTTTAAATGTTTATTGCTAAATTTATTTAGCAATTGCGGTCGACTTATAATAAGTGTTCAAAATGGCGACCGCTAACGTCAACACAAAGTTCGCAACGGTGCTGTAGAGAACGGCAGACACGCTGGAAGATTTTGGCGGAGTTGCCGACATGCGTCCATGATCCTCGGGAAGAGATCTTACTCCCTCTAGACCGGCGTACTGTAGACAATTGTTTTTAGATAGCCCCATAAACAAGTCAAAACGATCGTTTCTAGAAGAGGATGTGGGTGAAAGTTAGCATTCCCTTTCAACACCTCACTTCTGCTAAGCCGCTGCCTGAGGCATTTCGCCTTCCCTCCGTCGGTTGACGCTCTGCCGCTCAACCGAGTGCCCCCATGATAGCAGGAGCGTGGCGCTATGCCCCGAAGGGGTTGCTCAGTAGAATTGGGCGCGCAGCTGACTTGTAAAGCGGCAGGAAACTCAAACGGTCGGCAGCGGCACGCGCCGCCCGCGTTCTCAATTCAAAGTACGTGCCAGGACGTGACGTCAAAATACAGACACCTACTTTTCTCGTAAACAGATGGGCTTAGCGCTAAACAGATACGAGCGTCTTCGATCTAGTTACTCTCTGCTTTTGCACTATTATTTTGTCGCAGTAATTTTGAAACACCCTGTATATATATATATATATATATATATATATATATATATATATATATATATATATATATATATATATACTAGTTAATATGTGCTTGCAATCTGCAAGCATTTTCAAATTTTAGCATTTTTAAAATTCAAATTATTCCCAATCGATATTGTACATAATCATATAACCGTGTCAAATTTGGAGTTTGTTGCTCATTTAGAAGTACCTTATAATTTTAATCCGGGTCTGGAGCAATAATGGAGCAAAACAGACCTTACATTAAGAATTGTTACACTCTCAGATTTTTTCCATCTGTTGTAACTAAAAACCCATAATTCTGCCAAATTTCAAGTTTGAATCTCATTAAGAATTGCCTTATAATTATCACACTCGTATGGGGCCGAAAAGGGGCAAAACCACACATTAAAAATTGGAATTTTTGCAATTTTACAATTTTATATTAGTTTGCTATCAAAATTCTATATTCCTGCCAAATTTCAAGTCTCTAGGTCCTAAGCAGCTGTCTCGCATTTTTTGTTCGCGCATGGGGCCGAAAAGGGGCAAAACTGCCTCTTAAAAATGAGAAATTTTGTAATTTTATAATTATATCTAAGGTTGCAATGAAATTGCTATAACCGTGCCAAATTTAAAGTCTCAGGGTCCTATGCAGCTGCATCGCCTTTTCTGTTCTCGAATTGGGCAATAATGGGGCAAAACAGCTCCAAAAATGAGGATTATATCAATATCGGATTTCCTTCATTATGTGTAGTTTAACATTAACAGCATTAAAATATAAGCCTCTGATTCCCATTAAAAGCTTACCCATATAAAAGGAAAGAGCTTGTTACCTAGGAAGCCTAATGTTAGAGCCTGAAAAATTAGCAATTTTTTGCGATAAAAACTATAAAATTACGCTAATTCTACTCGGGTTTCAATTCTGTCTTCAAAAATAAGAAACAACAATTTATATCCTATCCGACATTTTAAGTCTCGTGTTCGTATCATGAAGGGAAGTAATTTTAAAATGCAAAAATAAGCCCCTCTACATCAATTTACATGTTTTCTTATGGGCAAAAAATAGGACAAAAAGGGGCCAAAATCGCCCCTCAAAATTGGAATTTCGACAGTTTCGGATTTTTTCCTTTGGTTTTGACCAAAAATCTATAATCCTACCAAATTTCAAGTTTCTAGCACATCTGGAAGTGCCTCATAATTTTAATATATAGATGCTTCTTACACATGATATCTATAATATATAGATGCTTCTTACACATGATATATATATATATACTAGTTAATATGTGCTTGCATTCTGTAAGCATTTTCAAATTTTAACATTTTTACAAATTCAAATTATTCCCAAGCGATGTTTTACATAATCATATAACCATATCAAATTTGGAGTTTGTTGCTCATTTAGAAGTGCCTTATAAATCTAATCCTCGTATGGGGGCAATAATGGAGCAAAACAGCCCTTAACATTATGAATTTTTACACTCTCAGATTTTTTCCATCTGTTGTAACTAAAAACCCATAATTCTGCCAAATTTCAAGTTTGTATCTCATTAAGAAATGCCTTATAATTATCACACTCGTATGGGGCCGAAAAGGGGCAAAACTACCCCTTCAAAATAGGAATTTTTGCAATTTTACAATTTTATCTTAGTTTGCCATGAAAATTCTATAATCGTGCCAAATTTCAAGTCTCTAGATCCTATGCAGCTGCCTCGCATTTTTTGTTCTCGCATGGGTCCGAAAAGGGGTAAAACCGCCCTTTAAAATGAGAATTTTTGTAATTTTATAATTTCATCTTAGGTTGCAATGAAATTTGTATAACCGTGCCAAATTTCAAGTCTCTGGGTCCTATGCAGTTGCATCGCCTTTTTTGTTCTCGAATGGAGCAATAATGGGGCAAAACTTGAAATTCGGTCAGACTATAGGTTTTTGGTCATAACCAAAGGAAAAAATCCGAAAATGGCGAAATTCCTCTTTTGAAGGGCTATTTTTACGCCTTTTTGCCCCATTTTTCGCCCATAAGAAAACATGTAAATTGGTGTAGAGGTTTTTATATTTGCATTTTAAAATTACTTCCCGTCAAGATACGAACTCTAGACTTAAACTACTGGATAGGATATAAATTGTAGTTTGTTATTTTTGAAGACATAATTCAAATACAAGAAGAGTTAGCGTAAATGTAGTGTTTATCCCAAAAAAGTGGTAATTTTTCTGGGTCTAACAATAGCCTTCCTAGGAAAATGACTTAATGCTTTCATATGGGTAAGCTTTTAATGGGAATCAGAGGCTTATATTTTAATGCTATTAATGTTAAACTATGCATAATGAAGGAAATCCGATATTTATATTATCCTCATTTTTGTGGCTGTCATGCCCCATTATTGCCCCATACGAGAACAAAAAATGCGAGGTAGCTGCATAGGACCCAGAGACTTGAAATTTGGCACGTTTATAGAAATTTCATTGCTACCGAATATAAAATACAATACTGCGAAAATTCCTTATTTAAAGGCGGTTTTACCCCATTTATGGCTCATACCAGTGTGAAAATTATACGGCAATTCTTAATGAGATACAGACATGAAATTTGGCTGACTTATAGATTTTTAGTTACAACAGAATGATGAAATCAGATATCGTAAAAATTCTGAATCTTAGTGTCTATTTTGCCACATAACTCTCCTATGCAATGAATAAAATTATAATGCATTTCTAAATGAGCTACAA